>CM066319.1:45767500-46448333 GCA_033807775.1 Saussurea involucrata
TCTTCTTGGTTATTGTAATGAAAGCTTAATCATGATTCAGATCTTACATTTCAATTCATGAAACAACCTATGTGGATCCTATTAATGAAACAGAATCCTGTGTAATTTGTATCGGCTAATCACATTGAATCAACAACTTGATTTGTTTATATGAGCCTATAAAGTTTTCCCTAGATTTCTTACTTAATTTGGGCTGTTTGACATGTTTCTATGGATTTTTGTTTAGAACTTATTGACAACATTCACAAGTATCAAGTATATTTCAACTTATGTATCTAAAGCAGGACGTTTATGTAAGAACTGTAGTTACCATTCTTGTAGTTCAGATTTCCTCCATCCAAGCCTTGTTGCCTTTCGTTTTCTAATCAGCATTTGAATTTGTCGTCATAATGTGGATATTTGTGTGTATTTTGGATAATGATCATTTACATGTTCTTATTTAACCCGCAGATCCTGCTGTCAAGAAATGAATTTTTTCTGTAGGAACATGGCTGACGAATCTTCACCTTCGCAGCACGATTTTATTCGGTGCCCATTTTTGCGCAACATTAATGAACCTACTAACTTCTCCTTTTCCTCATCCATGGCTTTCCCAATGCCCGTAAGTTTTCTTATTCCGGTATCAATTTAGCAATTTCACTGCAACTAAAAGAACCTTTTTAGCATCTTTCCTTGAAGCAACCAATAAGATTAGGCCTTGCAACCCTAATGAAATGATGTTATCATTGTGTTTTTTTATCAGGCCCGGGGAACCAAAGGTCCTATATTTGAGGACGGTCCCAATTTTGATATGGCGTTTAGGCTTTTCCATGGCCAGAATGGTGTTGTCCCTCTTTCTGAGGGATCATTGCAATTTCCCCAAAAGGTGAAAGCCGAACCAGTGTCCCAGCAGTTTAATCCTTTAGCAGCAAAGGCAGCCACTATCAGTCTCTCGGGTTTTGGAGGGTCTTTCGGCTTTGATGCATTTAACGAGATGTTCAAGAATCAACAAAAAAAGCACAAATCTTCCAAGAAAGACTCTTCTCAGGTACGGTTGTGACCATTTCTGTTACTCCCCCCGTTCCAAAACAAATGTTCATGATGAAAAAGGCGCACAGTCTTGGAAATAAGTAATTATTACACCTTTTAATCAATTAAATGACAATTGTATTTGTACCCTTGATAGAGGGAGTAATGAATTTCGCCATCTCATAATTAAGGGCAGAATTGGAAAGTAGGCACTTATGAAAGTCGACACTTATTTTAAGACAAACTAAAACAGAAATGTGGATACTTATTTCATGACAGAAGTTCTGAAATAAAGGGTCAAAAACATTAGATTTGGATGATAGATGCTGTTAAATGTACCAATACTTGATTAATGATGTTTCATCTTTTATGTTTGTGGCTGAATGGGATCTTACTTGCATTTTCTATAAATGATTTTACAGAGTGGTGACTCGAACCATGAGGCAATGGGCGAGGAGTGGCTTAAAAGTGGGAATTGTCCAATTGCCAAGTCATATCGGGCAGTTGGTAACGTTCTACCACTTGTGGCCAAGGCATTGAAACCACCATCGGGCATAAAGTACAAGTGCCCACCAGCAATCGTGGCTGCTCGGGCAGCTCTAGCACGAACCGCTTTTGCAAAGAACCTCAGACCTCAACCCCTGCCCGCGAAAGTACTAGTGATCGGGGTAATGGGCATGGCCGCCAACGTCCCACTAGGAATATGGCGAGAACACACCGAGAAATTCTCACCTTCTTGGTTTGCAGCCGTTCATGCAGCTGTTCCATTTATAGCAATGCTCAGAAAGTCCGTTTTGATGCCAAAAACCGCCATGGCATTTACAATTGCGGCTTCTGTTCTTGGGCAGGTTATTGGATCTAGAGCTGAACGGTACCGCCTGAAAGCCATTGCCGCCAGACCCCTGCCTGTGACCGAAACTTTCGTTGGCGGGTTTGATCCGGCAGGGGTCAATATGGGTGGTTCGCGTCCGGTTGGAGTTACAGGTGGACATTGTGGTGAAGCTGTTGAGTGGAAATCTGGCCCGCTGCAAGTGGCTGGGCCGTCTGCTTAAGCTGTGTAAGCTTCTGCTTGCTTATCTTGGTTGGTTGTGTTATGTTATGTTCGTCTTTTTGTCGGGCATGAGTTGAAAATAATAAAAGTTACTGGATTTTTATTTGATAAATGTTTGCCGAATGTCTAAAGACTCGGCCTGTTTTGGCATACAATATGGTGGCTGGGGTGGATCTCGCTTCACCTTTGCGTCGTGCTAGTTGATGCCGGTAATGTTTGGTTGTCAAAACTTTTAAGATGTGCATTATGTAATCTAATATGTGAAGTAGTATTGGTCCTTAGTATGTTGTCTTGGTGGTTAGGATTATGCCTTTGTGTGTCTATTGAGATCTTTTTTTTTTGGAAGGGTGTCCTAGGGTATGCCTGGACTAATCCCGACAAATTATGGCTACAAGAAATCAGCCCTGATAAACTCATTGGTCACAATTGTTGTGTAAGCCTGGATTTGAACCCTAGGTAGATGGGATATTCCACCGCATCCCTAGGGCCTTAACCACTACGTCACAACCCTTGTAGTTGTGTCTATTGAGACCTTACCAGATGCAAAGGTAAGGTTTGTGTACATCCTACCCATTAAGACCGTATTATTTACTAGATTTATTTGATTTGGTTTGGTTTGGTTTCATCTACCGGTGGCCAAGATTATCGGCCAAAGATGGTTTGGGCATGATGATTTTGTACATTGAGGATCTGTTTGGCACGTGGAATAGAACGGACAGAACAGTATAAAAACTTGAAACTTGTCCCACATCTTAGGCAACATTGGAGTTTGATATAACAGAATATGAGTGGGATAAAAATGCATTTTTTATGTCCGGGACAAAAATCAAAGAGATGCCACAAGATTGATAAAATAATGATTTGTGTCAAAGAGATGCATACCAAACGCACCCTATGCATATCTTAGAAACCAATGTGCCTTGTAACAAGATCGATTAAGCTCGTCATTATGCATAGGCGCATATCAAGTGAGAACATGTTAGGATTGAATAGAAATTGTTAGCTCCACTGGCTCATTTCCAAATCATGAGTGAATGCGGGCTTGCCCATGGTTTTTCGAAAATCGGTCTCGGACTGGGCCGAGCCTAAATCGGTCGTTCCTAAATAGTGATATCATAACCGGTCCAGGCATAATTGGTCCCGATCTTGACCCAAATATGAAGGTCTGGTTAAGGTGTATGAGGCACGGAAAACCGGTCCTAGGCCAAGCCCAAATCGGTCCCACTTAATTTTTGTTAGTTTTTTAAATTGATTTTTAACATATAAAAAATACTTTTTGAAGAATTTGGTCAATCACATTCACTAACAAATACGTTTTTATTATAATTGGATCAATCAAATACGTAAATAAAACACGTTTTTGTTATAAAATACTTAATTGGGTCAACTGAATACGCTAAAAATACGTTTTTATAATAATACACTTAATAAAATACACTTAAAAATACATTAAAAACATACTTAAAATAAATTTTAAAAAAAATCGGGTCGGTTACATAATCGGTCCTATAACCATTCTCGAGGCCTTGTTTTTGTGAAAAATCGTAACAGAACCTTAACTGGCGGTCCTGCGTTGCGTTGGTCCCAAGTCGGTCCCAGTCCTTGGTCGAGCCGAGCCCTTTTGGCCATCTCTAGTTTCGATTAGATGGTTGGCCTTGGTTTAGTCATGACCAAGTTAGACCGATTAGCCCATTTTAAATGCAACTGATTAAGCCAGTATAAAATTTGTTAGCCAAATGGGTTGCACATAGTTTTCAAGTGATGATTGATTAGGATTGAGACAGAGACCAACCTTTGCAAATAGTAAGCGATTAGGACCAAATAGGACCGGTTAAGTATGAGAAAACATTTATTAAATTCTGTGATGGATTAGCATATTATGAATGTGCCAACAATTTTATGTTTTTATTATACAGTATGCATAATTGCATACTTATTTTAAATATGTGTTATGGAAATTAGTGTAAAAGGGTTGGTAACTGACAACTAATGTTCTAAATGGCGTGCGGCGTGGCGTGACGACGAGGTCAAACCTCAAGCCTTACGAGTCGCGGCTAGACCATGACTTTTTTCAAGGCGTGCCCTAAGTCGGCATATATATATACACACACACACATACACACTTGTGGGTTAATGCATTGAATAATATACCGTAAAACAAAATAAATTCATGTAAAATAATAAAACAAAAAGACCATTGATACCAAATATATAGAGCTTACAGAAAATGATATCAAAGTGCAAAATCGGGAGTAAATCTCTTGAATATTTACTTATTACTTTCTTCAATTCTCAAAGAACTTGCGTTCGACTTTTCGTGTATGAGAGTGGGAGTAAGTATTTACCAATTTAGGGTTTTTAGTTTTTAAGTTTCCTTTTTATATGTATTTAAGTCTTAGGTTCCGTGAACAATTATTATTTATACTTCAAGTTATATACTAAAATTAACCCAAAATCATACAAAATAATGCGTCGTAAACTCGTAACGCATCGTAACGCCCCATAACGTGTCATAATGCATTACAATGCAAGTCAAGCCTTAGAGTGGAGTCATAAGGGTTAATGTGGCGTCGAACCCAAGCCTTGCCGCCATAACGCGCCTTAACGAGGCCATAACGAGTTATTTAGAACCATGCCGACAACATTGTCATTTGTCATGCCTTTAAAGTATCATGTGAGACAAATTATGTAGACAATAACTCATTATTAGACGACTGAGGCCTGAGGGTGTGTTTGTTTACCTCTTAATGATGAAATTCAGAGATAAACCTCTGAATCAGTCAGATATAATGTTGTTTGGCAAGTTCTTTTAAAAAGTCTGAATCATTCAATATTGTCTGATTCGCTCAATCTTCAATCCATCCCCGATTCCATTCGGACCCCCTCTTTTTCCCACTTTGCCCTCTCTTCTATTTCCTTACCATGCCAAAGCTCTCAATGCACTCCACGATCTCTCCTCCACTCCCAGTTTCTGGTTTCTCTTCATACGGAGGCAACAACGATTGTCGCACCAGTTAATCCACGATTTCCTGCCTCACCAATTTCATCGATCCAAACAGGTAAGACACCCTTTTTCTAAAAAATATATATGCTTGGTATTTCACGGTTTGGGTTTGGTTTTCCTCAAAGATCTTCGTCGATTCAAACATGGTTGATGTTTCTCTGATTTGGGCTTTGATATTTCACGATTTGGGTTTGGTTTTCCTCGAAGTCTTCGTCGATTCAAACAGGTTTAATGTTTCTCTGATTTTGGGTTTGATATTTCACGATTTGGGTTTGGTATTTAATGATCTGGGTTTGATATCATTGCTGCAACATGTTCTTATTCTTCTTTGTTTTTATTTGTTTGTTGCACTATGTTCTCTTTCTTTGTTTTCATGGAGTTTGTATATGGATCACAGTGTGAAGTTAAGGATGAAATTCAAATGTCCATCACTATATCGCATGCCAACTATTCGATATAATGTTAGAAAGAACTTCAACAATCACATCACTTATGTTTGGTTCTGGGGCGCTCAGAGACATTTTGTACACTTGGCATTAGAAGTAGTATCACAACATAGGTTAAGTATGTGATGAGGATGGAGCAACATGAGCTGCTAAGTTGGAAAAATAGATAGAAACATTTTTGTACTTTACACTTGACCAAAAAAATTATCTATCATATAACTCTCATAATCATGTTTATCACTCATTAATTACTTTCTATTTTTCATTTTGAAATTTCATTCAGAACCTTTGTCAAACATTAATTCTTATTTAACATTAGACTGGGGTAAAATGGTAATTTTATGTCATTCATCAAACAGAGTCTCTTAATAATTCTGACCACTTAATCATACTGTACTAAATTATTCAGTATCTGCCAAACAGCCCTAACTTAAGAGGTCAATGCTCATAAGGAACTTTATTCCAAAAGGACTTGCAACTTCCGCATTACAGTGTGTAACACCCTCGGTATTTAAAATCCTTGTTTTGAGGCTTTTTTACATTCTCTATATGTAAAACGTTATATTTGGGTAATATACAAGACCTTGTACGGTTGTACCTATGTATGCGAAGCAGGGGTCAAACCCGAGATTTTCGCTCAAAATAAGAGTTGCCACGCGACCTGAAGTCGCGGACGCGGTCACGTGAGGCTTTAGAGTCTCGGGTAGTGAGTGGTACGGTTTTGTGACCGTCCTTAGCCGCGTGAGAGTCTGGAGTCAAGAAGGTGGACACATGTGACTAGCCATGCGACCTCAAGTCGCAACGATGGTGCAAGGGGCATATAAGGGGTCATTTTTCTTTGGGCTTCTCAGTTTCCTCCTCCATTCTTTCTCTGTTCTTAAATTCGGTGGTTCAAACATTTATAACAACATTTAAGGTGATTTGAAGGGTTTTAAAGCTCCAAGACTAGAGATCAAGTATAGATTAAGCTTCAAGTCTTTTACCCAAATCTTGGTGATTGCTTGGATTTATAAGTTTAAGTCTAGAAATCCACCACAGTGAGTTCATTTTACATTTTTAAAGATTTATGTATGTTTAATCATTTATATATACATATTCCAAAAACTTTCATAAGATTTCTGAAATGGTGAAGTTTCATTGCTTCTACGTTATTTTTGGTGTTGAATTTGGAGGGGTGGGGGAGGGGGGAATGAATATACTTTATGAGTTTTTTTAGAACTATTGGTGATTAAAACTCACTTTTGAGTTACTTCAAGTAGAGATTTGCATTTTGTAGCGTCTTTGGGCACAAAAAATCTTTTTACTATGCTACCACCATTTTTTGTGGATTTTTCTTGTCTAAATACTTGGTAAATTTTATAGCCTTAAATATTTTTGGGTTGACCTAATACATTGTTTTGAAGGTGGTAATTGCCCTATGTTTTGTGGCTTACACCATTACTTAAACTTTGTTATTAAAATATATGGTTGTCTATTAAGTTTGAGTAATGCTTGTTTAAAGGTTCAAGTATGCATATTAACTAATTTGGTGTCTTGTGTTATAAAATGTCAAGAGAGGAGTTTTGATATTCTTTTCTTAACGTCATTGGTTCGCGACAAGGGAGGAGATTTGAGGTTCTCGCCTTAAAACTTTTGATGTGGGCAAAGAGTTTTGATGTTGTCGACTTGTAACCTTGGAGTTTAACTAATAAGGAGTTTTGATGTTCTTATATTAATACCAAGAAGAGTGAGCACTAGGGTTTGTATATCCTTAATGTGGTGCTTGTAAACATCATTACGTGGCTTACCATGTGTTCTGCCACTTGATGGAATTGGATCTCCCCCGTTATCGGGAGATAAACCGTTGTTTATATTGTCTTTTTTAAGAAATGGTTTAAGAGCATAGGTGCCTTACTTACAAGTTAATTCTCAACTCAAAGGAAGTAACCCTTTGTAAATGCTTCATCATTTATGCAACCTTATATTTTGGTATAAATTGTTTCAGCTCACTAGCTGTTAAGTCTAACATTTTTTTATTGATATGTATAGCAGCTCCTAGTAGTGGTGGACCTTGTCGAGTTAGGGGGTGCGCCAGTTAGAGGCACAAAGTAAGGATAACATCTTTGGATATGGTGTCATACGTCTTTAAAGATAGCAATATTTGGTGGTTATAGTTGTTGGAATACGGGAGACATACATACCGCGGAAATAAACCGTATTCCATCAGAGATCCATATGAAACGGAGTAGGATGAGTGTTTTGAAAATTTACCGGAACGAGCAGCAACCTTTATTATCGTTTCTAAATCCTCTTGTCGTCCCATACGCCAAGAGAGAAGATCTCCTTCTTCCCGAATACTAGGTATGGTGGTGAAGGAGGAGATGTTCCTGGGATTTTAGGAGAGAAAAGAGAGCACTTTTAAACCCTTTCAAAAGATTTCTTCAATCAAATGGATTACCAACAACTCCCACAAAAGGCCTCTCTGTCTCTCTCTTTATATAGGCATGTGGGTAATGAGTGGTAGTATCCCTTGGAAGATCTCATATCCTCCTTTTCTTTTGCTCAACATGCATATAATCACTGACAAGTCTCTACTTGTCAATCCTTCTTGTCAAACAAGACATGGGATCCGATTTTATCTATATAAAATCGGATAATAATTAAACCTTATTTAATTATTTTTTTTCCTAATTCAGATATACATTTATTGCGTGTGGCCCATTGGGACTTTATCACGTTAACGAAGAGCGACATCTAGCAATACGTCATCGTTACCCAAATGATAAAGTTTGGTGATCAAGTTAATAAGCAAACTGTGTGATCATTATCAGTGTACATATTTATGTCTCTTTGTTCATATATCCAGATCGAACACGAGGCATGGATGTGTCATCCTCGTTATGTCCGATCCTTATTTTCTCGATTCCCAAATATACTGATTATCAGTATCCCTATACTCATCATCTGAGAATGCACTTGCACAATATCATTTAATCGAGGGCCTAGGGATATCGCTCTCGACATACAAGATGAACAAATCCTATCTTGATCCATATCAGTACTACTAAGTGATACGCGACATACCCAACCATGGTTCTGTCAGCCGGTTACACACTGATTAGAATCAATTATCAAAGTACGCCACTCACACATCCAATGAGACCTTCTGATAGCGGGTCACGTCCGATACAATATCTCATATTGTACCCATATGTGCATTCTGCATCTCCATGCGAATCCCTGCATATACTAGTCGTAGTGTATTAATTCAACCCAATACCAATTTAATACTTGACTAGAGACATTTTAGAATACATTATTCTAAAGTTATTATTATATTTAGATATAACATATAATAGAGGGATATTCTTTTGTAAACCGTCGATTCATAGGTTTTTTGATGAATTTTTTATGAAATTGTTTCATATCATTCATTTCTTGATGAAATTGTTTTATATATTTGTGTTTTTATGTGAAAACGAAAATATACGAAACAGTTTCATAAGAATGAAAAAAATACATAAAACTACAAATATATGAAACAATTTCATCAAGAAATGAATGATATGAATCAATTTCATCAAAATAAACAATTTCATAAAAAAGTTTCATCAAAAAAAACCCTATGAAATCGACGGTTTACACGAAAATGATGGTTTACAAAAGAAGGGGCCTCATCTATTGAAAGTTCATTAATCAAACCACTCATTTAGCATGAAACCACAATACTCGTAAGGTTTAATAATCATATACTGAAAACATGGATAAAACTCTATTATACAAACACCAAGACATGGATAAGGTCCAATATACCAAAAACACAAATACAGATAACCCTCCATACCCATAACAAGACCGAAGACATGGATAAACTCTATATCCAAAAACAACACCTTTCTGTGATGGAGGAGACCATTTTCATAGATCATGGTGAAACAAAAAGTAAGTTATCCATCCTGCAAAGAGTCACATATCCTAAACTTTAAGGTTGCACAATTCCCAAATTCACCTAAACAATGCTCATCTAAATAATAAAATCCTTACCAATCAAGATAATCTTAATCCTCAATCACTAATTACCAAAAATCTCATCCCCTTTGAGTCACCACTTACTTTCCAAACACTTCTGGGAATTCAAAGGGTTATCACCTAAAACCCTAAGTGGTCATTGACCTCAAAGCCAGCAATCAACACCTAATCATCGCAAAATAACCATACTTCATACGTGTGTACGCCAATAAGTACCTCTTTCTTGGTTTACATCACATCGACCTTGCACAATCGACTTAAAGGCGTTGTCTAGTATGAGAACTAGAATCTCATAACTATAAAACTCCAGTGAATGAATCACAAAATGCTACCTACTTGCGAAGACCCACCAAGACGATACACTAGCAATAAATAATATATTGTAATAAAAACATCCCGTAAGGTCAAAATGACCTATATGGAAGCATTCACCTAAAACTTCGACCCGAATATATTGAAATGGAAAGATTACCATCTTAATAATTGGGATGTTACAAAAGCAAATACCTCAAAATTCTTACGTGTGTCGGCTTTCAAGCTGAAATCGTGAAATTTATAACCACCCATAATTCAGATCATTCTACACTTCAATTCTCAAGGACTCTCTTATTCCTCATATACCACACATTTGAGGGTAAATCAAACAGTAAAAATGCATTTGTTTTGTTGCCCAAAAAAATTGATGACAACAAACGAAAACGCACACAACATAACCCATTCAAACAGACCATTACAGTCCCAACACACACTTACTCACGCCATGTAAGTTATGCAACTCACATATCAAAACAACATGCAACAAAACATGCTCATACATAATTAAAAGCAAAAGTTACACAGAGAATAGAAATTCCAACAAAACTCCCATGCAAACATTTGCAATAAAGTAGTTCATGCATTTTAAAGTTTGAACCAACTTTCACATGCATCAGTTTACCTCTCAAAACTGGTAACAAAATATGTGCTTACATTTTGAGTAAGATATGGAACAATTTCTGTCAGTTTCAAATTTAAAGCTACCTAACAAACTAATAGTATAGTTGTAGTAATTTACAATATTGGTAACAATATTATAAAGAAAACTACCAATAAAAGCAAAACAATTCATGAATTTCAGAACATGGGTTTCGCCCTCATGTGTGCCAAAACATTCTTCAAAGTTCGTAATATGATAGGTATGAATGACTTGACAAAGCATGGGATAATTTATGCAATTTTCTTTAAATATCGTGTATGCATTTGGCCGAGACCCAAAGTCTTAACCACGCTCACTAAGTCTACCAGTCACTTTACTGACATCAGAATGCTCAAGTATCTCAATGCGATAATCCAACTCCAATCATTTAACCTTACAATTCCTCCAAAAATTAATGATGATTCAACAAATATATGGTTTAAAACTTAACCAATACATCTGACCCATAATGGTCCGCTTAACATGATCACTATAATTAACGATTACATAAAGTGACAATGCTACAACCATCAAACCTTCTAATAACTATTCACTAGGAATACACTCACTAACTCATTGATCATCATATCAATGTGATGCAAACACACACATGTAATGGTAAATTCATAATAACACTAACCACATGCAATTACGAACGTACCACAGATGATGATTATTTCTATCATCACATGATTCCCGATGCTAATGTCTCTATTGATCTCAAAATATCATATCTTAGAGTTTCTAATCGTACATTTTCACTTTCATTCACTTAGAAAAACGCTAGTTTGAGTCTAGGAATCCTAAACCAATACATAAATCTCTCAAAATTATGCCCTGATACAATTTGTAACATCTGATGTCAAGCGTTAATATCTGTTTTGTCCACATATGAAGTCACAGTTTTAATTAAAACGTTGAATAAATGTATCTAGGGAGAATTCATCTTGTTCATGATATTATGAAAAAGACGAATCAGAGTATGATAGAAAAAATATCCATCAGTTCTCCTCCCTAATCAATGTGGGATCTTACAATACTCAAAGATTTGTCTCAAGTTTGAGACTTGTTAGTTTGTATGTGGTTGTCTAGAGAAAGGTTTGTTTTGTCTACATAGTAGGGGCTTGTTCTTGAAGATCTGTTTACAATCTAATCATAAACTTCAACAGTTACAACTTTAATTGGGTCAGATGGTCTCGATCGCTCAATATTAACTTCTTATCTAGTGCTCACAATTGGGTGGTCCAAAATTTTCTCTTAGTATCAATGTAATGCTTCTTGCCTCATTTTACACGTATTATCAAAAATTGGATCTCCTTGACGTCAATATCAATGTTATCGTAAAAATGAAAAGGTGTAGATGATCATATTGGTTAATTCCGACTCATGCTAGCATTATCAAATCATCCGCATCAGTGCAAGACCAAAACTTCTTCTAAAGTGCCACATCAGTTTTGCAATAATATTTGTTACATTAATGCAAGACCAAACTCTTTTCTAAAGTGGTCCCCACTACAAATATTATAATATAATGTAATAAACTAATGAAATAAAAATATATAATAAACCAATATTATATAAATAATAGTATTAATTTATTAAATTTAGTGGTTCCCATATCTTACAAGACCTTGCTAATTTAGCAAGTTTAGGAGCATCTTACAAGACCTTGCTATCTATATGGCAAGTCATGTCATCTTACAAGGTCTCTAGCAAGATGAATGTGGATGCTCTGTCTTTGAAAACTAATACAAATTTGAAATTTTTTTGTTGATCAAACTTTATTTTAGTCACCAAATTGGTGTGATTATTGTAAATAAAACTATTTATATTTATTAACTTTTTTTTTGTTTTTATGCGTAATTATTAATTTAAGCCAAACGCTTTTTACCATTTATTATTTTAATAATTAATTAATATATTTATATCAATCAATGTTATACTTAGGCCATCCGCAGCGCCTCGGGCTCGGGCTCGGGCTCGCCTGCGGGCAGCGGTGCGGGGTACGCAGGCTTGGGGCTCGGGCTCGGGGTGCGGGTTTGAAAACCCGATGAACCCGAGCATCTCCAACGGCTATTTCCTGTTTTTTTTTTTAAATCTTCAAAATAAATTCTCCCAAACGGCTAGTTTTATAAAAAAAAAAATTCAATTTAATCCCACTATATATATTAACCCTCAACCTCTTATTTTTTCACACCAACAATCTCTCAAACTCTCTCATTCTCTATATTTTAAACAATATGGATTCGCCACAACCCGGTTCACCGACCACATCATCATCATCCGTAGACACCGACGAGTTTTGTGGTGCCGATGACCACGGCCTTTTCACGGATGATAACGAAACCCAAATCAGTGAGGAACAACGCGCGGCAAATGTTCGAGAAGTCAAAAACCGGGTCACTCATAATAACCTTCGGTCGGATTTGGTCGAACATATTTGGCGTATCCAAGTTCCCAACAATGACGACGAGTAGTTTTTTAAATTTATTTTGTAATTTTTAATTTTTTAATGAATGATATGAATTTTTATTTTTATTATTTATCTTATTTTTATTTATTCAAAAATATATAAATATTTTTATTTTGTTAAATAATTAAATGTATAAATAAAAGAATTAAAAAAATGAGGTGGCGCTGATGTGGCATTGAGGGCTTGAGGGCTTTTAGTTATGTGCTGGGGGTGTTTAGGGCTTGAGGGCTTAGCTGATGTGACGCTGATGTGGCGTTGAGGGCTTTTATCTATACGCTGTGGATGAGCTTAATGCCCTTGCCTCTTGCATTGAAAATAGGTCTCTACCATTCATTAATAATTGTGTAAATATCCCATAATTTGTTGGGCTATCAACGTCACATATTTAATACAAATAAATTATTTTAAATATAGAGTAACCTAAGCATTTGATTCTTGTGGTTAATACTAATTATCAAGTATTATCCTTATCTTAAAATAATTACAGTTTTAATTAATTAAAATCAATTATCATTTGATTAACTAATAAATTATACTAATTAATCAATTACACATGTTTAAAACAAGAGTGAATTACATCAATGGTCCCTATGGTTTACCTAAAATTTGAATTTGGTCCCTAAAATACATTATTTAATGTGGTGCTTCCAAACTTTTTGATTTATTTTCACACATGGTTTTTCTATGTTTAACATAGAAGGACAATGAATGAAAGTAAATAAAACATAGAAGGACCATGACTCCATGAGTGAAAGTAAATAAAACATAGGAGGACCATGAATGAAAGTAAATTAAAAAGTTAATGACCACCACCGTAGATAATGTACTTTAGGGAGCAAACACAAAATTTAGGTAAACCACATGCACTACCATTGTAATTCACTCTTAAAACAATATTATTATGATTATGAACACTTGTTCAATAGAATAATATAGTTGTAGGTTTCAAATTATAAAAATGAAAAAATAATTTTATTCGATACCATCCAACAAGCAATTTGTTGGGTAAGAGCATCTCCCACAACTTCCTCATAATTTCTTCAAAATGGGGAATCAAAAGCCAAAAAATCTCTAAAAAAATATACATTCATCTTCAACAGCTTTCCCATTTTTGGAGAATCCAACATTAATTAAAATATTAAAATATTTCATTTATCTATTAAAATTATATTTTTCTCTCTACATATTTATTTTCAAAGATTCCTATTGGTCCACTCACTGGGTAATCATTTTTGGAGTAATCTCCATATTTGGAGAAAAAAACCTTCTCTCTTCAACTTTCTCCATTTTGGGGATAGTTTTGGGGAAGCTGTTGGAGCACATTTTTAGGCTAAAATCCCCATTTTCTCCATTTTCCTCATTTTGGAGAAGCTGTTGGAGATGCTCTAAGGGCTACGATGTCATTTGTTAATTCTCTGACTCCAAAAAGTTATTTTTCTGTTTAATTTAATTTTTAATACGATATGGACTATCTATATCCATTTTATCTTGAGTAAAGTTCACTTTTGGTCCCTGAGGTATGTTGGTTTCAACGGTTTTGGTCCCTAAAGTTCATTTTTGCCAAAAACACCCTGACGTTTGACAACTCGCAACAAATTTCGTCCCTTGACTTAACGGCCGTTAATTTTTTCTGTTAAATCCAATTAAATGAAGGGTATTTTAGTCATTTTACTTGTTTTTTTACTTTTCTTGTTTACCTTAAAAAAAATTATACTTTAGGACCAATTATGTAATACTCTAATATATATATATATATATATATATATATATATATATAGGTCTACTATTTTGTAAACTTTTTTTCGTGTAAACTTTGGATTTTATAGGTTTTCTTGATGAAATTGTTTATTTTGATGAAATTGTTTCATATCATTTATTTCTTGATGAAATTGTTTCATATATTTGTGTTTTTTATGTTGTTTCATATATTTTTTTTCATTCCTATGAAACTGTTTCATATATTTTCTTAGTTTGATGAAACTTTGTCGTTTTTACATAAAAAAACACAAATATATGAAACAATTTCATCATGAAACGAATGATATGAAACACTTTCATCCAAATAAACAATTTCATGAAACAATTTCATCAAGAAAACCTATGAAATCGAAAGTTTACAAAGTTTACACACATTTAGAGGTTTACAATTTATTATCCCTTTATATATATATATATATATATATATATATATATATATATATATATATATATATATATACACCCAAGGACCAAAACTTCAGGCCAAGAATACCCAAGGACCAAAACTCTAGGCCAAGAACCGGCAACACCTCCGGCGAGACCTTCGAATCTATCTTTCTCTTTTCTCTGTATCTCAATCTCTCTGTTTCTCTTATCTTCTCTGTCTCTCGATCTCTTTCTCTGTCTCTCGAATCTCTCTATCTCTCGATCTCTCAGTCTCTCAAGGAGTTTGGAGAGGGTGAAGGAAATGGGGTTTGGAGATATAGTTTGGAGTGGGTGAAGGAGGGGTGGCAGACGGTGGCCGGTGAATGGGTGTGTGGAAGGGATTTGGTCCTTGTGTGTTTTTTGGTCAGAGATCGACAGGGTTGTCGTGGAATCGTGAGGAATCGAGAGGGAGGTCTGTGGTGAGTTGCGATTGAGAAAAGAGAGATTGAGGGTATGGGAGAGGAGGGCGGCTGTGAGTGGTTTCTTGCTGGGATGAACGAGAGGGAAGCGGCTGTTGTGACTGCAGTGGTGGTCGGCAGTTGTGAGTGGTCGCCGGTCAGAACAAGGGAACGAACGAGAGCATGTCTGAAATCGGAGAAGAAGATAGGGCAATATGTGGGTGGGGCGGAGGAGATGGAGAAGAGGGAGGTCGACGGTGATGGTTGGTCGTCGGCGAGAATTCGACGGAGAGATGGTGGTGGTTAGGCTTGTAAACGAACCGAACGAACACGAACGGAAGTTTGTTCGTGTTCGTTCGTTTAACTTAGCCGAACAAATGAACGAACACGAACGGTAAACGAACAAAATCTTAGGTGTTCGTGTTCGTTTGTTTTAGAAATGGGTGTGTTCGTTTGTGTTCGTTTGTTTAAGTGCTAAACGAACGTAAACGCACATAAACGAACGGACGAACATAAATGAACAACCTTAAACGAACAAACATAAACGAGCAGCCTTAAATGAACAACCTTAAACGAACAAACATAAACAAACAACCTTAAACGAACAAGCATAAACAAACGAACAAAAATACAAAAACAACCATCATTACTTGTCATTTCGTTACCTAGTCCTAATTTAAGTAATGAAGGCCCAAAATATAATCCAAAATTAAGTTAAGATGGCCCAACATCTAATATACATTTGTTTTATTTTAATTACACATATGAATATTTATATATAAATGTTATAATATAAAATATAAACGAACATAAACGAACATAAATGAACGAACGTCCACGAACGTAAATGAACGAACGAGACATTTGTTCATGTTCGTTCGTTTAACTAAACGAACAAAAAAACATGTTCATGTTCGTTCATTTATTAAATAAACTAATATAAACGAACTTCCCGTCGAACGGTTCACGAACGGTTCGATGAACGTTCAGTTCGTTTACAAGCCTAGTGGTGGTCGGCGTGAACATTGGGGATGGGGGATGTAATTATTAGAGATAATTACATAGTTCTTAGGGTTTGATAGGTTTTATAAAAACAAAAAATTAAGAAAACAAGTGAAATGACTAAAATACCCTTCATTTAATTGGATTTAACAGAAAAAATTAACGGCCGTTGAGTCAAGGAACGAAATCTGTTGCGAGTTGTCAAACGCCAGGGTGTTTTTGGCAAAAATGAACTTTAGGGACCAAAACCGTTGAAACCAACATACCTCAGGGACCAAAAGTGAACTTTACTCTTTTATCTTTAAATTCAATGTATGTATCGAGTTGATTTTTTTTCTATTCTAATTTCAATATCCTTTTACCATAATAAATTCGAAGTTTCACAAAATTCCAATTTTTATTGAAATTGATTGTACCCATATTAATCAGTTAATGTTGTAGAACGAACAATATAGAGAGAATCAATATAGGGAGAATCACGAGTGTAACTTCTCATTAAGTCATAAGCCCTTTAAATAGGGATGGTTTACAAAGAGATAATCATGAGATACCAAGTTCTAATCTAACTCTAATATCTATATCTCTATCTCTAACTTTATCATTATCGTCTTATACTTTGACGATGACACATTTATCTTCGACACTCCCCCTTGCGCCGAGTCAAATGAGTGATGATGCATTATCGTTGCCTCGTTAAAACCTTTCGCCAAAATAAAAACCCAGTGGGAAAAAATAAAACTAGGACGAAGGAAAGAGTACAACGCACCTTTTATAGACTATTCCTTTAGCCTAGTATTCCCTAAGATTTGTACATCAATCACGGGAGTTAAGAAAACAAGATGGTATATAAACAGTTGCCTCACTAAAACCTTACACCAAGGAACAAAACCCAATGGGAAAAATAAAACCTTTGGTGAAGGAAAGAGCACAACATACCAATATCACATGTATAGTAGACTCCCCCTTTTGTCTACTACTCCCCCTGATCCGTACGTTGATCAAGGGAGTTTGGAAAGTCTCTGCATTCCAATACTTTCCACATGTTTCTCAAATGTGGCCTTAGGTAGTGATTTGGTGAACAAATCAGCCACATTCTCCTCAGACCTTACTTGATTCACTTGAATATTAAGGAGAGTCTATTGTTGCTGATTATAGAAAAACTTCAGCAAAATATGTTTTGTATTATCACCCTTGATATATCCTAATTTCATTTGTTCGATGCAAGCTGCATTATCTTCGTATATGCATGTAGGATTTTTAGTGGTTGAACTTAAACCACTTGCCTCTCTAATATGTGTAATGACAGATCTTAGCCATATACACTCTCGAACCGCCTCATGTAAAGCAATAATTTCTGAATGGTTCGAGGAGGTAGCTACAAGGGTTTGCTTGGTAGATTTCCAAGAAATCGCCGTGTTCCCAATTGTAAACACATATCCCGTTTGGGAACGGCCTTTGTGTGGGTCAGAGAGATACCCAGCATCAGCAAAGCCTACTAATATATCATTTGGGGTTTTACTGTAGGGGGTATCGCTTTCTTTGTTAATACTTGTAACCCCATTTTTATCTTTGCAGGGAAAGAATAAGCCCATGTCGATGGTTCCTTTTAGGTATCGAAAGATATTCTTGATACCATTCCAATGACGTTGTGTTGGCGTCGAGCTAAATCTAGCTAACAAGTTCACTGAGAATGCAATATCGGGTCGAGTACATTGTGCTAGGTACAATAATGCGCCTATTGCACTTAGATAGGGAATTTCAGCTCCCAACACTTCTTCGTCATCATCCTTTGGACGAAATGGATCTTTCTTTATATCCAAACTTCGACCGATCATGGGAGTGCTAGCCGGATGCGCTTTATCCATATTAAATCGCCTGAGCATTTTCTGGATATAAGCGGATTGGTGGATAAGAATTCCACAAGCTCGGTGTTCTAGTTCTATACCTAGACAAAACCGAGTTTTCCCAAGATCTTTCATCTCGAATTCAGATTTCAAATAGCTTGCAGTATCTCTTATTTCATCAAGAGTACCTACTATGTTCATATCGTCAACATATACAGCTATGATTGAAAATCCCGAACTTGTCTTCTTTATAAAAACACAAGGGCACAGTTCATCGTTCTTGTATCCCTTTCCAATCAAGTATTCACTCAGGCGGGTATACCACATCCGTCCGGATTGTTTTAATCCATAGAGTGAACGCTTTAGTTTGATTGCAAACGCACTTCGTGGTTTACTTGAATCGGGAAGTGGAAGGCCATTGGGCACTTTCATGTATATCTCTGAATCTAGATCCCCATAGAGATATGCAGTAACCACATCCATAAGCTGCATTTCCAGTCCTTCGGAAACTACTAGGCTAATTAGATAGCGGAACGTTATTACGTCCATTACTAGGGAGTATGTCTCCTCATAGTCAATCCCAGGGCGTTGTGAGAAGCCTTGCGCCACGAGGCGAGCCTTATATCTTATGACTTCATTATTCTCATTACGCTTTTTGACAAAGACCCATTTATGTCCTACAGGCTTTACACTTGGTGGGGTTAGCACTACCGAACCAAATACCTGTCTCTTTGCCAAAGAATCTAATTCTGCCTGGATTGCTTCTTTCCATTTAGGCCAGTCTTCTCTTTGTTGACATTCTTCAACTGAGCGTGGTTCGATGTCATCGTGCTCTATGATCTCATGAGCAACCGTATATGCAAATATATCATCAATGAGAATGGATGATCTTTCCAGTAACTCGTGTGTATTCTCATAATTCATTGAGATTTCTTTGTTCTATGGAATCAATATCGACTTCGGAGCGTCCTCCAGTAATGATTCATGGACATAACTGTAATCAGAGACAATCTCATGAGAAGGGTTTTCAGTATTGATGATAAGTGGATTAGATTGTGCCTTACTCTCCCTTTTCTTTCTTGGATGAGTATCTATCGAACCAAATGGCCTCCCCCTTTTCCTTTTGGGAGTCATGGCCTCAACCACACTTCCACTATGTGTGGTTGCAACACTCTTTCCGATGGTGTTGTGCCCCTGTTTGGGGACTTCCAACCTTGCGGGTACGTTTGCAGCCGGTATGTGTGATCTTGTCACTTTTGCAATATCAGTGAACGCATCAGGTATCGAGTCTGCTACGTTTTGAAGATCTAGTATTCGTTTCACTTCACTTTCACATTGTGAAGTGCGGGGATCAAAATGAGACAGGGTGGGAACATTCCATGACAATTCCTGTCGTTCCCTTGGAAAATCCTTTTTCCTTTCTCCCCCTAACGACGGGAAGGCTGTCTCATCAAAGTGACAATCCGCAAATCTTGCGGTAAATAGATCACCCGTCAAGGGTTCTAAATAGCGGATAATTGTTGGAGATTCATATCCAACATATATACTTAATCGTCTTTGGGGACCCATTTTGGTGCGCCGTGGGGGCGCAATTGGCACGTATACTGCGCAACCGAATATGCGTAAATGTGAAATATCAGGCTCATATCCAGTTACCAACCGGTACGCAAAAAATGGTTGGCTAGCAGTGGGTCTAAAGCGAATAAGTAAAGCTGCGTGTAATATTGCATAACCCCACGCAGAAGTGGGTAAATTGGTGCGCATAACCAATGCCCTAGCTATCATCTGTATCCTTTTGATGGTAGCTTCAGCGAGACCATTTTGTGTATGCACATGGGGTACGGGATGCTCTACATCGATCCCAATAGACATGCAATAATCATCAAATGCTTGTGATGTAAATCCTCCAACATTATCAAGTCGTATAGACTTGATAGGATAATCAGGGTGGTGAGCCCTTAAACGTATAATTTGTGCTAGAAGTTTTGCAAATGCAGCGTTTCGTGTGGACAATAGTGCGACATGCGTCCATCATGTCGAAGCATCAACCAGAACCATAAAATACTTGAATGGCCCGCATTCTGGATGTATAGGTCCATAAATATCACCTTGTATACGTTGTAGGAATGGAATGTTTTGCTTTGTGTCCTTAGCATATGATGGTCTCGATCCTGTTTTAGCTAATGAACAGGCTTTGCAAAAGTTCGGGGTATTCAAGTTGACGTATTGTGATGATGGTGTTGCTTCTTTTGCTTCAGAAGTCAACAATTGCACTTTGGTAGATTCAGATAATTGCTTCATCTTACCTTTCATTCGAAAGAAAGGGTGCCCATGTGTGTTTTTCAGCACACGTATCATCATATCACGGCCAGGATGTCCCAGCGGTCATGCCAAAGCTTGTATATCTCACTGTTCCAAATTCCATTATTGAGAACATAATGCGATTCAATAACCCGAATTGTGGTAAGATACAACCCACTATTTTGACACATTTTCTCCTCGATATATTCCTACAAGGAACGGAGAATGTTTAATAATTTAGTTGTTTCGACGTATTACTTTACATCAATGGTTTAGATATTGTATAGCACACAAAAGTTTATTTAATTAATAATGCATCAATCCAAACAATAAATTAAGTTCACTAAAAAAAACTAATAAATATTGTCTCAATAACTATTATCTTTAAAAATATAATGAAATAATAAATGCAAGGTAGATTAGTCAAAATCTGAGAGCTCTAGGGATTGATCATTGCTTTTGATATTGGTGAAATCTGCAACTGTTAAGTTGACTTCTGGGCCATTACTTGTTTCTTCGAGGTAGTGAGATTCTTTTTCTTTGGATTCCTTGTATCTCTTATATGTGGCTGCTATAGCATTGCTTGCGCGACAATTCTTATGCCAGTGTCCAACAATGCCACACCTGTAGCAAGGTTCCGTTCCGTCTCTTGCTCTTTTGGAAGGATCGATCATCGGTGCTTTTCCTTTTCCTTGATTACTTGGTCCAGCAATTGCATCTCTGTGCCAAGAATTGGAAAATCCACCACGACTGTTGCCACGACCTTGTCCTCGACCCCGTCCACGACCTCGTCCACGTGATGAATAGTTTCCACGTGTTTGTGATTCAGTATGTTTAGTTCCCTGTCCTTTGGGATTCTTTCCACCGCTAACGCTTGCATGATTAGATTCAGGAATTTTCTTTGTCCCGACTGGTCTAGCGTTGTTACTCAAAAGAACCTCATTGTGTCTTTCAGCCACTTGCAGTAGGTTGATAAGTTTGTTAAAGGTTGTGATTATTTTACTATCATACTCCAATCGATATTGATTCATGAGTATGATTGCAGATGTAGGAAAAGTGGAAAGTGTCTTTTGAATCATGTCATCTTCTGTGAGTTCCTTGCCACAGAAGTTTAAATGTGCTTTGAGACGCAACATTTTTTTGTTGAAATCATTTACCTTTTTGTAATCGAGTAAGTGGATTTCATTCCACTGTACGATTAGTTCGGGAAGCAAAGAGTCATGAATGTTCCCGAATCTTCCTTTCAGGGCGTCCCACAGTTCTTTGGGGGTTTTTAGTTGAAGGTACTCCCACCGAAGGCTGGGATCGATGTGTCGTCTCAAGAACATTAGGGCATGTGCTTGTACCTTTTCAGACGGTTTGTTTTTAGGGTCAGTGGAGGGGTTGATTGTGTAGGTGTAGTCCTTTCCAATGAAAGTAGTCTCTACATCAGATACCCATCTGTGGTATTTAAGTCCTTCCGAGTCCAGGATATCAAATTCGGGACGAGTTGGTTCAGCCATCTACAAAAATAAGAGATCGGGTATTTTATTTTATGAAGATAAAAACTTATGAAATTCATTATCATGGTAATATAGGATTTAAAATTTGGTATTTGCAACATTTCTTATGAGAATAATGTTATATTAGTATTTCAATATCCGAAAATGAATCGCTAAACACTTTTGGATTTCCAGGTAAGGAGGGGAACCACGTGGGTTACTTGAGTCCCTACAAACATTTGAGACTATTTACACCCGTTTTGACAAAATCTTTTGGTGTCATGTGATCACTTTGTTTATGAAATACACGAATAAGATTAACAATTTTGTGGATTTTGGCAAGAGGCCAAAAAATGGGATTCAATTAATACCATTATGGCATTTGGGGGGCTTTTGGCAAGAGGCCAAAGGGTTATATTGATTTAACACCATTATTTTTATTTATTTATTTTTATTATTTATTTATTTTGGAAACTTTTGGCAATTAAGTTTGATATTAGGTGTTATAGGATTTTAAATGAGTGCTTGGCATGAGGCCAAAGCAAAAATGTATATAAGGGAGTGTAACTCCCAAAATAAATTTAATTATAATTATTTATTAAAGGGATGTGTGAATATTTATGTAACCTAATCAATTCAAAAATACTAAGGCTATAACTAACAAGGATCAACAAGTCACTCTGAATAATGCTAAATAAACAATATATTAAAAAAAATAACATGCTCACAATAATTAAATTGAATCCAACCATTTAAAAGAGATAAAATACAAAGCATAAGGACAATATAACCCAATTTATAATTTCCAAATGATTAAAACGAATTCAATTTTGATAATTAGAAAATAAAATTTAAAATCAAATGAATAACTTCATAGCAACAACATGCTCAAAACAGTATTTTAAATCCAGTAAACAAATTTAAACAAAATAAAGGCATAAGGCCATCAGTACCCCATCCCTCAATCTTTCAAAGATTCCAGCTCCACATCAGCGCTACATCAGCTTTTCTCAATCCCTCACTCAATCCCTAAACACCCTTACCCCATTCCCTCAAACCCTTTTGCCACCTCATTTATTTTAATTCTTTTATTTATACATTTAATTATTTAACAAAATAAAAATATTTATATATTTTTTAATAAATAAAAATAAGATAAATAATAAAAATAAAAATTCATACCATTCATTAAAAATAAAAATTACAAAATACAAAACACTACCAATTATGAAATTTTTGAATTTGCTCTTTTCTCGCTAAAGTAACCCTCAAAGCGTTTCCCGTAAGGTGATCATGCGGGGTCATGAAAAACTCGAAGTCTTTCTCAAATCGGTTTGAGCGTTCGATTTCGAGTTCTTGTTCCAACCTATGTCGTTCGAGTTTTGAGCGTTCGATTTCGAGATCGAGTTTTTTCATTTTGTATTCCATTGTATCATCAATCTTGTCGTTGAACGTCGTCAATAACTGAGTAACACTTTCGTCCGTATTCGTCCCGGACGTATTACTCGTTGATGTTTTTTTGCCTTGTTTCTCCCGATGGGTCGTTGAATTTGCTCGTCATCGTCATCATCGGAAGGTTGGGTACGTTTTGAACCCCGCGATAAAGTTTTCGTCATCGTTGGAACGGCTCCCCATTTTGGACATTTTTTTAGGACGTCCCAAGCTTGTTCGTGAGTGAAAGCAACTTTATGGCGTGCTAGATACCGTTCGTGTGCCGTTCGGGATATATCGGCCTCACTCATCCCGCTTGATCTATTATTGAGCAAGTTGTTGTAGATGCCGCCAAACCAATTAATTCTTTTATTGAGATCGTTGAACTTGCTATTGAGTTGATGGGTTGATCTATAACCTGGTTCACGACCCAAGCGAGTAAAGAACACATGCCCGATTCGGGCCCAAAAACTTCCTACATTTATGTAAAATTAAGTATAATAATAATAATAATAATAATAATAATAATAATAACAATAAAAATAATTACCACCGCTTTGTGCGTTACCGATAACGGGGTCCTCCGAAACGTCAACCCACGCCGACACTAACGCGAGTTCCTCGGCTTTACTCCACGTTTGTTTGGCGGCTTTCGTTGGTCTCGGATTTGATGGTTCCGGGTTAGATTGTTGTGTCGGGATAGATTGTGGTGTGTTCGGGGTAGAAGGTTGGGTTTCCGGAACAATGTCGTCGTCGAGATTGATTGCGGGTGAAGGAAGATTGTAGTTGGCTGGAGTAAAACCTTGTTCAATCAAACCGGGACGTGTAAATTGGTAAGGAAATTGTTGGTGAAATTGTTGGGGAAATTGTTGCGGATATTGTGGCGGATTTTGTTGCGACCATTGTGGCGGAATTTGTTGCGACCATTGCGGACGATAACCTTGTTGTGTAAACGCTTAGAAACCAAGCTCTTGATCTTCTTGCGATTGTGGTGTATTCGGTCGGTTACGACGGGATGTAGGTGTTCTGTTTGGATTCATGATGAGAGAGGTGTGAAAAATAAGAGGTTGAGAGAGTTTGAGAGGTATGAAAAATAAGAGGTTGAGAGAATTTGAGAGAGTTTGAGAGGTGTGAAAAATAAGAGGTTGAGAGAATTTTAGAGAGTTTGAGAGGTGTGAAAAATAAGAGGTTGAGGGTTAAATATATAGTGGGATTAAATTGAGAAAAAAATTTATTTATTTTTGTTTAAAAAGAGCCGTTCAATGGCATTATTTTTAAAAATTAAATAATTTTTTTTTAATAAACCTTCGGGATGAATCGGGATCCCATCCCCGGAATCCATCCCGCCCCGCCATCCCCGCAAGGCCCGTAGCCCACCCCCGCTGAGCCCGAAGGCATCCCGAGCCCCATTTTTGCCGGGTACGGATGGCCTAAGGCCATCAGTACCCCATCCCTCTATCTTTCAAAGATTCCAGCTCCACATCAGCGCCACATCAGCTTTTCTCAATCCCTCACTCAATCCCTAAACACCCTTACCCCATTCCCTCAAACTCTTTTGCCACCTCATTTATTTTAATTCTTTTATTTATACATTTAATTATTTAACAAAATAAAAATATTTATATATTTTGTAATAAATAAAAATAAGATAAATAATAAAAATAAAAATTCATACCATTCATTAAAAATAAAAATTACAAAATACAAAACACTACCAATTATGAAATTTTTGAATTTGCTCTTTTCTCGCTAAAGTAACCCTCAAAGCGTTTCCCGTAAGGTGATCATGCGGGGTCATGAAAAACTCGAAGTCTTTCTCAAATCGGTTTGAGCGTTCGATTTCGAGTTCTTGTTCCAACCTATGTCGTTCGAGCTTTGAGCGTTCGATTTCGAGATCGAGTTTTTTCATTTTGTATTCCATTGTATCATCAATCTTGTCGTTGAACGTCGTCAACAACTGAGTAACACTTTCGTCCGTATTCGTCCCGGACGTATTACTCGTTGATGTTTTTTTGCCTTGTTTCTCCCGATGGGTCGTTGAATTTGCTCGTCATCGTCATCATCGGAAGGTTGGGTACGTTTTGAACCCCGCGATGAAGTTGTCGTCATCGTTGGAACGGCTCCCCATTTTGGACATTTTTTTAGGACGTCCCAAGCTTGTTCGTGAGTGAAAGAAACTTTATGGCGTGCTAGATACCGTTCATGTGCCGTTCAGGATATATCGGCCTCACTCATCCCGCTTGATCTATTATTGAGCAAGTTGTTGTAGATGCCGCCAAACCAATTAATTCTTTTATTGAGGTCGTTGAACTTGCTATTGAGTTGATGGGTTGATCTATAACCTGGTTCACGATCCAAGCGAGTAAAGAACACATGCCCGATTCGGGACCAAAAACTTCCTACATTTATGTAAAATTAAGTATAATAATAATAATAATAATAATAATAATAATAATAACAATAAAAATAATTACCACTGCTTTGTGCGTTACCGATAACGGGGTCCTCCGAAACGTCAACCCACGCCGACACTAACGCGAGTTCCTCGGCTTTACTCCACGTTTGTTTGGCGGCTTTCGTTGGTCTCGGATTTGATGGTTCCGGGTTAGATTGTTGTGTCGGGATAGATTGTGGTGTGTTCGGGGTAGAAGGTTGGGTTTCCGGAACAATGTCTTCGTCGAGATTGATTGCGGGTGAAGGAAGATTGTAGTTGGCCGGAGTAAAACCTTGTTCAATCAAACCGGAACGTGTAAATTGGTAAGGAAATTGTTGGTGAAATTGTTGGGGAAATTGTTGCGGATATTGTGGCGGATTTTGTTGCGACCATTGTGGCGGAATTTGTTGCGACCATTGCGGACGATAACCTTGTTGTGTAAACGCTTGGAAACCAAGCTCTTGATCTTCTTGCGATTGTGGTGTATTCGGTCGGTTACGACGGGATGTAGGTGTTCTGTTTGGATTCATGATGAGAGAGGTGTGAAAAATACGAGGTTGAGAGAGTTTGAGAGGTATGAAAAATAAGAGGTTGAGAGAATTTGAGAGAGTTTGAGAGGTGTGAAAAATAAGAGGTTGAGAGAATTTTAGAGAGTTTGAGAGGTGTGAGAAATAAGAGGTTGAGGGTTAAATATATAGTGGGATTAAATTGAGAAAAAAATTTATTTATTTTTGTTTAAAAAGAGCCGTTCAACGGCATTATTTTTAAAAATTAAATAATTTTTTTTTAATAAACCTTCGGGATGAATCGGGATCCCATCCCCGGAATCCATCCCGCCCCGCCATCCCCGCAAGGCCCGTAGCCCACCCCCGCTGAGCCCGAAGGCATCCCGAGCCCCATCTTTCGCCGGGTACGGATGGCCTAAGGCCATCAGTACCCCATCCCTCTATCTTTCAAAGATTCCAGCTCCACATCAGCGCCACATCAGCTTTTCTCAATCCCTCACTCAATCCCTAAACACCCTTACCCCATTCCCTCAAACTCTTTTGCCACCTCATTTATTTTAATTCTTTTATTTATACATTTAATTATTTAACAAAATAAAAATATTTATATATTTTTTAATAAATAAAAATAAGATAAATAATAAAAATAAAAATTCATACCATTCATTAAAAATAAAAATTACAAAATACAAAACACTACCAATTATGAAATTTTTGAATTTGCTTTTTTCTCGCTAAAGTAACCCTCAAAGCGTTTCCCGTAAGGTGATCATGCGGGGTCATGAAAAACTCGAAGTCTTTCTCAAATCGGTTTGAGCGTTCGATTTCGAGTTCTTGTTCCAACCTATGTCGTTCGAGCTTTGAGCGTTCGATTTCGAGATCGAGTTTGTTCATTTTGTATTCCATTGTATCATCAATCTTGTCGTTGAACGTCGTCAACAACTGAGTAACACTTTCGTCCGTATTCGTCCCGGACGTATTACTCGTTGATGTTTTTTTGCCTTGTGTCTCCCGATGGGTCGTTGAATTTGCTCGTCATCGTCATCATCGGAAGGTTGGGTACGTTTTGAACCCCGCGATGAAGTTGTCGTCATCGTTGGAACGGCTCCCCATTTTGGACATTTTTTAGGACGTCTCAAGCTTGTTCGTGAGTGAAAGCAACTTTATGGCGTGCTAGATACCGTTCGTGTGCCGTTCGGGATATATCGGCCTCACTCATCCTGCTTGATCTATTATTGAGCAAGTTGTTGTAGATGCCGCCAAACCAATTAATTCTTTTATTGAGGTCGTTGAACTTGCTATTGAGTTGATGGGTTGATCTATAACCTGGTTCGCGATCCAAGCGAGTAAAGAACACATGCCCGATTCGGGACCAAAAACTTCCTACATTTATGTAAAATTAAGTATAAGAATAATAATAATAATAATAATAATAATAATAATAACAATAAAAATAATTACCACCGCTTTGTGCGTTACCGATAACGGGGTCCTCCGAAACGTCAACCCACGCCGACACTAACGCGAGTTCCTCGGCTTTACTCCACGTTTGTTTGGCGGCTTTCGTTGGTCTCGGATTTGATGGTTCCGGGTTAGATTGTTGTGTCGGGATAGATTGTGGTGTGTTCGGGGTAGAAGGTTGGGTTTCCGGAACAATGTCTTCATCGAGATTGATTGCGGGTGAAGGAAGATTGTAGTTGGCCGGAGTAAAACCTTGTTCAATCAAACCGGGACGTGTAAATTGGTAAGGAAATTGTTGGTGAAATTGTTGGGGAAATTGTTGCGGATATTGTGGCGGATTTTGTTGCGACCATTGTGGCGGAATTTGTTGCGACCATTGCGGACGATAACCTTGTTGTGTAAACGCTTGGAAACCAAGCTCTTGATCTTCTTGCGATTGTGGTGTATTCGGTCGGTTACGACGGGATGTAGGTGTTCTGTTTGGATTCATGATGAGAGAGGTGTGAAAAATAAGAGGTTGAGAGAGTTTGAGAGGTATGAAAAATAAGAGGTTGAGAGAATTTGAGAGAGTTTGAGAGGTGTGAAAAATAAGAGGTTGAGAGAATTTTAGAGAGTTTGAGAGGTGTGAGAAATAAGAGGTTGAGGGTTAAATATATAGTGGGATTAAATTGAGAAAAAAATTTATTTATTTTTGTTTAAAAAGAGCCGTTCAACGGCATTATTTTTAAAAATTAAATAATTCTTTTTTAATAAACCTTCGGGATGAATCGGGATCCCATCCCCGGAATCCATCCCGCCCCGCCATCCCCGCAAGGCCCGTAGCCCACCCCCGCTGAGCCCGAAGGCATCCCGAGCCCCATCTTTCGCCGGGTACGGATGGCCTAAGGCCATCAGTACCCCATCCCTCTATCTTTCAAAGATTCCAGCTCCACATCAGCGCCACATCAGCTTTTCTCAATCCCTCACTCAATCCCTAAACACCCTTACCCCATTCCCTCAAACTCTTTTGCCACCTCATTTATTTTAATTCTTTTATTTATACATTTAATTATTTAACAAAATAAAAATATTTATATAATTTTAATAAATAAAAATAAGATAAATAATAAAAATAAAAATTCATACCATTCATTAAAAATAAAAATTACAAAATACAAAACACTACCAATTATGAAATTTTTGAATTTGCTCTTTTTTCTCGGTAAAGTAACCCTCAAAGCGTTTCCCGTAAGGTGATCATGCGGGGTCATGAAAAACTCGAAGTCTTTCTCAAATCGGTTTGAGCGTTTGATTTCGAGTTCTTGTTCCAACCTATGTCGTTCGAGCTTAGAGCGTTCGATTTCGAGATCGAGTTTTTTCATTTTGTATTCCATTGTATCATCAATCTTGTCGTTGAACGTCGTCAACAACTGAGTAACACTTTCGTCCGTACTCGTCTCAGACGTATTACTCGTTGATGTTTTTTTTGCCTTGTTTCTCCCGATGGGTCGTTGAATTTGCTCGTCATCGTCATCATCGGAAGGTTGGGTACGTCTTGAACCCCGCGATGAAGTTGTCGTCATCGTTGGAACGGCTCCCCATTTTGGACATTTTTTAGGACGTCCCAAGCTTGTTCGTGAGTGAAAGCAACTTTATGGCGTGCTAGATACCGTTCGTGTGCCGTTCGGGATATATCGGCCTCACGCATCCCGCTTGATCTATTATTGAGCAAGTTGTTGTAGATGCCGCCAAACCAATTAATTCTTTTATTGAGGTCGTTGAACTTGCTGTTGAGTTGATGGGTTGATCTATAACCTGGTTCACGATCCAAGCGAGTAAAGAACACATGCCCGATTCGGGACCAAAAACTTCCTACATTTATGTAAAATTAAGTATAAGAATAATAATAATAATAATAATAATAATAATAATAATAATAGTAATAATAACAATAAAAATAATTACCACCGTTTTGTGCGTTACCGATAACGGGGTCTCCGAAACGTCAACCCACGCCGACACTAACGCGAGTTCCTCGGCTTTACTCCACGTTTGTTTGGCGGCTTTCGTTGGTCTCGGATTTGAAGGTTCCGAGTTAGATTGTTGTGTCGGGATAGATTGTGGTGTGTTCGGGGTAGAAGGTTGGGTTTCCGGAACAATGTCGTCGTCGAGATTGATTGCGGGTGAAGGAAGATTGTAGTTGACCGGAGTAAAACCTTGTTCAATCAAACCGGGACGTGTAAATTGGTAAGGAAATTATTGGTGAAATTGTTGGGGAAATTGTTGCGGATATTGTGGCGGATTTTGTTGCAACCATTGTGGCGGAATTTGTTGCGACCATTGCGGACGATAACCTTGTTGTGTAAACGCTTGGAAACCAAGCTCTTGATCTTCTTGCGATTGTGGTGTATTCGGTCGGTTACGACGGGATGTAGGTGTTCTGTTTGGATTCATGATGAGAGAGGTGTGAAAAATAAGAGGCTGAGAGAATTTGAGAGAGCTTGAGAGGTATGAAAAATAAGAGGTTGAGAGAATTTGAGAGAGTTTGAGAGGTGTGAAAAATAAGAGGTTGAGAGAATTTTAGAGAGTTTGAGAGGTGTGAGAAATAAGAGGTTGAGGGTTAAATATATAGTGGGATTAAATTGAGAAAAAAATTTATTTATTTTTGTTTAAAAAGAGCCGTTCAATGGCATTATTTTTAAAAATTAAATAATTTTTTTTAATAAACCTTCGGGATGAATCGGGATCCCATCCCCGGAATCCATCCCGCCCCGCCATCCCCGCAAGGCCCGTAGCCCACCCCCGCTGAGCCCGAAGGCATCCCGAGCCCCATCTTTCGCCGGGTACGGATGGCCTAAGGCCATCAGTACCCCATCCCTCTATCTTTCAAAGATTCCAGCTCCACATCTGCGCCACATCAGCTTTTCTCAATCCCTCACTCAATCCCTAAACACCCTTACCCCATTTCCTCAAACTCTTTTGCCACCTCATTTATTTTAATCCTTTTATTTATACATTTAATTATTTAACAAAATAAAAATATTTATATATTTTTTAATAAATAAAAATAAGATAAATAATAAAAATAAAAATTCATACCATTCATTAAAAATAAAAATTACAAAATACAAAACACTACCAATTATGAAATTTTTGAATTTGCTTTTTTCTCGCTAAAGTAACCCTCAAAGCGTTTCCCGTAAGGTGATCATGCGGGGTCATGAAAAACTCGAAGTCTTTCTCAAATCGGTTTGAGCGTTCGATTTCGAGTTCTTGTTCCAACCTATGTCGTTCGAGCTTTGAGCGTTCGATTTCGAGATCGAGTTTTTTCATTTTGTATTCCATTGTATCATCAATCTTGTCGTTGAACGTCGTCAACAACTGAGTAACACTTTCGTCCGTATTCGTCCCGAACGTATTACTCGTTGATGTTTTTTTGCCTTGTGTCTCCCGATGGGTCGTTGAATTTGCTCGTCATCGTCATCATCGGAAGGTTGGGTACGTTTTGAACCCCGCGATGAAGTTGTCGTCATCGTTGGAACGGCTCCCCATTTTGGACATTTTTTAGGACGTCTCAAGCTTGTTCGTGAGTGAAAGCAACTTTATGGCGTGCTAGATACCGTTCGTGTGCCGTTCGGGATATATCGGCCTCACTCATCCTGCTTGATCTATTATTGAGAAAGTTGTTGTAGATGCCGCCAAACCAATTAATTTTTTTATTGAGGTCGTTGAACTTGCTATTGAGTTGATGGGTTGATCTATAACCTGGTTCACGATCCAAGCGAGTAAAGAACACATGCCCGATTCGGGACAAAAACTTCCTACATTTATGTAAAATTAAGTATAAGAATAATAATAATAATAATAATAATAATAATAATAATAATAATAATAACAATAAAAATAATTACCACCGCTTTGTGCGTTACCGATAACGGGGTCCTCCGAAACGTCAACCCACGCCGACACTAACGCGAGTTCCTCGGCTTTACTCCACGTTTGTTTGGCGGCTTTCGTTGGTCTCGGATTTGATGGTTCCGGGTTAGATTGTTGTGTCGGGATAGATTGTGGTGTGTTCGGGGTAGAAGGTTGGGTTTCCGGAACAATGTCTTCATCGAGATTGATTGCGGGTGAAGGAAGATTGTAGTTGGCCAGAGTAAAACCTTGTTCAATCAAACCGGGACGTGTAAATTGGTAAGGAAATTGTTGGTGAAATTGTTGGGGAAATTGTTGCGGATATTGTGGCGGATTTTGTTGCGACCATTGTGGCGGAATTTGTTGCGACCATTGCGGACGATAACCTTGTTGTGTAAACGCTTGGAAACCAAGCTCTTGATCTTCTTGTGATTGTGGTGTATTCGGTCGGTTACGACGGGATGTAGGTGTTCTGTTTGGATTCATGATGAGAGAGGTGTGAAAAATAAGAGGTTGAGAGAATTTGAGAGAGTTTGAGAGGTATGAAAAATAAGAGGTTGAGAGAATTTGAGAGAGTTTGAGAGGTGTGAAAAATAAGAGGTTGAGAGAATTTTAGAGAGTTTGAGAGGTGTGAGAAATAAGAGGTTGAGGGTTAAATATATAGTGGGATTAAATTGAGAAAAAAATTTAATTATTTTTGTTTAAAAAGAGCCGTTCAACGGCATTATTTTTAAAAATTAAATAATTTTTTTTTAATAAACCTTCGGGATGAATCGGGATCCCATCCCCGGAATCCATCCCGCCCCGCCATCCCCGCAAGGCCCGTAGCCCACCCCCGCTGAGCCCGAAGGCATCCCGAGCCCCATCTTTCGCCGGGTACGGATGGCCTAAGGCCATCAGTACCCCATCCCTCTATCTTTCAAAGATTCCAGCTCCACATCAGCGCCACATCAGCTTTTCTCAATCCCTCACTCAATCCCTAAACACCCTTACCCCATTCCCTCAAACTCTTTTTCCACCTCATTTATTTTAATTCTTTTATTTATACATTTAATTATTTAACAAAATAAAAATATTTATATATTTTTAATAAATAAAAATAAGATAAATAATAAAAATAAAAATTCATACCATTCATTAAAAATAAAAATTACAAAATACAAAACACTACCAATTATGAAATTTTTGAATTTGCTCTTTTTTCTCGGTAAAGTAACCCTCAAAGCGTTTCCCGTAAGGTGATCATGCGGGGTCATGAAAAACTCGAAGTCTTTCTCAAATCGGTTTGAGCGTTTGATTTCGAGTTCTTGTTCCAACCTATGTCGTTCGAGCTTTGAGCGATCGATTTCGAGATCGAGTTTTTTCATTTTGTATTCCATTGTATCATCAATCTTGTCGTTGAACGTCGTCAACAACTGAGTAACACTTTCGTCCGTATTCGTCCCGGACGTATTACTCGTTGATGTTTTTTTGCCTTGTGTCTCCCGATGGGTCGTTGAATTTGCTCGTCATCGTCATCATCGGAAGGTTGGGTACGTTTTGAACCCCGCGATGAAGTTGTCGTCATCGTTGGAACGGCTCCCCATTTTGGACATTTTTTAGGACGTCTCAAGCTTGTTCGTGAGTGAAAGCAACTTTATGGCGTGCTAGATACCGTTCGTGTGCCGTTCGGGATATATCGGCCTCACTCATCCTGCTTGATCTATTATTGAGCAAGTTGTTGTAGATGCCGCCAAACCAATTAATTCTTTTATTGAGGTCGTTGAACTTGCTATTGAGTTGATGGGTTGATCTATAACCTGGTTCGCGATCCAAGCGAGTAAAGAACACATGCCCGATTCGGGACCAAAAACTTCCTACATTTATGTAAAATTAAGTATAAGAATAATAATAATAATAATAATAATAATAATAAACTTCCTACATTTATGTAAAATTAAGTATAAGAATAATAATAATAATAATAATAATAATAATAACAATAAAAATAATTACCACCGCTTTGTGCGTTACCGATAACGGGGTCCTCCGAAACGTCAACCCACGCCGACACTAACGCGAGTTCCTCGGCTTTACTCCACGTTTGTTTGGCGGCTTTCGTTGGTCTCGGATTTGATGGTTCCGGGTTAGATTGTTGTGTCGGGATAGATTGTGGTGTGTTCGGGGTAGAAGGTTGGGTTTCCGGAACAATGTCTTCATCGAGATTGATTGCGGGTGAAGGAAGATTGTAGTTGGCCGGAGTAAAACCTTGTTCAATCAAACCGGGACGTGTAAATTGGTAAGGAAATTGTTGGTGAAATTGTTGGGGAAATTGTTGCGGATATTGTGGCGGAATTTGTTGCGACCATTGTGGCGGAATTTGTTGCGACCATTGCGGACGATAACCTTGTTGTGTAAACGCTTGGAAACCAAGCTCTTGATCTTCTTGCGATTGTGGTGTATTCGGTCGGTTACGACGGGATGTAGGTGTTCTGTTTGGATTCATGATGAGAGAGGTGTGAAAAATAAGAGGTTGAGAGAATTTGAGAGAGCTTGAGAGGTATGAAAAATAAGAGGTTGAGAGAATTTGAGAGAGTTTGAGAGGTGTGAAAATAAGAGGTTGAGAGAATTTTAGAGAGTTTGAGAGGTGTGAGAAATAAGAGGTTGAGGGTTAAATATATAGTGGGATTAAATTGAGAAAAAAATTTATTTATTTTTGTTTAAAAAGAGCCGTTCAACGGCATTATTTTTAAAAATTAAATAATTCTTTTTTAATAAACCTTCGGGATGAATCGGGATCCCATCCCCGGAATCCATCCCGCCCCGCCATCCCCGCAAGGCCCGTAGCCCACCCCCGTTGAGCCCGAAGGCATCCCGAGCCCCATCTTTTGCCGGGTACGGATGGCCTAAGGCCATTAGTACCCCATCCCTCTATCTTTCAAAGATTCCAGCTCCACATCAGCGCCACATCAGCTTTTCTCAATCCCTCACTCAATCCCTAAACACCCTTACCCCATTCCCTCAAACTCTTTTGCCACCTCATTTATTTTAATTCTTTTATTTATACATTTAATTATTTAACAAAATAAAAATATTTATATATTTTTTAATAAATAAAAATAAGATAAATAATAAAAATAAAAATTCATACCATTCATTAAAAATAAAAATTACAAAATACAAAACACTACCAATTATGAAATTTTTGAATTTGCTCTTTTCTCGCTAAAGTAACCCTCAAAGCGTTTCCCGTAAGGTGATCATGCGGGGTCATGAAAAACTCGAAGTCTTTCTCAAATCGGTTTGAGCGTTCGATTTCGAGTTCTTGTTCCAACCTATGTCGTTCGAGCTTTGAGCGTTTGATTTCGAGATCGAGTTTTTTCATTTTGTATTCCATTGTATCATCAATCTTGTCGTTGAACGTCGTCAACAACTGAGTAACACTTTCGTCCGTATTCGTCCCGGACGTATTACTCGTTGATGTTTTTTTGCCTTGTTTCTCCCGATGGGTCGTTGAATTTGCTCGTCATCGTCATCATCGGAAGGTTGGGTACGTTTTGAACCCCGCGATGAAGTTGTCGTCATCGTTGGAACGGCTCCCCATTTTGGACATTTTTTTAGGACGTCCCAAGCTTGTTCGTGAGTGAAAGCAACTTTATGGCGTGCTAGATACCGTTCGTGTGCCGTTCGGGATATATCGGCCTCACTCATCCCGCTTGATCTATTATTGAGCAAGTTGTTGTAGATGCCGCCAAACCAATTAATTCTTTTATTGAGGTCGTTGAACTTGCTATTGAGTTGATGGGTTGATCTATAACCTGGTTCACGATCCAAGCGAGTAAAGAACACATGCCCGATTCGGGACCAAAAACTTCCTACATTTATGTAAAATTAAGTATAATAATAATAATAATAATAATAATAATAATAACAATAAAAATAATTACCACCGCTTTGTGCGTTACCGATAACGGGGTCCTCCGAAACGTCAACCCATGCCGACACTAACGCGAGTTCCTCGGCTTTACTCCACGTTTGTTTGGCGGCTTTCGTTGGTCTCGGATTTGATGGTTCCGGGTTAGATTGTTGTGTCGGGATAGATTGTGGTGTGTTCGGGGTAGAAGGTTGGGTTTCCGGAACAATGTCGTCGTCGAGATTGATTGCGGGTGAAGGAAGATTGTAGTTGGCCGGAGTAAAACCTTGTTTAATCAAACCGGGACGTGTAAATTGGTAAGGAAATTGTTGGTGAAATTGTTGGGGAAATTGTTGCGGATATTGTGGCGGATTTTGTTGCGACCATTGTGGCGGAATTTGTTGCGACCATTGAGGACGATAACCTTGTTGTGTAAACGCTTGGAAACCAAGCTCTTGATCTTCTTGCGATTGTGGTGTATTCGGTCGGTTACGACGGGATGTAGGTGTTCTGGTTGGATTCATGATGAGAGAGGTGTGAAAAATAAGAGGTTGAGAGAATTTGAGAGAGTTTGAGAGGTATGAAAAATAAGAGGTTGATAGAATTTGAGAGAGTTTGAGAGGTGTGAAAAATAAGAGGTTGAGAGAATTTTAGAGAGTTTGAGAGGTGTGAGAAATAAGAGGTTGAGAGTTAAATATATAATGGGATTAAATTGAGAAAAAAATTTATTTATTTTTGTTTAAAAAGAGCCGTTCAACGGCATTATTTTTAAAAATTAAATAATTTTTTTAATAAACCTTCGGGATGAATCGGGATCCCATCCCCGGAATCCATCCCGCCCCGCCATCCCTGCAAGGCCTGTAGCCCACCCCCGCTGAGCCCGAAGGCATCCCGAGCCCCATCTTTCGCCGGGTACGGATGGCCTAAGTAGGGAAAATACAAAATCTGGGTTTACAAAAAAATCAACCACACATTATTCCCTTTTTTTATTATTATTTTATTTTTAAAGATAGGCTACATATTTTTAAAAAAAATCAACCACACATTATCTTCCTATGAAACCCTAAAAACTCTTTTTTACTTTCTCTCATCTCTCTCGCCGCTTCTCCCATTGAAACCCTAAAAACCCCTTCTTTATTTATTTATTTACTAAATTACTATATATAGAACTTAGTCAAATAAAATATATTACTCTTCAATCGATTCTATGCCACGGTGGGCGCCATGTTGAAGACGAAGGTTGAAGAAGAAGAGAAAAGAAGGGAAAAAAAATGAAAGGTTTTACGGCTCCTCAAAATCGATGTATGCAACTTGTTTTGGTTAGATCTCGTTTACAATACAAAAACGATTTTATTTTAAGAAAACTCAGTTCCAAAAACAAACAAGTTCTAACGAATTATTATTTAATCCTTTCCTATAATTAACTCTGGAAAAAACAGAACCACTTGATTCGTACAGGGGAAAAAACTTAAACATTGTATGGAAGAGTTGCAGAAAAAAATTGTATCTTGTTTATGGGAATATTGACCGCAAGGGGGGGGGGGGGGTGTTTCATGATTTTCAATATAGGATTAGACATAAAATCAAACAAAAACACAAAACATTCATAGCAATTTGGTTTCACGTTTTCTTTTTATTTTAAATAACAGAGCAGGCATAGAATCGATGGTATAATTATCAATGTAGGATTTTGAAACATGATGCATAATTGTAGCAGCAAGTTTACTAGAACAAGATGTAATTTTGAGCATGTTAGTAACATGAATTAGAGATGAATAAAGGATGCTTACTTGATTCGTAGCAGCAGGAAACAAAACTTTTCAGCAGCAGTAAATTGTTTTCAAAGCAACGTGCTGATAACGTGTTGTAGAACGAACAATATAGAGAGAATCAATATAGGGAGAATCACGAGTGTAACTTCTCATTAAGTCATAAGCCCTTTAAATAGGGATGGTTTACAAAGAGATAATCATGAGATACCAAGTTCTAATCTAACTTTAATATCTCTATCTCTATCTCTATCTCTATCTCTATCTCTAACTTTATCATTACCGTATTATACTTTGACGATGGCACATTTATCTTCAACAGTTAATGATTTTTTGGTTTGTAAAAGTATGATGGCATACAATCATTTGCAATTACTTTAAGACCGTTTGGTATATGAGATTGGATCAGGACAAAATAAAAATTCACTATCATATATTTGACGCGACGTAGGACATGACAAAAACCCAGGACAATTATAAGATCCTACATTGGTTTGGGAGAGGAGCAAATGTTGCTTTATAAGAGGGACTTGATACCTTCTCTATCAGACACAATTTATAACCGTGAGTTCAGGTGTGTGGACAAAGCGGACAATATCTGATACGGTTGGTTTGCGATGTTACAGATGGTATCAGAGTCGGGAACCGGACTAGTTTGCCAGCGAGGACGCTAGGCTCCCAAGGGGGGTGGATTGTAAGATCCCAAATTGGTTGGGGAGGGGAACAAGTTTTGCCTTATAAGAGGGACTTGATACCTCCTCTATCAGACGCGTTTTACCGTGAGTCTAGGTGTGTGGATAAAGCGGACAATATCTGATACGGGGGGGGGGGGGGGGGTGTTTCATGATTTTCAATATAGGATTAGACATAAAATCAAACAAAAACACAAAACATTCATAGCAATTTGGTTTCACGTTTTCTTTTTATTTTAAATAACAGAGCAGGCATAGAATCGATGATATAATTATCAATGTAGGATTTTGAAACATGATGCATAATTGTAGCAGCAAGTTTACTAGAACAAGATGTAATTTTGAGCATGTTAGTAACATGAATTAGAGATGAATAAAGGATGCTTACTTGATTCGTAGCAGCAGGAAACAAAACTTTTCAGCAGCAGTAAATTGTTTTCAAAGCAACGTGCTGATAACGTGTTGTAGAACGAACAATATAGAGAGAATCAATATAGGGAGAATCACGAGTGTAACTTCTCATTAAGTCATAAGCCCTTTAAATAGGGATGGTTTACAAAGAGATAATCATGAGATACCAAGTTCTAATCTAACTTTAATATCTCTATCTCTATCTCTATCTCTATCTCTATCTCTAACTTTATCATTACCGTATTATACTTTGACGATGGCACATTTATCTTCAACAGTTAATGATTTTTTGGTTTGTAAAAGTATGATGGCATACAATCATTTGCAATTACTTTAAGACCGTTTGGTATATGAGATTGGATCAGGACAAAATAAAAATTCACTATCATATATTTGACGCGACGTAGGACATGACAAAAACCCAGGACAATTATAAGATCCTACATTGGTTTGGGAGAGGAGCAAATGTTGCTTTATAAGAGGGACTTGATACCTTCTCTATCAGACACAATTTATAACCGTGAGTTCAGGTGTGTGGACAAAGCGGACAATATCTGATACGGTTGGTTTGCGATGTTACAGATGGTATCAGAGTCGGGAACCGGACTAGTTTGCCAGCGAGGACGCTAGGCTCCCAAGGGGGGTGGATTGTAAGATCCCAAATTGGTTGGGGAGGGGAACAAGTTTTGCCTTATAAGAGGGACTTGATACCTCCTCTATCAGACGCGTTTTACCGTGAGTCTAGGTGTGTGGATAAAGCGGACAATATCTGATACGGGGGGGGGGGGGGGGTGTTTCATGATTTTCAATATAGGATTAGACATAAAATCAAACAAAAACACAAAACATTCATAGCAATTTGGTTTCACGTTTTCTTTGTAATTTAAATAACAGAGCAGGCATAGAATCGATGGTATAATTATCAATGTAGGATTTTGAAACATGATGCATAATTGTAGCAGCAAGTTTACTAGAACAAGATGTAATTTTGAGCATGTTAGTAACATGAATTAGAGATGAATAAAGGATGCTTACTTGATTCGTAGCAGCAGGAAACAAAACTTTTCAGCAGCAGTAAATTGTTTTCAAAGCAACGTGCTGATAACGTGTTGTAGAACGAACAATATAGAGAGAATCAATATAGGGTGAATCACGAGTGTAACTTCTCATTAAGTCATAAGCCCTTTAAATATGGATGGTTTACAAAGAGATAATCATGAGATACCAAGTTCTAATCTAACTCTAATATCTCTATCTCTATCTCTATCTCTATCTCTAACTTTATCATTACCGTCTTATACTTTGACGATGGCACATTTATCTTCAACAGTTAATGATTTTTTGGTTTGTAAAAGTATGATGGCATACAATCATTTGCAATTACTTTAAGACCGTTTGGTATATGAGATTGGATCAGGACAAAATAAAAATTCACTATCCTATATTTGACGCGACGTAGGACATGACAAAAACCCAGGACAATTATAAGATCCTACATTGGTTTGGGAGAGGAGCAAATGTTGCTTTATAAGAGGGACTTGATACCTTCTCTATCAGACACAATTTATAACCGTGAGTTCAGGTGTGTGGACAAAGCGGACAATATCTGGTACGGTTGGTTTGCGATGTTACAGATGGTATCAGAGTCGGGAACCGGACTAGTTTGCCAGCGAGGACGCTAGGCTCCCAAGGGGGGTGGATTGTAAGATCCCAAATTGGTTGGGGAGGGGAACAAGTTTTGCCTTATAAGAGGGACTTGATACCTCCTCTATCAGACGCGTTTTACCGTGAGTCTAGGTGTGTGGATAAAGTGGACAATATCTGATACGGGGGGGGGGGGGGGGGGGTGTTTCATGATTTTCAATATAGGATTAGACATAAAATCAAACAAAAACACAAAACATTCATAGCAATTTGGTTTCACGTTTTCTTTTTATTTTAAATAACAGAGCATGCATAGAATCGATGGTATAATTATCAATGTAGGATTTTGAAACATGATGCATAATTGTAGCAGCAAGTTTACTAGAACAAGATGTAATTTTGAGCATGTTAGTAACATGAATTAGAGATGAATAAAGGATGCTTACTTGATTCGTAGCAACAGGAAACAAAACTTTTCAGCAGCAGTAAATTGTTTTCAAAGCAACGTGCTGATAACGTGTTGTAGAACGAACAATATAGAGAGAATCAATATAGGGAGAATCACGAGTGTAACTTCTCATTAAGTCATAAGCCCTTTAAATAGGGATGGTTTACAAAGAGATAATCATGAGATACCAAGTTCTAATCTAACTCTAATATTTCTATCTCTATCTCTATCTCTAACTTTATCATTACCGTCTTATACTTTGACGATGACACATTTATCTTCAACAGTTAATGATTTTTTGGTTTGTAAAAGTATGATGGCATACAATCATTTGCAATTACTTTAAGACCGTTTGGTATATGAGATTGGATCAGGACATGTAACGTCCCAAAAATTACAAGGAATTTTTTATTTTTAACGTAATATTTCATTAATAAAAACTCATTTAATAATTCAATCATTTCATTTGAAAACTCATAATTAATATTTTCACGAACAATAAACAGCGGAATAAATGTCTAAAATTAAAATCATAAAAGTAATCAACTCTTCCCACGCGCCAGTGTGTACTCGTCACGCCTTGGAGCCACTCGTACCTGAAACCACAATTTTATTGGGAAAGGGTAAGCACGAAGCTTAGTGAATTCAGACACCATAAATAACACAGTTATTCCCACACCACCTCTAAACAGATAATTGCACATAAACAGCATACAAGTCTACAAACAAATCATAAACATGCATACCTACACCATCCCACCCAAAGGCATAAGCTGGTCCACCCGACCACACGATAACCGTGCAAGCATTACCCGGCTCCCCCGGGTTCCTACGCCACCCGCGTATACAACCTTCGGTCCCACCGAGTTACTACGCCACCCGCGTATATAAACCTCGGCCCCACCGAGTTACTACGGCACCCGCGTATATAAACCTCGGCCCCACCGAACTCCTACGCCACCCGCGTAGTCATAGCAATAAAGGTCCGACTAGACACCCCACTATTTAGTCCCGCATCACAAACAATTGAAACTACCACACACGTACAAATCGTAATGTAAAAATAACCGACATTAGTTATAGTGAGAGAACTCACCTCGTAAGCGCGCCTAGCTCACAAACAACAATTCAAGCTTCACAAATCCAAGATCACTTCCCAACAACTAAACAATCGTTACAATGTATTAACACAAGACCCGGACCCTAAAACACGACGCACCCTTAAATCGTCACTAAAACGACTTTTCGGTCTAACCAAACAGGTCTGTTCGGGACCTGTTCCGACCTCCATAAACCCATAAAATACTGAATTAAATTACATAACCAGAAAGTGCTCAGAGTTAGGGTTCCAAGGACATATTATACACCTCCTAACGATTTTTCTACAATTTAATACAGATTTTACAAAATTGGTTAACTGCACAGCAAAAAACAGCACCTTTCGTTATAAAACAGTAGTTTGACACTAGCTACGGTCCGAACTGGTTTTTCCGCAAAACATAAGAAACTTACTAGACTCAGAATGGGAACTTTTGGCAATGGTTTCATCCCAATCCGACATTCCTAACAGAAGTTATGCTCGATGCAAAACAGGGACAGAAACTGCAGTTTTTACATAAAATGATAACACGGTCTTTCGCTATACGATCAACGGTTTTACAACTAGAACTAGCGGTTTAGGGTTACGGACAGGGGTGGTATTAGGGTTTAGGCCGCGGCACCACCCACTGCCACTTCCGGCAGTGGGGACACGGCGGCGGCAGTGGCGTTTCCCGGCGGCGTTCACACATACGCACACACGCACCACCCCACACCACCGTCCCTTTCTCTCGGCTGCCCAAACTCGCACACATTCGACCACGTCTGACCACGACCGCCCACATACGGCCATCACAGCGGCGGCGTACGGCGGTGGTTGCTTCGCCGGAAAAGAAAAGAAAACGGAAACGGAAACGAGGACTTACCTTGCGACGAAAGCGACGACGTCCTCTAGTCCTCTCCTACTCTCGCCCTCCTTCCTCGACTCCGGCGTAACTCCGGCGGCAGCAACAGTACCGGCAGTAGCGGCGGTGGTCGGTGTCCTTCCCTTCTCCGGCCGACGACAAGAGCAAAAGGGATGGGGGGGGGGGGGGGTAGCGGCCGTAGGGTTTGCTCAAGCTCTCCTCTCGGTTTCTTTCTCACGACCCCAATACTACAAAACCAAATACCCTTTTCTTTTGCCTTTCCCCTCACGCCATCACTTCCACAACAACAAATGGGTCTCGACATTCTGCATGGGCCGAACCCATGAGAGGGTTTTGGCCTTTGTCACATAAAGCCCCTCAACTCACAAACCTCTCGCAACTAACCAAAAATCCCGAAACTTTAACGATTAGACCCAACTCGACTAACCCCGTTAACGGAAACCACGATAAATCAAACTTGAAAGAAAATAAATTAATAAAAGAAATTACATACCGGGATACGGGCTTTACAACTCTCCCCCACTTGGATTAGACTTCGTCCTCGAAGTCTATGCCCGTGCATAGTTAAAGATAGTTCTCCCACATCTCAACCCCAAGTTCCCAAGTTCACTTGAGACCCCTTCTAAAACTTGTCGAATACTTTCCTTACTAACGTACTCTTTCTAGGATACTGAAATTATGATCGATAGAACACTTCACCAATTGGAATCATTCCTAGCCAAGCGACTTCGGTTGTCTCCCAACCTTAGATATTCCATACCTCCCGATTCAAATCTCAAGCTCTAAACATTCTCAAGTTGCTTACCAATATACCCAACTGGATACTCGGATCCGATCATTCCTACTATTAACTGTCGATTAACTCCTACGAGTTCTACTAGACTCCCACAATTTACCCTACACGAATCGTCAAACCAGTAAATTTAAAATCACTCACGAAGGTCACTCCACCATAACCATTCACCACAAGCAAACACCTCAGGATTACTATTACCATCAACATAATTTCCTTAAAATCAGCTACAATTCTCCAATTTCACTAAGGTGTTTGGCCTCAAGCCCAAAAATCGACACTTAAGTATACTATTTACCTCAAAAATTCTACGCATTTATCCTCTTTATTACAAAGGGTATCAATCCCTAACCGATACTATTCGGCCTACAGTACCCACACGCGTGGAATACCTAACCTTCCACCGTCGACGTATCTCCCACACTCGTTCTACGAAGCCTAGTTACACTGTATCAAGATACACCTTAACGTCTACTTCCCAGGTACGTGCTCAAGACTATATCCTCCTAGTGCCCACTGGAAAGTCAAATTCATAACACATGAATACCGGGGTCCCACCCCAAGATACCCAACCGACCGTTACCAACGACTGACTGACATGAACAAGGCTCCAATGCAAACAGTCTACCAACAACATGCCTATCCCGGAATGACTCACTCCCCCAAATATGTAAGTACTCAGACTGACACATAACACTTAAAAAAACGCCTTTCCCAAAATTCTTCAACACAATCCAAATAAGAATTGGAAACACAAGAATTAGATAATGCAATTCTATTTTCAAACTCAAACTTTGTGCATGACTTAGTCGGTATTCTACGTCTCAACTCGTACAACTCCAAGTCTCTCCGATCCACTATCGTCATCCGGACATTTAAACCTCTAAGGGCAAGTTGGAATTCACGTCCAATTATCTTACGGTTTTTCCTTAAAACAAAGTCGGCTCAAAAGCCTAAAATTCTAGCTCAATCCTCAACCTCGACCCGAAACAGTCTACTTAAAGCACATAATACAACAACAACCTCGACCACAAGTGGACAGCCTAGCCGTCCTATACTACGGCCCAACGCTCACGACAAGTGTGAGGCACGAAAAATAATGGGTAGTCCCGCTATCAAGCATCACTACAGCCGACACCGAGTTAACTAAGAACGCACTTAATCTCACAACTTAAGCAAAAAGCAATTATATACGATAATCAAAAAAGAAAACAAGTGGCAAAATATACCTGTCACCACTTTAGGCGTAGCCTGTGCCTCCTCCACCGTCAGCTGGTGAACTCTGCCTCGAGCCGCTTCCGTCCCCGGCTGACCCGTTCGACCATCAGTAATACGCAATGGGGCATTCGCAGGCACCCCCTGTGCCCCACTCCCATCTACTACCCTCACACTAGGACAGTTGTTCTTCACATGGCCCGTCTGTTTGCAGTTAAAGCAGACCATTAACGGCACTCTACAGTCCCGGCTAAAGTGACCGGACTGTCCACACTTAAAACACCCTTCAGATCTTCTCATTCCGGTATCCCTGGGCTTTAACCCGCCACTCCTCGAACCCATGCACGAATCAGTGAACTTCGACTTCTGTGGCACCGCAGAGATCGGCGTCACCGCCTGTGCCGCCTTCCTCTTCTTCGCTTGGGTTTCCAACTCGAGTTCCCTCCTCCGGGCCGCATCCATCATCGCAGATAAGGAAGCATACTGCGCTGTGCTCACGAATTCCCTAATCTCGGTACGCAACATGTCCTTGTACCGAGACATCTTCATATCCTCCGAGGCGGCATACTGGGGACAAAACAATGCCATCTCGGTGAACTTACGGTTCATTTCCTTCACCGTCTCTGTAGTTTGCGTGAGCTCCAGGAACTCCTTGGCGATCCGCTCCATCTCTACCAGAGGTACATATTCTGCGCGAAAGCGGGCGACGAACTCCTCCCAAGTCAAAGTAGTGCGCTCAGCGAGCGTCAACGCTGTAGCACACCAATCCTTTGCTCCGCCACGTAGCAGGTTCACGGCAAAATGAACCTTCAGATTATCCGGGCAACCACTGGTCAGAAACGCACACTCCATATCGGATATCCACCGCATGCTGATAATTGGACTCGGGTCTCCTTTAAACTCTGGCGGGGAGCAGGCAGAGAGATCTCGGTACTGGAACTCTCTAGCACGGGGCTGTCCCCCCGCAGGCGGTGGAATTGCTGCAATCCGTTCATCCATCAGGACCACCACCTCATCTCGAATGGCGGTGATAATTTCGGGGATCGCCTCCCCGATCGCGTAGGCTACCTCGGTAGCAATCATCTCCCTGATCTGTTCCTCGCTGATCCCGACCCCAGCCCGCGGTTCAGCCGCGTTGTTCCTTCTAGTGTTGACCATTCTAAGAAAAAGAAATTACAACGAGTCATTAGCACATAATAACTCACCCTACCACGCTCACGCTCGACTCCTTGAATTCCTCGCGACTTTCCCCGACTCGAACATTGATCATGTGCTTCCGGTAGTAGGAGCTCTACTACTACCATCTACACCTATCACTGTCCGCTCCGAGTCCCATCCCGAGTATCCAAGTAGTTGCTCGCCCAAACAAAAACCATACACGTATGTCCATACTGACGCATATACACACTCTTCCTAGCTCCCTAGGAATAAACATAATACCCCACTACCCTTGCTAGGGCGGAACCCCCACTAACCCTGACGAGTTGCCTCGTAAACGCACAGTCGTATACAGTGGAAACCAGATAGACATTCGAATATAAGATTCTATCCTACAACGGTTGGACTCAAAGAAGAGCTGCGCAATAGAACTAAATCCAACATTCTAAGGCTATTCGGTTCCTACCGCATACAACCTATAGTGCATTCGCTTAACAACCTATCAAAGTTAGCATAAGTTCCTAATAGCAAGTAACAACCATACAATACAGTGTATTAAGCACCAAGCCATCTAGCATACATACTCCTATGTTCTAGAAAGCAATTTTGCATACGTACTCATATGTAAACGCTATTCCCAGCTCACTAGGAATTTCATCTCATCCCACTACCCTTGCTACCACGGAATCCCTATTAGCCATAACGAGTTGCCTCGCGAATACCCAGTCGCATGCAGCGTGAATCAAATAGACATTCGAATACAAAATTCTATCCTAGAACGGTTGGACTCAAACAAGAGCTGCGCAATAGAACTAAATCAAATATTCTAAGGCTATATGATTCTTACTGCATACAACCTATAGGGCCTTCACTTAACAACCTACTATAACTAGCATTGATTCCTACTAGCAAGCAATCATCATACAGCATAGCGTCAACAGCAGGCAATCTAGCATGCATACCCTATGATTTAGAAAGCAATACAACACTAAGTAATGTACCTTTCCCCTTTGGCTCCGGCTGACTGTACACATTGCGCCCTCGATCACCGTTCCTCAAACGGATTTTTCCTTCTTTTTATTTCCCAAAAACTTTAAAGAAAATTTTATAGCCGTAAACTTGAGATCAAACACACTGAAATGCGTTTGATTCACTCAAGCCGTGCTCTGATACCAAGTTGTAACGTCCCAAAAATTACAAGGAATTTTTTATTTTTAAAGTAATATTTCATTAATAAAAACTCATTTAATAATTCAATCATTTCATTTGCAAACTCATAATTAATATTCTTACGAACAATAAACAGCGGAATAAATGTCTAAAATTAAAATCATAAAAGTAATCAACTCTTCCCACGCGCCAGTGTGTACTCGTCACGCCTTGGAGTCACTCGTACCTGAAACCACAATTTTATTGGGAAAGGGTAAGCACGAAGCTTAGTGAATTCAGACACCATAAATAACACAGTTATTCCCACACCACCTCTAAACAGATAATTGCACATAAACAACATACAAGTCTACGAACAAATCATAAACATGCATACCTACACCATCCCACCCAAAGGCATAAGCTGGTCCACCCGACCACACGATAATCGTGCAAGCATTACCCGGCTCCCCCGGGTTCCTACGCCACCCGCGTATACAACCTTCGGTCACACCGAGTTACTACGCCACCCGCGTATATAAACCTCGGCCCCACCGAGTTACTACGCCACCCGCGTATATAAACCTCGGCCCCACCGAACTCCTACGCCACCCGCGTAGTCATAGCAATAAAGGTCCGACTAGACACCCCACTATTTAGTCCCGCATCACAAACAACTGAAACTACCACACACGTACAAATCGTAATGTAAAAATAACCGACATTAGTTATAGTGAGAGAACTCACCTCGTAAGCGCGCCTAGCTCACAAACAATAATTCAAGCTTCACAAATCCAAGATCACTTCCCAACACCTAAACAATCGTTACAATGTATTAACACGAGACCCGGACCCTAAAACACGACGCACCCTTAAATCGTCACTAAAACGACTTTTCGGTCTAACCAAACAGGTCTGTTCGGGACCTGTTCCGACCTCCATAAACATAGAAAATCCTCAATTAAATTACATAACCAGAAAGTGCTCAGAGTTAGGGTTCCAAGGACATATTATACACCTCCTAACGATTTTTCTACAATTTAATACAGATTTTACATAATTGGTTAACTGCACAGCGAAAAACAGCACCTTTCGTTATAAAACAGTAGTTTGACACTAGCTACGGTCCGAACTGGTTTTTCCGCAAAACATAAGAAACTTACTAGACTCAGAATGGGAACTTTTGGCACTGGTTTCATCCCAATCCGACATTCCTAGCAGAAGTTATGCTCGATGCAAAACAGGGACAGAAACTGCAGTTTTTACATAAAATGATAACACGGTCTTTCGCTATACGATCAACGGTTTTACGACTAGAACTAGCGGTTTAGGGTTACGGCCAGGGGTGGTATTAGGGTTTAGGCCGCGGCACCACCCACTTCCACTTCCGGCAGTGGGGACACGGCGGCGGCAGCGGCGTTTCCCGGCGGCGTTCACACATACGCATACAGGCACCACCCCACACCACCGTCCCTTTCTCTCGGCTGCCCAAACTTGCACACATTCGACCACGTCTGACCACGACCGCCCACATACGGCCATCATAGTGGCGGCGTACGGCGGTGGTTGCTTCGCCGGAAAAGAAAAGAAAACGGAAACGGAAACGAGGACTTACCTTGCGACGAAAGCGACGACGTCCTCTAGTCCTCTCCTACTCTCGCCCTCCTTCCTCGACTCCGGCGTAACTCCGGCGGCAGCAACAGTACCGGCAGTAGCGGCGGTGGTCGGTGTCCTTCCCTTCTCCGGCCGACGACAAGAGCAAAAGGGATGGGGGGGGGGGGGGGGGTAGCGGCCGTAGGGTTTGCTCAAGCTCTCCTCTCGGTTTCTTTCTCACGACCCCAATACTACAAAACCAAATACCCTTTTCTTTTGCCTTTCCCCCTCACGCCATCACTTCCACAACAACAAATGGGTCTCGACATTCTGCATGGGCCGAACCCATGAGAGGGTTTTGGCCTTTGTCACATAAAGCCCCTCAACTCACAAACCTCTCACAACTAACCAAAAATCCCGAAACTTTAACGATTAGACCCAACTCGACTAACCCCGTTAACGGAAACCACGATAAATCAAACTTGAAAGAAAATAAATTAATAAAAGAAATTACATACCGGGATACGGGCTTTACAGGACAAAATAAAAATTCACTATCCTATATTTGACGCGACGTAGGACATGACAAAAACCCAGGACAATTATAAGATCCTACATTGGTTTGGGAGAGGAGCAAATGTTGCTTTATAAGAGGGACTTGATACCTTCTCTATCAGACACAATTTATAACCGTGAGTTCAGGTGTGTGGACAAAGCGGACAATATCTGGTACGATTGGTTTGCGATGTTACAGATGGTATCAGAGTCGGGAACCAGACTAGTTTGCCAGCGAGGACGCTAGGCTCCCAAGGGGGGTGGATTGTAAGATCCCAAATTGGTTGGGGAGGGGAACAAGTTTTTCCTTATAAGAGGGACTTGATACCTCCTCTATCAGACGCGTTTTACCGTGAGTCCAGGTGTGTGGATAAAGCGGACAATATCTGATACGGTTTTTTTCTGGGATGTCACATAAGTACTAGGAATGGAACTAGATGGACAAACTTTTAGTGTCCCACCAAAATAGGTGAAACAAGATAGGACAAATATGAGACATAAACTCAAAAATTACAATGCAACCCTAATTTGATATAACTCTATTATGATATTTTTTTAATGGTTACCAATGGCCATCATTGTCGTCGCCGCCACCACCAGCCGCTACCGTAGACCGTCTCCACTAGTATAACCTCCTTCACCACCGTCCGCCACCTCCACCATAACCACCACCATAACTACCACCACCAACGTGCAATAGTTACCACTTCCACTGCCCGTCACCACCTCTACTTTCAACACGGTGGTCAAAACTACCTTCTCCATCATTGTCGGTCGCCACCACCACCAATGTCTACCGGTCTTCACAACCTCCACAGTCATCGTTGTCCACCAACCACCAACGCCTATACGTCCACCACCATTGTCGCTATAACAACTTTCATTGCCCCTCTTGACCACCATCTGTACATCCTCCACGATCGTCGTTTGTCCACCACCATTGTCGCTATAACAACTTTCATTGCGCCTCTTGACCACCATCTGTACATCCTCCACGATCGTCGTTTGTCCACCCTACCACCGATGGCTACCACCACCACCTCTACCTTCACCACATTAGCCATAACTACTTCCTCCATAACTCCCAACCGCCGCCACCACCGCCACTATCTGCCGTCTTCACATACTCCACAACCACCTTCGTCTACCGGTGACGACCGCCTTTACCTTCACCACCATTATTGCTAAAACAACCTCCACCACCATTATCTTTAAAATTATGTTAAAATAAGAATTGAGATAGTTTATATATTTTTTTGCTTCAAGAACGATGTTATAATGCATGTTAAAATAGAGAAAAGTGTTGGAAAATTAACTAATATATTAATTTTAAGTTAAATGGAAATTAAGGAAGGAGTCTTTTGACCTTCTATATGCTTCGGTTACAATCGATGGAATTATGTTCCATTATGGTGACCTTTAATCTTATGTGGGTTACAAATATGTTTCATATATAAAGAACACAACGTTGAGTTCTAAAAAGACGAAACATAAGAAACAGATTCTCAAGTTCAGGCATGTAGGTGAAGTCCGACAGAATTCGATTCTGTTTAGAGTCGTTGTATCCTGGGAAATCAACGCAACGGTTGGGGGCGAATCGGTTTTAAGGAAACCGTGTCCAACACGGGCCTCGTCTTAATACTCCAGTTTGTTTCATCTTTCGTTAATTTATTTTATAATTTAGTTTTGGTGAAACAATTTTCCTACAATCTTAAAACCGAATTCGTCTTCTTTCGTTTCACCAAATGGATACGTTGTTGCATAACATTTGGGATTTGTCAGGATCGATTCTTAACAAGAATTAAACTTCTTAGAAACAGAATTTAGAGAATCTTGCGGAATAGAACTCTAAATCAATTAAAGAACAATCAATAGAAATTCAATACACTGTATATATATCAAACAGTTATAACTCACAAGTTTTACACCAAAACCTCAATCTTGTTGAACAGGCTCAACAAGACGATTTCTACTTCTCTAGAAATAGGATCTATGACCTTGAGGTTAATTCACTCTTGAATATCGAATTCTGTATGCTAACTATCTTCTGTTTTTCTCGTCTTTTCTAATAGCTATCTATCAATACTATTTATACAAAAGTAATTACAAGATAACCATAAAAAGTAAATTGATCTTCTGAATCTTCGTTAAGCATATCTTGATCAATTCCTTCTTTGTCTCCAAAAGTATCGCATATCAAATTTATCAACTCAGCAGTATTAATGATGATTTGGCTCAGCAGCATTAACAACCTTCAGCAGTATTAATCTTCACAGTCTTCAAGCAGTAGTAACTCAGCTCAGCAGTACTAACCATGTCTAGCAGTAGTAATTTGGACTAGCAGCACTAACTTCAACTAGCAGCATTAACTTCATCTAGCAGCAGTAACCTTGCCCAGCAGTAGTAACGAAGAACTGGCAGTAGTAATGAAGACTTAGCAGTACTAACCATACTTAGCATATCTTCAGTTCCCAACAATCTCCCCCTAACTTGACTTTTAGGAAAAGAAGTCAAGTTCTTCAGATGATGCTTCCAAAACTTAGTCATCATGTACACACAGATTAGGACTTAGGCCTAGACTCTGATTGAGAATTCTCTTTACCAAGAATCTACCCATTGCTGAATCCTTGTTGCAGGTCAGCTTAGTGTGTAGCATTCCTTGCAGCCTCTTCATGCTGTGATTGTATATTTCATCTACAAGATAGTATTCATGAGTTGCAGAGTCAAGGGAGATGACATATACTCCACAGTTTTCATAGAGCATCCAGTTGGTAATGACTTGAAACTGTGTGTTTAACCTATGCTGAACTGCTTCAGGTTTGAACATTTGGCACAAGAATTCAAGTACCATTTTAGAAATTGACATCCCTGGCTCAGTCAGCATGTTTCCATATATCTTCATCCCAACTTTGAACATCTCTTCTAAGTCTGATCTTGAGCAAGTTCTGACAATTTTTCCCCAAGTAGAAAATACTTCAAATTTTCCATCAGCTCTTTTTATCCTAATGAACTCCTTTCTACCATCTTTCAAAGTGTCCCAAAAGATGATTTCAGGAGCCTTAGATGATATTGGTTCAGCCTGAAGTGGAATTGGGTTAGATTCAACACTAGTAATGTACAAGTCACATTGGGCATCCGTTTGTGATTGCACATTGCCTGATTTCCCTGATGGAGTTGCCACTTCTTCTTCAGCAACTTTTCCATCAGATTTCACTGTTTCCTCCTGGGCCTTTTCTGCAGATGACTCCACCCTTGGTTTCTTTTCATTTTTCTTCTTTGTAGTTATGGGCTGGGTTCTTGGTCTTTTCTTGGACATCATCTTGGTTCTTTTAAGAGTTTTGACAGCCTCAGGAGTTGGTTCAGCTGCTTTAAGTTTTTCAGCAGCAATAACCATTTCTGCTGCTATGGCTGTTACTGCTTCTCTTAGTACATGTAGTGATGCTGCTTCAATACTGTTCTTTATAATCCAGTAAATTTCTTCATCTATTTCAGCTTGAGTTGTAGTTACTGCTTCCTTCTCAGTTTCTGCTGCTTTGACTGTTTGGCCTTCAGCAGCATTAACTGTTTCTGCTGCTTGTTCAAGCTCAGCAGCATTAACAGTTTCTGCTGCTGTGGTTTCTGCTGCTGTGGTTTCTGCTGCTTTGGTTTCTGCTGCTGTGGTTTCTGCTGCTGTGGTTTCTGCTGCTTTGGTTTCTGCTGCTTTGGTTTCTTTGACACACTCTTCCCCCTTTTCTGTCTCACTGGACTCCCCCTTAAACTGTGCATAGTCCATTTCCATCTCAGTCTCTATGTGAGCAGTCTCCCCCTCAATTTGTGGACCCTTCAGTTTCAGTTCTGCTTCTGACTCTGACTCCCCCTTTTTGGGAGCATCATCAGTTGAGGTTCTCCTTCTTAGCACAAACCTTGCCTTTTTCCTTTTGTTCAGCAACTTGGTGACCATCTTTTTGAGCTTCTCAATTTGAGACTGTTGGTAGGTAACCACAGTCTTAAGTTGCTCAATCTCTTTCTTTTGTGCCATGACATCCAAGTTGATATTCCCTAAGGTTTCCATCAATTCCTCATAGTTATATCTATCCTCACCTTGTTTAGAAGTATTAACCTTCTTTAAAGGATCCTTGGAAGTTTCAGCAGAAGCCTTCTGCCTAGCAGAAGCACTACCTGCCCCCTTGGTTTCTTGGCACCTGGGTCCTCCTAATGATTTCTCATTTAGAGTTGCCATGGGGAAGGTCTTATTTATGTTACCACTGTCCTTCTCTGTGCTAGCAGAAGTAGTGGCAGCCTTAGCACCCATATGGTCATCCTTCTCCTTAGAGACCACCTTCTTGAGGTTGGGAGACACCCCTGTGGTTTCCCTGTTGATATTCTCAATTGGAGAATGCTCCAATTGAGGGCTTAAAGGCGTAGGGCTTTGAGTAGGTACAACAAGGGAAGGAGCCTTGTGCACCTTTCTTCTTTGAAATCTTTTGGTGATTGTGGGAGTGGGCTGTTCAAGAATGGACTGTGGGATGTCTTTTGAGATGGAAGGTTGGGATTGGGCATCAGTGGGTTGATCTAATGAAGGCCTTGATCCTGATGCCATACCTTCAGAGGGGTGGGACACAACCATCATTGTAGAGAACAATGGTGTGTCAACTCCTTCCGAGTCCCTAGGAAGTCTTTTCATATTTGAAAAAACCTTCCCTTTAGGGGATTTGGGTACATATACCTCAGTGAACTGAGGTAAGTCCATCAACTCCTTGTTAAGAACTTCTTGCACAAACCTTGGATACATGAAAAAGGTCTTTTTGGATTCCAAGTTTGATACAAGATCAGTAAAGATCATTGCTGAGAAATTGTACTTTCTGGCAGTGGATAAGCAGACCAAGGCATATGCAATGGGACTGCTGAACTCACTCCATCCAGTAGTTTTCTTGGAAATACAGTGCATCAGGGTATGAACAAGAAATCTCCATTGGTTGAAAAATTTTGACTTGTAGAATTTAAAAACACCAATGGGACCTTCATACCCCATTCTTTGTAAAGTAGAAAAGAGTTCTTCATTAGGAATAGAAGTTATACCTGAAGCATCATTCAACTGAAGGGAGATGCGAATAACCTCTTCAGTGACTTTCAAGGGTTTATCACAAACCCTTGTTCGAATGGTTTTCTGCCCTTCTTCAACACTAACAGTGGCATTCTCCCAAAATTGTTTCTGGTGTTCGATATAGATTGTTGGGCTCACTGTGAGTGCATAGGAGATGTGCGAGGATTTTAGAAAATCGACAATATCGTGGAATCCAGCAGCTTGTTTCGGCTTCTGAAGCATGGCTATTTCATTGTGCTCATCCACAAACTCCATGATGCCTAAGGATTCTTGAAAGAAAAGCACAGAGATTCTGGAGAGTCTAGGTTAGAACGAGAGAGAAGAAGTAAATGCGAAGAGTCGTTATGAACATGGGCGGGCAAACAGGGGTATTTATATGCCCTAGATTATCAGAAGCAGTATTAACTACCTCGCAGTATTAACTACCGAGCAGTATTAACTACCGAGCAGTATTAACTACCGAGCAGTATTAACTACCTAGCAGTATTAACTACCTAGCAGTATTAACTACCAAGCAGTATTAACTACCGAGCAGTATTAACTGCCAAGCAGTATTAACTGCCAAGCAGTATTAACTACCTAGCAGTATTAACTACCTAGCAGTATTAACGACCAAGCAGTATTAACTACACTAGCAGTATTAACTGCACTAGCAGTATTAACTACTGAGCAGTATTAACTACTAAGCAGTATTAACTACCAAGCAGTATTAACTACCTAGCAGTATTAACTACCTGACAGTATTAAATGCACTAGCAGTATTAACTGCACTAGCAGTATTAACTGCACTAGCAGTATTAACTGCTGAGCAGTATTAACTACTAAGCAGTATTAACTACCAAGCAGTATTAACTACCTAGCAGTATTAACTACCTGACAGTATTAAATGCACTAGCAGTATTAACTACTAGAACAGTATTAACTACTGAGCAGTATTAACTACTGAGCAGTATTAACTACTGAGCAGTATTAACTGCTCAAGCAGTATTAACTACGAGAACACAGGCAGTAGTAACTCTGCACTGTGCATCACTTGTCAAATCCTCAAATGTCAACTTACACATCACTTTTACCACTTCTCTTATCTTCAGCAGGATTATTTTCAAAAGTAGCATGTCCTCCATCAATTCATTGAAAATATTGAAGGCAGGCCATGTTACCTGTCATGTGCCTAGAGCAACCACTGTCAACATGCCAAATGCTTCTTCCCTTAAGCTGTTGGCTGCCCTGCACATCTGAGAAATCAATTAGTTTTTGTTGGGGACCCAAGCCATAGTGGTCTTGGGTCTCCCTTGATCATCAAAATACTTACATTCTGTTTTGATGAGCTTGTCAAAGTGAGGAACATCAGTGCTTGAGTACTTTGTTTTGATGATAGGTCTAGAAGCAGTACTAACTGATGTAGAAGTGCTAACTTTGGCAGCACTAACATTGCTTCCAGAAGTACTAGCCTTCTCAGCAGTATTAACTAACTTAGCAGTACTAACACTAGAAGCAGTATTAACTGTTGAAGAAATACTAACTGTGTTAGCAATACTAACACTGCTAGTGACATTATTGCTTCCTGCAGTACTAACATTGTTAGCAGTACTAACTGAGTTGGCAGTATTATCATTGGTACCTTTAGGCATCCATACTCTAACACTTTCTGTTTCTGCCTTTTTCATGTGGCTTATGGTTTTAACTTGTTTCTTTGCCACAACTTTCCTCACAGACTTTTTATATCCCCCACTCTTTCTGTAACCAGCAGGTTTTTGAAAATATCTTTGAGCATTAAACCTTTGGTTAACTGGATTGAAATAACAGTGTTTGGCTAAGTGATTTAGCTTACCACAGATGAAGCAAGGTTTTGGCCTGTTGATTCTGTTCAGGTCAACTCCTTGTCTCATAGCCCACTGGTTATTCCAGTTCCTTTGATTTCCCCTCTGATTATCATGTTTTTGGGGCTTGAGCTCTTGAGATTTCTTACAAGAACAATGTTTACAGGTATTGGGAGCCACAACTGTGGTCTGTTTGTAATGGACTCCCTTTTTCTCTTCATTCCTTTTGATCTCAGTGTTCTTGACACATGGACTCTCACATTCCTCATCAGAGTCTACTTTGTCAGTCTCATCCTCAACAACTATTTCTTTTTCATAAGGATCTATATTAATCTTTAATTCAGGTTCCTTTCTATCCTTGGTCTCTAACAAATCAGACTTGGGAGGTATGTAGTTGTTATTGTAGGGTGGAGGTGTGGCATTGTACCCTATCCCTACTTTCATCTTGTCATGGATTTGAGCCTTAATGATGGTATCCATGGTTTTAGAAGCACAGGTAAACTTTTCAACATCAAGTTTAACCTTCTCAAGCTCTTCTTTTAATTTCTCATTCTCCTCCCCAGACACTTTCAGCTTAATCTCATACTCATTCTTCTCCCACTTCCAATAGTTAGTATCATAGTGGTGTTGAAGTTCATTAGCTTGAAAAGCTCTAATCTGTTCCTCAAACCTTTCTACAATCCTAACATAATCTTTCACATCTTTCTCTAGCCTCTTGAGGTCATCACACATACCCTGATTGTGATCCCTATATTTTTTAACAGCATCAATGCAAGCTTGAGAACAGAGTTTAGATTGTACCTCAGTGGGAATATCAGATACTTCTGCCATAAGAGCTTGATTCTGACAGGCTTCCTCAGCTTGATCACTCCAATCAAATCCCATTCCTTGTTGAGAAACATGGGCTTGAGAGGAGCTTCTGTTTTGGTTTCCATTTGGACCCTGTTGATGTGATCCTCCATAACACTCAACCTTGGATTGGTCAAAGCCTTCACCATCTTCTCCAATCTTTCCTTCATTACATGGGCCATTTTCTATGATGTCCCATATTGCATAATTAGTAAGAAGAATGTACTGCTTGATTCTCAGTTTCCACATGTCCAATTTATTGGGTTTGAGCATGGGAACTTTTGAAACAGGAGTACTGTGAGTATCCATTGAATTGTCCATAGCTTCTAAGATACCAATGCTCTGATACCACTTGTCAGGATCGATTCTTAACAAGAATTAAACTTCTTAGAAACAGAATTTAGAGAATCTTGCGGAATAGAACTCTAAATCAATTAAAGAACAATCAATAGAAATTCAATACACTGTATATATATCAAACAGTTATAACTCACAAGTTTTACACCAAAACCTCAATCTTGTTGAACAGGCTCAACAAGACGATTTCTACTTCTCTAGAAATAGGATCTATGACCTTGAGGTTAATTCACTCTTGAATATCGAATTCTGTATGCTAACTATCTTCTGTTTTTCTCGTCTTTTCTAATAGCTATCTATCAATACTATTTATACAAAAGTAATTACAAGATAACCATAAAAAGTAAATTGATCTTCTGAATCTTCGTTAAGCATATCTTGATCAATTCCTTCTTTGTCTCCAAAAGTATCGCATATCAAATTTATCAACTCAGCAGTATTAATGATGATTTGGCTCAGCAGCATTAACAACCTTCAGCAGTATTAATCTTCACAGTCTTCAAGCAGTAGTAACTCAGCTCAGCAGTACTAACCATGTCTAGCAGTAGTAATTTGGACTAGCAGCACTAACTTCAACTAGCAGCATTAACTTCATCTAGCAGCAGTAACCTTGCCCAGCAGTAGTAACGAAGAACTGGCAGTAGTAATGAAGACTTAGCAGTACTAACCATACTTAGCATATCTTCAGTTCCCAACAGGATTTCTACGTTTTTGGATTTTACAAAAGTACTTCTCTTCTTGAAACTCACACACTATGGGTTGCTATATTGGAAAGTAATTGATGCATTCGTAAGAACGGGAAAATCATTTGTGATATGCACTAATCTTTAAAAAGAAACATGTTACATTTATATATATATATATATATTGTCTTGGAATTAGAAATGCTTGATTTTCCTATGATTCATGTTTCCTCTCACACAAATGAAAGACACAGGAAAAATCCAAGGAAAGACAAGGGGAAATCATTTGTGATATATATATATATATACTTTCTTTCACTATTCAAGCATTTGTGATTGGTAATGTCCATTACAAAAATGTAAGGCTTTTGTTTCAAAATTGTCTATTTCCTCTGATTTTCACCAAATTAAAATCCAGGGCTTTTGTTGTTTGTTTCAAAAAGAAATATGAGAAGCATGATTTTTTTCTTATGTTCTTCAAACAGAAATACATGCTTGCTTTTATTGTTATCTTAACTAAAAGGAAAATTGGGGAAAAGTTCAAATTTGTCCTACTAAGAAACCAAAAGCATTGTTTTGTAACTAAAAACTGAAGTTGTTTTCATTGTGAATAATGTGTTTCTCTCAAAGTCCTTAATTAGAAAAAAAACGTGTTTGATATTGTTGTTAGTGTGAGAACGATTGCAAGCATAATTAATTAGACTATATAACGATAACAGTATATAATATGGTTGTGAAAAAGAAATCTTATATTTTGGTATTGTTGTGAGACAACAATTCTATATATGAATTTGAGTAAACTTTCCGATTGTGAAACATAAATTAGAAACTTGACTAGTTAATTGGATGATGTATTTTTAGAGGGAAGAATTATACCGGTTATTGTACAAAAACAAGTATTGCATGGTTTTTAACTGTTGGGACAACCGGTTTCTTGGGCATAAGATACATCCGAGATGAGATGTACAGATTGATGCTCAAGAAAAAGAGTCCTAATATGAAGATATCATACAGTGAAATCTCTGTAGATAGAAACTCCATTTGTTTCATGAAATTTTGGGTTTGCAAGAAATTAATTTGTTATAATGTTGGATATTTTAAATGTCACTATCATTTGAAAGGAAGGTAAAAATTGTTGATTTAATGTCAATATTAATGTAATAACCGAGTCTAGTTAAAATAATTAATGAAGTGGTGTGGTTGGTGGTAGGAATAAAGTAAAGTTGGTGGCTAAGGTGTGAAAGGTGAGACTTGAGGGATCCTTGTGTAAATAAGGGAAAAGAGAGTTAAGACCCCTAAAACCCTCACCTCTCATTATTGTGCGTATTGTGGAGGCGACTGGAGAGGAGAACGATTTGGAAACTCCTTGTTAGGTTCATCAAGAAATTTGAAGCATTCAAGAGCATCAGGTGTGTGTGGTGTTCTCTTCTTGAAGGTAACCCTTTTCTCTTTGAAATGTATACTTTCATGGGTCGAATCAGTGTTTTCTCTGTTAATGTCTAGAGGGTGGGGTTAAGGAGGGGAGTGTGATAATCTGAGAGAAATCTGAGTGGTAATGGGTTAATTGAATGTTTAATCGGGGGTGTACTAATGTCTGGATCAAACCAATTGACCATAAGGCGTGAAATTACCCGGAGTGTTAGAAATCTCGATTATGGAATCTCTCCGAAAGCGCCCAGTTGCGTTATCCGGACGATTACCGGAAAAGAGTAGGATCCGGACTTCTCGCCCGAACTTGGGGGAAATCCGGAAGTATTCGGTCGGGAGTACCCAGACTTATCCGGGGATTGTGAGTGTCCGGACGATTGAGTCCCGGAAACCGGGAGTTGCCGTAAATCTTAGGAATCCGGATAGTTCCGAAAGGGGGTTTCTCGGAAACCGGGTATCCGGTTAAATTACCAGAAAGTTGCGGGAGCCGGGTAACAGTCCGGAAAACTCCCAATGTTTGTGCCATTACCGAATCTATTGAGGATTCTTTCATGGGTTGAGCATAGAGTGCCTTAGGGAACTCGAGAGTGATGTTCGAGTGGCTTTTCACTATCGTGTGCATTGATTCGTTATGTAGGTGTACAGTTTGAGAGTAACGTTTTCAAGTGAGAAAGGAATTTCGTGGACGCCAGGTGAGTCTTTCTAAACTGAAGCTTTATCAGATACTCGAATTTATTACTTGTACCGTTATATTGAATTGCGAGATTTACGTTGTTTTAAATATGCATGATAAAGGTGTGTAACTTATATTATGAGTATGTGCGGGGCATGTGATGACTTAATATGGATATATGGGGAGTGTGTCCTATGCAGTAGATATGAATTTGTTTCATATGTTCACTAAGGGCGGGTGTGTGCCCTAACACGTTGTCACAAGTGTGTACGTGACTAAGTGTGAGCCATTAATATGTGTTGTGTGTGTACTTAAACTGATATAGGTGTGACCGTTTATAAATGCTTATAAACTCTCTTTAGTTGATAATTGTGGCGTGGTGTTGGTAACAAGAGGGATCTCACTAGACCTCATGGTCTAACCTTCGATTTTCAAAACTAAAACCTTTTCAGGTAAGCAGGTAGTCGAGGGTTTGCTTAAAGGCAAGAGCAAGATGTGAGCTGAAGCTTGCGTTTAGAAAGACTAGAAGACTTTCCTTTATTGTTTAGTTAAGTTTCTAGGCTGTAATTAGGGTTGTTTCCGTGAATCTTAGCTTTGTAGTCTCGAATACGTGGCTTATGTTTGGTCTGTTCTGGCGTTTATATATAACTTAGTAGCTTTGGCGTGCTTGTTTGGTGTGGGATGTTACAGTTGGTATCAGAGCGCTAGTTTAAGGGATTAAGGTGACCGGATGGGCCTAAACTTAAACTGTGGATTAGGAGGACACAGTTGAAATATAGGAAGCCTTTAGGGAAGACCTTGATCACCGAGAATTCAGGACGATGGTAGTGAGGCATCTCATGTTAGGTAAATTCAAATCACATCTGGCCAATGTCTTTATGAATTTATAGGTGCATGGGTGTGCTTGATTACTGTTGTTCAGATTGTCGATGGAGGTGGTAGTGTGTAGAGAGTGGTGGTAGTGTGTAGAGATTGGTGGTAGTGTGTAGAGAGTTATAACCTTGCCATTTTGGCAATGGTTTAGTGTGTTGTGCAAGATCGTTCATGGTATTATTGACACCATCTAGAAGGAGTATTGTTTGAGTTGAGGGTGGCCGATGTGAGGTAGAACCTCTTGGATTCATAAGGGAAGAATAATTGATGGGAGGTGAGCTCCTAATTTCTAATGATTCTTTATCTGGGAGTTTTCGATGTCGATAAATTGGGATCTTGAGAGTTTCAACTCAAGAATCGAGTAGTGGAGATGAGCCTTTTGACTCTCTAGTCAGTGGAAGAGTGGCAAGGGTGGTTGAGAAATGATAGACGTGTTGGTTGGTAATATGAGGCGAGGATAGGATGAAAAGGGGCTATTGTTGGTTAACCTATTTGGGGTCGAAGTGAAGCCGCATATTTTGCAATCAGTAGTGAAAGGGTAATTGTGTAGTTGGGACATACAAATACGGGGGTGGGGGGGGGGGGGGGGGGGCACCTGTACCAAAGGTTGTTGCAAATATGAGAAACCTGGTGGTTTGGTCGGAAGTAGGGCGTCGGTGTCAATTTGTTGTGACTGCAAACGGTTGACCTTCCTAGAGCGAATAGCCTTCAATGTAAAGTGAGTCATGCATTGTGTTTTCAAACAAGTTACATGAGCATTTCATGTCAAAAGATATATATGTGTGTGTGTGTGTGCCTTGTGAGTTTCTTGTTTTGAAAATGAGTTGGCACGTGCAAGCTTGTGTTTGAAAGAAAAGACAAATTTATTTACGTAGTGTGATAGATTTTGAACTTGGGGTGAATTATTTCACCACTTTTTATGAGTGAGTTAATCTTTGTTGAGAAATCATGACAACATTTGATCGCATGGTTTTATAAATGAAGTCAGTATGGACACGTTGTTGTCATATCAATGAGTGTGAGAGTCGACCAACTCGCTCGGTGCGAGTAATTTTGCCGTATTTTAATATCGCACGAAAAGAGTTTTACTGAATGTATTTTTCGATTGCTAGACAAGGTTGTGAGATATCATAGGTTGCGTGTGAGCGATCCTTGAGATCGATGTGTGTGTGGCCATTTTATGGCGGTGTCGTGTCATGCATATCTAACCTTGTTTCACGGCGTATTTTCAAATGTGAAAAATGATTTAAATCTCTCTGTTGTCATGCATGAAGGCTATGAACTCGCTAGGTAGTGAGAGATATCGTATTTAAGGATGAGGGAAAGTTTCGAGAGTGGAAATGTGTGGTTGAGTCGTCGATGGTCGTTTCGTGACCTGGTGTTCCCTTTTTGGGAGGGCGGCGAATATCAAAAGTCTCAGTCTTTGACTTTAGTGATGCTTATATTAGAGTAGCCTGTGCTCTTGTTCAGTAATTTGAGGCGTAGTTGGTGGCGGGGGGTGTGTCCCGGATGAATTTCGAAGTGGGTAAGATACTTCTAAAATTAGCCTGTTAATAAGTAGCGATGTATTATGATGATGAAATGGTATCGGCGTGGAGCCGGAGTTTGAGGTAGTCTTATATTTAAGCTATTTGCCAAGTAAGTTTTGTATCTCAATCGAGTGAGGACTGTGGGGCACAAGGTTAGTTACGATGTGCGGGAAAAGGTAGATTTTGTTGGGAATTTTCGTTTGTCGGAGACACTGTTGAAACATCATGTCGGTCGTTGATGTGGAAGTCAACTACTGTTGTTGATATCGTTATCGGGGGGCTGGAAATGGAAAAGGAAACTCTGGTGTGCTTATTTTGTCAGGTTTATGCAAAGATGTAAAAGGTGTGTACATGTCAGGATGCTGAACCGTCTTGTGCGAGTGTTATGAGAGTGGAAGATCACTAGTTGGATAGGGGATTTCCGGTGTGGTTGATGTTTCGTTCGTGAATGAAGTAGTTAGCACAACTCGGGTGGGACATGTGGATTTTGTTGGTCTGCAAGGGAACGTCTTATTGTTTGGTTTATTTGAGCGTGTTTCGTGTGGATTCGGAAGAGCCGGTTGGGGACAAAGACTTGATCGATTGAAGTAGACTATCATAAGTTGTGGTTCATCTAGGTTTGAGAAAAGACCAGGTCGTGAGATAGCTCTATTTCAAATACATGTTGTGATTTGCATGGAGAAGGCAAGGCCTCGTGTGTACAAATGATCGTGAGGATTTTGCCTCTAGTGTGGGGGTTGTGTGGATAAGTTAGTGGTAACTTATACAAAGTAGGCATGCGAGTCATTGGTGTGGTAGTGAGTTGTTGTGAAGTTAAGTGGTGGGACTGTTGTTGTTGATATGGGATAAGCGTAAATGGGAATCTTTGCTCATAGATTGTTGTTAAGTTATTCAAAGGTGGCATGTATAGGTGTGATGAGATGCATGGATGCTTGGTTGGTGTTTTTGCATTGCTAGTTTGAGAATAAAAGAGTGGAGGAGTAGTGGGTGACTACCTAAAGGAGAAAACCGGGTGCTCATAGGTTGCAATGAGCTGATGGGTGAGTTGTCTTATGTCGTTGACATATTTATGAAGATGTTGGATTGGTTAATTCATGATGGTTCGTAGCAGATACGAAATCTTTGGGAATGTTGAATTATTACTTGTGTGTAAAGGAATTCAAAGGAGTGGCTTAACCCCGTTTGGGAAACGAGAAGTGTGTGGTGGCTTCGAGCATTGGGTGTTATTTCGGAATGACTTGGTTGAATTTCTCATGTGAGATGTAGTGAAACCGTTGGTTAGGCATAATAAACCATTGGAATTGCGTGTGTGGAGTGGTCAATGTTGGACGGACAATGTTCCATACTAATATGAGGAGGTGGGGATGATATGTAGAAATAATTGACTAAACTGGAAGTAGAAGGTTTGGCAAGTGACAGAAAATGTGAATCAATGGGTACAGAGTGACATTGTCGGGTACATGAACTCCTATTGGGAGTATGAGAAAGAGGGTTGCGTGTATGTGATGGTTTAAGGGTCGAGGAAAGTTAGTTTGTGTGGTTGGTCGAAAGTGTGCACCTTCTAGTGAGCCGTTCTTTGGAAACATGTTTTATGTTTTGAGAAGGAAGTGGAAGAAGGAAGTTGAAAGTAGTGCTCGGAATGAAGGACCGTTGGGTTAGACTTGGTAATAGTGTGGGAAATATTCCAAGTGAGCTTATTGTCCGGTGTTAAGCTAGTGGGAATAGTTTTGGGTGAGCATGGACACCCCTTCTTGTTGAGTGGGTGAAACATGGATTTATTTCTTATGTGGATGGACGATTGTTGGATGCAGTGAGAATTTGAATGTGTGTCTTCAAGATTGGTTTGGTTTGGTTGGGGGCTGCTTCAGATGTAGGAGTGTAGAAGTTTCCTACTATTAGCTAAGTTTAGTGTGGGGTGATGATGTGGTGAGAACGTATGAATTGTTTATCATTGATGAATTGTAGTCAATGCAATTCAGGCAAGGAAGTGTTATCTGCTTTAGACGTATATCGTGTTGGGGAAAGTGATTGTAGAATTGTGTGTGTGAAGCCCTTAATTTGAAGCGTTTTAAAACCGTGAGTCTAGGTGTGGATGATATTGTGTACAATTTTTACAGTTGGTACAGTTGGCCAGAGGCGTTTTTTTATGTTACGCGAATTTTCTGGGGTAAGAGTTGTAGTTAACCGAAAGTGTGATAATTCGTTGGTATACGCCCTATTGTTGAAGGGTTATGCATAGTGGGAGTGATAGAATCCTTAGAGAAGCAAAGAGTTTGGCATGTGCAGTTATCTGTGAATCTTCCAAGAATAAAGAGGTATCGTGGGAAATAGGCATTGGGTGAGACCGGATGTCGCGCGGTTGACCGCTGATAAGTCAACCAGATTCGCGAGAAGTTAAGGGTGGCTCAAGACCGCCACAAGGTATATGTGAGCAAAAAGGAGGAGAGATCGATTGGATTTCTAGAGGGTGACAAAGTGATGCTTAAAGTTCCGTCGTGGAAATGCGTTGTGTGTTTAGGAAAGAAAGGGGAGCTAAGGCCTAGGTATGTCGGACCATCGGTCATCACCGAGCGTGTGGGTGAAGTGGCGTATAAGTTGGGGATGCCTGAGGAACTTCGGGGAGTGTATTCGACCTTTTCACGTGTCGAATTGAAGGACGTGCTTGGCCAAGGAAAGCATGGCAGTACCGTTGGAAGACATTTGTGTGGACGAGAAATTAAACTATGTTTGGGAGCCGTTGGCGATTCTGGATCGAAAGATCAGGAAGTTGAGAACTAAAGAGATCTCTGGTGAAGGATTAGTGGCGCTTCCATAAGGGTCAGGAGGCGACTTGGGAAGTGGAGTCGGCATGAGGTCCCGTTACCCTCAATTGTCCGAAGATGGAACTCCGGGGACGAAATTCTTTTGAGGGGGGGGGGGGATGTTGTAATAACCAAGTCTAGTTGAAAGAATTAATGAAGTGGTGTGGTTGGTGGGAGGAATAAAGTAAAGTTCATGGCTAAGGTGTGAAAGGTGAGACTTGAGGGATCCTTTTGTAAATAAGGGAAAAGAGGTTTAAGACCCCGAAAACCCTCACCTCTCATTATTGTGCGTATTGTAGAGGCGGCTGGAGAGGAGAACGATTTGGAATCTCCTTGTTAGGTTCATCAAGAAATTTGAAGCATTCAAGAGCATCAGGTGTATGTGGTGTTCTCTTCTTGAAGGTAATCCTTTTCTCTTTGAAATGTATGTTTTCTTGGGTCGAATCAGTGTTTTCTCTGTTAATGTCTAGAGGGTGGGGTTAAGGAGAGGAGTGTGATAATCTGAGAGAAATCTGAGTGGTAATGGGTTAATTGAATGTTTAATCGGGGGTGTGCTAATGTCTGGATCAAACCAATGGATCATAAGGCGTGAAATTACCCGGAGTGTTAGAAATCTTGATTGTGGAATCTCTCCGAAAGCGCCCAGTTCCGTTATCCGGACGATTACCGGAAAAGAGTAGGATCCGGACGTCTCGCCCGGACTTGGGGGAAATCCGGAAGTCTTTGGTCGGGTGTACCCGGACTCATCCGGGGATTATGGGTGTCCAAACGATTGAGTCCCAGAAACCGGGAGTTACCGGAAATCTTAGGAATCCGAATAGTTCCAGAAGGGGGTTTCCCGGAAACCGAGTATCCGGTTAAATTACCGGAAAGTTGCGGGAGCCGGGTAACAGTCCGGAAAACTCCCAATGTTTGTGCCATTACCGAATCTATTGAGGATTCTTTCGTGGGTTGAGCGGAGAGTGCCTTAGGGAACTCGAGAGTGATGTTCGAGTGGCTTTTCACTATCGTGTGCATTGATTCGTTATGTAGGTGTACAGTTTGAGAGTAACGTTTTCAAGTGAGAAAGGAATTTCGTGGACGGCAGATGAGTTTTTCTAAACTGAAGCTTTATCGATACTCGAATTTATTACTTGTACCGATATATTGAATTGCATGATTTACGTTGTTTTAAATATGCATGATAAAGGTGTGTAAATTATATTATGAGTATGTGCGGGGCATGTGATGACTTAATATGGATATGTGGGGAGTGTGTCCCATGCAGGAGATATGAATTTTTTTCATATGTTCACTAAGGGCGGGTCTGTGCCCTAACACGTTGTCACATGTGTGTACGTGACTAAGTGTGAGCCATTAATATGTGTTATGTGTGTACTTAAACTGATATAGGTGTGACCGTTTATAAATGCTTATAAACTCTCTTTAGTTGATAATTGTGGCGTGGTGTTGGTAACAAGAGGGATCTCACTAGACCTCATGGTCTAACCCTCGCTTTTCAAAACTAAAACCTTTTCAGGTAAGCAGGTAGTCGAGGGTTCGTTTAAAGGCAAGAGCAAGATGTGAGCTGAAGCTTGCGTATAGAAAGACTAGAAGACTTTTCTTTATTGTTTAGTTAAGTTTCTCAGTTGTAATTAGGGTTGTTTCCGCGAATCTTAGCTTTGTAATCTCGAATATGTGGCTTATGTTTGGGCCGTTCTGGCGTTTATGTTGGGTCACCAAGGATTTGAAATTGACTCACCGATGTTTTCCCTAAAACTCCTACTTAGAATATTTTAGTTCAGTTCTTTGAATGACTTGTACAAGATATCAAATGATCGGTGAAGTCGAAGATCAACCGAAACCAAGCTTGAAGACTCTCTACTTGTGGAAAATAGAAGACTCTCGGCAACATTCAAACAAGTCATCACCACCGAAATCCCTTGACATTTCAGTGGCCTTCTCTCCACCGAAGTTATAGGACATCTTCGGTGGCCTTCTCCCACCGAAGTGCATGGACAGTTTCGGTGGCCCCATCCACCACCGATGACCCTTTCGGTGCTCCTCTCACCACCGAAATATACATGTAATTTCGGTGGTCCTCTCACCACCGAAATATACTTGTAATTTCGGTGGTCCTCTCACCACCGAAACTTGCTCGCAATTTCGGTGGACTAGTTACCACCGAACATTCTTGCAATTTCGGTGGACTAGTCTTCTTTCCATCGAAGATTTCTCAAATCTCGGTGGAAACCACTTCGGTGCTAAAGGCTCAAGACAGAAGATCATTTATTATGGGACAATATCCTCCAGCAGAGAAAAGTGACAGTTTGTCTTTTTATCCACCTTCAGTTAAGGTCCCTATTATCTGCTCAAGCTACTCTGTCTGCACCTAGTGAAAAGTGACAAGGACTTCACAGTTCTCCTGAAGTCAACATAATCAGCATATGTGAAGATGACAAGTGTCCCAAGCATTTAATGCTTGGGCACTCCTTGGCACTATAAAAGGAGAAGTGCTCTTCATGCAATTCTCACGCTTTCAAGAAATTCTCTCAGTGCAAGAAACCTTCTTTTAAGCCTTAAAACTCAATAGCTTTGCTCTTAGTGTTCTTAGTTGTTTTGTTGTATACTTTGTGTAAGATTGTTAGAATAGTTTATCTGTTCTTTTCCGCAACAATCTTAAGTTTTCTGTGTGTAATTCTTTTGAAAGTTTTTCAAATATAAGAATTAAAATTGTGAAATTTTTGTGTATTGTATTCAACCCCCCCCCCCCCCCCTTCTACAATACTTGTTAAGCCATCTGGGACTAACAAGTGGTATCAGAGCAGAAAGTTTAATTCCATAAACTTGATCTGCGATGGCTGCCTCTTCTTCTTCTACTGTTGAAAACTCTTTTCAAAATAACTTCTCTGAAAATGGCTCTATTTCAAAACCTCCTAAGTTCAATCCCAACAACTTCTCTTTGTGGAAAAGCCGCATGATGCTATTCATGGAAGGAGTGGATACTAGATATCCAACCATTCTCAACGAGGGACCCATTATCCCCAGAGTTTGGGCTCGCTATGACACGCAGAGGCCAGGTAAAGAGACCTTTGAAAAGGATATCTCAAGTGATTCTGATGAGGAAAAATCCAGTGCTACTGGTCGGTATATTCTAAAAAATCCTAAAAAGTATACTGATGAGGAGAAATGTTTAGTTACTCTTGACTCCAAGGTAAGAGCTATTATTGCTCTCTCTCTTCCTGATGAGGTCTACCACTCTTTGGTGAACTTTGAAACTGCCAAAGAAATGTGGACCACTCTATGTGTTCTGTACGAAGGTACAGAGGAAGTCAAGAAATGCAAAAAGATTGGTCTTATCAGAAAGTATGAACTATTTTCTTTTGAAAAAGGAGAATCTCTTCCTAGCTTCTATAACCGCTTCAACTCTCTTTTAAATGATCTTAAGTTGTTGGGCAGAGTCTATGATAATGAGGAAGTCTTGTGCAAGTTCATGGATTGTCTCCCAGATTTTTGGGAAAATATGTGTACTTGCATCAAAACTACCAAGGACCTTGAGTTCATGCCCTTAACCGTTTTATATGGTACTCTTTTCAACTTTGAGCAAACCAAGCTTCAACGGAAATCTTTCATCAAGGAAATAAAGAGCTCCTATATAGCTCTTGTTAGTGAAAGTTCCAAGAATTCTCAAAATCTTCCTAGAATCACCTATCCTTCATCTGACTCTGACAATGACAGCCAAACAAATGTAACCCACCAAACGGAAGCATATCTTAGTGATGCTGATGATGAAGGTGAGGATATCATGGTTGAACAGTTGTCGGATGAGATGGCAATGATGGCCGGTTCTAAACACAAGTTTCGTCCCTTCAACAAATCTCGAAGTCTTAGAAAAACTTCATCTTTCAAAACTTCTTCTGACAAATCTAATGAGGAATGCTACAACTGTGGCAAGAAAGGACATTTTGCATCTGAGTGTAGAAGCAAGCGTATCTCCAAGTCCAAATTTACTTCTTCTGACAATCCCTCTTCAAAAAGGGAAAAATCCAAACACATGCCTTTCAAATCAACCTTTCCCAAAAAGGAGTCCCCACCATCCTTCTTAAATCATCAGGAGCGTGCCGAGAAATACAAGGCCAAGTACAAGAAAGAGAAGGAAAGGAGTGAGGGTCTAGAGAGAAAAGGGAAGGGTCTCATGGCAGAAACCCACGATTGGGACGACGAAGACACCTCCGACAGTGATTCTCAGAATAGATGCTTCGTGGCCATTTCAGAAGAAATGGAAGTTTCCGAAAAGGCCACTTCACCTATGGCTCTAGTGGCAACTGGGTGCTCCACAGCCTACGCTCAGGTACATCCCTTCAATAATATGTCTGATATTGAAAAGATCAATGCCTATGAATCTTTAACTCAAGATTTTTATTCTGTCAAAGACAGTAAGAATAGAAAATCTGCTCAAGTGAAAGAGCTCAAAGCTGAACTTGAAATTTGCATGTCTAAGCTTAAAAGGTTTGAGGAAATAAAAAATGAGCTTGAGGACTTGAAAACAATAAATCATGTGATCTCAAAAGAAAAGAACTCTCTGTTTAAGAAACTAAAAAGGGAACAAGAAGTCATCAAAAAATGGTCAAGCTCTTCCAAAAATCTTGAACAAATCTTTCAAAGTCAAATCTGTAGTTCAAACAAGTTCGGTCTAGGATTTGGAAAAACTGATGTTTGTGAGTCCACTCTTGCTCTTGTTCCCCCCACCAATGCATGTGATGATCTCTCTGATTCTAGCTCTTGTGATTCCATCTCTTTGAACTCGTTAGATCCGTGTGAAGCCTTAAAGTATGGCATATCCTTAAAGGCCAAAGACTCCTCATTGCAAGTTATTGAGAAGCAAGATTCAAATGACGTTTCCAAACCCATCCATGATCAGCTCAAATTTTCGGTCATGGATGAAGCCTCCTCCTCAAACTCTTCAAAAGCTAATCCTTCCAAAAGATCTAAACCCACCGATCTCATCCCCTTTGTGCCCACCGATCCCTCAATCTATGACCCTCCAATTCCTCTTCATGAAGTGTTGAAATCTATTCACATAGATACCTACACCGAACCTAAGCCCTCAAAGATCCCCAAAAGAGAAACTCCTGTTCACTCAAAAAGGATCTCCTGTGCTGACAAAGGAAAATCGGTGGTCAACTGCTTGGCAAGCTCCCATCCTAAAAGTTCTACCCCAAACATTCCCTCTAACAACACTTATGTACCTAGATCTGTGCTTTTAAGAAAATCAACTTCCAAAGATTTATCCAAAGGAATCCTTGGGTCCAAGCCTCCTGCTCTGTTCTCCTCTAACAAGGTTATAAGAACAAATGATAAAAGCCAAAACATGAAAAATGCTAAAAAGGTTTTTATCTATAGAAAATGCTATAACTGTGGTGACACTTTTCATATGGCTAAGGACTGTCCCAAGGATAGGATTGATAGATCCAAGCTTAAGGAATCATGCTCTTCTAACCCCAAAGGACCCATTACAAAATGGGTACCAAAGAACTAATATGTGTTTGCATGCAGGCTTTTGAGCACCATCAAATTTGGTATTTAGACAGCGGGTGCTCACGCCACATGACGGGAAACAAGTCTCTTCTCATCAACTATGTGCCGGGAAAAGGTCCATCTGTAACTTTTGGTGATAATTCTAAGGCTTACACCAAAGGATACGGGACTCTCTCTAACGGATCTGTAACCTTCAATAAAGTGGCTTTTGTGGACGGCCTCATGCATAACCTTCTCAGCATTAGCCAACTGTGTGATCTTGGATACAAAGTTATCTTTGAACTTTGTGTCTGCTCCGTGGTAGACAAACAATTCAATGTGGTATTATCGGGAAGACGGATGGAAAATGTCTACGTCATAGATATGGGACAATCCAATTCTTCTTCAAATGTCTGCTTTGTGTCAAATGATGCATCCAAAAGAAACTGGTTGTGGCACAAACGTCTCTCTCATCTAAACTTCAAGACCTTGCATAAAATCTCCAACAAAGAGCTGGTAACGGGCATGCCAAAGTTGAACTTTGTCAAAGAGAAGCTGTGTGATGCATGTGAAAAGGGAAAGCTCACCAAAACATCCTTCAAGACGAAGCAATGCTCTTCCATCACTCTTCCTCTTCAATTGCTGCACATGGATCTATGTGGACCAGTCAACACTCCAAGTCTTGGAGGCAAAAGGTATATTCTTGTTATTGTTGATGAATTTACCAGATATACTTGGGTGTTCTTTCTCAGGTACAAAAGTGATGCTACTGAAGAAATCATCAACTTTGTCAAGAAAAATGAAGTTCTCAATGGCCAGCTTGTCCGCTCGGTAAGGAGTGACAATGGCACTGAATTCAGAAATAGTGCTCTTGAAGACTTCTTCACCGAGAAAGGGATCTCTCAGAACTTCTCTGCTGTTCGTACTCCTCAGCAAAATGGAGTGGTGGAAAGGAAAAACAGAACACTGTGTGAGGCCGCTAGATCCATGCTGAGCGAATCAAATCTCCCCACCTATTTTTGGGCCGAAGCTGTGAATACTGCCTGCTTCACTCAAAACAGGTCAGTAATATCCAAAAGACATGATAAAACCCCGTATGAAGTTTTTCATGGCAGAAAACCAAACATTGGCTTTCTTCATGTCTTTGGGTGTATCTGCTTTATTCTTAATGATCGTGAAAATCTTGGGAAGTTTGATCCCAAGGCAGATGAGGGAATATTTGTTGGGTACTCCTTATCCTCCAAAGCTTATAGGGTGTACAATCTCAGAAGAAAAAGCATTGATGAGTCCATTCATGTCAAGTTTGATGATCTCAGATGTTCATCACTTTCAAGTGATGAGGATGATTTACACAGATAGATTTCATCATGTATTGGTGATACCCCCTTAGTCTCTTCCACCGATATCTCCTCTATTCCCTCAAATCCATCCACCTCAAAAAACCCAGCTGGATCACTCTCTCCCACCGAAATTGATCAACCCATCTCTCACACCAATTTCCCTATTCCCACCGAAACTCCACACCGAAGCCCAACTTCCATCCCTAATCCCACCGAAAATCACATGGCTTCCACTACCGAAAATCCCATCTTACACCAAACCTCTGATCCCACTACTCCATTTCACTCTACTCCTCATACCCCATCACCTTTACCCCCTGCTCTAAAATGGACCAAAGATCACCCCATAGATCAAATTATCGGTGATCAACAAGCAGGTGTCCAAACCCGCAGAGGAGTTGGAAATATTTGTCTCTATGTGAATTTCCTCTCTCTCTGAACCCAAGAAAGTGGATGAAGCTCTATCAGATCCTTGTTGGATCACTGCCATGAAAGAAGAACTTTCTCAGTTCCAGAGAAATAAAGTTTGGAGATTGGTTCCCAAACCCAGAAACAAGACAATCATTGGAACCAAGTGGGTATTCAGGAACAAAATGGATGAAGATGGTACTGTTATCAGGAACAAGGCCCGATTAGTAGCTCAAGGATACAGACAGGAAGAAGGCATTGACTATGATGAAACATTTGCCCCTGTTGCAAGACTTGAAGCTATAAGGATCTTTCTGGCTCATGATGCCTACCAAAATTTTAGGGTCTTTCAAATGGATGTTAAAAGTGCCTTTCTCAACGGGGAACTTGCAGAGGAAGTCTATGTGAAACAACCTCCTGGCTTTGAAGACCCAGCTCATCCAAACTATGTGTACAGACTTGACAAAGCTTTGTATGGTTTCAAGCAAGCTCCACGTGCTTGGTATGACACTCTTGCCAACTTTCTTCTCAAGCATGGATATTCCAGAGGTAAAATTGACAATACTCTCTTCATCAAAGAAACCTCAGGTAATATCATTCTTGTTCAAATCTATGTTGATGACATCATCTTTGGTGCCACTGATGAATGCCTATGTGATGAGTTTGCTTCTCTCATGATGAGTGAATATGAGATGAGCATGATGGGAGAGCTTACATTTTTCTTGGGCCTTCAAGTCAAACAATCTTCAGAAGGAATTTTTATAAATCAAAGCAAATATATTCGGGACCTTCTGAAGAAATTTAACTTTCTAGATAGCTCTCCTATGAAAACTCCCATGGCACCTCCCTTGAAACTGTGTGCCGATCTAAAAGGTGAATCTGTGGATGTTACTCTTTACCGAGGTATGATAGGCTCTCTTCTTTACCTAACTGCTAGCAGACCGGATATTATGTTTGCTACCTGTCTATGTGCTCGTTATCAGGCCAATCCTAAAGTATCACACTTAAAGGCTGTAAAACGAATTTTTCGGTATCTTAAGGGCACACTGCATTTGGGTCTTTGGTATCCCAAAGACTCGAGTTTTGAACTAATTGGTTATTCAGATTCAGACTATGCAGGTTCCCAGATTGATAGAAAGAGTACTACAGGAAGCTGTCAGCTCCTTGGGGGAAAATTAGTAAGTTGGTCCAGCAAGAAACAAAACTCTGTATCAACCTCTACTGCTGAGGCTGAATATGTAGCTGCTGGGAGCTGCTGTGCTCAGATTCTATGGATGAGAAACCAACTAAGGGACTATAATCAATTCTTTTCTAAAGTCCCAATTCTGTGTGATAATTCCAGTGCTATAGCTATAGCAAATAATCCTGTTCTTCACTCTAGATCTAAGCACATCGATATCAGGTATCATTTCATCAGAGATCACATTTCCAAAGGTGACATTGAACTGCACTTCATTCCCACCGATTTGCAGCTTGCTGATATTTTTACCAAACCTCTTGATGAAACCAGGTTCAACTTTCTCATCAGTGAACTTGGGATGTGCAATTTCCAAGAATAAATATGTGTTCATGCTCCACCGATCTCACATCGGTGGACACCTTCTTATCTACTTCTCTCTCTCTCCACCGATCTCTCATCGGTGGACAAACCTATGTGTCAAATCATTTCTGCCTCTTTTCCATCACCGCAGTCCCATTTCGGTGATAATCTCAAGTATCGGTGAAACTTGTCCACCACCGAAGTCTCAAATCGGTGATCATCTCATATCGGTGAAAACTTTCCACCACCGAAGTCGCATTTCGGTGGTACTATCCAAATCGGTGAAACCTTTCTACCACCGAAGCTGTCCATGAACACCGAATCCACCACCGAACTTCCACCGATCGTCTACCGAGCGAACACCGAATCCTCCACCGAAGCTTCACCGAGCCTACACCGATTCACACGGTTCCCAAAGCCCACTTGTGACCACTCAATTGCTTTTGCGTCAGACCCTTCGCCTATCCGCCGCTCCGTGTCCCGATTCCCAATAACCCTTTCACCTCAAGAGCCGCATGTCCCCTCTCCCCATACAAAATCATCATCACAGTGCCTTATCATTTCCCTATATATATTCATACCTCCCTTCACTTCATCCCCACTCCTTTCTCACAATTCAAACCTGCAACTCTCTCTTCTCTTCCAACCATATCTCTCTCATGGCATCCTCACGATATCCAATTCCTACACGTTTTGAAGACCTCCGCTTCAACCAATGCAATCACGTTGCCCGCCTTGAATCCGATCCCGCTCATCCCGAGTTCTCTAATATCGCTAAATTTCTGTCTCGCTCTCCTCTTCTTCATGCCTTCACATGCAACCCCAGGATGAGCAAAATGCTCATTGGACAATTCTGGCTCTCCTCCGTGTACGATCCCTCCAATGAGGCCATTCACGCCTCCATCTTCACCAATGCCGAAGGTGATCACGACCTCACTTTTGGGGTCGATGATGTTCGTCTCGCCCTCAAGATCGACGCCTTTTCCGACTATGAAGACATGTATTTGGATACCATACATGAAGACATTGTTCTTACCACCGGTTATGTGCTCGACGACTCCTCCAAAAGCTCCAAAGGCCCCGGTACTCTTCTTCGCAGCAAAATGGGAGGCATTTGGAATTTCTTCTTCGCCCACGTTATCCATTGCCTCTCACGCAAAACAAGTGGGCATGACCAATCGCCCTCACACGTCAACAAACTCGCTCATGCCCTCATCTTCCAAAGGAAAGTTGACTTCGCCCAATATTTCTTCTCAGAGCTTGTCGAGGTCATCAAAACTCCCAAGAAGTGTTACGTTGCCTTTCCCCGCTTCATCTCCATGATCTTACAACACAAGCTTTCCAAAGCTTTGGAAACCGATCGCCGCTCTTCCTCGCCCCGGTTCTCGTATGAATGGTCATCTCCCGTTGTGGGCACCAAAACCCTCAACGTCAAACCGCTCGCCACCGATCGCCCATTAGGCCCAGGTATGATTTCCTTCGCTCTATCTCCCGAACTTCGTTGGGGTGATGCGGAAATTCCCGGGTTTCGCCACCTGGATATTCCCGAGGTCACTCCAAATGTTGTGGTCCCTTCTCCCCGGTCCCGAGTGACGTCGGGTGGCACTCAAAAGAAACGACAAAAGGCCACCGACACCTCCGCTCCCGCTTCTCGAACCACGTCACCGAGAGATCCCTCGGAGACTTCCCCGGTTCACACCCCTTCTCACAAGCGGAGGCACTCACCTTCCCCTTCGGGATCTCTTCCAAAGAGGTCTCGGAAACCATCGGCCCAACCGACTCATCCAACCGTCGATTCTCCAAAATCGCCGGTTGTTGAACTTCATCCCTCCGGGCCAAGGGTACCTGCTACACACCCCACCGTCTCCTCTGTTGCCTCTCGAAAGGCCTCAGTTACATTTCAGGAGAACCCCCACATACCTCCCCACTCGACTCTTTGGGTGGTGGAGATGACCTCGAGATCTCTCCGCTCGAGGGTTCTGACTTCACACTACACAGCTTTACACCCGATCAGTTTTCGATCGAAGACATTGCACAACCCTCTAAGGGTTCCCCCCAATTGCACCCTTTGATTTTTTTGATTTTCTTTTAGCGGACACTGGTTCTCCCCAAACCATCCCGTCCACCGAAGAACATCACACCGAGTCTCCCTTGTCCTCACACCAATCACCCCCCGATCACCTACTCCCCCCCGATCACCTACTCCCCCCCGAGTGTTACAAACCGACGACTTGGTGCCTTACCTCCATATTCCCATTCCCGAACCTGACCCCCACCGACTACTCTTCCAGTTTCCCGAAATCGGTGGCCAAACTTCCCCGCACATCGACCGCACCTCTACCTTTCTTAAATCTACCATCACCTTAATCTCCCAAGCCAATTCCCGCATCTCTACCCTCGAGTCTCAGCTACCGCATCTTCTTCTTGATGCCATCACCGAAGCCCTACGCCCCATTCAAGAAAAATTATCTACCCTTTCTACCACAGTGGAGTCCCTCTCCAAACCTTCCACCGACTCACCCAGTCCTGAACGTTCCCAGTGGGAAATGGATCTCGGTGACTTTGCCTTGGTTCCCCATACCACCGAAACGAGTCTGGCCTTCCTACACTCCAAGTTTGATAAGGCCTTCTATGAGTTGGGTTTCAAGTTACCGGCTGTTCCTGAGGGGGAGAAAACCACGGCTCCACCGAAACTTCCATCCATAAAGAAACTTTCCAGTAACCAGCCTCCACCGAAACCCTCTCCACCGCAACCCTCTCCACCGAAATCCTCCTCACCACCGAAATCCTCCTCACCACCGAAACCCTCCTCACCACCGAAACCCTCCTCACCACCGAAACCCTCTTCTCCATCGAAACCCTCTTCTCCACCGAAACATGTCTCACTCTCACCGACCCATACTGGGTCCACCGAAGCTCTTGACCTTAATGCATCAGTTGAGGGGGAGCAGTCCAGCAATGCTCCCGAAGACAAAGGGAAAAGAACTCTTTCGGCCGAAGAATTGGCCAGAGAAGCAAAGAAGAAAAAGGTTCTGGCAAGATATGGGGCTCGACCGAAGGACGCGGAAACTCTCAAACTCAAGCCTGCTTCTCAACCCATCACCACCGAACTTGGCCTCTCTGCTCAAGAAATTGAGGAAGCAAGAATAGCTCAAATCGACTTAGACAAATCCAGAGATCTGTCTCTCAAAGCTGCCGCAGAAGAAGCTTCAAAAGTCAAGTCCACCGATGCCATCCAAACACAGAAATCGGTGCTCAGTGCCTTGGAACAACAAAAGAATGAAGAAATTAATTGGTACAAAAAGACCATGCACCACCGGAGCTATAGGTCACAAATTTCTTCAGTAAAGATTGCCACCTCCAAGGCAAATCCTCAAGACATCAGATTGATTATTAACTGGGAAGATGGTTCTATGAAGAGTGTAAAAGAAAGCCATCTCCAACTCTTCGGTCTCTCGGAATGGTATGAAATCACTCAACACCTCGTCAGGAGTCCAAATCCAAGGAAAGACATCTTTGTCAAATACATTGATGGTCTAATGAATAAGATGAAGGAGATCAAAAGAAAACATAACATCATCCTCTCCACCGAAGAAAGAGCCAAACTGCTGTCTCTGAAAGAGAAGATCATCCTCCCCAAAGTCAAAAATCCTCCTGACTCAGTCTTCAAGGAAATGGCAAGAGAAGGTAAAATCCCGAATGTAAGCAATCTTAACCTTACCATTCCCACCTCTGTTCCCTATCCTACCACAACCTTAAGCCTCTCACCAATACCAGGATTATTCTTTAACGACGGTCTCGGTCGTCGGGCATTCTTCAGATTTGCCCAGATGTCCATAGCCGATACCATATTTCTGGAAGGCATTCACAACCTCTTTCCGAACATCCCCGAAGCTCAACCGTTCTATAGAAACTTACTGGATGAAATCAAGCGCCGCAAAACCTCAAAGAAGTAAGTTCTCTCCATTTAGTACTTGTAAAAGTTAGTTTCTCATTTTGTAAAATTGTACGAGAACTTATCTTAATACAAGTATCTCTATTTGAATTTTATTTCCGTACATACTTTTTTTTTTCGTTACCTGTAAATACTGTACATAGTATACATACGCATACAAAAGAAAAAGATCAAAAAGAACAAAAAGAATGGTCTATGTGAAAAGAACCCAAAAGAGTAAAGAGGGTCAAAAACGCACTTACTTTTATTTACTCTTGAATATTCTAAGATAAGGAGCTCAAATTCAAATAGGGGGAGATTGTTGGGTCAACAAGGATTTGAAATTGACTCACCGATGTTTTCCCTAAAACTCCTACTTAGAATATTTTAGTTCAGTTCTTTGAATGACTTGTACAAGATATCAAATGATCGGTGAAGTCGAAGATCAACCGAAACCAAGCTTGAAGACTCTCTACTTGTGGAAAATAGAAGACTCTCGGCAACATTCAAACAAGTCATCACCACCGAAATCCCTTGACATTTCGGTGGCCTTCTCTCCACCGAAGTTATAGGACATCTTCGGTGGCCTTCTCCCACCGAAGTGCATGGACAGTTTCGGTGGCCCCATCCACCACCGATGACCCTTTCGGTGCTCCTCTCACCACCAAAATATACATGTAATTTCGGTGGTCCTCTCACCACCGAAATATACTTGTAATTTCGGTGGTCCTCTCACCACCGAAACTTGCTCGCAATTTCGGTGGACTAGTTACCACCGAACATTCTTGCAATTTCGGTGGACTAGTCTTCTTTCCACCGAAGATTTCTCAAATCTCGGTGGAAACCACTTCGGTGCTAAAGGCTCAAGACAGAAGATCATTTATTATGGGACAATATCCTCCAGCAGAGAAAAGTGACAGTTTGTCTTTTTATCCACCTTCAGTTAAGGTCCCTATTATCTGCTCAAGCTACTCTGTCTGCACCTAGTGAAAAGTGACAAGGACTTCACAGTTCTCTTGAAGTCAACATAATCAGCATATGTGAAGATGACAAGTGTCCCAAGCATTTAATGCTTGGGCACTCCTTGGCACTATAAAAGGAGAAGTGCTCTTCATGCAATTCTCACGCTTTCAAGAAATTCTCTCAGTGCAAGAAACCTTCTTTTAAGCCTTAAAACTCAATAGCTTTGCTCTTAGTGTTCTTAGTTGTTTTGTTGTATACTTTGTGTAAGATTGTTAGAATAGTTTATTTGTTCTTTTCCGCAACAATCTTAAGTTTTCTGTGTGTAATTCTTTTGAAAGTTTTTCAAATATAAGAATTAAAATTGTGAAATTTTTGTGTATTGTATTCAACCCCCCCCCCCCCCCTTCTACAATACTTGTTAAGCCATCTGGGACTAACAGTTTATATTTAGCTTAGTAGCTTTGGCGTGCTTGTTTGGTGTGGGATGTTACAATTAAATTTGACATTAAAGTGAATTTTAATATCATTTTAAATTCTAATTAATACCGTAGCCAACAAATGTTGAAGGTATTTTAATGAGTAGATGAATTTTCATAATCTATCATGATCTAAGCCATATGAGTCAAACGAGACGTAGATCACTAGTTTACTATATGATGTAGTGATCATGGTGGTGATGGTAACACTGCATACATATCTCACTTAGTAAAGTAAGACAACTAAAACATTATGATGCTAAGTGAGAAATAGGTCATGCTATCGGCCTCTAACTTCTAAAAGTACGTATGCCCACGAGAAAGAATGTCAAGACACAAAGAACGGTTGAATACCTTGAAAAGTGGGGGTGTCTTGCCAAAGGATATGAGAATCGGTACGAAGATGGTTGACTATGTTACAGTTAGTTATACAACCATAGTCATGCTACTGATTCCTTGTTCATGAATCTCAAATCAAATAGTGATTTGATGTGGCTCCAATAAATTTTGATCAAGTTCATCAAACGACGTGTATATATTGTTGATGGAAATGTTGTAAATCAAACTCTAATACAAGGACATCAAAAGTTTGACCAAACCATGATGGAGTTTGGATTTAAAGTTGAATCCTCACTTTTTGTTGATGATATATTTATCGTTGAAGATGGCTATAGCTACGGAAAATGGAATATGACAACTAGGATCCTTGAAATGGGATACCTAAGGTTGTCACCTATAAGGAGTTGATGTAAGCACATGCGTTAATTGGTGGTGACAAGAACCCTCATGTATGGTGCATTGTCAATTACATCTGGCCAATGTTATTGTGAATACACCGATACATGTATGTGTACTTGATACATTGACTAGTGCAAAATAAATGTTAAACGCATTATGTGGTGACTATGGTATAGCCTCCATCTCTATCAATGATGAAAAAAAAGAACGTTACTCAATGATGATATTTAAGAGAACAAATAAGCTTTATGAGATTCAACGTATGCTAAATCGATTGAGTAGATACTTGAATCATTCGAGTCATGAGATATGTAAGGCAAACTTGTGAATACAATTTGTCTTTTTTGTATATCTTGTAATGATGAAAGGTTAGCGATTCATACCAGATTTCAGATTATAAAGACTCCAAGCAACCAGTTGGTTTGTGATCACACTTGGAGGAACAATATAATCTAGAAATCTTTAAAAGACATGATTAGCTATAAAGTCTAAGCTTATAGCTATGGGAAAGTATGGAGAAGAACCTGAATTGTTAGATTATAAGATGATGTAACTTCGTACGACTAATACTCTCAACTAAGGTTATCTTTGTTCACTAAGTTAAGTCAAAGGATAACATTGCGGATCCGCTAACAAAATTGTGAAAATGGAGAGTTGGTGAGTAAGTCGTTTAAAGGGAATGTGATTGAAGCCCATGGAAAAGTTTGTGCGAAGGAAACCCAACCTAGCTGACTGGAGATCCCAAGATCTAGGATCAACGGGACAATCTAATTGTACGAACTAAGTCAGATCACTGTAGGGGTAACCCCTGTCCATTCCTTTGATAAACGGTGAGTGGTATTAGGCTAACCATATGGCTTTTAATGATCAAAGTGAGATCACCTATGTGAGAAGAAGTGGGGTCGCTTCTAAGGGAATTATGGGGGCTTAATTCCTAACAGTTCTCGCAGAATCAGGCAAGTGTTCATGACTATAACGAGCACATCAATGAGGACTTTACTATGTCAGGAAGAGTCTTGTGTGAAGTGTGTTAATGTTTACACAAACGACAGAACAGTTCAAGGACATCATGTCTACTGATCCGCTAGTAGACTAGATATACTTCATAAGGGAAGGTTCAAAGGCTAACGCCTACCTATCCTTTGCAGGATTCTGACATTGAATTTGAGTACCATGATTTTGAGATGTCTATGATAATTTCCATTCATGTGGGGGATTGTTGGAAAATTCATTAATATATTAATTTTAAGTTAAATGGAAATTAAGGAAGGAGTCTTTTGACCTTCTATATGGTTCGGTTACAATCGATGGAATTATGTTCCATTATGGTGACCTTGAATCTTATGTAAGTTACAAATATGTTTCATATATAAAGAACACAACGTTGAGTTCTAAAAAGACGAAACATAAGAAACAAATTCTCAAGTTCAGGAATGTAGGTGAAGTCCGGCAGAATTCGATTCTGTTTAGAGTCGTTGTATCCTGGGAAATCGACGCACCGGTTGGGGGCGAATCGGTTTTAAGGAAACCGTGTCCAACACGGGCCTCGGCTTAATACTCCGGTTTGTTCCATCTTTCGTTAATTTATTTTATAATTTAGTTTTGGTGAAACAATTTTCCTATAAAAAGAAGACATAGATGGTAGAAATTTCAAAAAATCAATAATTAAGATAGGAAAATAATATTTCAATTTTTCCTACCAATAAAAGGCATTAAAATTAAATGTTTAGAAGAGAAAAGTAATATTATATCAAGTGTACGTGTTTATCTGTTTAGTAATTAAACAATGATTTTTTTTCTTAATTTTGAAATGTTTTTTCTTGATGTTTAAACAATTGTTATATCCGGTCATTTTATTTTAGATATATTTTAACAATAGAAAATAGAATATGATTCCTGGCAACTTTGTCTCAATCTTTTCAAAGTGTTTGGAAAATATATTTGTATAGCATGCTAATCGTTTTAAAGGTTTTTATTTTTAAAACTGAAATCGATAACAATCAAATTAAAATATTGACTTTTAGGATTTATTGTCAACTATACAATCTTAGACGCCGTTTATCAAACGCTTACCTATCAGATTGATTTTGCAAGTACCAAAAATCTTACCCGGTAAAGCGAATGAAAGGACCGAGAGTTTTACCCCGGTAAGTGATGACGACGACTCTTATCACGGTTAGCGCTTATCGGGTGAATTGTTGCATATGAAACCGATTTGTGGGACTAAACTGTTACCCGGTAAGTAAGCAATGGTGTTAAATTTGACTGGTAAACGCTTATCCGGGTAAGCATTTGGTAAACAGCCCCTTAGACAAATCTTAAATGGTAGTCACTCTCCCAAGCCTCTCTAAAGTTACAGGTATTTTTTTGGAAAGATATTGGCACCTCTAAAGTTACAGTTGATCGAATTAATCAACCTCGTTCTTTTTCAAAACTTAATTACCCATATATAACTTTCTAATTAATTCCAGCAAAATTAAAATGACGGTGATCATCGATCTCAATCTTATGTCAATTGCATGCTAATTAATCTCAGATAGCAACTTGCCTTCCATCGAGCCTTTTTATACACCCACACTTTCATTCATACCTCTTGTAATTTTTTTTTATCGGAAAACACATTACTTGTATATGATCTTGCCTCCATTTCATGATATCCATCCCTAGTTTATGCAAGGATCAAATATTAAAGGAGTTGAACTTATAATTTGAAGACATTAATTGGTATATTCATTAAAAAAATTATCATATCAATCTGTTGAGTTATAGTTATACCATTTAACTTAAATACAATTATATATTCTGTTTTATTGACCTAAGAATACCATTTAAAATCAAACTTCAATAGGTTAAATGGACAAGTACTAACATACTTTAGATTAATTCTTATTTAGTCAATATGATCTTTTTTATTTAAAATAGCACCATATATAAAATAGCTAGATAAAATAATTTCTCTCTCTCTATCTCTCTCAATTATATATATATATATATATATATATATATCTTTTGTTAAACAAATAGATGTTCAACCCGGCACGTAATTTGTTATAAATATTTGATAGTTATTCAAATGTCAAAAATGGTATTAGAGTCAAATGTTATGCCATTGAGATGGCGAGACAAACCTCATAGAGAAAACAATGACATTTTTAGGGGTGCTTGTTATTAGGCAAATCCAACATCTTTGGTGAAAGCGCATCTCCAACAGTTATGCTATAATTTTGTATAATAGAGTATGAAATGTCAAAATCTCTAAAAGCTTTTACATTCATCTGGAATAGTTACTCTATTTTAGCAATTATAATATCAAATATATTCATAAAATATTCAAAATATTTAATAAAATATTGTTCTCATTTACAAATTTAGTTTCAACATCTCTTTTTGGTGGAAAAGAATTAAAATATTATTTCTTTCTATTCTATGAAGTTTTATAGATTTTTACACTATTGCTCTTCTTTTCTATATTTTAGTGTACCATTTAGCATAGCTATTGGAGCAAAAACATTGTTAAATCTTAAAAAAAAATTCTATTTTAGCATAGTTGTTGGAGATGTTTAAGGACAGTGTTGGGTAGGCCCAACAATGATGGAAAAAAATTTAAATGGAAAATCTTGTGACAACGTACTCGTTCCAAATAGGTAAAATCAGGCGGTGTGCGTAAGTTGGTCTAGAAATCCACGGTTACAAAAAAGTTTAAAAGTGAAGGTTATGCCTAGTCAATTCTCTATATATATAAGAACTAGGGGTGCTCAAAAACCCGACCAACTCGACTAACACGATCAACCCAACCCAACCCGACGTGAAATAATCCAACTTGAAGCAACCCGATGTCCAATCGAGTTGTAAAATCTTCAAACAGTATGTATTGGTTTGATATCGTGTTACGATCATTTGAACCCAACCCAACCCGATGAACCCGATATACTTTTATTTCTTGAATTTAATATGATTGTCAATTCTCTACTAATATGTACATTAGACAATTACACCATTACGTACCATAAATATATATATATATATATATATATATATATATATATATATATATATATATATATATATATTTAATCTCTTATCCATATCTATATAACTGTAACAGCCCAAAAACTTCAACAAGCATAACATAGATAATAAATCCCAAATCGGGTCCCAATTACAGAAAATTTTCATCAAACAAACATTTAAAGTCTGAACTATTCAAAATTTACAGCGGAAAGGCATTCTATCCACAACCGAGAATTCTATCTAAGCGATCCATTAACAAAACTATAGGGTCCTGTGCTAAAGCTTCTATCTCCTAGCTCAAGCCGTCTCCTTACCCATGCTCGAAGCACCACTAGTGCACTTTCCTGGAAATGGTTTAGTTTTAAAAAGCGAGGGTTAGACCAAACGGTCTAGTGAATTCCCTTTAAAAGCAATTATAGCAACAAACAGATACCATTTCTTTGATAAATCATACATCTCAATATAAACTCCAAACATGAGTACTTGCACAGTGTTCAAGGATCGTACCAACAAGAACCACGATCGGGGCCCAAACAGACTCCCCTCTAGTCTCATATCGGGCCCCAAGCAGACTCCCCCATTACCCGAATAGGAAGGAAACGAATTCCATCCTACCGATTCATAACAAACTCCTAAGGGATCATCGGATCCTGAGGTACACTGGTACCACTGTGCAACCCGACTCCGCATAGCATATATACATAACTAACAATAAATCACAGAGTGTGAAATCTTTGTAAACCGTTCAATCATGCTAAATAAGTCTTTTCCAAAACATGTTTTCATGCGAGAAATCATAAGAGTTTGTAAAAAAATCATACTTGTAAACATACCATGATCAGTAAAGCATTTGACATTTCATTTCATGTAAAAAGGGTTAAGGAAACTCACCTGATTGAAGTGATCTCCTACGCGTACGTCACTCTCCTGAGCAAGTCGGTACAACCCGAACACCTAAAGCACACCGACAAACCTTAGTAACTTGGCTATCCGAACACAACCTGCTGCACACACACACACTGTCCGGGACTAACACTTCCCGGATCCCCTAAGGATTACCCAGACACTTACTCTATCCGGATCAACTATCCGGACGCAGACCAACCCGGAAACCCCTATCCGGACACCTTTATCCGGTCACCTCTATCCGAACACTTACTAATCGGGAAGCTATCCAGTCACCTCTATCCGGGCATTTACTATCCGGTAAACATTCCGGATGCATCCGGTCTCTGGCTAACCGGACACGAGTATCCGGTTACTCACACCAATCGGATACCAGACTTTCTCGGACACCCCCACACTGTCCGGACGGGCGATTCCCGGACAGTTCGCACTGCCAAAACCCCCAAGTCCCCAAAATCAGTCTGTGGGTGCGATTGAGTCTCAACCGATAATTCTATCTAAGCGATCCATTAACAGAACTATAGGGTCCTGTGCTAAAGCTTCCATCTCCTAGCTCAAGCCGTCTCCTTACCCATGCTCGAAGCACCACTAGTGCGCTTCCCTGGAAATAGTTTAGTTTTGAAAAGCGAGGGTTAGACCAAACGGTCTAGTGAATTCCCTTTAAAAGCAATTATAGCAACAAATAGATACCATTTCTTTGATAAATCATACATCTCAATATAAACTCCAAACATGGGTACAGCGGAAAGGCATTCTATCCACAGCCGAGAATTCTATCTAAGCGATCCATTAACAGAACTATAGGGTCCTGTGCTAAAGCTTCCATCTCCTAGCTCAAGCCGTCTCCTTACCCATGCTCGAAGCACCACTAGTGCGCTTCCTTGGAAATGGTTTAGTTTTGAAAAGCGAGGGTTAGACCAAACGGTCTAGTGAATTCCCTTTAAAAGCAATTATAGCAACAAATAGATACCATTTCTTTGATAAATCATACATCTCAATATAAACTCCAAACATGGGTACTTGCACAGTGTTCAAGGATCGTACCAACCATGTAACAACCCAAATTCAATAAAACAATAATTCTCAACATTACAACCAAAATGGTCCCAAAGTCTACAATTTACATCAACTCTACTCTAGGTTCGCAGCGGATAACACCTTTACAACTGAGATGATACATGAAGCCCGACGGTAATCTACAAGTCTTCACTAGACTATAGGTCTTCTACAGTGCCACATCTTTCCATCTTCACCGGATGAAACATCAAACAAGACTCTAACCTGAAAATGGTTTTAGTTATGGAAAAAAAGAGAGGGTTAGAACATGAGGTCTAGTGAATTCCCTCCCAAAAACAGTTTAACAACCAAATATATCAATATGCAAACCGCCTTAAAGGCCCATCAAAAACATTTCAACCAATCGACATCACACATGGGTATTTGCATAGTGTTCATAGACAATCTCTACCACATGGTTGTATCCACGATCGGGGCCCAAGCCGACTCCCTTTTCGCCTACGGGGACCAAGCAGACTTCCCATTCCCACGTACAGAAGAAACAGATTGCATACATACGAGGTGAATAAATCAACTCCCAAGGGATATATGATATCCAAGGTACACTACTCCCACTGTGCAACCCGACTCCAAAACATCATGTCAAGTAATGGATAATATCACGTGAGCCAAACATGTCTATTTATAAATATTTCCATAACATGCGTGTATTTATAAACAATCCCAATCATGTAATAACAAAGCTTTTCATAGTGTACAATCACGCCATCATGCTTAATACCAAATTCAGTTATGAAAACTTTAGGAAAACATTTCGTTTGCACAAAAGAGTTAAGGGAACTCACCTTAGCTTTAGCAAATCGACACACGCTACGAAACTCACTTTAGATCAAACCGAACACCTGAATTGGACGCCATAAGAATGGTGTTAAACCATCTTATTATACCCCAAAACATCCCTAATAAACCCCAAAACAACCCTTAGATGATTCCACAATCCTAGACTTAAACAATACACGAAATAAGAGTCGAAAACAAGCGACAGAGCTTGGCGCTGATGCCCACGCTAGTCCACTCGCGCCAAGAACCGCGCAGAGCACTGGGCAGACCTTGGCGCTACTGCTCGCGTAGGTGGACCCGCGCCGCCATCCGCGCGGAGCTTCTGCACTGATTTTTCAGCCGAAAAGTCACCCTTTTCCAACCCCAACTCATCCTAAGTCGATTTTTGTTGGGAACTGAAAATGAGCTAAGTATGGATAGTGCTGCTAGTCCATGATTCCTACTGCTAAGTCTACATTAATACTGCCAGAAGAAAGTTAATACTGCTGGGCAAGATTACTACTGCAAGACATGGTTAGTACTGCTAGACCAAATTACTACTGCAAGACATGGTTAGTACTGCTGAGCTGAGATACTACTGCTAGAAGACTGTGAAGGTTAATACTGCTGAAGGTTGTTAATGCTGCTAAGTCAAATCATTGTTAATACTGCTGAGTAGATATGTATGGTATGAGAAGATAAAGAAGGAAAGCTGAAGATAAGCATGGAAGTATATTTTGAAGATTGTTTTATTCTTAGTAGTTATCTTGTACTTATTCTGTTATAAATAGATGATAGACGAGAAAAAATAAAAAAAAAAGAAAATAGAATTCGATATTGATTCAAGAGAGAATTAACCTCAAGGTTGAAGAACCCTATTTCTAGAGAAGTAGAAGTCGTCTTGTTGAGCCTGTTCAACAAGATTGAGGTTTGGTTGTTGATATTGTGATTCAAAACAGTAAATACAAAGTTGTGAATTTTCTGTTACATTGTTCTTGATTGTGAGAATTAAAGTTCTTTTCCGCAGATTCTTTAATTCTGAATTCTAAGTGTTTATTGTCTTGTTAAGATTCGATCCTGACAAGTGGTATCAGAGCTTGTGTTTCTTAGAATTCTACAGTCATTATGGAAAATTCTTTTGAATCAAACAGTACTCTTGTTTCAAAGGTTCCCATGCTCAAACCCAATGAATTTGACATGTGGAAACTGAGAATCAAGCAGTACATTCTTCTTACTGATTATGCAATATGGGACATCATTGAGAATGGTCCATGTGCTGAAGGAAGAATAGGAGCAGATGGCAAAAGACCCCCACCCAAGACAGATGCTGAAAAGAAAGTCAGACAAACAGAGATGAAGGCCTTAAGCACTCTGCTTTTGGCTATTCCTAATGAGTACCAACATCAATTCCAACACTGCACAGATGCACAGATGTTGTGGAATGCTCTGGAGAAAAGATTTACTGGCACAAAGAGCACAAAGAGAAACCAAAAGGCTATTCTCAGGCAACAATATGAGAATTTCATGTCTGCAAAGAATGAGTCTATGACTCAAACTTTTGACAGATTTAACAAGTTGATTGGAGAATTAGCTACTGTGGGTGTACACATGGATGCTGATGATGTCAATAGAAAGTTCCTTAGATCATTGGGAGAAGAATGGACCATGTACACAGTCTCATTCAGACAGAATGACCAATTGGAGGACAAAGAGCTAGATGACCTCTACAATGATCTGAGAGTATTTGAGGCTGAAGTTGAAGCCAAGAAAAGGCCATCTGGATTTGTTTATAATGCTGCTTTATTATCTTCATCCTCTGATAATGCTGCTAACCCTGATTCTGTTAATACTGCAGGTTCTGTTAATGCTGCTGGTGGAACTAATCAAGAGAAGACTACAGATTCTGTACTAGAAGCATTCTTTTCTAGTCATGTTCACTCTTCTCTAATCAATGATGATTTAGAGCAGATTAATGCTGATGATCTGGAAGAGATGGACATCAAGTGGCAGATGGCTATGCTATCAATGAGGGTGAAGAAATTCATCAAAAGGACTGGGAGAAACAACTTTTCCCAGAGAAGAGAAGATGGTGCAGGCTTTGACAAGTCCAAGGTTGAGTGTTATAAGTGTCACAAGATGGGACACTTTGCCAGAGAATGCAGAAGTGGAGGATCACATCAACAGGCTCAAAATGGAAACCAAAACAGAAGCTCCTCTCAAGCCCTTGTTTCTCAACAAGGAATGGGATTTGATTGGAGTGATCAAGCTGAGGAAGCCTGTCAGAATCAAGCTCTTATGGCAGAAGTATCTGATATTCCCACTGAGGTACAATCTAAACTCTGTTCTCAAGCTTGCATTGATGCTGTTAAAAAATATAGGGATCACAATCAGGGTATGTGTGATAACCTTAAGAGGCTAGAGAAAGATGTGAAAGATTATGTTAGAATTGTAGAAAGGTTTGAGGAACAGATTAGAGCTTTTCAAGCTAATGAACTTCAACACTCCTATGATACTAACTATTGGAAGTGGGAGAAGAATGAGTATGAGATTAAGCTGAAAGTGTCTGGGGAGGAGAATGAGAAATTAAAAGAAGAGCTTAAGAAGGTTAAACTTGATGTTGAAAAGTTTACCTGTGCTTCTAAAACCATGGATACCATCATTAAGGCTCAAATCCATGACAAGATGAAAGTAGGGATAGGGTACAATGCCACACCTCCACCCTACAATAACAACTACATACCTCCTAAGTCTGATTTGTTAGAGACCAAGGATAGGAAGGATCCTGAATTAAAGATTAATATAGATCCTTGTGAAGAAGAAGTAGTTGTTGAGGATGAGACTGACAAAGCAGGATCTGATGAGGAATGTGAAAGTCCATATGTTAAGAACAATGAGATAAAAAGGACTGAAACAGATGTAGGAGTTAAGAACAATGGGATAAAAAGGACAGAAACAGAAAAGGGAGTCCATTACACACATACCACAGTTGTGGCTCCCAATACCTGTAAACATTGTTCTTGTAAGAAATCTCAAGAGCTTAAGCCCCAAAAACATGATAACAAAAGGGGTAATCAAAGAAATTGGAATAACCAATGGGCTATGAGACAAGGAGTTGATCTGAACAGAATTAACAGGCCAAAACCTTGTTTCATCTGTGGTAAGCTAAATCATTTAGCCAAACACTGTTATTTCAATCCTGTTAACCAAAGGTTTAATGCTCAAAGATCTTTTCAAAAACCTGGTGGTTACAAAAAGAATGATGGCTATAAAAAGTCTGTGAGGAAAGTTGTGGCAAAGAAACAAGTTAAAACCAAAAGCCACATGAAAAAGGCAGAAACAGAAAGTGTTAGAGTATGGATGCCTAAAGGTACTAATGATAATACTGTCAACTCAGTAAGTACTGCTAACACTGTTAGTACTGCTTCAAAAGTTGGTGCTGCTAGCAGTGTTAATACTGCTAGTAATCATTCCAAAGTTAGTGCTGCTAGCAATGTTAGTGCTGCTAACACTTTTAGTGCTTCTTCTTCAGATAGTACTGCTGCTAGCAGTGTTAACTCTGTTAATACTGCTTCTAGCAGTGTTAACTCTGTTAATACTGCTACCTCTGTTAGTACTGCTGATACTACTGCTAACAATACTACTGCTCCCAGTAAGAGTACTGCTAGCACTGTTAGTACTTCTGAGGTTAATACTGCTTCTAGTACTGCTACACCAATAATTTTGACAAAGTACTCCAGTACTGCAGTACCTAAATTTGAAAATCTCATCAAAACCAAGTGCAAGTACTTTGATGAGCAAGGGAGACCCAAGACCACTTCGGCTTGGGTTCCCAACAAAACTAACTGATTTATCTTATTGTGCAGGGTAACCAACAGCTCAAGGGAAAGAGCATTTGGCATGTTGATAGTGGTTGCTCCAGGCACATGACAGGTAACATGGCATGCCTCAAAAATTTCAAAAAGATTGATGGAGGACATGTTGCATTTGGGGATAATCCTGCTGGTGGAAAGATAAGTGGTAAGGGTGATGTTTCAAAGGGTAAGATGACCTTTGAAGATGTGTACTATGTTGAACTATTGAGATACAACCTGTTAAGTGTATCACAGGTTTGTGACAAGAAGCATAGCATATTGTTTACATGTATCCAAGGTTTGTGCAAGAAGTTATTAACAAGGAATTGATGGACTTACCTCAGTTTGATGAGGTATATGTACCAAAATCCCCTAAAGGGAAGGTTTTTTCAAATATGAAAAGACTTCCTAGGGACTCGGAAGGAGTTGACACACCATTGTTCTCTACAATGATGGTTGTGTCCCACCCCTCTGAAGGTATGGCATCAGGATCAAGGCCCTCATTAGATCATCCCACTGATGGCCAAACCCCACCTTCACTCACTATAAATATCCCTCAGCACATACTTCAAAAGCCCACTCCTGTTTTATCCAAGAAGTTTCAAAGAAGAAAGGTGCACAAGATTCCTTCCCTTGATGTACCTACTCAGAGCCCTAAGCCTTTAAGCCCTCAGTTGGAGCATTCTCCAATTGAGAATATCAACAGGGAAACCACAGGGGTGTCTCCCAACCCCAAGAAGGTGCTCTCTAAGGAGAAGGATGAGCATATGGGTGCTAAGGCTGCCACTACTTCTGCTAGCACAGAGAAGGACAGTGGTAACATAAATAAGACCTTCCCCATGGCAACTCTAAATGAGAAATCATTAGGAGGACCCAGGTGCCAAGAAACCAAGGGGGCAGTTAGTGCTTCTGCTAGGCAGAAGGCTTCTGCTAAAACTTCCAAGGATCCCTTAAAGAAGGTAAACACTTCTAAAAAGGGTGAGGATAGACATAATAAAGAGGACTTGATGGCTACTTCCAGTGATCCTTTAAAGAAGGTAAACACTTCTAAACAAGGTGAGGATAGATATAACTATGATGAATTGATGGAAACCATTGGAAATGTCAACTTGGATGTTATGGCACAGAAGAAGGAGATTGAGCAACTGAAGACTGTGGTCACCTACCAACAGTCTCAAATTGAGAAGCTCAAAAAGATGGTCACCAAGTTGCTGCACAGAAAGAAAAAAGCAAGATTTGTGCTGAGAAGAAGAATTCCAACTGATGATGCTCCCAAAAAGGGGGAGTCAGAGTCAGAAGCAGAACTGAATATGAAGGGTCTACAAGTTGAGGGGGAGACAGTTCAGATGGAGACTGAGATGGAAATTGATAATGCACAGTTTAAGGGGGAGTCCAGTGCACAGAATAAGGGGGAGACAGAAAAGGTGGAAGAGCTTGTTAAAGAAGCAGAAACTGTTAATGCTGCAAATGTTCATGAAGCAGCAGAAATCATACAAGAAGTAGTAACAGAAATCTTGAAAGCAGCAGTAACAGAGAAAGAGCCTGAAACTGAAGTAGCAGCAGAAACTGTTAATGCTGCTGACTCTAAGCAAGCAGCAGAAACAGTTAATGCTGCTCAATCTACAAAGAAAGCAGTAACAGAAACAGAAGCTGAAACAGTAACAAAGAACCTATTGAGAAACCAGTGGTAGAAGAGAAAGAAAAGGAAGAAGTTGCCCAGGATGAAGGACAAGGAGATAGAAAGACAGGTCAATCCAGTAATGCACAATCACTCAACAATGAACAATGTGACTTGTACATCACTATGGTTGATACTGAACCAATCAAAGTGACTCCATTAGATTCAAAACCTCCTGAAATCAGTCACTGGGATACTTTGATAGATGGAAGGAAGGAGTATATCAGACTCAAGAGAGCTGATGGGCAGTTTGAAGTCTACAGAACATGGGGACAATTTATAAGAAGATGCTCAAGATCTAACTTAGAAGAGATGTTCAAAGTAGGCATGCAGATCTATGGTAACATGTTGACAGAAAGAGGTATGTCTATCACAAAGATGGTGTTAGAATACCTATGCCTAATGTTCAGACCAGAAGTAGTTCAGCACATAACAGCAAGACCTTTTCAAGCAGTAACCAACTGGATGCTCTATGAAAATTGTGGAGTGTATGTTATATCAATTGACAACACATATCAGGAGTATTATCTGGTGGATGAAATCTACAATCACTGCATGAAAAGACTGAAAGGGATGTTACATGTAAAATTGGTATGCAACAAAGACTCTGCTATGGGAAGATTCTTGGTAAGAAAGTAAATCAGAGTCTAGGTTTAAGTCCTGATCTATGCTTATATGATGACTAAGTTTTGGTAGCATCATTTGAAGAACTTGACTTCTTTTCCTAAAAGTCAAGTTAGGGGGAGATTGTTGGGAACTGAAAATGAGCTAAGTATGGATAGTGCTGCTAGTCCATGATTCCTACTGCTAAGTCTACATTAATACTGCCAGAAGAAAGTTAATACTGCTGGGCAAGATTACTACTGCAAGACATGGTTAGTACTGCTAGACCAAATTACTACTGCAAGACATGGTTAGTACTGCTGAGCTGAGATACTACTGCTAGAAGACTGTGAAGGTTAATACTGCTGAAGGTTGTTAATGCTGCTAAGTCAAATCATTGTTAATACTGCTGAGTAGATATGTATGGTATGAGAAGATAAAGAAGGAAAGCTGAAGATAAGCATGGAAGTATATTTTGAAGATTGTTTTATTCTTAGTAGTTATCTTGTACTTATTCTGTTATAAATAGATGATAGACGAGAAAAAATAAAAAAAAAAGAAAATAGAATTCGATATTGATTCAAGAGAGAATTAACCTCAAGGTTGAAGAACCCTATTTCTAGAGAAGTAGAAGTCGTCTTGTTGAGCCTGTTCAACAAGATTGAGGTTTGGTTGTTGATATTGTGATTCAAAACAGTAAATACAAAGTTGTGAATTTTCTGTTACATTGTTCTTGATTGTGAGAATTAAAGTTCTTTTCCGCAGATTCTTTAATTCTGAATTCTAAGTGTTTATTGTCTTGTTAAGATTCGATCCTGACAATTTTAAGCCTCTTAAATGAGATAATTGATGTTCTAAACCTTTCCCCTCAATTTCCCAACATTAACACATCATTTAATCCAACCTAACCCACTTGTTGATTCTTGATTTCAAACCCAAAATCCAAATATTTGCCATTCAAGAGTTTACCAAGAAAATGATGAAGTTCTCTCAATGCAAATCATTAAATCAATGAGAAGTACTATCAAATCCTCTTTTTCCTTATTAAACATGAATCAATCCATCAACATGTATTACCAAACAAAACCCCAATCATACTTCAATCCCAAAACCAAACCAAGAGAGGAAGGGGACGATTGCTTACCTTGAAGAAGATGGAGTTCAATCTCTGAATCATTCCTTGCACTTAGCTCCCAATGAAGATGAATCAGATTCCTCTCCATCCATCTATAGCCTCTCCAATGCGTATGAACAACAAATGAAAACGGCTTAGGGTTTTACCCCTTTTTATTCCTCCAATTTTGCTAGTTATCCTAGAAAATTATAGTTTTCACACTTTAGCCCCAAACTTCCCAAATACTTCTGAATTTGTGGACATGAGTTGTTACAATATCTCCCCTCAAAGGAATTCCGTCCTCGGAATTCCATTGCTGAACAAATGCGGACATTTGGAATTAGCTTCTGATTCCAAATCTTACATTGGTTATTAACTTTTAAGAGTTGCAATTGCACCTCCACCGGACCGACTTCTTTGTATTTCAATTTCTCGGCTTTCCAACCCAATGATCGTTTCCAACGATACAACAAAATCCAACTCCTCATCCATTCGCATTGTTTGCAAAGGTAACACCGTACCAAAATTCCAACCAACACTCCCCAAAATAGGGACGTGAAACACACCATGAATGTTCAATAACTTCACCGAGTGCATTTTTAATTCATACATTACCTCTCCAATTCTTTCCATAACTGCCATTGGTCTAATAAAATGTGGTCCAACTTCACTTTCCTCTTGAAACACGCTACTCCTTTCTATGGGGATGTGTTCCGCATCCAGTTGTCCCCCGACTTGAGATTCAACGGCTCATGCTTTCAATCTAACAACTTAGTTCCATTCAATAGTTCAAACATTTCCGATCGAATCATATGCGTACGATATCCTTCGAAATCGTCCTTAGGCTAACCACGACTTTCTTATGTCGGTACATTGCAAAATATGAACACCCGATCAACCATACCAATGCACCCAGTATCAAATGCTTGTCTATAGCATCTGTAACATTCCATATGTAACATCCCAGGCCAAATTATCCCAGATTTTTGTCCGCTTTTTCACACCTGGACTCACGGTTTTAAAACGCGTCTAAATTAAGGGTTTCACGTACCCATTTAATTCCCTAACAGCACTGATTCCCATCCAAAGACTACCCACTCAATTCGCCACCATAACACAAAGTCATCCTTGGATCGTCACTTTGAACTCGCAATCATGAGTTCCTTAATCGGACCACATTCTCTTCAGAAAATTTACATCTTTCCAAAATAGCATACACCTGACACAAACAACACTTCACTCCTCTGTAACTCCATTGATCACACACTAATGTCAATGGACACACCATTACTCGCTTTCCATACATAATTATAACAAGAAGGCATTCACGATCTAACATCTACAAAATACGCCCACCTTTTCGAAATAAATTTAAACTTCACTTTCCCACTAGGAAGAGTGACCATACTCTCACAGAAGTATTCCAAATACTCCTAACAACCAAAACAAGTTCACTCGAAACATTTTCTTTCCCGACGATACTACGGCTAATGCAATGGTCTTTCATCCAGAGCATTACATTCGACCACATATTTCATCTTCTTCTAAAAAACATAAAACGCGCTTCCAAAGAACGGGTCACTATTCGGTGTAAGCTTTATATCAGTCGCACAAAATAGGTTTCCCACAATTGAACCATAACATACACCGTGATCCTTTTTATCATACCCTCGCTAGGAGTTCACATGCCTACCAATGACACAACTTTAAAATATTGCTCCACTTTTCAAGTGTCATTTACCAATCCTCCTACTTTCCTTTACCCACTTATTCAGACATACTATCTCCACCTCTTACGCTAGCATGAAACATCGTCCACCCAGCAACATCTACTCCTTTTTTCGACCATTACAAGTGTGCCGATAGTGTTTACATTACTATGCCTAACCAAACGGTTGTACCACAATTGTCACCCACGATGATCCGTCAGTCATCCTTCAACCAACACCCAATGCTCGAAAGCACCACGGTTTTTTCCTACTCCCCAACAGAGTAATCTACTCACTATAATTTCTTTATATACCCGGAATATTTTAGGCTTCCCAATGAACTTTAAATCCACAACACAACACCCCAAATTAATCGAATATGACATCCTCATCGATACCCACTCAAAATACGACGAGCCTACCTAAATTCAACACAACCCTGAAGAATACATGCTCTTCTTTTATGTAGTCGCCAATTACCACTCAATCCTCCGTTCTCAAACAACAAGTACAATACCGTCTAAAAATCCACACTTCAATCAGTATACTTGCCATTCTTGATACCTCTCACAAATCTCCAAACCAGGATTCACACATAAACTTATCCCACATTACAACATAAGTCCACCACCCAACATAGTGGCAACTCATTATCACAACAAGGACTTACATAGCTCCCAAGCATGGCATGCCCCCAACTTGTCCACACAACTATCACGTTGAAACAAATTCTCCATGATCCCCTTTTCACACACAATAGATACCGCCTTCTTGATACAAATCGTAACACCATAATATGCAGTATAGTCATTTCACGACCTTGTCTTTCTCGAGTCTAGATGAACCACAAAATCATAGTTATCTAATTTACTCAAACAAGTCCTCTTTTCTCGTCGACTCATCATGATCTACTTCCATTATGCTACACACTTCACGCATAAACGAACCATCAAACCTCATTGGAAATCACTTATCCAGCCTGGTGACCTTCCGTTTCCTAGTGCTTACATGAGATAGTCTAACATCATATCAATATACACCTTTCCCGAACGACCTCGTACATCCACACACAACATAGTTATTTCTAAAGTTTAAATCTTCTAACAATACCTCTAACTTGGGATATATTAAACAGTCGCAAACCTCTATATCAATAGACAACATGATGATTCCATAATTTCCCCGACAAACCCGGATTCCTAGCGGAACCCACTTCGTCCAACGCATCATAACCAACTTTATACCCCACCGTCCTCACTTGAGGAAAACAAAACACTTTCTTAGGGCAAAATCTAATTACGAGACCATCTCAACACTCAGGCTCAAAGCTGATAACATTTCATCAAGTACCATAACGCTACTTATTAAAATGCTCAATAGAAGCACTTCGACAATTTCGAATTTCTGTAACGTCCCGAAAATTTCAAGCAAATTTAAAATTTTAAAATAAACAAATCATTTATAACAACTCATTAATTGATCCCAACGTTTCGTTTGCAATCACATAATTAATATCTTTATAAAATAAAACCAGCGGAATAAACGTTTAATTATTAAAACCATAAAAACAACCAGCTCTCCTCGCGCGCCAGTGTGTACTCGTCACGCCTTGGATCCGCCCGTACCTGAAACCACAATCTATTGGGAAAGGGTAAGCACGAAGCTTAGTGAATTCTACACCATAAGTAACACAGTTATTTCCACACCACCATAAACAGATAATTGCACATAAACAGCATTCAAGTCTACGAACAAACCATAACCTGCATACTCACACCAACCCACCTAATAGGCATACGTCGGTCCCACCGACCACACGACCATCGTGTAAACGCAACCCGGCACCCCCGGGTTCATACGCCACCCGCGTATACAACCTTCGGTCCCACCGAATTACTACGCCACCCGCGTATGACACCCTCGGCCCCGCCGAACTCCTACGCCACCCGCGTAGTCACAACAATAAAGGTCCGACTAGACACCCCACTATTTAACCCCGCATTAAAAGCAAATAGAACTACCACATACATACACAACGTAATGTAAAAATAACCGACATTAGTTATAGTGAGAGAACTCACCTCGAATGCGCGCCTAGCTTAACAACACAATTCAAGCTTCACAACTACGGTCACTTCCCAGCACCTAAACGCATGTTAAAACGTGTCAATACGAGACCCGGACCCTATGACACGACACACGCTTAACCCGTCACTAAAACTATTTTCCGCTCTCGCCAAACAGGTCTGTTCGGGACCTGTTTCGACCCCTTTAAACCAAGAAAATCCCCAATATTATTTCATGACCAGAAAGTACTCTGAGTTAGGGTTCCAAGGACATATTATACGCCTCCTAACGATTTTTCTACAATTTACTACGGATTTTACAAAAACAGTTTCCAGAACAGCGAAATTCAGCACCTTTCAGTATAAAACGACAATTTGACCCATGCTACGCCCCGAACTGGGTTTTGCACAAAACACAGAAAAGTTTCTAGATTCAAAAAGGGAACTTTTGACACCGGTTTCACCCCAAACCGAGTTACGAGCAGAAAGTTATGGTTTTCGCAAGATCAAGGCAGATTCCAGAAATTTTCACATGAAATGACGAAACACCGAACTTGCGACCACTTTTTCGCCCAGCTAGAGAGCGAACCAGTTTTCCGCTAAAACACGGAAAACGTGTCCGACCCCGAACTTGAACCGTGGGCGCCAGTTTCGGCTCAAACGGAGTTACAACGGAAAAGTTATGATCAAACGAAAACTGGACAGCACACTTAGAATTTACGTAAATTGATAATTTTATAAAACGGTTCGCGTCCGGTTTAACGGTTTGGGATTTACGCTACGATGATTTAGAGTTCAGGCCTGGTGTGTTTAGGGTTCCGCCACGAGTGTCACCCACTGCCACCGCCCTCCACCCACAGCCACCGTAGCGACGGCGTGCGGCGGTGGTGGTCACGCCGGAAAACGAAAGGAAAAAGGAAAAGAACGAGACGAACGAAAGAGTTACTTACCTTACGACGACGTCTCACCACCACAACCAAACTCCTCCCTCTCGACCTCCGACGACCCAGGTGCGGCGACCTCCGGCGACGGCAGCAGCGGCGGCGAGGGGTGGCTGCCGCTGGTTCTTTCTTCTCTTCTCTCTCTTTCTCGCGATCTCTCTCTCTCTCTTCTTCACTCTCGGCCGCACCACACACAAGAAAAGGAGAAAAGAGGATTGTAGGGTTTGGAGATTGTTTGGTTAGCTTGAAACACAAGGGTAAAAGGAAACGAGAAAGGGGTTTCGGTCATGGGCCGAGACCCATGCAACAAGTTTCCTAGAATTGCACAAATAGCCCCTCAACTACACCTTATCTCACAATCTACCTCAAAACGACACGAATGCTAACATCTTGGTCCTATTTGACACCAAACCACTAACCAAAAACAATTAAAGGTAAACATTTTAAATTAGTAAAATTAATTAATAAACGCACCGGGACACGGGCTTTACAACTCTCCCCCGCTTGAATTAGACTTCGTCCTCGAAGTTTATGCCCGTGAATAGCTCTGGATAGCTCTCCCTCATCTCAGCCTCAAGTTCCCAAGTCCACTCAGAACCCTTTCTGAGTTGCCACTGGACTTTCACTAACTGAAACCTAATTTCTCACACCGTCTAAGAATCTCCCGAATACTTCCTTACTAACAACACTCCTACAAGAACACGGAAAACGCGATTGGAAGAACACTCCAACAATCGGAATCATTCCTAGTTAAACGACTTCGGTTGTCTCCCAACCTTAGATGATTCATACCTCCCGATTAAATTTTTCAAGCTCTAACCATTCTAAAGATGCTCACCAATATACCCTACAGGATACTCGAATCCGATCATTCCTACCATTAACTGCCGATTAACTTCTACGAGTTCTACTAGACTCCCAAAATTCACAATGAATCACATTAACAAACATCGGCCCCCCGCCGAATATCGATCCAACCGAATAAATACAACCATCGGCCCAGCCGAATATCGGTCCAACCGAATAAATACAACCATCGGCCCAGCCGAATATCGGTCCAACCGAATAAATACAACCATCGGCCCAGCCGAATATCGGTCCAACCGAATAAATACAACCATCGGCCCAGCCGAATATCGGTCCAACCGAATACCATAACAAACATCGGCCACCCGCCGAACATCGGTCCAACCGATTACCATGAATCATATAAGCGTGGTATTATCCTAGACACCAACACAAATAGATATCCCCTACAATCAAGTCAACTAACACACACGTAGGTCATTCCCTTAACCGATACTACCCGGCCTACATTACCAACACGCGTGGAATACCCGACCTCCTACCGTCGACGTATCCCCCACACACGCTCTACAAAGCTAATTTATCTGAACCGAGGATACACCCTGACGCCTACCTCTCAGGTAACGCCTCAGGGCCCCGCACATCGAAATTACCTCTCAGGTAAGTGCCCACCACTATATCCTCCTAGCACCTACTAGAAAGCCTAGGCTATAACACTTGAACACCGGGGCCTCACCCCGAGATACCCAACCGACCACTACCAGCGACTGACTAACGTGCCTAAGGATCCAGAGCAAATCAGCCTACCAACAACATGCCTATCTCAGAATGAATCACTCACCCAACATGTAAATACGCAACGTGCAATAAGTGCAAGACTGTGCAACAAAACAACCCATCAACAAAACTTCACATCGAGCCATTAAAACCGTGCAATTGACCCATGACTATCTCAAAGTCAAAACCGAGCAAAATGCTCCACGCTTGCTAGACCCATAAGTCGGTCAAAAACGCGTTTAAATAAAGTCTAAGCAAACAATACTCTAAAATCAACATTAGTCCCAAACTCAACACGGGTTAAACAAAAGAGTTTTCCCAAAGGACTCACACCCTTAAAATTCTCAAAATGACACATAACACTTAAAAGCGCATTTCCCAAATGGTTTACAAAATCATTTACATAAATGTTTCAACGTCTAGATTTTTCATTTCAAAAAGACCGTAAGCAATAAAACTACTATTACCAGGTCGGTAGTTACGCAAAAATAGACACGCTCGTCCCTCATATGAAAATCATTTCATTGCAGCTTAGTTCACTCACAAAACGTAAAGCGAAATAAATAATTTCTTTGAAAATGAACCGTCGCGGTTCTAGTATGAATTGACTCATGACATGTATTTAAAGTAACCGCTCGACCTTCCATCGGGTACGACAAAAATGTGCACATAATTTCAAAATCAGTTCCATGACATTTGACCCCAAAATTCCTCTTTTTCAACAAAAAAAATGTCGTGGCACATGGTTAACTAACAAATCTTACGCGCGTCGGATAGTCATAAAAAAACGATGAAACGGTTTACAAATATATTTTTGTTAAAACACCACTGTCTCGTGTAAGTTTCAAACTTAAAGATAAAAACCAATCCGTTTCCATCAATTGAAAATATCGACTAAAATCTCATAAAATCTCAAAAGGTGGGGTTCTTTAAATTGATTTCCAAGATTTCCCCAAATGGTCACATAAACAAATAAGATATGCACCTCGTGACATTAAACCCACACGACTCGACATGCCGTAAAACAAAACTTATTTTAACCAAAACACTCAATTAGCTTTATACAGACACCGTGGAATGTAACTTTTCGTCTCAACTCTAACATATGTGGAGGAGTTCCAATGTTAAAGTCACAAGTCGTAGTCACTTGCCCCACATTTTAAACACCACAAAACACGGATATCATCTTACCCGAAAGAACCGTTGGAAAAATAACGAAAATGAGACAAATTCTAACAAAGTTTGCACTCCCGTGATAAAACGATTTCATACACTTTCAAAACCATATTTCAAAATCTTGTGTGTGTGCTGAGCAGTTCCCAAAATTCCAAAACACCGTCCATACAAAGATTTGAAACACAAGAATTTGTTAATGCAATCTTATTTTCAAAATAACTTCGTGCATGACTCATTCGGCATTCAACGTCTCGACCCATACCGCTCCGAAACTCTCCGGTCTACTATTGTCATCCAGACATTTAAACCTCTTAAGGCAAGTTGGGAAATCACATCAAATCATCTTACGGGTTTTCCTCAAATCAAAGTCGGCTCAAAAGCCTATGATTCTAGCACAATTTCCAATTCTTGACCCGAAATGGTCTACTTAAAACAAATATTACCTCAGCAACCTCAACTACAAGTGTCAGGCACGAAAGAAAAATGGGTAGCCCCGCTATCAAACATCACTACAGCAGACACCGAGTTAACTAAGAACGTACTTAAACACACAGCTTAAGCAAAATGCAACTACATACAAATATCAAGTGATGAAATATACCTGCCACCACTTTAAGCGTAGCCTGTGCCTCTTCCACCGTCAGTTAATGAACTCTACCTCGGCCGCCTCGGGTCCAGCCTGACCTACACGACCATCAGTAATACGCAAGGGAGCAGCCGCAGGAGCTCCTTGTGCCCCACCCCCAACAGTAACCCTCGGATTCGGGCAGTTGACCTTCACATGGCCCATCTGTTTGCAGTTAAAACAGACCATCTGTGGTGGTTCCCTGCAGTCGCGACCGTAGTGCCCCACTGGAAGCATTTGTCATTTCTCCTTCCGCTACCATCCTTGGTTTTAAACCCACCGCTCCTTTGGTTCAAGAGCGAGTCCGAGAAACTCGTTCTCTTTGGAACCGCCGATTCTGATGCAACGGTCTGCGCCATTTCCTCTTCTTAGTATGTCCCTCTAACTCGAGTCCTTGTCCCCGAGCAGTCTCCAACATCATTACTACCTCATCACGAACGGCGGTAATAATCTCGGGGATTGCCTCCCTAATAGCATGCTTTACTTCAGCCGCGATCAACTCACGCATCTGCTCAATAGTGAGTTCAATACTAGCATTCGGTTCAACATCGTTGTTCCTCCTTGTGATGGCCATTCTAGAGAGAAGAAAATACGAGTTATTAGTACCTAATAACTCACACCAACAACACTCACGCTCAACTCCATGCATTCCTCGCGACTTTCCCGACTCGAGCACTGATCCTGTGCTTCCAGTAGTAGGAGCTCTACTACTACCTTCCACACCTATCATCGCTCGTTCCGAGTCCCATCCCAATAGGTCCAAGTATTTTCCCGCCGCAACTACACACATATGCCCGCACCGTCATATATACTCACTCTTCCTAGCTCCCTAGGAATTCCATCCCAACCACTACCCTTGTTACTACCGAATCCCCACTAACCATAAAGAGTGGCCTCGCGAATACCCGATTACATGCAGTGCAAAACAAATAGACAGTCGAATACAAGATTCTATCCTAGAACGGTTGGACTCAAACAAGAGCTGCGCAATAGAACTAAATCGAATATTCTAAGGCTATAAGTCTCTTACTGCATACAACCTAGAGGGTATCCACTTAGTAACCTATCATAATTAGCATAAATTTCTAATAGCAAGCAGTCCAACATACCGCATAGTGTCAACGACAGGCAATCTAGCATGCATACTCTATGATCTAGAAAGCAATAAAACACTAAGCATTGTACCTTTCCCTTCGGCTCCGGCTGACTGTACACACTGCGCCCTCGATCACCGTTCCTCGAACGTGTTTTTACCCTTTTCTTTTATTCCCAAACAGGTTTAATAAAGAATTTGAAAATTTTCCCAGCCGCAACTTGAGACCAAACACACCGAGGTGCGTTTGATTCACTCAAGCTGTTCTCTGATACCAAGTTGTAACGTCCCGAAAATTTCAAGCAAATTTAAAATTTTAAAATAAACAAATCATTTATAACAACTCATTAATTGATCCCAACGTTTCGTTTGCAAACACATAATTAATATCTTTATAAAATAAAACCAGCGGAATAAACGTTTAATTATTAAAACCATAAAAACAACCAGCTCTCCTCGCGCGCCAGTGTGTACTCGTCACGCCATGGAGCCGCCCCGTACCTGAAACCACAATCTATTGGGAAAGGGTAAGCACGAAGCTTAGTGAATTCTACACCATAAGTAAAAATAACCGACATTAGTTATAGTGAGAGAACTCACCTCGAATGCGCGCCTAGCTTAACAACACAATTCAAGCTTCACAATTACGGTCACTTCCCAGCACCTAAACGCATGTTAAAACGTGTCAATACGAGACTCGGACCCTATGACACGACACACGCTTAACCCGTTACTAAAACTATTTTCCGCTCTCGCCAAACAGGTCTGTTCGGGACCTGTTTCGACCCCTTTAAACCCAGAAAATCCCCAATATTATTTCATGACCAGAAAGTACTCTGAGTTAGGGTTCCAAGGACATATTATACGCCTGATAACGATATTTCTACAATTTACTACGGATTTTACAAAAACAGTTTCCAGAACAGCGAAATTCAGCACCTTTCAGTATAAAACGACAATTTGACCCATGCTACGCCCCGAACTGGGTTTTGCACAAAACACAGAAACGTTTCTAGATTCGAAAAGGGAACTTTTGACACCGGTTTCACCCCAAACCGAGTTACGAGCAGAAAGTTATGGTTTTCGTAAGATCAAGGCAGATTCCAGAATTTTTCACATGAAATGACGAAACACCGAACTTGCGACCACTTTTTCGCCCAGCTAGAGACCGAACCAGTTTTCTGCTAAAACACGGAAAACGTGCCCGACCCCGAATTTGAACCGTGGGCGCAAGTTTCGGCACAAACGGAGTTACAACGGAAAAGTTATGATCAAACGAAAAAACTGGACAGCACACTTAGAATTTACGTAAATTGATAATTTTATAAAACGGTTCGCGTCCGGTTTAACGGTTTGGGATTTACGCTACGATGATTTAGAGTTCAGGCCTGGTGTGTTTAGGGTTCCGCCACGAGTGTCACCCACTGCCACCGCCCTCCACCCACAGCCACCGTAGCGACGGCGTGCGGCGGTGGTGGTCTCGCCGGAAAACGAAAGGGAAAAGGAAAAGAACGAGACGAACGAAAGAGTTACTTACCTTACGACGACGTCTCACAACCACAACCAAACTCCTCCCTCTCGACCTCCGACGACCCAGGTGCGGCGACCTCCGGCGACGGCAGCAGCGGCGGCGAGGGGTGGCTGCTCCTGGTTCTTTCTTCTCTTCTCTCTCTTTCTCGCGATCTCTCTCTCTCTCTTCTTCACTCTCGGCCGCACCACACACAAGAAAAGGAGAAAAGAGGATTGTAGGGTTTGGAGATTGTTTGGTTAGCTTGAAACATAAGGGAAAAAGGAAACGAGAAAGGGGTTTCGGTCATGGGCCGAGACCCATGCAACAAGTTTCCAAGAATTGCACAAATAGCCCCTCAACTACACCTTATCTCACAATCTACCTCAAAACGACACGAATGCTAACATCTTGGTCCTATTTGACACCAAACCACTAACCAAAAACAATTAAAGGTAAACATTTTAAATTATTAAAATTAATTAATAAACGCACCGGGACACGGGCTTTACAATTTCCCCCGAACTTAATAATTCTCAAATAACCAAACAAGGGTCTAAACTACAATCATACTAATATTTCTGAATTCATTGCTCGAGACTTGCGCTATTCACCACCTTCCTCTAACGAAAACACAGAGGTCATAACTCGACCATATTCTGGGCAACCGACAATTTCAACTCCCAGAGCCTTTCATTATCCTCAATAGAATATCCTCCACCACCTAGCGAGTTCATAGCCTTCATGCATTATGACACAACGATTGAAATCATTTTGCACGTTTGGAAATTTTATAGTTACAATATCATAAAACAAGCTTGAGTATGTATGACATACCACCACTCAAGTTGAATAGTAAAACACAGCGACCTCAAAGATCGTTCACATGCAACCCCACGATGATTCTTAACCTTGTCCAACCAAATCGATGTTGGCACAACAAAATATGACCAATGAAACCTTTCAAATACGACTAGAACAGTTCTGAACGAAATCACTTACACCAAGTGGGTCAGTCGACTCCAACACTCATTATATGATAATAGCGTGTCACTACTCATTTTGGTTATAAAAACTATGCAATTATACGTTTCCATGATTTTCGCAACGAAATTCTTCCAACGTGGAAGAAGCATGAAATAACTCACAAATCACTAAGTTCAAAGTTTTATCGTACAACGAAAACAAGTTTGTCTTTTACTTTTAAAAAAAATACACACTTGCGCGCGTCAACTTATTTCCCAAAACAAGAAAATTTGTTATGCACGTACTGACGTACATGCTTTTAACATGAAAGAACTCGTGTAACACATTTAATGACATAATGCATGAAACTCAATATGCAATTGAAGGCTATTCGCTCTAACCAGGTCAACCGTTGTACTCATCTCAACTCATCATTGACACCATACTATGACCAACAACCGCTTTCTTACCCTTGCTACAACTTGTTGTACAAGTGTTTCACAACCCACCTGATCGACCACTCAACATGGTTTACAAATTGACCAATTATCTCACCTTCTACTCTTATGCATACTTCAATACAACACTAATATCTTTCATTCATTATCCTTGCCACTAAACCGCTTGACTAAGGAGTCAAGGCTAGATTCCCTCACTCGATCTTGAATTGAAGCTGTCAAGATTCCAACATAGTCCTCACTTCTTATCCCAACTGATCGACACATCAATTCCAAGAGTGGGGACTCACTAGAAACTAGGAGTTTGCCCCAAACCAACCATTCATTCATTTTGAATCCCAGAAATTATACCTCTAGTCGACTCATTAATATTTCAAGCAATACTTCTTCTAGAAGGTATAAACATCACATCACAAGTGATCTCCCAAGACACATCAACCCTTTGCTATCAATTACAAGGTTAGAACTTTCTACATATTGTCGCTCCCGACAATCATCCCAACAATAGAGATCGAGTACACCCATGCACCTGTAAATTCATGATAGCATTGGTCAGATGCGATTTTGAATTTAGCTTACATGAGGGTCCTCCCTACCATTGTTAAGATTCTCTATGCTTAAGGTATTTCCTATTGGCATCCTATATCTCAGTTGTGTCCCACTTTACTCCACAGTTTAAGTTTAGGCCCATCCGGTCACCTAAATCCTTTAAACTATGGCTCTGATACCATTTGTAACAACCCAAATTCAATAAAACAATAATTCTCAACATTACAACCAAAATGGTCCCAAAGTCTACAATTTACATCAACTCTACTCTAGGTTCGCAGCGGATAACACCTTCACAACTGAGATGCTACAGGAAGCCCGACGGTAATCTACAAGTCTTCACTAGACTATAGCTCTTCTACAGCGCCACATCTTTCCATCTTCACCAGATGAAACCCCAAACAAGACTCTAACCTAAAAATGGTTTTAGTTTTGGAAAAAAGTGAGGGTTAGACCATGAGGTCTAGTGAATTCCCTCCCAAAAACAGTTTAACAACCAAATATATCAATATGAAAACCGCCTTAAAGGCCCATCAAAAACATTTCAACCAATCGACATCACACATGGGTATTTGCACAGTGTTCATAGACAATCTCTACCACACGGTTGTATCCACGATCGGGGCCCAAGCCGACTCCCCTTTCACCTACGGGCCCCAAGAAGACTCCCCATTCCCACGTACACAGGAAACGGATTCCATACATACGGGGTGAATAAATCAACTCCCAAGGGATATATGATATCCAAGGTACACTACTCCTACTGTGCAACCCGACTCCAAAACATCATGTCAAGTAATGGATAATATCACGTAAGCCAAACATGTCCATTTATAAATATTTCCATAACATGCGTGTATTTATAAACAATCCCAATCATGTAATAACAAAGCTTTTCATAGTGTACAATCATGCCATCATGCTCAATACCAAATTCAGTTATGAAAACTTTAGGAAAACATTTTGTTTGCACAAAAGAGTTAAGGGAACTCACCTTAGCTTTAGCAAATCGACACACGCTCCGAAACTCACTTTAGCTTAAACCGAACACCTGAATTGGATGCCATAAGAATGGTGTTAAACCATCTAATTATACCCCAAAACATCCCTAATAAACCCCAAAACAACCCTTAGATGATGCCACAATCCTAGACTTAAAAAATACACGAAACAAGAGTCGAAAACACGCGACAGAGCTTGGCGCTGATGCCCACGCTAGTCCACTCGCGCCAAGAACCGCATAGAGCACTGGACAGACCTTGGCGCTACTGCTCGCGTGGGTGGACCCGCGCCGCCATCCGCGCGAAGCTCCTACACTGATTTTCAGCCGAAAACTCACCCTTTTCCAACCCAACTCATCCTAAATCGATTTTAAGCCTCTTAAATGAGATAATTGATGTTCTAAACCTTTCCCCTCAATTTCCAAACATTAACACATCATTTAATCCAACCTAACCCACTTGTTGATTCTTGATTTCAAACCCAAAATCCAAATATTTGCCATTCAAGAGTTTACCAAGAAAATAATGCAAATCATTAAATCAATGAAAAGCACTATCAAATCCTCTTTTTCCTTATTAAACATGAATCAATCCATCAACATGTATTACCAAACAAAACCCCAATCATACTTCAATCCCAAAACTAAACCAAGAGATGAAGGGGATGATTGCTTACCTTGAAGAAGATGGAGTTCAATCTCTAAATCATTCCTTGCACTTAGCTCCCAATGAAGATGAATCAGATTCCTCTCCATCCATCTCTAGCCTCTCCAATGCGTATGAACAACAAATGAAAAGGGCTTTAGGTTTTACCCCTTTTTATTCCTCCAATTTTGCTAGTAAGCCCAGAAAATTACACTTTTCACACTTTAGCCCCAAACTTCCCAAATACTTCTGAATTTGTGGACATGAGTTGTTACAAACCAGAACCACGACCGGGGCCCAAGCAAACTCCCCTCTCGTCTCATATCGGGGCCTAAGCAGACTCTCCATTACCCGAATAGGAAGAAAACGAATTCCATCCTACCGATTCATAACAAACTCCCAAGGGATCATCAGATCCCGAGGTACACTGGCCCCACTGTGCAACCCGACTCCGCATAGCATATACACATAACTAACAATAAATCACAGAGTGTGAAATCTGTGTAAACCGTTCAATCATGCTAAATAAGTCTTTTCCAAAACATGTTTTCATGCGAGAATCATAAGAGTTCGTAAACAAATCATACTTGTAAACATACCATGATCAGTAAAGTATTTGACATTTCATTTCATGTAATAAGGGTTAAGGAAACTCACCCGGTTGAAGTGATCTCCTACGCGTACGTCACTCTCCTGAACAAGTCGGTACAACCCGAACACCTAAAGCACACCGACAAACCTTATTAACCGGGCTATCCGGACACAACCTGCTGCACACACACATTGCAGCACACACATTGTCCGGGACTGACACTTCCCGGATCCCCTAAGGATTACCCGGACACTTACTCTATCCGGATCAACTATCCAAGGAAACTATCCGGACGCAGACCAGCCAGGAAACCCCTATTCGGACACCTTTATCCGGTCACCTCTATCCGGACACTTACTAACCGGGAAGCTATCCGGTCACCTCTATCCGGACATTTACTATCTGTTGGGGGAATTCGAGAAAGAGATGAGGAAGAGGTGATCGTAAGAACTTGGATAAACGCAGAGATCGCGTGAGAGCTCGCTTTCCGTAAGAGATATTTCGACCCTATATGCCTGGGTATCACGAATATCTCTAGGGGATAATCTCTTTGTTTCGGTGTCTCGATCAAGGCAATGATCGATTCATACTTATACACCTTTAGAGAGTTGTAACCGACCTATATTGATATTGGTAATAATATCCCACTTAATGGGATTGATTGCGGAATTAATTACGGTAGTTACAAATGAGAAAAGCCTTCCAGACTCCGGCGCTACTTTCGTGCTAGTTCAACTAGCGCCAAAAGGAGCGCGGGCAACATTCCAGAGCTTGGCGCTACTTTCGTGCTAGTTCAACTAGCGCCACAACTAGCCCCGACACCCAGCTCATGAAACCACTTTGTAACTTGTCGATTTTAACCGTCCAACAATCTCGGGTTCTAGTTAGCTTACACGAGTGTGCACTCCACACCTCCTAACCCATGTTATAGCTTAGCTAACAACCCCATTATTACCTTTGTGAATCCAACTACACAAAATGACCGATGATTTCACTAAAATCACCAACACTATCCGGGAAGCTATCCGGTAAACAATCTGGATGCATCCGGTCTCTGGCTAACCGGACATGAGTATCCGGACACTCACACCAATCGGATACCAGACTTTCCCGGACACCCCCACACTGTCCGGACGGGCGATTCCCGGACAGTTCGCACTGCCAAAACCCCCAAGTCCCCAAAATCGGTCAGTAGGTGCGATTGAGTCTCAACCCTTGTTAGATATTAGATTATGGTTACATTCCTGACTTAAAGCAACTAATTAACAACTCTTTTACCTCTTTTAAGGGTCCAATTTCACCCAACACCCACAAAGTTTAACCAGGAGAGAAAACACATAGCTCAACCACTAAAACACCCAAATCCTTTGATTAAGAAGATAAACACTAGACAAAACAAAGACTGGGAATTGAGGCTTACCAATTTAGAGATCTCCTGATCGAAGTTGTTCCTAATTTCTTCGTTCTCCTTTTCGCTTCTCTTCTCAACCGCCAACAAGACCAAATGGATTAAATGGGGAGGTGACCTAGGGATTTGCTCCCATATATACCCCCCATAAATTGCAAATTGGTCCCTCCCTACTTACTCCCCTCTTTCACTTTGGCCACCAACTTCCCACTTGTTAACTTATATAACCGGTTGTTACAACACTTCCCCCTTAAAAGAATTCCGTCCCCGGAATTCCTCGGTCAAAAAGGTGCGGGTACTTAGCCCTCATCACCGACTCTAACTCCCAGGTTGCTTCTTGACCTTTGTGATAATGCCACTGAAACTTTACGAGGTTGATTTCCTTGTTCCTCAATTTCTTCACCTTAGAGTTCGAAATGGCTTCGGGCTCTTCCACGAAACTCAGTTTTTCGTCTACTTGCACAACTTGTAATGACACAATCACACCGGCCTTCAACCCACACTCTCATAATTGAGGCATGAAACACCTCACGTATCCCACATATCCATAAAACATACTCATTCTATAAACCGATTCTTCAAATCGGAGTATCACTACAGCCGACTCACTAAAACGTGGCTCAATCCTCTTTCCTTTCGCCATACTCCATTTCAACATCCAAACTCAACCGAACCAAACCGGACCAAACCAAACTTGTTAGACAACCTAGGGGGGGTAAGGTTGTATTTAAATAATTTACTTTCAAAAATTCTTTTATAAAAAATATCTTAATAATGTAAATACAACAGAGTATATGAAAACACAACAGATACGTATAAATACAGGATAGTATAAATACAGTAAATAAAGCAGAGTATATATACAATAATTATATAACAGATATAATTAAATGCACAGCGGAAAAGTAAATAGATAAGGGAAAGAGAATACTTGACAACGATATTTTTAAAGTGGTTCACCAAACACAAAGTTGGCTAGTCCACCTCGAGAAAATAACACTTCTCGGAGATCCAATACGAAAACGTGTTCTTTACGGTAGAAACACAAACCTTAGTACAACAAACGCGAATCACTCTACTTTGAGAGATTTATGTGGATCACTCACTCTATTCAAACACTTACAAGAGGGTATAATTTTAATATGAATAATCACTCTTGAATAAGGTTTATCACTTGGATATTTTTAGAGAGTTTGATCACTTGAGCTGTGTTGCTGATTCAACTAATCAAGAGATTTTAATCTGCTATCAACTCAAGATTTCTTACTCAAAAACGAGTTTTATAATTTTAACAGTTTAAATATCAAGAGAAGAAGCTGCAGAGTCTTTATCAAATGCAGAGGAGTTAATGTGAATTCGTGGTCTTGAATGCTGGAGGTTGCAAGATATTTATACTGGATGAGCAACAGGGCAGAAGCATTCACGGTATACCGGCTATCCCCCGCGGTATACCGTGCAGAGGAAAAAGTACGTTGCAGTGAGAAAGTCAACCCTGCAAAAACCAACGGAAATGGTACCCGCGGTATACCGGCTAAACACCGCGGTATACCGCCCAGACATAAGCACTTCCAATCAGTCAGAGATGTAACATCAAGCCGCCGCGGTATACCGGCTTTACACCGCGGTATACCGGCCGTACCACCGCGGAATACCGGCTCTACCTTCGCGGTATACCTGCGTCAGAAAGTGGTTGCAGAAACAGTACGCATGGCAGATACTTCTAGAACCAAAATTTCTTATTTAAAATATTATTTAAAGGGTTTTTAGAAATATCCAAGTGGTATATTATTTTAGGGTGATTTATCATTTTAAAATTAAAACGACGTAATTCTTCAGTCTTGGATTCTTCAGATAAAATTATTCGAGATTATTTAAATATCTGCACACTCAGATAAAATATCAGATAACAAAGAATGCGGTGTGTTTTGTAATCATCAAAATAAATATGGAGATGTGATTTTATGTGTACCAAAAATATATCACAATATTAAAGCGGGGTACACTTGCACCAACAATCTCCCCCTTTTTGATGATGACAAACACAACGCTAAACACGAGAGCATACTCGGTTTCTCTCCCCCTTTTGTCGAAGCAAAAAGGGTTAGGAAAGACGCTATGCTCCCCCTTGAAAAATGCTCCCCCTTAAAATATGAAGTATTTGAGAGTTAGCATTTTCTCAAGGGTTAGATAAAATAAGCTCTCTAAAAAAAATTCAATAATAATAACGAAGCAGGAGAATAAACATTAGAACAGAGCAATAATAATGTTAATTAAATAAAGTTTTAAGAAGACATAAAATTTAATCGCTATCTATAAATTCAATTTCGTTCAGTTGATTAGATAAAGTCCACAACTGCTCGTCAATGTCTTCCAAGCGGTCTTGCACCACACGTTGATCGGCATCGTAACTCCGGCGCAAGTCAATGATCGCGGAGTATATTTGACGATTTGAGATTGCACCCGCCGGGATTGCGTATGGATCGTCTTCCTCGGGAGCCGGATCTTGAGGGCGATGAAGAGCCCGTCCCGGTGGAGCACTCATTCGACTAACAGTCAGTGCATTGAGAGAAGGAGTAGGAGCTAACATCCTACCAATGATAGGAATTTGAAGGTTTGTAAAAAGGTTTCGAATTAAGTAACCAAACGGAAGAGACTGGTTACCAGACTCGGAAATCACCATACGGTGAGCAATAATGTAGGTGGCATTAATACGGATGCTATGCCGGAGACAGTAAAGGATATAGCACTGAAGTGCACCCAATCTGTCAAAATTTCCAGCGCGTCCCAAAACGTTAAAAAGGATAATTTTATTCCAAAAACGAAGATTTTCCGGAAGATGTTGATCAGTTAAAATTGAGGGAAAATTATTTCGAAAAGCAGGAGCTAAAATAGATTGGAGAATGGTTTCCTGAGTTTCTTGAACCTGGGTAAGCAGGGAAGTAAAGGCAGTATTATTTGAAAACACATTTATATTGGAATGGGTTAGACCCAGTACACGAGAAAAATCTTCTAAACTCCAGTTAAAAGAGTGGTTGTAAATTTGAAGAGAGACACGATGGGTGGTCTCGTTAAAGTCATACCCAGCATAAAAATCGACCATACTTGAAAAAGGTACATCTCCTTGAAAAGAAAGAAAAGGTTCCCAGTCAATAGAAGAGAAAGCTTCAAAGGTACCAAGATGTTCTAGACCCACTAAATCGACAGGTCGACCTGGGTTACAAGGTCGGGATTCAAAAATATGTCGTCTTTGAGCACGACGGTTTTGAGGAGGGTCAGATGGGTTTTGAGAGCTGGAAGCTCCCCGAGAGGTACGAGCCCTTTTTGGAGCCATTTGAAGGAAGGAGAGAAAACTGTTGTCGAAAGGTTGGAGTTCCGGTGGCCGGAAAAAAAAAAACTTCGGTTGTTGACGGCGGACGTCGTAGGCGGCGGTCGGCGGCAAGAGGAGGGAGAGAGAGAGAGAGAGAGAGAGCTCTTTGGATAAAAAAGAAGGGAAACAAAAACTTACCTGTAATGGATTTAAATCCGTCGAAGTTGCGCGGTATACCGCCTAGGAGCACGCGGTATACCGAGTCAGAAAAAGAGTTGAAAAGACTTGACATCTTTAAACACGCGTGACAGTGGGGAAACAGCGGTGCGGCATACCGCCTAGGGAACGCGGTATACCGGGGTCAGTTTGAACAGTTTCTGTCGGTGAATCACAGAGTGACACGTGGTGGTGGTGAACAGAACACGGTATACCGCCTTAGGGTCACGGTATACCGCGACAGTAAGTTGACTGGCAGCATTCGGCTTTCAATGTTTCCTTTAACCAATCTTACACACAACCGATTTTAAAATAAGAATTTTTTTTTTTTTTTTTTGGTTAATTTTATGTGAGCAAAAAAAAACCACGTATTATGACCTCGTCAGGGAACACCTACAAAAAGCAAAGAAAAAATTTTCGTGGTACCCTTTTCTTATGGGTCCTTTTAACAGTTAGTATAAAACATTAAAACTGCAAAAGACAAATAAAGAACATGTTGCCGACAAGAAATAAACATGACAACATACAAACCACAAAAAATGGTTTAAAACCACAAACGCATCCCACCGGGATTGTCAACATTAAACATTCCTTTCGGAATCCATTTATTTATCATTTTAATTTTGCGTTTGTATTTATCATACACATAAAAGCAAGCATTTATATTCGCATTATTTTTAGGTTTAGAATACTTATCGTTATACATGCGAGCATACGGTTTTCTCGGTATATATTTTACATTATTCATTTTAGGTACATACGGAGGTTTTTGCACATATCGATTTCTTGTATTTACTTTAGGTGATTCAAAATATCTTTTAATTGGCATACAAGAACATTTTTCTTTGCAAGCATCGGAACCAATACCTTTTCTACATTTTATACGGTTAGACATATTTAGCATGTTAAGAACTTTTTCATTACTACTTTGAAATGCTTTAGCCAATAGATTGTCCTTTTCATATGAATCGCATTTAGCTTTTAAACATGCATTTTCATTTTTAAGAATATCACATTTTGCACAAATAATATTTTCATGTGACTTTTTATTTAAGCATGCAATTTCTTTATTTAGAATATCACAAGATTTACAAAAATCCTTTTCACCTAATTTAGTTTCTAATTTAGCAATTATATCCATATCATTTGCAGATTTTTGTTTACCGTCATTAATTTTCTTTTCACATGCAGATACGGTTTCTTTTAATTTTGAGATTTCATCTTGATACCTATTTGCAAGAGCGGCCAAGTCATGGAATGATTCATATAATTCGTCAAGATTATTTTCATCTTCATTTTCATAATCACTAGCGTAATCTGAGTAACAAGATTTTACCTCGTCGTCGCTTTCGGCCATAAGACAAATAGCTTGATATTCGTCTTCTTCTTCGCTTCCACTCCACGAGCCTCCAACGAAGGCTTTATCCTTTTTATTTTGAAATTTGTTCTTTTTAGGACATTCGTTGGCGTAGTGGTCTTTATCACCACAAGAGTAGCAATAACCTCTCTTTGGTTGGGCTTTTTCGTCGTCACTTGAGTCGTCATTTTTCTTCACTTTATCTTCTCTTTTATGGAAGTTGCGACTCCGGTTTTCACCGCCACGGCCGTAGTTACCGTTTCTTTGAAATCTGCTATTTTTAGAAAATTTATTGTTAGTAAAAGATTTAGAGAAGTTTCTTACCAACATAGCGACTTCGTTGAGTTTATCGGATAGATCTTTTGAAGTGCTAGCTTCCTCCTTTTTCTTTTGGTCATTCGGAGTTGAGACATTAAGAGCGATCGACTTCTTTTTTACTTGCTCCCGATCTTTGTTTCTTTTAAGTGCAATTTCGTGCACTTTAAGATTACCGACGAGATCGTCGAGCTTCATTAGGGAGAGATCACGGGAGTCTTCTAATGATGTAATCTTTGCCATCCACTCCGAAGGAAGTGCTCGGAGGATTTTCCTCACGTAATCTTCATTAGGATAAGTGCGACCTAATCCTTTCAAAGTAGTCATAATGAGGTTAAAACGTTTAAACATTGAGTCGATTGACTCATCTTTTGACATTTCAAATAATTCATAATCATGAACTAAAATGTTTATTTTAGAACTTTTAACTTGTGTGTTTCCACGATGAGTGTTGTTTAAACTTTCCCAGATTTGATTAGCAGTTTTATATGTATACACTCTTTCAATTTCATCAGTAGTTAAAGCAGCATATAATATATTCTTAGCTTCAAAATTTAAACAGACATGAGATTCTTCAGCGGGAGTCCATTCTTTTAAAGGTTTATCAACAATAAGATCATCTTTTACAATAGTAGGATTAAAATTCCCATTTTCTATAATATCCCAAATCTTTTGATTTTTGCCACGCACGTGACATTCAAATAGCTCGGCCCAAATGCCAAACTTTTCAGTATCTATCAAAGGGGGTTTTGAAAACACAAAATTAGTTTGTTGAGCCATTTAAAAGAATTAAAGAAATAACTTTAAAAATTTAAACAGATAATTTTTGAAAGCCCTGCTCTGATACCAATTGTTAGACAACCTAGGGGGGGTAAGGTTGTATTTAAATAATTTACTTTCAAAAATTCTTTTATAAAAAATATCTTAATAATGTAAATACAACAGAGTATATGAAAACACAACAGATACGTATAAATACAGGATAGTATAAATACAGTAAATAAAGCAGAGTATATATACAATAATTATATAACAGATATAATTAAATGCACAGCGGAAAAGTAAATAGATAAGGGAAAGAGAATACTTGACAACGATATTTTTAAAGTGGTTCACCAAACACAAAGTTGGCTAGTCCACCTCGAGAAAATAACACTTCTCGGAGATCCAATACGAAAACGTGTTCTTTACGGTAGAAACACAAACCTTAGTACAACAAACGTGAATCACTCTACTTTGAGAGATTTATGTGGATCACTCACTCTATTCAAACACTTACAAGAGGGTATAATTTTAATATGAATAATCACTCTTGAATAAGGTTTATCACTTGGATATTTTTAGAGAGTTTGATCACTTGAGCTGTGTTGCTGATTCAACTAATCAAGAGATTTTAATCTGCTATCAACTCAAGATTTCTTACTCAAAAACGAGTTTTATAATTTTAACAGTTTAAATATCAAGAGAAGAAGCTGCAGAGTCTTTATCAAATGCAGAGGAGTTAATGTGAATTCGTGGTCTTGAATGCTGGAGGTTGCAAGATATTTATACTGGATGAGCAACAGGGCAGAAGCATTCACGGTATACCGGCTATCCCCCGCGGTATACCGTGCAGAGGAAAAAGTACGCTGCAGTGAGAAAGTCAACCCTGCAAAAACCAACGGAAATGGTACCCGCGGTATACCGGCTAAACACCGCGGTATACCGCCCAGACATAAGCACTTCCAATCAGTCAGAGATGTAACATCAAGCCGCCGCGGTATACCGGCTTTACACCGCGGTATACCGGCCGTACCACCGCGGAATACCGGCTCTACCTTCGCGGTATACCTGCGTCAGAAAGTGGTTGCAGAAACAGTACGCATGGCAGATACTTCTAGAACCAAAATTTCTTATTTAAAATATTATTTAAAGGGTTTTTAGAAATATCCAAGTGGTATATTATTTTAGGGTGATTTATCATTTTAAAATTAAAACGACGTAATTCTTCAGTCTTGGATTCTTCAGATAAAATTATTCGAGATTATTTAAATATCTGCACACTCAGATAAAATATCAGATAACAAAGAATGCGGTGTGTTTTGTAATCATCAAAATAAATATGGAGATGTGATTTTATGTGTACCAAAAATATATCACAATATTAAAGCGGGGTACACTTGCACCAACAAAACTGAACCGAGCCAAACCAAACCAAACCAAACCGAACCAGCCCAAACCAAACCAAACTGAACCAAGCCAAGCCAAGCCAAACCAAACAGAACCAAACCAAACCAAATTGAACCAATACCTTTGGCATCGAACCGACCCCCGACTTAGGTTTCACGATTCGCACTTCCAAATTTAACAACTTTGGTTCCAACTGATCTTCCTAGCACCTCTGTATAAGACCACAACTTCCTTAGGTTAGGAATACTCACATAATGTACTTGTAGCCCTTCCGACCATTTATATCAGATATAAAAGTACACAACTCGGCCAACCACACTAGTTAGAGTTCGCTTTGTCCACAAGTCTGGACTTAGGGCTCTTAAAACACGTTTCATCGCGACCTTCACATACCGTTTCACTTCCTTAAAGAAGAAATTTCACCGAGTTTGTGCAACAATGACATGAATCCTTTACTAACATCGACAACCACCCAATTTTCCAATCTTAGCACCATGTCAAACTTGAACTTTCCAATCCACCTTCCTACCACGTCAAGTGCTTAACACAAAAATATTTCTTTCCTTCAAAACACGTTGACCACAAGTCAACACTATATACCGATACATACGCTTCCACTACGTCCTCTTTCCATACTTGTACACAACTAACCCACCATCCAGGGTAAGGAATAAATCTCCTTGAAGTTTTACATTCGCCTTTTCACTGCATCCAACAGACGTCCAACTAAAAGGAGCGACCACGCCTACTCCAAACTATTCCAAGTAACACATTGTTGAACCCTACACTCACATCGAAATAGTTAACATCCCAATACTTATTCAAATCTAACGGTCTTACACTTTGAGTGTCCCGTACAACCACTTATGCCATGCCTTTCCGAAGGTATAGATCACATTCCTTCAAGGAAAGATTCACTGACTCATACGAGTCTCTCCACACTTAAACCAAGACATACACCAAAATGTACCCCTCTCATAACTACACGAGTAGTTCCAATACCCGTCATTAGCACCGCTTTAAACATTTCTCGACCCATATGGTGTCAATACCACTCTTCTCACTCTAAGTTCTTCCACTTTCCTGAACATATCGTCCTAACCTCCTCTTGCTAGTTTGGGCATTGCTCGCCTATCAGCATCCACTTCATTCCCAATCATTCCAAACATGACAACCACACTTGTGTTACCAAACCCAATCAACGGTTTCACCACCATTCTAATTTGAGATAATCAACCAAGTCCTCCTGCAATAACATTCAATGTTTCTCATTTCCCAAGTAGGGTCAACCTGCTTACCAGAATTTCTTCGCCGGTCTTTTGTTGATCCCAACACGAACTCACTTAGTGACTCATGCCACTAAAGCACCTGATTCCTCTCTTGGGTAACCACCAACCACCGTTTTCTGGCAATAAACATATCATAACCCTCAGCTTACAATCCATGCATCCCAACTACATGCTCAATACTTTGTACCCTCATCCACAACATCACACCGCCGACCAGGTGCTTCCGGCCGTTTGCACATATAACAATTCTTGCTTTCCTTTAAGTTCATAATTAACCAAGCCTATCTCACGACCTGCGTGTCTCTGAATTTAGACAAACTACAACTCGCGATTTCCCATGCTTGCTCAAATATACGTCCCTCGACAGACCATTGCGAGCTCCACGAAAGTCATCCCAACGACAAAGCACAATCTCTTACAAATTGATTCTCCAAGCACCAACTTTGGTTGTGCTGACTACCTCCTTCCTATACAGGTCATCAAATCCCTTAGAGCACACGTAGCTACAACAACTGCTTCACATTTGGCACACCTACACAAAGTGGCCCAATCGCTCACCGCGTATACATCTCTCCCGACAACCCTTCATTTCCTTAGGTAAATTTCGTGAAATAACCGCATCATAATTTATTCTCACATTTCAGTCTCCCCATGATGATCTCAAAACTGGACACTTTTAATAGTCATCCCCTTCAGCATCCATAGCTAACACGGTGAAGTTTTCACCATCTCACCGGTATGCAAAGAGTCCCAATGGAACCTACCATTTCCAACACATCGTAATTAACTTTGCGCCCTACGGTTCGTACTAGCTAAGGAATAAGACTCGTATGGTGCGTAGTCTAATTACAGTACCATTCACCACTCTGGGTCATATCTGAAAGCATTTCATCAGGGCACATTATTTACTTATTAACATGCTACTACTAAGAGTTTCTCAATAGCCTTCGACTTCAACATGCGTATGCCCGGTCCACGGGAAATCACGTCACCCATTATCCAACATTAACAAGTTCAATACCCGGGACTCCCACTGTTTCCCGCTCTCCTCTAACTGAAACACTAAGGTCGTAACCCGACCGGAATCAAATCGATTGAACAGTTTCCATTTGAACCCCTCCTTGTTCTTAACTTTGCCGTCCACTACGACCTACAGAGTTCATAGCCTTCATGCATGACGACACAACAATTTTAAATCATTTTACACACTTGAAAATTCGATAGATACCATAATGAGAAGTAATTTGGCATATACATAGCACCTCACTACTCAAGTCGAAACGTAAACACAACGACCCTAAGGTCGCTCACATGCCACCCTAAGATAATTCGCGACTTAGTCAACCGAACCAATATTGACCCAAATAAAAAGTGTTTAATAAAGCATTTCTAATACGATTTAAAACCTCAGAACGAAATCACTTATACGAAGCGAGTTAGTCGGCTCCCACACTCTTTTGTATGTTAAAAGTACTAATAATGATTTTGGTTATAAAACTTTTGCGGTAAGCGTTTTCGTGACTTTCACTACAGGGTTTACCCTTACATGGAAAAAGTAAAATAATTCACAGTGATACCATGCTCAAAATACCATCGTGTGTTGTAAACGAGTTTATCTTTTCTTTAAACACACGCTCGCGCGTGTCGACTCATTTTACAAAAATAAGACAAGGAGTTCGTTATGCTTGTAAACATTCTTAACACAATAAGAATCCATGTAAATCATTTAAGAAAGACACCACACATGAAACTAACTTTGCGATGAAGGCTATTCACTCTAACAATGTCCAACATTACTCCTACAGGAAATTATTGTCGACACCCAACTTTCGACCATCAGTCGCCTTCTCATTCTCATATCCACTTGTGGTACAGTTGCTTCACAACCCTTCAAATTTCGTATAGACCAAAGATCCACAACCATGAGATTTCAAAATTTAATCTTTAAGGTCGAATAACGACCGGTTAACTCGTGTCCTACTCACACACACGTTTCGATCCATCACTAACATCTTTCCATCACCCATCTGGCCACTACCCCGCTTGACTAACAGTCAAGGGCTCATTTTCTTCACCCGTTTACATTTGAAGCTTTCAAGATTTCTGTCACGGTTCTCATCCCAACTGGTCGACCCATCAAACCAAGGAATGGGGACTCAATAGAAACTAGAAGCTCATCCTTATATCGTCCTTCATCCTCTTTTGAACCCAAAATTTCCACCCTTGATCGGCTCATTACCGCTACGAACCACACTCCTTCTAGAAGGTGCCAACAATCTTACTATGCATGACCTCTCACATCAAAACAAAGCCGTGATACCACCACATGGTTGGGATTTTACTACGTTCCCCCATCCTCCAATGACTACCCCAGCAATAACAATCTACCATATAATACAAGAACTGGAGCAACCGCAAACCAACACCCAAACGCAACTCTGCATAATAAGGCAATCTGAGCACGCACATGCACCTGTAAATTCGTAATTACACTCGCCTGGTGTAACTTCAAATTTACCTTAGATGACAGTTCTCACTACCTTATCCTTAGTGCACCTACAGTGATCTCTCTTAAAGGCATCCTATATCTCGGTTGTGTCCCTATCATACAGTTTAAGTTTAGGCCCATTCGGTCACCTAAATCCCTTAAACTATCCATTACTTGTATTAATTGTATATGATCTTGCCTCCATTTCATGATATCCACCCCTAGTTTATACAAGGATCAAATATTAAAGGAGTTTGAACTTATAATTTGAAGACATTAAATGGTATATTCATTAACAAAATTATCATATCGATCTGTTGAGTTATAGTTATACCATTTAACTTAAATACAATTATAGATTCTGTTTTATTGACCTAAAAAACTATTTAAAATCAAACTTCAATAGGTTAAATGGACAAGTACTAACATACTTTAGATTAATTGTTATTTAGTCAATATGATCTTTTTTATTTAAAATAGCACCATATATAAAATAGCTAGATAAAATAATTTATCTCTCTCTCTCTCCCTCTCTCTCAATTATATATATATATATATATATATATATATATATATATATTTTGTTAAACAAATACATGTTTAACCCGACACGTAATTTGTTATAAATGTTTGATTGTTAGTCAAATGTCAAAAATGGTATTAGAGTCAAATGTTATGCCATTGAGATGGCGAGAAAAACCTCATAGAGAAAACAATGAGTTTTTGAGGGGTGCTTATAATATATTAGGCAAATCCAACATCTTTGGTGAGAGCACATTCCAACAGTTATGCTATAATTTTGTATAATAGAGTATGAAATGTCAAAATCTCTAAAAGCTTTTACATTCAACTCGAATAGCTACTCTATTTTAGCAATTATAATATCAAATATATTAATAAAATATTCAGAATATTTAATAAAATATTGTTCTCATTTACACATTTAGTTTCAACATCTCTTTTTGGTAGAAAAGAATTAAAATATTATTTCTTTCTATTCTATGAAGTTTTATAGATTTTTACACTATTGCTCTTCTTTTCTATATTTTAGTGTACCATTTAGCATAGCTATTGGAGCTAAAACATTGTTAAATCTTAAAAAAATTCTATTTTAGCATAGTTGTTGGAGATGTTTAAGGATAGTGTTGGGTAGGCCCAACAATGATGGAAAAAATTTAAATGGAAAATCTTGTGACAACGTACTCGTTCCAAATAGGTAAAATCAGGCGGTGTGCGTAAGTTGGTCTAGAAATCCACGGTTACAAAAAAAGTTTAAAAGTGAAGGTTATGCCTAGTCCATTGTTTTATGCTTTGGAATGTTATATATATAAGAACTAGGGGTGCTCAAAAACCCGACCAACTCGACTAACACGATCAACTCAACCCAACCCGACGTGAAATAATCCAACTTGAAGCAGCTCAATGTCCAATCGAGTTGTAAAATCTTCAAACCGTATGTATTGGTTTGATATCGTGTTACGATCATTTGAACCCAACCCAACCCGATGAGCCCGATATACTTTTATTTCTTGAATTTAATATGATTGTCAATTCTCTACTAATATGTACATTATACAATTACACCATTACGTACCATATATATATATATATATATATATTTAATCTCTTATCCATATATATATAACTGTAACAGCCCAAAAACTTCAACAAGCATAACATAAATAATAAATCCCAAATCGGGTCCCAATTACAGAAAATTTTCATTAAACAAATATTTAAAGTCTGAACTATTCAAAATTTACAGCAGAAAGGCATTCTATCCACAGCCGAGAATTCTATCTAAGCGATCCATTAACAGAACTATAGGGTCCTGTGCTAAAGCTTCTATCTCCTAGCTCAAGCCGTCTCCTTACCCATGCTCGAAGCACCACTAGTGCGCTTCCCTGGAAATGGTTTAGTTTTAAAAAGCGAGGGTTAGACCAAACGGTTTAGTGAATTCCCTTTAAAAGCAATTATAGCAACAAACATATACCATTTCTTTGATAAATCATACATCTCAATATAAACTCCAAACACGGGTACTTGCACAGTGTTCAAGGATCGTACCAACCAGAACCACGATTGGGGCCCAAGCAGACCCCCCTCTCGTCTCATATCGGGGCCCAAGCAGACTCTCCATTACCCGAATAGGAGGGAAACGAATTCCATCCTACCGATTCATAACAAACTCCTAAGGGATCATCGGATCCCGAGGTACACTGGTACCACTGTGCAACCCGACTCCGCATAGCATATACACATAAGTAACAATAAATCCCAGAGTGTGAAATCTTTGTAAACCGTTCAATCATGCTAAATAAGTCTTTTCCAAAACATGTTTTCATGCGAGAAATCATAAGAGTTCGTAAACAAATCATACTTGTAAACATACCATGATCAGTAAAGCATTTGACATTTCATTTCATGTAAAAAGGGTTAAGGAAACTCACCTGATTGAAGTGACCTCCTATGCGTACGTCACTCTCCTGAGCAAGTCGGTAAAACCCGAACACCTAAAGCACACCGGCAAACCTTAGTAACTTGGCTATCCGAACACAACCTGCTGCACACACACACTGTCCGGGACTGACACTTCCCGGATTCCCTAAGGATTACCCGGACACTTACTCTATCCGGATCAACTATTCGGACGCAGACCAACACGGAAACCCCTATTCGGACACCTTTATCCGGACACTTACTAACCGGGAAGCTATCCGGTCACCTCTATCCGGGCATTTACTATCCGGTAAACAATCCAGATGCATCCGTTCTCTGGCTAACCGGACACGAGTATCCGGATACTCACACCAATCGGATACCAGACTTTCCCGGACACCCCCACACTGTCCGGACGGGCGATTCCCGGACAGTTCGCACTGCCAAAACCCCCAAGTCCCCAAAATCGGTCTGTGGGTGCGATTGAGTCTCAACCCTTGTTCTACTAGATTATGGTTACATTCCTGACTTAAAGCAGCTAATTAACAACTCTTTTACCTCTTTTAAGGGTCCAATTTCACCCAACACCCACAAAGCTTAACCAGGAGAGAAAACACATAGCTCAACCACTAAATTCTGTAAATGTGAACATATATGTGCAAATTGAGAAAAACAGTTGAAAGCTATATGTTTAAGATTCAAGAAATATGGCAAAGTGTATCAAATGATTGATGCCGAAAAGAAATTATAAGTAGAGAAAACAACATATTCTAGGTTACGAGAATATTTTGATGTGCCAAAATATTAACCCAACCAACCCGTACGGTTTGGGTTGGGTTGGGTTGAACTTTGGTTTGGGTTGGGTTGAGAATTTTCAAACCGACAAACACTAAGTTGAGTTGTTCAAATGTCTTCAACCCGATCAACCCAACCCGTAAGCACCCCTAATAAGAACAACCGCTTTTTTACATGGGAATGTGAGAACACTTTTAAGCTTTGGATTAGTTGAACAACTAAAAAACACGGACCTTTAACTACCTATAATTGATAGTGAACGTAAATATGGATTTTCATCTACCTTCACCAACTTTCACTTACACATGCATGAAGTCCATTCGCCAAACCATCTCTCTCTCTCTCTCTCTCTCACAAATGAGAACAAGGGAATATGCATCAATCGTTGGATATACAAAGAATAGATGATAGAGATTCGAGTATAACTACCCCTATAATCCTGTATTCTATTTTCGTAAACTGTAACTGTCGTTCACACCCGTTGGATGGTTCATGTCACTACTAGAAAATCTTTTATCTCCGACCAAATATTACCGACAGACTCCATCCGTCAGAAATTATCGACGGAACACCGACCGTTTACCGACGGATTCAATTTAAATATAATAATAAAATAAAAAATAAATTATCCGTCGGTAATTGGTAACCGTCGGTGATGGTTGCCGTCAGTAATCCGCCGGTGAACTTCGTCGTCCGTGAACCCACATTATTGATTTCATAAAATCTCACAAAAAGTAGTTATTTTTACGGAAACACAACCCTATGTATATCATAAAAGTCAAAAGCAAACCTTCCATGATGACCCATTTTGAATATCTCGATGTCTAAGAGCATCTCAAACAATTTCTTCAAAATTAAAAAAAAAAATTGGACAATCTTTTGATTCAACAGATTTTTCAAAACTTTCTTCAAAATGAGGAAAATATGAGGGAGAGTAAATTTCTCAAAATTTGGATAACTCGCCAAGAATGATTATTATGAGAGATAAATGATTTTTTTTTATTATCTTCCACCAATATAAAATATTGAAATACAAGAAAAATACTATTTAAACTTTGTTCTTTTCTTTTGACAATTTTTGAGAGGATACGTGATCTAACTTCCGTTGTCAAAATCATGTTCTTTTTGCCGCCATTTGAGTTCGTTTCAACGGTTGAAATGTCTATTGGAATCCACAAACCACGTAACCTTTCTTTATCAATTTCATTATTATCAACCTTTTAATTAAGAATTATTTTTTATATCTAAAATATTAAAAATGTATTTATTTATGCGAAACCAACGTTTTATATACGGATCTTGTAAATTAATTGGACGAATATTCGGATATCATAGTAATTAATAACATTATTTTTAATTCAAAATATTGAAAAAAAGTTATATACGTATGTGTGCATATGGAGCCTTCACTACAGGCTACGGAATGATTTCTTGTATGTATGTAAAAATAGAAAAAAAAAAGTTAATTGCTAGTAACCCTAGCTAACACGTTTCTATGAAACCTGTCTTCAAAAGCATCAATTGAGAGATATTATTTAGGTAAAGTTGTTTCGTTCATCTGTCATTTGAGAGATAATATTCAGGTAAAGTTGTTTCGTTCATCTGTCAATTGAGCTACATGCAAGAGGCATGTTTGTAAAAATAATTAAATTCATAATTCAAGAGTATCTCCAAGAGGATCTTCAAAATTCTCTAAAGGGTGGAATGAAACTTCAAAATCTATAAATGAAAAATAATTGCAACTCTAATAGATTCTCAAATTTGGAGATTACAACATTGATTATATTATTAAAATATTCTATTAATCTTTCTAAAATTTAAATTCAAAAGTTTTGTATTGGTGAGAATATATAATAAAAACATATTTCTCTCATTGTAATTTTTTTTAGGAGTTCTCTAAATTATAAGAATTTTACACTCTCAAGCTTTCTCTATTTTGTAAAGATGTTTTAAGAAACTTGTTAGAACAAAAAACAGGTCCAAAATAGGGATGAGATCGAGAACGGATCGGTACCGAACCGGTTGGTACCGAATTTTTTTGGGACTAAAAAGTGATACCGAAAACCGAACCGTATGTACCGGTTCGGTTTTGGTTTCGGGACAGGAAAATCGGTACTAGGACCACTTAGGACAGAAAATATGAAAATGTATCATATGTGTATCAAAACCAATCACAAACCAAAATATATTCGTAATGTTTCAAACGTGTTTCAAAACAATTCCCGAATCCTAAATTTGTCGAGTTTTTGATGTGTTTGTAAGAGTACCAATTTTTTGGTGGTTATATATGGGGTCGATTTTTTGGGTTTATGGAGAAGGTTTGGTTAGTTTAGAAGGTGATATATCTTGATTAGCAAAGACAAGTTTAGTTTATTTAGGATATGATATGCATACTTATACTTTAAAAGAAAAAAAACAATGACTTTTAAAATTCCGGTTCGGTTCCGGTATTTTCGGGAAAATCCCGGTACCGAATAACGAATTTGAAGATTATATGAAACCGAAAACCGGACCGAATACATGGTACCGGTTCGATTCGGGAAAATGGTCCTCGATGCTCATCCCTAGTCCAAAATATCCGGTTTAGAAAATTTGTTAATTAGAGATGCTAATGATTGTATAATTCCACTGATATTGTTGTATTAAAGCTTAATTACCAGGTATCTAATAAGAATCTTTTTTTATCTAATTGGTTGTAGATGTCTTTTTGTTGGTTATATATTGTTTTTGAGAAAAAGAAAACAGCAATTTGATTATGAGTATGTATATGTAATCGCAATGCAACATAATAAAATTTTGTTTCATCCTTTTTTATTTAATTTTAGGAATTTACGTAGTATAATTTTTTTTGAGTAAATTATGTTTTTTGTCCCTATGATTTTCTAAAAATTGCGGATTTCAGCTCTGTGGTTTTGAAACTTCGGTTTTCATTTATGTGGTTTGCAATTCATTTTTATTTTCGTTCTTGAGACTAAAACACTACTTTTAAATATGAAGGACTAAAATAGAAATGAATCTTAAACTATAGGGATGAAAATAGCAACAAAACTTAAATCATATAGACAAAAAAGTTATGAATATAAACCATAGGGATGAAATCGCAATTTCAAAACCATAAGTACGAAAGATAATTTCTTTTGACACACCACAAGGTCTAAAAATGTATTTTACTCAAGTTGTTTATTATGTAGTATTTTATTGGTTATCAGTTTTATAGTATTTTACCGTATTAGTAAGGTTCAACGTTTATCATATATTTAAACATGTTTACAAATTGGTTATGACACCACTATAAATTTACTAATAGACCACGGTTGGTAAGCTAATTGGTACCCGATTATGCAACCGAAGCCTATTCAGAGGGGTATGATTAGGGTACCCTAGTTGGAATAACCTAGTATTATCGGTACAAACGTACTAGGTTCTTACGTGCAGTCTGTGTACAAAAGATAATGATGGACGAGAAGGGTACATCAAATGGAATTCGGTTCTGTCTAAGAAACCATGTAGGATGCCTTTGTTTTTTTAAATATTAGCATATAATGATATGTAGGGTGAGCAATACCGGGTACCCGGCCTATTTTCATGGAACCGGAACCGGAACCGGCGGTTCCTAGAAAGAAGGAACCGGAACCGGAACCGCTCCCGTCGGTTCTCATAATTTTGGAACCGGTCCCGAAACCGCTGGGAACCGGTTCCGGTTCCGGGTACCCGCCTACCAATTGTTTTTTTAATTTTTAACATTTTAAATGTCCAACAACTTCTTCCATAAGCATTTTTGGTGTTCGTGTACGTTCGTTTAAAAAATATAGTCGTTTATGTTTGTTTGTTAAAATGTTAAACGAACACAAACAAACGAACCTAAACGAACACAAACGAACTTAAACAAACTTTAATCGAACACATTTATATTTAAAAAAACAAATGGTGCAACCACTCTAATAGGGTGCTCCATTAATATTTTTACAAAGCCTCAAGCCAAAGGGCTCAAGGGAAAGGGCTCAAGTCAAAGGCTAAACCCAAGCAATGTAGTGAATCCATTAATATTTTTACAAAGCCTCAAGCCAAAAGGCTCAAGGAAAAGGGCTCAAGCCAAAGGCTAAACCCAAGCAATGTAGTGAACTAGTGATGCAATTGAAAGGGAAGAAATGAGAGTTATATATACTGAAAGATGAGGCATGATTTTCTCAAAATTTTCGATGTGGGACAAGGTCTTTCATCAAAAACTGAAAGATGGTGCTGCCAGCTCCCACATCGCTAAGAGTAAACAATTTTTTTAAGGCCTAACACTATATATACAATTTGTCAACCTTTTATGAATGTTCTTTAACAAATTTTTCTTAAACTAGTAATCTTTATTTAGATAATTTTAAAATTTTAATTATTAATCTAATTTAGATATTTTTTCACATAGATTAAATATGTAATAAATATTAAATATTAGATATTTTCTATTAAAATGTACCGGGTACCCAGCAGTTCCGGTTCCGGGTACCCAGCGGTTCCGGTTCTGGGTACCCAGCGGTTTCGGGTACCCGGTCCCGGCGGGTACCCAGCGGGTAGCGGTTCTAAAAAATGAGAACCGGAACCGGACCCAGTCACATCGGTTCCGTTATTTTAGGAACCAAAACCGGAACCAGTCACATCGGTTCCGGTTCCGGAACCGGCAGTTTCAGAGCGGTTCCGGTTCCAAAGGCGGGTACCCAGTTCCGCTGCTCACCCCTAATGATATGCCACATTTTTGGGAATATTGAAACATTTTTAACAATTGTAGATAAAAATGGATGCAATATCAACACATAATGATGCATATCCGTAGCAAATATCCAAGTTCATTTTAGGAAAATGAAACATATAAATCTTGATGACAAAATAAATGGATCTCCCATATAAAAGCCAAAACTATACGCTCACTACCAAAAAGCACAAGGGATGAGAACACTAAGTTCAAATCTTATTTGTATCTGAATAACATGCAACTTACAAGAGTGACCTTGCCAAAGCTTGTTTATCCATGATACTAAGTTTTTGTAACTGTAACTTCAAGAGGAACCTAAAATGGTAAAATGATATGCCGATATCCACATCAACTGTTTGAACCAACCGAGCTTCCATAGCGACAACATACAAGCGTCAAAATGCCTGTAAATGTAATTCTTTCACACAGTTGTTAACCATACATAAATTAAACGATGACAAATCCAACCACTGCAACAGAACCGAAACATTCAATCAAAAAGTAAAAAGTAATACAACATGAAAAACTAGGCAGCATAAACCTTGCAAAAAACTATATGTCGAGTCAAAGGTTGTATTGCCACGTGTTAATAGGATATGTAGTTTATTTCCATTTGTCTATAAGCTGTATTTATTAACCGGAGACAAATTAATTAGTAGGACGTTTTGCAGAATACAACTTGGATGGTCCCAAACAAAACAAAACAGAATACATCAAATAATAACATAATTGCTAAAATAACACATTCAAAATTATAAACGTTCTTCCATAATAAACATACAACAATTATGGAAATTTCGAGGTGTTACAATTCTCCCCAACTTAAAAATGATTTCGTCCTCGAAATTTGAGTTAGGTAAATAAGTGAGGATACCTATTCTCCATATCCTCTTCTGCTTCCCAAGTCACATTGGCACCTCTATGATGTTTCCATTGTACTTTGATCATGGTAATTTCCTTATTTCGTAACTTTTTGGATTTTCTCTCCAAAATGGCTTCAGGTTCTTCCACAAAACGATTCTTCTCATCTATCTTTATTTCGGAGAATGGTATAACATTTTCCTCTTCTGCTAAACATTTTCGAAGATAACAAACGTGGAAAGTATTATGGATCCCTTCCAATTCTGATGGAAGCTGTAATTGATAAGCCTGAAGTCCTACTCGTTTAATTATAGTGAAGGGTCCAATAAAACGAGGACCCAGTTTTCCACGCTTCCCAAATCTTATTATACCTTTCCAAGGGGATACTTTTAACATTACATGCTCCCTAACTTGGAATTCTATAGGTCTCCTTTTCTGATCAACATAACTCTTCTGTCGGTCCTGAGCCGCCTTTAAATGTTTCTGAATTTCTACTTTATCTGCCGTTTGTTGCACAACTTCTGACCTGCAAATTGTTTTTACCCTATTTCCATCCAACATAATGGGGTTCTACATTTCCGGCCATATAAAGCTTCAAAAGGTGCTCTCCCGATGCTGGAGTGATAACTATTGTTATAAGCAAATTCCACTAAGGGTAAATGCGTATCCCAATTACCTTCGAAATCAATTACACAAGATCTTAACATGTCTTCCAAGGTCTGAATTGTCCTTTCACTTTGCCCATCCGTCTGTAGATGGTATGCGGTACTCAGATTTACTCTGGTACCCAACTCTTCTTGTAGAGTTTTCAAGAATCTTGAAGTAAATCGACTATCACGGTCAGAGACTATAGACACAGGTATGCCATGTCTTGACATTACTTCATCGATGTATAACTTCAGGATTGGGACCAAGAACTGCTTCACGAGAGAATTCGATCCCTGTCTCGTTTCTTATTGCCGGGCCTGAAGAGGAAGGAGTCTTCTTCTTTGGAGCAACTCGTTTCTTCTGAATTGGTGGAGGAGGTGATATATCAACCGCTGAGGTTACCATGTCGATCAGCTTGTTTATGGCCTTTTCAACACAGGACTTGAAAGTTGAGCGGGACCGCTGAATTGCGATTCTTATTTCCAACCATTCAGGGAAACCGAGTTTATCCATGTCTGACATGTAGCAGGTTCTTCTGTAGCCGTTTTCTCTGACTATTTGGACATCAACAATCGATACCTTGTTGAATACTTTCCCTCTTATGTTCACAACGCTTATTCTTGATCCATGGCTTCTGTAGTGGCACTTTTTCTTACACCAGGCCAATGTGGAGTCACTGACCTTGGTTTTCTCTTGACTTTTCTTCTGCGCATCTCTCACCAGCTTTTGCTGAACTTCCAGGGGAAACTTCTTTAGTTGTGGATCCTTTACTGAACGTTGGGCTAGTTCAAGAGCATAGTTTTTGTCACTAAGCTCAGCCTTCTGTTTCTCAGCGAGGATTTCTTCAGGTTTCAAGGCTTCAGTAATTTCCCTTGAGGTTAAGCAGCGTAGATGAGGAGGAACCAAGCACTGATTGTCAAGTTTTTGGATCATCGTTGCTCTCCTTCATTGTTCATCTTCTCTTGGCCTTTGAGGAGGCAAGGAAGGTCTTCTTGGATGTGAGAGCAGTTCTTCTTCTTCCGCTTGAGCTTCAGTCTCTTCCAGAGCAGAGACTGGGATTATTTGCAGTGCTGTTGATGGAGGAGCTTCAGCGATATCCTCAAGCAGGGGAGAGGACTAGCTGAAACAAAATGATCGATGGAGTTAGATCACTTGAGGAAAAAGAGATAGAGAAAAGAGAGCTAGGTGTTTAGAGGTTTAAGAATGAGAAGGGTCGAGATTGAGAAGGGGTAGAGGAGGGATGCATTATAGGGAAAAAGGATGTAGTGTACCTGACAAGTTGGTTTCTTCATAAGAATTGCCAAGTTGCCATCAGTGGCAAGTCCCTTTTGTTTTCCTTGAGAAACTTTCTATGCAGGAGACTTCGCCTTGGTCCCCTCCCCTGGTTCGTTGATAGAAACCCCTTTGAGAGCTGGGGCCTTAATTGTCGCAGGCTGAAAGAAGAACCCGTCGTCGTCGTCATCATCATCATTGTTATGTTTTGAAGATGATGATGGTTCTTCGTCTTCAATATTGACGTCTTCGTCTTCTTCAACTTCTTCCTCTTCCTCATCCTCAGAAGATAGATCCACAACGATGTTCACTGAGGCATGAGGAGGGTGTTCGCCTCACTCCCCCTCAGATGGAGAGGGACTTTCAGCGGTTCCATCAGGATGATCAGATTCCTGAGGGTCTTCATTCATTTCCTCCCCCTCAACATTCTGGGGAAGCCCTTTGTCAGTCTTCTCCCCCTCTTCCGCTGAATGGGTGGGAGAGGCAATGGTAGTAGCAGCATCATCAGCTTCATGGATCCTGTCTTCTTGGCCAGGGTTCCCTATTTGTTGTTCCACCACTGCCATTCTGTCTTCGAGGCTAGAAATGGCAGGTGTACTTTCCAGAATGAATTCCACTGCCATCTCCATCTTGTCCCGGTCATCCTGGGAGAAGTGAGATGTAGGAACAGTGGGAGCGTTCAACTATTCGAGGATCTTGGTGAGCAGGTCATTATTGTCAGCGACCCTTTTGGAGAGGCTGCTCACCTCACCTTGTAGACCGGTGTAATTGGTCTTCAGGGAGCTCACCTCACTGGAGAGATTAGTGATGGCGGTTGTGAGTTTGGAGATATTGGAAGTGTTGCTGATGATGGCGGTCTTGACAGTGGTTAGTCCCCCATCGATTTTGGAGACGTCTCTGTTAGAAGCTTTGTCAGCGACAACAATGGATATATTCTTCAGTGTTACTCCAATGTCTGTAACCGCTGAAGTATTGTTGGAGATGGTGGTGGAGAGATTTGTTACTTTATCAGCTATTTCCTTGAGGGAATTGCTGATGGTGCCCAAATTTGGACCTGTAAAAGAAAATAACTTATGAGCTAAAGAAAGTTTAGAAGTTAGGGGTGTAGAGAGAGAAGTGGGTGTTTGGATACCTGTAGGAGGGTTAGAGAAGGTGTTGAAGTCTCGAAACCCTGAGTGGTGTTCCATGTCGTCTTCAAGAGTTCTGACAGGGATGGATGACCCTACAGGTCCAGTGACGTTCTGTTGCATCATATTTTGTAGAACGTCAGCTGCTGAGTCCGTCAGCGTGAAACTCGGCATCGTTGGGGCCATGGTATAGAGAAAAGGAGTAGAAGAAGCGAAGGTTGAGAACGGTGGGGTTGTAGTAGCATCAGCGTTGGATCCACTGAGAAAATCCTCTGCAGCACTTTGAGCTGCTGAGATTATAGGGTTCTCATCCAAGAAAGTTTCAGAGAACTGAGTCTCTGAAATGGTTATGGAAGGGGTGGTTTCAGCGGTTGTGGTGGAGTGGACCACAGAATCTTCCATCGTTCCCTGTGAAGAGGCGAACGTGGGGTCTTCAGCCTGAGAAGGACTGGGGATCTCCTTTGAGGACTTCTTGGTTTTACGGCTGCCAAGTTGGGTTGTAGAGTATTTTCTCTTTTTAAGAGAGGAGGTTGTAGTGGCCGGGGTATCAACGGTTGGGATTACCGCTGCTGTAGCAGTAGCCACTGGAGTTGAAGAGGGAGTGCGGAGAAGAGAGAGTTGAGTAGAGAGACGTACCTCGTTTTCTGTCGGTTTGAAGTCGAGCACTTTAGGATCGACTTGGGAGAGCTTCAAGTCTCCCTGTTTGGGGTAGTCCTTCTTTCGACCGTATTGGAAGATGGCCCTGAGAAATATGGGGTAAGGAACAACGCTGGGGCGGTCAGGCATCTCCACCCTATCCATCATGTCTTCAAAGATGACACGGGCATAGTCGACGTGGAGACCCTTGAGGAGAGCCGGTTTTCGCTGTTATGCAGCTGATGACATGAGCGAATATGAAGTTGATCTTTGAAGGCGTTTTGTTCTTTAGGACCGTGGTGATCTTCTTTTCAGGTTGACCATCTCGGCCGATGTTCCAGAGGTATTTCATCTTATCCAGAAAGGAGATAATTTCCTCCTTTCCCTCAGGGGAAGTGGGTTCAGGGAAGGAAACGAAAGGGTTTTGTTTATTGGCAGCAGGGAGGTTCAGGGCTGCGCGGATAGCAGCGGGTGAAATGGTTCCATGACCCAGCTCGGTCTGAAAACCGATGACTGAGTATTCCTTTTTATTCTTGGCGGAAATGGCAGTGGTACGATGAGCAGTGTACCAGAACTGCTGAAGTAGATGCTTGTGCGCTGGAGGGGTGATGGTCATCACTGTGGCAAGAGGGAAACTCTTGATGAAGTTCACAACGTCATGCAAATGAGGGGCAGGTTTCTTCATGGGAAATTCAAGAAGGGCGTAATGGTTGTTGCTGACAAACGTAGTTTGATGAAGTTCATGCTTCATGTTTGCAGCCTTCACCATTGAAGGAAGAGCAACAACGGTAGTAGTAGTAGTAGCATCAGTACTAGCAGCCATTTCTGTTTGGAACACAAGATTATTGAGAAGAATGTAAGAATATCTTATAATGAAAATGATTTTTCCAAAATGAGGGTTTTTGAGGGTTTAGGGTTTTACAGTTTCTTTTTAAGGAAAGAACATGTAAAAAAAGAGGGTTTTCTAGTTTTAAAGTAAGTCCAAAACTAGTGAAATTCTTGTTTTCCAGTTTCCTTTTAAGGAAAGGATTCTGGAAAAACATAGGAGGTTTAAGTTTATGATTTTTAGTATAAACTTAATAGAAAAACTTGTTTTTAAGTTTTGTTTTTATGATCATGAAGAAGATGAACATAAGTTTAGAAACACATTTGATTGATCTTTTAAAAACAAGAATAAGATCAAAACAAGATAGTATGAGATGTTTTGAATGAAATATTAACCTGTTTGATGATTATTTGAAGAATGAAACACAAAATATCACACAATAATCCGAGAAAGCAAGAATGCAAGAAGTTCTTTTCTGCTTGAGAGTTTGAGAGCGTAAAAGGTAAAAATATAAACAAGGAGTGTTTATATAGTGAGGGTAGAGAGAGAAAGTGATGTGCGGGAAAAAGTTGCTCATCATGACACGGACACGTCCCACGAAGCGTATTGGTTAAGAAATCAAACAGACGAACGTGTCAGAGAAAATGCGTGCCATAGGTTATCCGTTTTTATGACGTCACAACTGCCCTTTCACATTTCTAAGTTATCTCTGAAGGATTTGAAAAACTCAGGGATAATTTAAAAGAATCACTGATGAGAAATATCAGTGAGCATAGTTATTTCAAAAAGTATCACTGAAGGAAGAGATATTCAGCAATACAAATTATTTTGAAATTCTGCATGCTGAAGTAAACTTCAGCGTTTGGAGAGAGAGAACATACCTTGATATCAGCGAATAATTTTTGTTTAGAGATTAGATGTTGAATAGGGAGACCGAATTTCCTTTGTCACTGATCAAATGCATAACCACTGAAGAATTAATCTTCAAGGTTCAGCATTCCAAGCTCGCTGATGAGAAAGTTGAATCTTGTCTCATCAAGAGGTTTGGTGAAAAGATCAGCTAACTGAAAGTCAGTTGAGATAAAGTGAAGTTCTATGTCACCACTCATCACATGATATCTGATAAAGTGATATCTGATCTCGATGTGTTTGGTCTTTTAGTGTAGCACTGGGTTATTTGCTATAGCGACGGCACTAGTGCTGTCACAATAGATTGGAATTTTGGAGAGCTGAAGGTCATAGTCTAATGATTTCTCACCCATAAGACCAGAGTACAACAACTTCCAGCGGCTACGTACTCAGCTTCAGCTGTAGAGGTGGACACTGAGTTTTGCTTCTTGCTTGTCCAACTCACCAGCTTTCCACCCAGGAGCTGACAGCCTCCTGTGGTGCTTTTCCTATCCAATTTGCAACCTGCAAAGTCACTATCTGAATAGGCGGTTAGATCAAACCCTGAGTCTCTGGGATACCAAAGACCTAGGTTGGGAGTACCCTTCAGATATCTGAAAATTCGCTTTATAGCGATCAGATGATATTCGTTGGGTTCAGATTGATATCGTGCACATAAACAAGTAGCATACATGATATCAGGACGACTAGCTGTAAGATAAAGGAGAGAGCCAATCATCCCACAGTACGCAAAGACATTAACAGGCTTCCCTGAAAGATCTTTGTTAAGTGTCAGCGGCGGTGCCATAGGGGTTTTCATAGCTGAGTTTAAGTTAAATCAAATGTTTTCAGCATATCTTTGACATATTTACCTTGGTGGATAAAAGTACCCTTATCATTTTGCTTGATTTGGAGTCCAAGGAAATAAGTCAGCTCACCCATCATACTCATTTTATATTCAGATTTCATTCTTTCAACGAAACGAGTACATAGAGATGGGTTAGTAGAACCAAATATAATGTCATCAACATATATTTGAACAAGAATGATATGACCTTTTACTTTTTTGATAAATAGAGTGTTATCAATTTTGCCACGCTCAAATTTTTCGATAAGAAGAAAAGATGAAAGAGTGTCATACCATGCACGTGGAGCTTGTTTCAGTCCATAGAGTGCCTTATCCAGCTTATAGACATAATCTGGATGCTTAGGATCAGTGAATCCTGGAGGTTGTTCTACGTAGACTTCTTCATTCAACCTTCCATTTAGGAATGCTGATGTTACGTCCATTTGATATACTTTTGTTGATCTAAACCCCCAGTGATTTGATAATGTTGGTCCCGAAAAGGTTATACAAGTTTGTAGAAGGGGGGGGGGTTGAATAAAAACACACAGATTTTACTGATATTTATCAAACAATTTACAACTTGTTGCGGAACAAGATTAAGGAATAAACCTAATCTAAACAATTTAAGAAAACACTAAGATTTCTTGCACTTAGAAATAAGAAAGAAAGGAGATAAGAATATTACGAATAATATTCTAACACAAAGTAGTAGAGAGAAGAAGATGGTCGAGCACTTCAATTCTGAAGTAGGGTTTCTTCTTATATACTGCAAGCATTAAATGAACAACATTATTACTTTACACGTGGGAGCAGCTGATTGGTCGCATGGTTTGACCTTAGTAGACAACCTAGTAGCCGCATGATGAACAATGTAGAATCAGAGTTGGTTGTACGAATCTGGATAAAAGGGATGTCCATTCTGACATTTCGTACGAGGGCGTGCAAGGGGGAAAGTCAAAAGAAACTTGTAGAGGAAGCTTCATGATCAACGTTCACTAAATAGTACTCTATCAGCGAGTGATAAAGTTCAGCGTTCGCTGAAGTCTTCTACTTATAACTTCACGTTGAGTGGACAGGTCTTGGCTTCGCTGATATCCGCATCAGTTCATTAGTAGACTTGTCGCTGGTTCTTTAGCTTGATCTTCAACTTCAGCTTAGAACATATGTTGACGTGAATCTTGTCTTCAGGGATCATAAGTAAACAACAAAAACTATCAGCGATCATCAGTAAGACTGAACATGCTCAGGGCTTGCTGATGAACAGTTTCGCTGAATGTGTAAATTAAGAGCGTGAGTTTCCTATCAGCGGTACTGTAGAGACATAGTACTTATCAGCGATAGTGAAACTCTAATACATAATGTCTACTTATAATTTTCACTAAGTATTTCTAAAAGAGTCATTATCAAATCACTGAGGGTTTGGATCAACAATTTCCCCATATTTGATTATGACATAGCAACAAAGGAAAATTGCTATGTATGAAAACATATGGATAAGAAGAACTCATAAAATATTTGTCCCTTTTACTATTTTCTGGGATCTTTTCAAGTACTGATGGAGTAAAGTACATTCGCTGAAATTTTTCTTTAAACTTCGTAAAGGTTACAGAGGGAAGTGGAAAAATTACAAGTACAACGAATAATAATTACAAGTACAAAAAGATACAAGCTGATAAAGATAGAAGAATTACAGGAAATCCTATCAGCTATACAGGTTCATCCTTAATGAGAAGTTCATCAAGGGTTCTAGTGGTAGGGATCATCCAGTCAGGGACTTTTTCACCAAGATCCCGTCTATTCTTTGCTTCTTCGAATATCAGGGGCTTCATGAAGTATCCGAGAAGATAATCTCTGAATCCGCACCAATAGATGAGATCCCTGAGCTGTTCAATAGGAGTGATGGGTAGCTCAGATATGCGTTGAAAAAGTTCTCGTCCGTCGTAGTCTCTGAAGAAAATACCGTAAGGATCGCTTAAGACTTTTCCAGGGATGAAGCTTTCACCAGGGGGCAGGGAGGTGTCGAGAGCTGAGAGGTCAGGTTCAGGACCAAGAACTTCAGCGCGTGAAAAACCAATACTGGTTTCATTTCGGATAGGACGACCTGAGTCTGAAGGAGTTGTCCTTTTCTTTCCAGCAGACCTTCTTCCGTTTTTAACTGGAGCAGGAGGAATATCCACAGCAGATGTAACCAAGTCGATCTGTTGATTTAGAATTTTCTCGACATGGTCTTTGAATTGTGAACGTGATTGCTGAATGGCTATCCTCATCTCCAACCACTTAGAGAAACCGTATTTTTTGATTGAAAAGGCGTAGATGGTTTCCTTCTGAATAAGTCGACCTCGACAACTGGAACTTTTATTGGCGTTCTTCCCCTGATGTTCACTTTGTTGATTCTGGCTGCCCGATATCGATAGTGCAGTCTTTCTTTGCACCATTCCAAGGTAGAGTCAGATACCTTGGTCTTTTCTTCGATGATCTTTTGGGCGTCCTTCCACAATTGACGTTGGACATCAATGGGAGTCTTCTTCAGATTAGGACCTTTCACCGATTGTTGGACAAGCTTGATAGCGTAGGCTTTATCTTGTTCTTCAGCTTTCCTTCGACCGGCGAGTTGTTTTTCAGCTTTGAGATGTTCAGCGAATTCCTTTCTTGATAGTCTGAACTTAGGAGCAAGGATGATTCGCTGATCTTCAAACTATTTGATCATTGTCTCTCTTCTTTTCAGTTCTTCTTCACTTAGCTTTTTAGGAGCCAAGGAAGGTCTTTTGTGGTGAAAGAGCAATTCTTCTTCAGGTTCATCAGTCTCAATGAAGTCTAAGACTGGGATTTTTTTCTTCAGCAATAGAAGCTGGATTTATTGTTGATTCAGATGGAGGAACTTCAGTTGGATCCTCAAGCAGGGGAGAGGACTAGCTGAAACATAACGATCATTTAAGTAAGATCATTTGGGAGAAGAGATAGAGAAAGAATGAGGTTTAAGTGTATAGAGGTTTTATGGAGAGGAGAACTGAGGTTGAGAAGGGATAGAGGAGGGATGCAGTGTAAGGGAATAGAGTGTATGTTACCTGACAAACTGGCTTGCTGAAGAGAATAGGCAAGTTGTCTTCAGATGAGACACCTTTATTCTTGCCTTTGTCAGCTTCAATTGTTGCAGGCTTTTTCGTTGTCCCCTCCCCTGATGATTCTTTTATCATAACCCCTTTTTGAGCAGGGGCCTTTGCTGGTTGGAAGAAGAAGTCGCCGTCATCATCATCGTCATCATCATCATTATTATCAGGTGATGTCGATGGTTCGCCGTCAGCGATATCGACGTCTTCATCGTCTTCAGTTTCTCCTTCAGATTCTTCCTCATCAGCATAGGGTTATGTGACATCAGCGTCAGCTTCATCGAGTTGATCCCCCTCAAATTCAGAGGGAGGTTTCTTGGTTCCCTCAGGGTTTTCAACTCCCTGAGGTTGTTCAACATTAGAAGAAATAATACCCTCCCCCTCAGAGTTATGGGGAAGGTCTTCAAGATTTTTCTTCTCCCCCTCAACATTATGGGGAAGATCTTCTTGATTCTTCTCCCCCTCTTCCACATGATGGATGGGGGAGGTAATAGGAATTGCAACAACATCATCAGTGTGCATTGGGTCACTGTCTTCCAGGCCAGTGATCCCAACGCAGGTTTCAATCGCAGCTAATCTGTCTTCCAGGCCAGATATAGCAGGACTGATCTTTTGGAGATCCTCTCGATCCACCTGAGTAAAATGCGAAGGGGCGCATGTGGCAGCTTTCAGGCGTTCGAGGATTTGCTGCAGTAAACCGGTCGCAGTGCTGACATCTGTCTTTAGAGTAGACACCTCTCCCTGAGGATTGCCAACCACTGTCTTCAACGATGTGACTTCGTTGGACATGGCTGAGAAGTTGGTGGAGAGAGTGTTGTTTGCAGTAGAGTTTTCAGCAAGAGTAGTAGCAAGGTGTCCAATGCTACCATCCACTTTCTCCAGATCAGCACTGGAGGCTTTGCCTTTCACCTCATCAGTGAGGGTTTTGAGAGCCTCTCCAGCGTTTGTAACCGCTGAAGAGTTTGTGGAGACAGTGGTGGTGAGAGATTCCACCTTTGTTGATAGATCTTTCAGGGAGTTGTCGATATCTCCCAAATTAGGACCCGTAACAGTTAATAACTTGTGAACAAAGGAAAGCTCAGAAGTTTGGAGTTTTGAGAGAGGAGTGTTTAGGATATTGTGTATACATGCGGGATGGTTGACGAAGTCCTCGAAGGTTCGATAACCTGAAAAAGTTTCCATGTCACCTTCCAGAGAGCCTTGACGCTTGGAGGTGTCTGCAGGTCCTTTATTTAAATCCTTCAGCCGCTGTAATTCTTCAGCAGATGAGTCACTCAGATGAATGACCTTTGTTGTGGAGAAGGGAGGAATAGATGGAGTGACCAAAGAAGTAGAGGGAGGAGTGAGAGTTGAGAAGAGGGTTGGGGTGCCAGATTCAGCGTTGGATCCGCTAGGAATGACTTCCACAGTACTTAGAGATACTGAGGGAGGGAGGTTCTGTTCCAAGTTAATAACCTCAGCGTTTAGAGACGCTGAAGTTGGTATGGAAGGGGTGGCTTCAGCAGTTGTGGAGGAGCGTTCCACGAAACCATCCAGCGTAGTCTGTAGAGAGACATACGCTAGGTCTTCAGTCTGGGAAGGCTTGGGGGTTTGCTCCTTGGTTTTCTTGATCCTTTGAGCATCAAGAGAGGTATAGGAGTGTTTTCTCTTTCGAGGAGTGGGAGTTGCAGCCTGGGTATCAGCGGTGGGGATTACCGCTGCCGATGAGGTAGCTGCAGAAGTAGAAGAAGTGGGAGGTCTAAGAAGAGATAAGAGTTTAGAAAGATGTACCTCGTTTGGCAGGGGCTTGAAGTCAAGAACCTTAACGCTAACCTGAGAGAGTTTCAGGTCACCCACTTTTGGGTATTCGTCCCCAAATCCGTTCAGAAAGAGAGCACTGACAAACCGGGGATATGGAATAGTTGTTGGTATGTTAGCCGCATCCACCCTGAGCACCATATCGTTGTAAATGATTGTTGGCCAATCAATGTGAAGACCCTTCAGCAGTGCATACCCCATGGCCTGCTGAGGTTGTGATGCTTGGTCAGTTGACCCAATTTTCGCTGTCAGGCAGCTGATCAAATGAGCGAAGATGAAGTTCATCTCGCTGGGCATTTTCGATTTCTTGATGGCGGTCAGCTTCTTCTCAGGGAGTTCATCTCTCCCAGTTTCCCATACATATTTCATTGTATCAAAGAATGCAATCAGTGCTTCCTTATCAGCTGGGTTTTTGGGGTTTGGCAGAGGGACACCGTGTTTTTCTTTGGAACTACCAGGAAGGTTCAGGGAACGCTTGATAGTACCAGGGGTGATCTTGGAAGTTCCATGTTTGGTGTCACAAAGAATGACATCGAGCATTTTCTTTGGGTCTTTGGTTGAGGGTACCTGATCTCTTCTAGCAGTATACCAGAACTGAGCTAGTAGATTCCGATAAGCAGGGGGTGCAATGGTCAGAGCTGTCGATAGAGGACAGGTTTTGAGAAAGTTTACAGCGTCATCCAGGTGTGTGACCTGCTTCTTTTGAGGGAAGTCGAAGAGAACATAAGGGTTGTTGCTTTGTAAGGTAACTTGCTTGAGTTTAAAATTACCCTGAGGAGCTTTGAGGATTTCAACAATTTCAGCAGCAATGGTGGTCTTAGCGGTAGGAGCTTCAGTTGTAGATGCCACTTCTGTTTATATAATAGAGGAATGAAGAATATGAACAGAAGTTTCATAAAATGGATAAAGTTCAAAAAGAAGGATTTTAGGGTTTCTCAATTTTCATTTAGGGAAAGAAATGGAAATTGGGGTTTTTCTAGTTTTGAACAGAATGACAAAATCTAGTGAATATTCTTGTTTTCCAGTTTCCTTTTAAAGAAGGGATTCTGGAAAAACGTATTAAGATATAAGTTTAAGATTTTTGTTTTAAACTTGAAGAACAATCATGAAGATTGTATTCATAAAATCATTAAGAGAAGATGATTTTATTTGAGAAAGTTCCTTTGTTTGATCTGTTAAAAACAATGATAAGATCGAAAACAAGTTTATGCAAGGAAAATAACAAGAATATTAACCTTGATTGTTGAAGACGAAGATGAACAATTTCTGGAAATAGAGAGTTCAAAATGCAACAGTGATGTTCTTGCTTGAAGGAGATGTTTGCGTAAAGGGTAAAAATATAAACACAAATGGGTTTATATAGTGAGAGTATAGAGAGAGAAAAACTATGAGCGGGAAAGTTTTTCATGATGACACGGACACGTCCCTTGAATTTGATTGGACAAGGAAGACGAAACGGGCGAACGTGTCAGAGAAAACGTGCCATGGTTTATCCGTTGTGATGACATCACAAACGTCCTTTCATATTTTAAAGTGTCTCTAAGGTTTTTGAAAAGTTCAGGGACATTTTGAAAGAATAGAAGCACTGAATAGAAATATCAGTGTTAGGTTTTGAAATTTCAAAGTATCACTGAAAGGAAGAGATATTCAGCGATGCAATTTGTTTTGAAATCTTGCATTTATAGGCGAACGTCAGCGAGTAAGAAAGAACATACCTTGATATCAGTGAATCAAATTTGTTCAGAGAGTAGATGATAAATATGGTTATACAAGTTTGTTTTATCCCTGATCAAATGTGAACCGCTGAAGATTTTACTCTTCTAAGTTCAGCATTCCAAGCTCGCTGATGAGAAAGTTAAATCTTGTCTCATCAAGAGGTTTGGTGAATAGATCAGCTAACTGAAAGTCAATTGGGATAAAATGAAGTTCTATATCTCCATTCATCACATGATCTCTGATAAAATGATACCTGATTTCGATGTGTTTGGTCTTTGAGTGTAGCACTGGATTGTTGGCTATAGCGATGGCACTTGTGCTGTCGCAATAGATTGGAATCTTTGAGAGCTGAAGGTCATAGTCCAGTAGTTTATTTCTCATCCACAATACCTGAGAATAACAGCTTCCAGCAGCTACATACTCAGCTTCAGCGGTTGAGGTGGACACTGAGTTTTGCTTTTTACTTGTCCAACTCACCAGCTTTCCACCTAGGAGCTGACATCCTCCTGTGGTGCTTTTCCTATCCAATTTGCAACCTGCAAAATCACTATCTGAATAGGCGATTAGATCAAACCCTGAGTCTTTGGGATACCAAAGACCTAGGTTAGGAGTACCCTTAAGGTAACGAAAGATTCGCTTTACAGCGATCAAATGAGATTCCTTAGGTTTAGCTTGATATCGTGCACACAAACAGGTTGCATACATAATATCAGGTCGGCTAGCTGTAAGATATAGAAGAGAGCCGATCATCCCACGGTACGCTGTGACATTAACAGGTTTTCTAGAAGGATCCTTGTTTAGTGTCAGCGGCGGCGCCATAGGAGTTTTCATAGCTGAGCTCTGAGTTAAATCAAATTTCTTCAGCATATCTTTAACATACTTTCCCTGATGAATGAAAGTTCCTTTTTCATTCTATTTGATTTGAAGACCTAGGAAATATGTTAGTTCACCCATCATACTCATTTTATACTCTGCTTTCATTCTATCAGCTAAACGAGTACAAAGGTCAGGGTTAGTGGAACCAAATATAATATCATCGACATATATTTGAACAAGAATAATATGACCTTTTACTTTCCTGAAAAATAGAGTTTTATCGATTTTACCTCGCTCAAATTTTTCGATTTAGAGATAAAAGGATAGAGTATCATACCATGCACAAGGAGCTTGCTTTAAGCGATAAAGTGCCTTATCCAGTTTATAAACATAACCTGGATGCTTAGGATCTGAGAATCCTGGAGGTTGTTCCACATAGACTTCTTCATTCAGCTTTCCATTAAGAAACGCTGATTTGACATCCATTTGATAAACCTTGAAGTCTTTGTGTACAACGTAAGCTAAGAATAGACGAATGGCTTCGAGTCTTGCCACTGGAGCAAATGTTTCGTCGTAATCTATACCTTCTTCTTGTCTGTATCCCTGAGCAACAAGACGAGCCTTGTTGCGGGTTACAGTTCCATGTTCATCCAACTTGTTTCGATAGACCCATTTAGTGCCTATCACTGACTTGTCAGATGGTCTAGGAACAAGCTTCCAAACTTTGTTTCTTTCGAATTCAGTCAGTTCTTTTTGCATAGCGCTGACCCAGTTTGGATCTTGGAGGGCATCATCTATTTTCTTTGGTTCAATCAGAGAAATAAAGTTAACAAATAAACAAATATTACCTGCACTTCGTTGAGTCTAAACACCAGCGTTTGGATCACCAAGAATTTGTTCAATAGGGTGATTGATAGTCCATCGCTGAGCCGAAGCATGATTTGCTGACTCAATCATAACTTCTGGTGGAGCTGAAGATGAGGCTTCAGCAACTTCTGGTATATCAGCCAAGAGAGGAAGAGGTTTAGATGTCATTTCATTCACTTATTGGTGAGAAGTAGATGGTATTTCTGAGACAGAAGGTTCAGAGGCAGGCATAGTGTTTAGAGGAACAGCTGAGACCCATGATGTTTCAGCTTCACTAGTCTGCATGCTTGGGATGATAGTAGGATCATCATCTTCAGCGGGATGAGTATGAGATGGAGGAGTTGGAATTTCTTCTGAATCACCAAGATGAGAAAACATCCATTGATTCAGTTCTTCAGTATCAGCAGAAGGTCTAGAGTTCGCTGAACGGGATTCGTCAAAGTTGACGTGGATTGTTTCTTCAACAGTCTGTCTTCTTCGATTGAAGACTCTGAAGGCTTTGGAGACTGAAGAATATCCAAGAAAGATTCCATCATCAGCCTTAGGGTCAAACTTTCCAAGGGCATCTCTGTTGTTCAGTATGAAACACTGACATCCAAAGATGTGAAGAAATCTAATTGAAGGCTTTCTTCCGTGAAAAATTTCATAGGCGGTTTTCTTGAATCTTTTGACAATCAGCGACCTGTTTTGAGTAAAACAAGCAGTGTTGACAACTTCTGCCCAAAATTGAGTAGGTAGATGAGAATCGCTGAGCATTGAACGTGCAGCTTCGATGATAGTTCAATTTCTTCTTTCAGCGACTCCGTTTTGTTGTGGTGTTCTCACTGAGGAAAAGTTGTGAGAAATACCCTTGCTCTCAAAGAAGGAATCAAGAGAACTGTTTTTGAATTCAGTCCCATGATCACTCCTTATTGAGCGAACAGTCATGTTGTTCAGGACTTCCATTTTCCTGACAAATGTGATGAGTTCTTCAGGGGTGTCACTCTTAGAACGGAGAAACATTACCCAGGTATAGCGAGAGAATTCATCAACTATGACCAATGTATACTTCTTTCCAGCGATGGATTGTTTGTTAACTAGGCCAAACAAATCCATATGGAGAAGTTGTAGAGGAGATGACACTGAGGAAACTTGCTTAGATTTGAAGCTTGCTTTAATTTGTTTCCCTTTCTCACACGCTGAACATAAGGACTCCTTAGCGTATGAGTGTTGAGGTAGACCAGTGACAAATTCTTTAAAAGAAAGAGTATTCAGTTTCTTGAAGTTGAGATGGGAGAGCCTTTTATGCCATAGCCAGTCGACATCAGATGAGGATTTTGAGAAGAAACAGGAGTTCTCAGTGGTTGTAGAGTCCATGTTTATAACACAAACATTTTCCGTACGATATCCGCTGAGAGCTATCTTCTCCTTTCTGTCAGTGACAAAGCAGGATTCCTTAGTAAAAATTACTTTGTTATCCTTGTCGCACAGCTGACTAATGCTTAAAAGATTATGCTTCAGTCCTTCAACATATGCAACTCTTCCAAAGGTGGTTGTACCATTAGAGAGTACACCAAAACCTCGGGTATATCCTTTTCCGTTTCCACCGAAGGTCACTGAGGGACCATTCTCTTCCTTGTATTCAGTGAGCAGGTTTTTCTTTCCAGTCATGTGTCTAGAGCATCCGCTATCGAGATACCAGATACCCTTCTTAACCTGCAAACAAAGGAAGATTAGTTTGACTTGGGCACCCATTTTACCATGGGCCCACATTTGTCAGTGGTGGTAGAGGAAGTGGAAGGTTCAGCAATCTTCGCAGCATTTGAAGATTCAGCTTCAGAAATATTTCTTCACTTTGGTTAACTTCTTAACCTCAGTGGTCTTCTTTGACTTGGGGGCATTGATCTTCACCTTAGCTTACTTTTCAGCTTTGGTGGCTGTGGGACACTTACTAGCAATGTGATCGGTAAGTCCACAGTGATAACATTTCCTATAGCTAAATATAGCTTTAGGAACATTTGCATGCTTAGCCATTAATTTTAAATGAGAAGGGCCAGCACCAAGTATACCTTTGGCATTGGAAATGGGAGGAACAATCAGTTCTTCAGATTTCTTACCAATTACATCCACTCTGAGTCTAGGAGTAGATCGCTGAATAAATCCAGGGATCTTGTTATTAGAAGTAGAGGGATAAGTCACTGAAGCTTTAGAAGCATTCAACTTAGGCACAAAGGTACCCTTATGAGGTTTTTGGTTGAAAACTTTTTCTTTTCCTTTACCTTTAGAATTTAGGGTAGATTTTTCCTCAGGGATGGGAGTTTTTGAAGAGGAACACTGAGATGAGGAAGTGTCAGGAATAGAGGACACGAACATTCCAAACTTAAGCATGGAATGATCAGTGGTTGGTTCTTCAACGTCAGCTTTGTATCCAAGACCACGCTTGTCACTCAGGGGAATCTGAGACTTTATTATCTCAGTGATCGTTGTTGAGGATTTGCACCATCCTTCAACAGTAGCTTTTTAGCCTTTAATGCAGCGATAGCGTCTTCGCGTTCGATTTTGACTAGTTGATTTATATGAACATGATCTTTTAGGTCTTCTTCAATTTTAGAAAGCTTTTCTATTTGAAGGTGACAGTTTTTAAGCTGTTCAGCGAGATCAAGATTTTGATTTTCAGCAACAGTTTTGCCATTCATGGCATCATATAAACTCATAGTCAGAAGATCGATTTTTCGAAGACTATCAGCTTCATCAATATCTTAAATATTTGTAAAGAAAGAAGTTGATACCTTAGTAGCAGAGGATGAAGTAGAGGGAATGTCAGAATTTTCTTCCTCTTCTGTGATTTTAGCCATGAGGCAGAGATTGGCCTCATCATCATCTTCAGAGTCAGATGACTCTTCTTCATCAGAGGCAGCCCAGTCAAAGTCAGCCATCAGGCCTTTGCCTTTCTTCTTAAAGCTTTTCAGCTTTGCATATTTTTCTTTCAGCTTTTGATACTTGTCATCTCTAGCCCTGGGGTTAGAGGATTTCTAGGAGAAAGCTGAGGGTTTAAAGACTTTCTTTGACCTGCCTTAACTAGCAAAGTGTCCTACTTTCTCATAGTTAAAGCAGGTAGCAGTAGCCTTATCAACAGAGGTTGATGATTTCGGCTTGTCAGTGAGTGCAAGGGGTTTGTTCCTTCTGAAGTTACTCTTTCTAGCGAATCTCCTGAACTTATTATCTAGGAGTGCTAGAGATTCATCAAGATCTGAGGACTCAACATCTGATGAGCATTCAGAGTTAGTTTCCAACTCAGTGACAGTGATAGTAGATCGCTGAGTGGAAGGTGACTCTGAGAGTAAAGCAACAGGTGTGCTCTTGGAATCTTTTACAAGATTCTTCTTAAGATGACACGACTGCTCATGATTGAGCATAGTGCCATATAAGGTAGAGAGAGTCATAGATTTTAGATCCTTTGATAGCTTGAGACACATTGAATAACTGTCCCAGCTTTCAGGTAAACATTCTAGGAACTTTGTCAGAACGTCAAAGTTAGAATATTCCTTACCAACGGTTTTTAGATCAATAATTAAACAGTTAAACCGCTGATGTACTTCAGAGAGAGAGATTCATTCTTATCACAAATGAAGATTTCATATTGTCTTACCAGGTTGATCTTTCTTGAGTCCTGGACTTCAGACGTACCTTCATATTGAACACATAATGTGTCCCACATGGCTTTTGAGGTTTTCAGGTTCATGACGGAATGGTAGACTTCATCAGGAAGAGCCATAGAAAGGATGGATCTGGCTTTAGTGTCGATAGCCACTTTCTTCTTATCTTCTTCAGACCAATTATGAGGCTCCTTAGGAATGATTCTTTCAGGAATGGCAGCTCTAGTAGTAGTGCCTGGAACTTCAGGATCAATCCTAACAGGAATATATGGACCATTTTCAAGATAGTAAGGCATAGTAGGGTCTACACCTTCTAAGAAGAGTATCATCCTATTTTTCCACAGACTAAAGTTATCTCTGGAAAATCTAGGGGGTTTTGAAAGAGAACCATTGTCGATATAGTTTGTGTTTGTGTTGGTAGCCATTATGAGAATTAGTAAGGAAGAGAAAAGATTAGTATAAGCAAGATCTTGTTTATGATATTAAACAATCCGCTCTGATACCACTTGTTGGTCCCGAAAGGGTTATACAAGTTTGTAGAAGGGGGGGGGGGGGTTGAATACAAACACAATAATTTTACTTTTCTAAATTGTTTATTGATATTTATCAAACAATTTACAACTTGTTGCGGAACAAGATTAAGGAATAAACCTAATCTAAACAAGTTAAGAAAACACTAAGATTTCTTGCACTTAGAAATAAGAAAGAAAGGAGATAAGAATATTACGAATAATATTCTAACACAGAGTAGTAGAGAGAAGAAGATGGTCGAGCACTTCAATTATGAAGTAGGGTTTCTTCTTATATACTGCATGCATTAAATGCACAACATTATTACTTTACACGTGGCAGCAGCTGATTGGTCGCATGGTTTGACCTTGGTAGACAACCTAGTAGCCGCATGATGAACAGTGTAGAATCAGAGTTGGTTGTACGAATCTGGACAAAAGGGGTGTCCATTCTGACATTTCGTACGGGGGCGTGCAAGGGGGAAAGACAAAAGAAACTTGTAGAGGAAACTTCATGATCAACGTTCACTAAATAGTACTCTATCAGTGAGTTATAAAGTTCAGCGTTCGCTGAAGTCTTCTACTTATAACTTCACGTTGAGTGGACAAGTCTTGGCTTCGCTGATATCCGCATCAGTTCATTAGTAGACTTGTCGCTGGTTCTTTAGCTTGATCTTCAACTTCAGCTTAGAACATATGTTGACGTGAATCTTGTCTTCAGGGATCATAAGTAAACAACAAAAACTATCAGCGATCATCAGTAAGACTGAACATGCTCAGGGCTTGCTGATGAACAGTTTTGCTGAATGTGTAAATTAAGAGCGTGAGTTTCCTATCAGCGGTACTGTAGAGACATAGTACTTATCAGCGATAGTGAAACTCTAATACATAATGTCTACTTATAATTTTCACTAAGTGTTTCTAAAAGAGTCATTATCAAATCACTGAGGGTTTGGATCAACAGATAATGACCCTGAGAAACACTTAGTGAAAATTGTAAGTAGACAGTATGTATCAGTGTTTTACAATCAAAGAAATATACTAAGTCTGTTTAGTATCGCTGATGGAAAATATGCTTTAATTTATGCATTCAGCGAACACTGTACATCAGTGAGCCCTGAGCCTGTTCATACTCACTGATGATCGCTGATAGTTTCATTTATAATTTTTTACTTATGATCCCTGAAGACAAGATTCCCATCAACCAAGTTCGAAGCTGAAATCGAAGACCAAGCTGAAGAATAAGTGACTAAGTCTACTAGTGACCTGATGCGGACATTAGCGAATACCAGACTTGTCCATTCCACGCGAAGTTTCAAGTAGAAGACTTCAGCAAACGCTGAACTTTATCATTCGCTGATAAAGATTCATTCAGCGAACGCTGATCATGAAGCCTGTTCTACAAGCAACTTTTGTCTTATCTCATTGCACGCCTCCGTACGATTTTGTCAGAACGGACATCCCTCTTGTCCAGGTCGTACAACCAACTCTGCAACTACATGTTCATCATGCGGCCACTACGATGTTTACTAAAGTCAAATCATGCAACCAATCAGAGGCTGCCACGTGTAAAGGTGTACTGTTGTGCATTAAATGCATGCAGTATAAATAGAGAACCTTACTTCATTTGTGAAGTGTCTTGGCTTCTCTTCCTCGCTGAACCTCTGTGTGACAAGAAAATTATCCTTAGTTTTCTTATTCCTTTTCTCTCTATTTCTAGTGTAAGAAATCTGTGTTTTCTCATAGTTTGTTTAGATTAGGTTTTTAACTTGATCTTATTCCGCAACAAACTGTAAATTGTTTGATTATATCAATAAACAATTTAGAAAGATAAAAATCTGTGTTTGTATTCAACCCCCCCCCTTGTACAAACTTGTATAACCTTCGGGACCAACAAGTGGTATCAGAGTAGACTGTTTAATCTCATAAACAAGATCTTGCTTATACTATCTCCTTTTCTCTTCCTTGCTAATCCTTAAAAATGGCAAATACTACAAACACAAACTACATAGATAATGTTTCTCTTGCCAAACCTCCTCGATTCTCCAAAGATAACTTCAATCTATGGAAAAATCGAATCATGCTCTTCCTAGAAGGTGTAGATCCTACTATACCATACTATGTGGAAAATGGACCTTATATTCCCCATGTGGTCCATGGTCCTACTGCTGCCACTGCTACCACCCATGCCATCCCTGAGAGAACTCTCATCAAAGAAGTTTCTCAGTGGACTAAAGAAGATAAGTAGAAGGTGGCCATTGATACTAGAGCCAGATCTATCATCTCTATGGCTCTACCTGGTGAAGTCTACCACTCTATCATGAACCTGAAAAGTTCAAAAGCCATGTGGGACACTATATGTGTTCAATATGAAGGTACTGCTGAAGTCCAGGACTCTAGAAGAATCAACCTGGTAAGGCAATACGAAAGTTTCATCTGTGGTAAGACTGAAACTCTTTCTGAAGTACACCAACGTTTTAACTACTTAATCATTGATTTGAAAACCGTTGGTAAGACCTACTCTAATAATGAGATCATGACTAAATTCCTAGAATGTCTTCCTGAAAGCTGGGACAACTATACTATGTGTCTTAAGCTGTCAAAGGATCTGAAATTTATGACCCTTGCTACCTTATTTGGCACTATGCTCAATCATGAGCAGTCGTGTCAACTTAAGAAGAATCTTGTAAAAGATTCCAAAAGCACACCTGTTGCTTTACTCTCTTAAGAGTCAGTACCGGCTCAACGATCAACTGTCACGATCACTGAAATGGAATCTAACTCTGATGATTCATCAGACGCTGATCCTTCAGAGCTTGATGAGTCTCTAGCACTCCTGAAAAATTATTTCAGGAGGTTTGCTAGAAAGAGTAACTTCAGAAGAAGTAAACCTTTCACCATCACTGACAAGCCCAAATCATCTTTTGTTGATAAGGCTACCGCCACTTGCTATAACTGTGAAAAGATAGGTCACTTTGCTAGTGAGTGCAGGTCAAAGAAAGTTTTCAAACCTACCTCTTCTTTCTTCAAGAAACCCTCTAACTCTAAGGCTAGAGATGACAAATATGAAAAACTGAAAGAGAAATATGCTAAGCTGAAAGCATATAAAAAGAAAGGAAAAGGTCTGACCGCTGAAGATCACGACTGGACTGAGTCTGATGAAGAATCAGATTCAGATGAAGAAGATGAGGCCAACCTCTGCCTCATGGCCAAAATAGAAGATGAGTAAAAACAAGCTGAAATTCCCTCTACTTCTACTTCTACCTCTCAGGTACCAAACTCTTCTACTGCTACTTCTGCCTTCCTTGAAGCTGATAGTCTTCATGCTATCGATATACTGACTATTGATTTATATGATGCTATGAATGGCAAGACCAAAGCTGAAAAACTAAATCAAGATTTAGCTGAACAGCGCAAACAATGTCCTTTAAAAATTCAAGAGCTTTCGGACATTGAAAATAATTTAAAAGATCGGGTCTATGTAAATCAAGTTATCAGTATCGAGGGTGAACAAGCTATCGCTGAATTGAAAGCAGAAAAAGATACTGTTGAAGGATGTATAAATCCTCAACAAAGATCACTGAGATAATTCGTGCTCAAATCCCTCTTAGTGATAAACGTGGTCTTGGTTTTAAAGCTGACGCTATAGAACCAACCGCTGATCTTTCCATGCTTAAGTTTTGAACGTTTGTGTCTTATATCCCTAACACCTCATTACCTTAGTGTTCCTCTTCTAAAACTCCCATCCCTGAGGAAAAACCTACCTTGATCTCTAAAGGTAAAGGTAAAGAAAAAGTTTTTGATCAAAAACCTCAGAAGGGTACCTTTGTACCTAAGCTGAAAGTTCCCAAACCTTCAGCGAGTCATCCCTCTACGTCTAAGACCAAGATCCCTGAATTTATTCAGCGATCTACTCCTAAAATGAGAGTGGATGTAATTGGTAAGAAATCCGAAGAACTGATGGTTCCTCCAATTTTCAATGCCAAAGGTATTCTTAGTGTTGGTCCTGCTCATTTAAAAATATCGACTAAGCATGCAAATGGTCCTAAAGATACTTTTAGCTATAGGAAATGTTATCACTGTGGACTTACCGATCATATTTCCAGTGAGTGCCCTACAACCACCAAAGCTGAGAAATTAGATAAGGTGAAAACAACCACTGAGGTTAAGAAATTAACTAAAGTGAAGACTGTTTCTGAAACTGAATCTTCAAATGCTGCGAAAATTGTTGAACCTTCAACTTCCTCTACCACCACTGTCAAATGTGGTCCCATAGTTAAGTGGGTACCTATTCAAAACTAATCTTCCTTGGCCAATGGCGTGTAGCTCAGTTGGTAATGGATGAGGGCATCTTTGTACAAAAAAAACTAATCTTCCTTTGTTTGCAGGTATCTTGATAGCGGATGCTCTCGACACATGACCGGAAAGAAAAACCTGAATATAAGGAAGAGAAAGGTCCCTCTGTAGCCTATGGTGGAAATAGAAAAGGCTATACCCAAGGGTTTGGTGTACTTTCTAATGGTACAACAACCTTCAGAAGAGTCGCATACGTCGAAGGGCTGAAGCACAATCTTCATAGCATCAGTCAGCTATGTGACAAGGACTTCAAAGTTTGCTTCACCAAGGAAGCATGTTTCGTCACTGACAAGAAGGAGAAAGTTTCCCTTAGTGGATATCGTTTGGAAAATGTTTACGTAATAAACATGGACTCGATAACCACTGAGAATGCTTGCTTTTTCTCCAAATCCTCTTTTGATGTCAACTGGCTATGGCGTAAAAGGCTCTCTCATCTCAACTTCAAGACACTGAATACTCTTTCTTCAAAAGAGTTAGTCACTGGTCTTCCTCAACATTCATACGCTAAGGAATCTCTCTGTTCAGCGTGTGAAAAAGGAAAACAAACCAAAGCTAGCTTCAAGTCAAAACAAGTTTCCTCAATGTCATCTCCTCTTCAACTTCTCCACATGGATCTGTTTGGCCCTGTCAAAGTTCAATCCATCGCTGGGAAGAAATACACTCTAGTCATCGTGGACGAATTCTCTCTCTACACCTGGGTGATGTTTCTCCGTGCTAAGAGCGACACCTCAGAAGAACTAATGTCTTTCGTCAGGAAAATGGCAGTGCTGAATAATCTTACTGTTCGCTCCATAAGAAGTGATCATGGGACTGAATTCAAAAATAGTTCCCTTGATAATTTCTTTGAAAGTAAGGGTATTTCTCACAACTTTTTTTCAGTAAGGACACCTCAGCAAAATGGAGTCGCTGAAAGAAGAAACCGAACGATCATCAAAGTTGCTCATTCAATGCTCAGCGATTCTCATCTACCTACTCAATTCTGGACATAAGCTGTCAACACTGCGTGCTTTACGCAGAGTAGATAACTGATCGTCAAAAGATTCAACAAGACTGCCTATGAACTTTTCCATGGAAGAAAACCATCTATAAGTTTTCTTCACATCTTTGGTTGTCAGTGCTTTATCTTAAACAACATACATGCTCTTGGAAAATTCGACCCTAAAGCTGATGATGGAATATTTCTTAGATATTCTTCTGTATCCAAGGCCTTCAGAGTCTTAAATAAGAGAAGACAAATGGTGGAAGAAACTATCCATGTCACCTTTAACGAATCCGGTTCAGCGAATTCAAGACCATCTGCTGGTAACGAAGAACTCAATCAGTGGATGTTTTCTCATTATGGGGATTCAAAAACTATTCCTACCCCTGACCCTCATGTCAACACTCCTACCGCTGATGATGATCCTATCATCATTTCCAGCGTGCAGACAAGTGAAGCTGAATCATCTTGGATTTCAGCTGTTCCCATCAACACTATGTCTGCTTCTGAACCATCATCTGATATTCCATCAATTTCTCAGCAGTCAGTGAATGAAATTTCATCTGCTCTGCCAATCATGCCTCTACTACCTGACGTCGCTGAAGCTTCATCCTCAGTGATTCCAGAGTTCCATTCTGAGTCAGTGGCTCATGCTCTTGCTCAACGATGGACCATAAATCACCCAATTGATCAAATTCTTGGTGATCCAAACGCAGGTGTTCAGAGTCGACGCGATGCAGGTAACATTTGTCTTTATGGCAATTTTATTTCACTAACTGAACCAAAGAAAGTTGATGATGCCCTCAGAGATACAAATTGGGTTAGCGCTATGCAAGAAGAGCTGACTGAATTCGAAAGAAATAAAGTTTGGAATCTCGTCCCTAGACCATCTGACAAAACTGTAATAGGCACTAAGTGGGTCTATCGCAACAAGTTAGATGAAGATGGAACTGTAACCCACATCAAGGCTCGTCTAGTTGCTCAAGGATACAGACAAGAGGAAGGAATAGACTATGACGAAACCTTTTCCCCAGTAGCAAGACTGGAAGCTATACGTCTATTTCTAGCTTATGCCGTTCACAGAGACTTCAAGGTATATCAAATGGATGTAAAATCAGCGTTTATAAATGGAAGGCCGAATGAAGAAGTCTACGTCGAACAACCTCCAGGATTCACTGATCCTAAGCATCCAAGTTAAGTTTATAAACTGGATAAGGCACTCTATGGACTAAAACTAGCTCCACGTGCATGGTATGACACTCTTTCATCTTTTCTTCACATCGAAAAATTTGAGCGTGGTAAAATTGATAACACTCTATTTTTCAGGAAAATAAAAGGTCAAATCATTCTTGTTCAAATATATGTCGATGATATTATATTTGGTTCTACTAACCCATCTCTTAGTACTCGTTTCGCTGAAAGAATGAAATCTGAATATAAAATGAGTATGATGGGTGAGCTGACTTATTTCCTTGGACTCCAGATCAAGAAAAATGATAAGGGTACTTTTATCCACCAAGGTAAATATGTCAAAGATATGCTGAACTTTTTTGATTTAACTCAAAGATCAGCTATGAAAACCCCAATGGCACCGCCGCTGACACTTATCAAAGATCCTTCAGGGAAATCTGTTAATGTCACTGCATACCATGGGATGATCGGCTCTCTACTTTATCTTACAGCTAGTCGTCCTGATATTATGTATGCTACTTGTTTGTGTGCACGATATCAATCTGAACCCAAAGAATCTCATCTGATCGCTGTAAAGCGAATTTTCAGATATCTGAAGGGTACTCCCAACCTAGGTCTTTGGTATCCCAAAGACTCATGGTTTGATCTAACCACCTATTCAAATAGTGACTTTGCAGGTCGCAAATTGGATAGGAAAAGCACCACAGGAGGATGTCAGCTCCTGGGTGGAAAGCTGGTGAGTTGGACAACCAAGAAGCAAAGTTCAGTGTCCACCTCTACAGCTGAAGCTGAGTACGTAGCCGCTGGAAGTTGTTGTGCTCAGGTCTTGTGGATGAGAAATCAAGTATAAGACTATGACCTTCAGCTCTCCAAAATTCCAATATATTGCGATAGCACTAGTGCCATCGCTATAGCAAATAATCCAGTGCTACACTCAAAGAACAAACATATCAAAATCATGTATCATTTTATCAGAGATCGTGTGATGAATGGTGACATAGAACTTCACTTTATCCCAACTGAGTTTCAGTTAGCTGATCTTTTTACCAAACCTCTTGATGAGACAAGATTCAACTTTCTCATCAGCGAGCTTGGAATGCTGAACCTTGAAGAATAATTATTCAGTGGTAAAGTATTTGAGCAGTGATAAAGGAAATTCTATCTCCATATTCAGCATCTAATCTCTGAACAAAATTGATTCGCTGATATCAAGGTATGTTCTCTCTCTTCAATCGCTGAGATTTACCTCAGCATGCAGAATTTCAAAATAAATTGTATCGCTGAATATCTCTTCCTTCAGTGATTCTTTTTGAAATAACTATGCTCACTGATATTTCTCATCAGTGATTTCTTTTAAATTGTCCCTGAGTTTTTCAAAAACCTTCAGAGATATCTTAGAAATGTGAAAGGACGTTTATGACGTTATCGAAACGGATAACCTATGGCACGCTTTTTCTCTGACACATACGTCTGTTGAAATTCTTGACCAATAAGCTTCGTAGGACGTATCCGTGTCATGATGAGCAACCTTTTCCCGCTCATCACTTTCTCTCTATACTCTCACTATATAAACAACTCGTGTTTGTATTTTAACCTTTTACGCTCTCAAACTCTCTCAAAGCAGAAAGAATTTCTTGCATTCTAAGCATTTGGATTTTAAGAACTCATCTTTGTATCTTCATACATTTATCAAACAGGTTCTTATTTCTTCTTTTAAATCCATTCTAATATCTTGTTTTGATCTTTTTCTTGCTTAAACAAGATCAAACAACTGTGTTTTATTTAAAAAATGAAATCATATTCTTCATGATTTTATGAACAAAACTTGTTAAAAGTTTTTCCATTAAGATTAAACAAAAAATCTTAAACTTACAAACTTCATACGTTTTTCCAGAATCCTTTCCCTAAAAGGAAACTGGAAAACAAGAACTTCACTAGTTTTCTTACAATCTTTGTTTAAAACTAGAAAACCCTCTTTTTCTCTAAAAACCCTAAAACCTCAAAACCCTCATTCTGGAAAAATCATTTCCATTGTAAGATCTTCTTACACTCTTCTCAATAATCTTATGTTCCTAACAGTAATGGCTGCTACCGCTGATGCTGTCATCTTACCAAGGGCTGACAACATGAAGCATAAACTTCATCAGATCACCTTCGTCTCCAACAACCACTATGCTCTTCTTGAGTTCCCCAAGAAGAAGGTTGTAACCCATCTTGATGATGATGTAAATTTCATCAGGACTTGCCCACTCTCAACAGCGATGACCATCACACCTCCTGCTCATAAACATCTTCTACAACAGTTCTGGTACACTGCCCATCGTGCTACTGCTACCTTCTCTAAATTGAAAAAGGAATACCCTGTTATTGCCTTTGAAACTAAACTGGGTAGTGGAAACATCACAGCCTCAGCTATAAGGGTAGCCCTGAACCTACCTGGTCAGAAGAACCATCCATTCGTTCCATTCCCTGACCCAAACACCACTGCAGGAAAGGAGGAAATCATCTCCTTCTTGGATAAAATGAACTACATCTGGGCCGCTGGCTGTGAAGGTCCTGAGAAGAAGATCACCACTGTGTTGAAGAACCAAATGCCCTCTGAACTCAATTTCATTTTCGCACATGTGATCAGCTGCATGACAGCGAAGACGGGCTCCCATGAGCAAGCGTCCAAGATCCAAACCGCCATGGCCTATGCGCTGCTGAAGGGTCTCCATGTTGATTACGCTAGTGTAATCTTCGATGACCTGATGGAAAGTGTGGACCTGCCAGACTGCCCCACCGCTGTTTCATACCCCAGATTCATCAACGCCCTTCTACAATATGGGCTCAAGGAGGACTATCCCAAAAAGGAAGACCTGAAGCTCTCCCAGGTCGGCCCCAAAGTCCTTGACTTCAAACCTGTCGCCAACGAGGTACGACTCTCTACACTTCTCTCTCTTCTTCGCACTCCTTCTACTTTATCTATTTCAGTGGCTACTGCTACATCAGCGGTAATCCCAACCGCCGACACCCATGCCACTACAACCACCTCTTCTAAAAAGAGGAAACATTCTGATAAACCCATTGGCACCCATAAGTCCAAGAAGATTACCAAGGAGAAGCCCAAGCCTTCCCAGGCTGAAGACACATCGTGTGCCTCTTCACAGGCTATGATGGACGATTTCGTGACCATCTCCGTCACATGTAACACCCTCAAACTTGGAACGAGCAACTAAATAAAATTTCAATAAAATACCCAACAAAATAAAATCATTTCTACAATTCATTCCTTAAATTACCTCGGAATTTAAAACATTATAATTCCCCCAATAAATTAACTTAAACGGGTGTGTTACTTAACACAACACAAGTTGCTAATTCCAAATACATGCGGAAGACTTCACTAATTCAAATCACCTCACGAGCACTCTACTAGCACACGACCTTTCACACGTGTCACTAGAACTACTCCCAACCCGAGACCTTTGCACATGCCGACAAATAAAAAGGGTTAGGCTAACGCCTAGTGAGTTCAAGCATTTTATCACGACTATATAAATTCATAAATCGAGAGGACTGTAGCTTTTTAGTCATGATTCCAAAAGAGTTTACTTTAAATGTAAAGCACCCATTTTCCAAATCCCACAATTCCCATAAATGAAATATTTAATGCAATATGATTTCCAAAATAGACTCATTCCCAAAATCCACGTAATAGAATGAAATACCCTTTGATACTCAAAATAATTAAATCCATAATTCAATTTGTCATTATTCCAAAAACATCCCAAACGCGGTAAAAACATAATCCATAACTCATATAACATGGAAATGCAATTCTCATAAATATGATACGTTACCGAAAACATGGATAAACACAAATACCCAAAACATCACACACGGATGAGATATAAACCACAACTTGCATACCATGGAAAACAATCCATATAAATATAACATGTCACCGAAAACATGAGTAGCAACAAATACCCAAAACAACACCTTTCGGTGATGGGGGAGACCCGTATACATCGCACATGACGGATTACACCTTACTGCCCATGAGACGACGCCCGACCATATAGGTCCACGCCTTACTTATCATGGAACCCGATGCCTATCCCGTGCTAAGCACATATATGGAATTACGCCTTACTGCCCATGAGACGACGCCCGACCATCTAGGTCCACGCCTTACTTATCATGGAACCCGATGCCTATTCCTTGCTACAAAATAAACTAACGTCTCGTAAAACTGAGCTTAATCAATTCCGACCTCTTGCACGCGAGACTAAGGGAAACTCAAATGCCTATGGATCCATGGCCAACAAGGTCTAAAATATTACACGACCCCAAACATATAAACAAATGCATTCAAAACATGCAATTCCCCAATAACATAAAGCATGATCAAAACTCAACTCTGAGCTATCAAAACGAACAATTGTCCCCAAGACTTAATAAAATCCAATACCGAGCCACAAGCTCAACTAACTCGAAAGATAATTCATAAAAGTCATAAAATGACATTAAATACAACAACACACACCGGTTGCCGGTAAATACTTCAAATCCATGAAAACCCGGAATAAAATATTGGATCGGGAAAACCTTCATTTCCAAAGGACTCACACCTTTACATTTTCAAAACATCTCATGATGTACTACATGCATATTTCCAAATTATCCCCAAATGCATTTTCACAAAAATTAGACTCATTTATCACATAAATCAATAATCCATTTCATGTAAGATTTATCTATCTCATTTTTCCAAAGATCCCAAAAGTAGCGTTTTACAATATCTACCACAATTAATACCTCAAAAGGTAAAACTCATCATTGATAATTTTCAGGTAAAACACATAATTACTTGGAAAAATAGCATTTTGGCTTGTACAAAGTTTTCGCAAAGTAACTTGACCTCACCTTGCTAGATTAAGCTAAATCTAGATTTTTACCAAACGTATGCTCCCTTGAAGAAGTTTGCATCCTCAAGCCAAAACCTCCAAAAAACCTAAATTCATAATTTCCAACCATGAATATTCATATTCAACCACTTTAAAACCATTCCCCAAACATCTCATATTGAAATCTCCATTTTGACCAAAACCCCAATATTAACCTAACTTCTCCAAAATCATCCAAATCAAAATTGGAGAAACAAAACACTAGGAGATCATCAATAGAACATTTATAACTCATATGAAAGTATAGAAGCTAGGAGGATGAACTTACCACTTAGGTTTTGATGAAAACCTAGAAAACCCCAAAAATCTCTAGTGTTGTGGATGGAACTTGCTCTTGAATCAATAAATGAAATCACTAGCATAAAGTGGATAAGAAACACATTAATCTCCAAGAAAAGCCCCAAAATCAGTTAGGGTTTGTGAGAGAAAGAGGGGAAACGATTTGGGAGAGAAATGAAAGAGATTTGAGAGACTTACCACCACCAAACACCCTTGAATCTTCCAATGAACTTCAAAACTCTTTGTATATTCTTGAAGAGCTCTCAAAATCGGAAACATAGCAACTTGAATCACCAAAATCGGAGTTGAAATGAGAGAGATATGAAGAAATGAAGTTTGAGGGGTGAAATTCGCGTTTTAAGCTTAACCAGAGCTCCGCGCGCTTGAAAACGCGCCACCATGCGCGCAGGGCACTGCCGCCCGGTTTCTTCTTAAACACTGTTTTGGCCATAACTTTTTCGTTATAGCTCCGTTTTCGCTCCGGAAAGAACCGTTGGACTCGTTTTCGAATTCCCCATCCAACAAGACCATAAAATCTAGGATTTAACCCAAAATATTATTTTTCATATTTTTCTTAAAGATCGGTTCCACACTGATTCGACATTGGACCTATCCGAAAATTACGGGTGTTACAATCCTCCCAACCTTAGGATGATTTCGTCCTCGAAATCTACTTCTTTTACAATCCAAAGCTAACCAATTTACTGTCAACCATAATTCCTCAATTCCTAAGTGGAATCTAAATTTCCTTCACACAGTGTATAAAAGAAATCCTCGAACAATTGTTTATCAACAAATCCCCTTCACGTACACTGTACTTATGTCCGGGAGAACACTCCGACAACTGGAATTAATTCCTAGTCAGACAACTTCGGTTGTCTCCCAACCTTAGATGTTCCATACATCTCGATTTCAGTTTCAAGCTCTAAATCACTCCAAGGTTTGTTTACTAACGAACCCAACAGAATCATCAATTCCGATCATTCCTACCATTAACTGTCGATTAATTCCAACGAGTTCTAATAGACTCAAAATTCATCTCAACATTAGTCATCAAACCGAAAGGTTCATTAACCGCACACCCGAGGGTTATTTCACCAAAATCACTCATCACTACTGAGCATCTTAGGATTACTACAACCGTTACCAATATTTCATTTAAAATCGGACTCCACCCTCCGAATACGCTATCGGTTTCCGACCTCAAACCAGCAAAGGTTGACACCTAGTTATACCACCAAACTCTGAACTCTAACAGGACTCCCCACCCGAGTCCCGCTTACCGAGTGTTTCCACAAACTAAGGTTGCCAACAAAACGCTATACCAACCTCGAAATACGTTACCGCAAGTCTAACCCTCCAATTACCACAAACACATTGACTTCACTACCAATATCATCCGGCCTATAATACCAACACGCGTGGAATACCCAACCTTCCACCGTCGAAGTGCTACACGCACTTACCTTTAACTGGGTTACTTACTCTTTCCAAGGTCCTAACGAGTTCAAGGTTTTCAAGTGCGTTATTCAATAAATATGCCAATTAATCAAAACCATTCATAAAATATTTTCAACACCAAGATTTTCATCTCAAATAACTCGTACGCAATAAAGCTACTACTATCAGCTCGGTAGTTACGCAAAATGGACACGCTCGTCCCACATATGAAAATCATGTTAAAAATCATTTCATTGCAGTTCAGTTTACCCACAAAACGTAAAAGCGTAATAAACAATTTCTTTAAAATGAACTGTCATGGTTCTAGTATAGATTGACTCATGACATGCATGTAAAGTGACCACTCGACCTTAAAGGGGGTGCAACACAAGATGTGCACGTATTTCAGAAGAAGTCCACACGACATTTGACTCCAAAGTTTCTCTTTTAACCATAAAATGGCATGGAAAAAAGTTCCCTACAAAACTTTGCGCGCGTCAGTTTATTATACGAAACAATGAAACGGTTTACAATACACTTTAGTCAAACATAAAATGACTTGTGCAATTTCATATTTAAAACAAAACCCATACGTTTCCATCACTTGAAAATATCGACTAAATATCATAAAATCTCAAATTGGGGTAGGCATGCAAGCTCGTAACACTTTCTTAGAAATTTCTTGTAATGACACACTCATGTACCAATTAACTCACTCCAAAATTTCAAAGATGGGATTCTTTAAATTGATTTCCAAAATTTTCTCAAATGGTCACATAACGACACATGAGCAAAACGTTTTCGACAAAACTGCACACAACAATATATTTTCCAAAAATGTATGAGGAAATAAGTGTTAATAAGATAAACACTCAAAAGGATTCCGTCCGACTACAAGTCTTAAATTTCACGAACCTTGTACGTCAATGTTTAAAACATAAGGAATTACATGCAACATAGTTTTACACAAACAATTTTCTAAAATTTTCATCACGAAGCATTTCCTCAAAGTTTCGTACTTGGAACATAAAACATCAAAACGTCATCGCTTAAAATGTATTTGTTAAAAATACTCAAATGCACATTTCCTCCAAAACCAAAAGGTTTTCAATTATCCAAAATATTCGACAAATCGAAAATTGACTAATGTCAATGACTCATACATTTGTATTTTCAAAATGTAAACTATTGCGAACTATGCATGATTTCCTCAACACCAAAACACCCTTTGACCGAATGGTCATCATTTATACAATGAGTTTATAAAATAATTCCACTCTTGTTTCGTTTGACAAAGTGTCGAGAAACAAAGGTCACCAAGCTATGCATACCCCTAAGTCGATATAACACATTTTACATAAAATGCTAATAAAACATTTAACTGACCAAAGACGCACCAAGCAAATTATTGTGAAACGTCACAAAAAATGTTCTTTCATGCATCACCTAAGCCACGTATAAATCAATCCATACACTGAACTATGTGCAATAAAATACTTAGTAACACAAACTCTTGAAAGAAAAGTTACGCGATACTAGAGTTCCAAACTCGCCTTTTCTTAGTCGCCTTATGGCATAAAATTAACTTTTCTCACAAAACTCGAGTGGGACCAAATGCCCAACATAACTCGTAAACTTTTCACGTAAGTAATTAAAGCATGCACCTTGTGAAATTATACTCACATGACTCAACATGTCGTAAAACAAACTCCATGAACCTCGACGAACTCAATGACTCCAAGTCAATAAAACGGCACTAAACATCATGCTTCCAAAGCCAAATTGCTATAAGCAAAATCATAAATGAGACGCCAAAACCCCAAAATCCCCCTTCTAGGGTAATACCATATAAACAACATTGTTTAACAACTCACATTGAACAAATTCCCCAAAATAACTTTACATAGACATAATGGAAAATAACTTTCTGTCCAAACTCTAACATATGTGGAGGAGATCCAATGTTAAAGTCACAAGCCGTAGTTACTTGCCCAACATCTTAAACATCATAAAATATGGATATCACTGTATCCTAAAATAACGTTGGACAATGATAAAACGGAACAAGTTCCGACGGGGCTCACAACTCCCATAATAGAATACTTTCGTGCAGGTTCAAAACCCATAATTTAAAATCTTGTGTGTGTGCTAAACATTTCCCAAAATTGTAACACGATCCATTTATTGATTCAAAACACAAGAAATAATTAATGCAATTTATTTTCAAATTAAACTTTGTGCATGACTTAGTCGGCATTCAACGTCTCAACTCATACCCTTCCAAATCCCTCCGGTCCACTATTGTCATCCGGATGTTTTAACCTCTTAAGGTAAGTTAAGAATTACATCAATTAACTTTACGGGTTTTCCTCAAATCAAAATAGGCTCATTAGGCCTATGGTTCTAATCCAACCATCAATCTCGACCCGAAACGGTCTACTTAAAGCAAATATCATGCTTATCGTCACTCCAAGTGACTAATACTAGAATCGTCCATCTATTCCAACGACTACTAGTTTAGAACCTCCTTCACAACCCCAACGATCATCATACTAAAGTAATTCAAGTACGCACATGTACCTAGTAGATTCAACATGACACTGGCCAGGTGTCACTATGAACACACCGTACATGATTATCCTTGTTACTCTCGACGTGATTCTCGTTTCTAACAACATCCATTGACCTCGAAACATCCTATCTTAAAGTGCCTAAAGGTGAATTTCACTCTCATTTACTTAAACAAACGCTAGTTTGAGTCTAGGTATCCAAAATCAACACCTAAATCTCTCAAACTTATGCTCTGATACCAACTTGTAACACCCTCAAATTTGGAACGAGCAACTAAATAAAATTTCAATAAAATACCCAACAAGATAAAATCATTTCTACAATTCATTCCTTAAATTACCTCGGAATTTAAAACATTATAATTCCCCCAATAAATTAACTTAAACGGGTGTTACTTAACACAACACAAGTTGCTAATTCCAAATACATGAGGAAGACTTCACTAATTCAAATCACCTCGCGAGCACTCTACTAGCACACGACCTTTCACACGTGTCACTAGAACTACTCCCAACCTGAGACCTGTTGCACATGCCAACAAATAAAAAGGGTTAGGCTAACGCCTAGTGAGTTCAAGCATTTTATCATGACTATATAAATTCATAAATCGAGAGGAGTGTAGCTTTTTAGTCATGATTCCAAAAGAGTTTACTTTAAATGTAAAGCACCCATTTTCCAAATCCCACAATTCCAATAAATGAAATCTTTAATGCAATATGATTTCCAAAATAGACTCATTCCCAAAATCCACGTAATAGAATGAAATACCCTTTGATACTCAAAATAATTAAATCCATAATTCAATTTGTCATTATTCCAAAAACATCCCAAACGCGGTAAAACATAACCCATAACTCATATAACATGTAAATGCAATTCTCATAAATATGATACGTTACCGAAAACATGGATAAACACAAATACCCAAAACATCACACACGGATGAGATATAAACCACAACTTGCATACCATGGAAAACAATCCATATAAATATAACATGTCACCGAAAACATGAGTAGCAACAAATACCCAAAACAACACCTTTCGGTGACGGGGGAGACCCGTATACATCGCACGTGACGGAACACTAAAGTGGGTCAGTTACTATGCAATAAAACACACACATGGATTACTCTCGTAAACTGAGCTCAATCACTCCAGATCTATTGTCCGCGAGACTAGGGAGTTCCCAACTTCAACCACTCCAAGTCTATGCATTGGGTCACTCCAAATCCACAACAGCACATTAGGGATTACACCTTACTGCCCATGAGACGACGCCCGACCATATAGGTCCACGCCTTACTTATCATGGAACCCGATGCCTATCCCGTTCTAAGCATATATATGGAATTACGCCTTACTGCCCATGAGACGACGCCCGACCATCTAGGTCCACGCCTTACTTATCATGGAACCCGATGCCTATTCCGTGCTACAAACTAAACTAACGTCCCGTAAAACTGAGCTCAATCAATTCCGACCTCTTGCCCGCGAGACTAAGGGAAACTCAAATGCCTATGGATCCATGGCCAACAAGGTCTAAAATATTACACGACCCCAAACATATAAACACAAGACTTAATAAAATCCAATACCGAGCCACAAGCTCAACTAACTCGAAAGATAATTCATAAAAGTCATAAAATGACATTAAATACAACAACACACACCGGTTGCCGGTAAATACTTCAAATCCATGAAAACCCGGAATAAAATCTTGGATCGGGAAAACCTTCATTTCCAAAGGACTCACACCTTTACATTTTCAAAACATCTCATGATGTACTACATGCATATTTCCAAATTATCCCCAAATGCATTTTCACAACAATTAGACTCATTTATCACATAAATCAATAACCCATTTCATGTAAGATTTATCTATCTCATTTTTCCAAAGATCCCAAAAGTAGTGTTTTACAATATCTACCACAATTAATACCTCAAAAGGTAAAACTCATCAAATAACTCAACATTGATAATTTTCAGGTAAAACACACAATTACTTGAAAAAATAGCATTTTGGCATGTACAAAGTTTTTGAAAAGTAACTTGAACTCACCTTGCTAGATTAAGCTAAATCTAGATTTTTCCCAAACGTATGCTCCCTTGAAGAAGTTTGCATCCTCAAGCCAAAACCTCCAAAAAACCTAAATTCATAATTTCCAACCATGAATATTCATATTCAACCACTTTAAAACCATTCCCCAAACATCTCATATTGAAATCTCCATTTTGACCAAAACCCCAATATTAACCTAACTTCTCCAAAATCATCTAAATCGAAATTGGAGAAACAAAACACTAGGAGATCATCAATGGAACATTTATAACTCATATGAAAGTATAGAAGCTAGGAGGATGAACTTACCACTTAGGTTTTGATGAAAACCTAGAAAACCCAAAAAATCTCTAGTGTTGTGGATGGAACTTGCTCTTGAATCAATAAATGAAATCACTAGCATAAAGTGGATAAGAAACACATTAATCTCCAAGAAAAGCCCCAAAATCAGTTAGGGTTTGTGAGAGAAAGAGGGGAAATGATTTGGGAGAGAAAGGAAAGAGATTTGAGAGACTTACCCCCACAAAACACCCTTGAATCTTCCAATGAACTTCAAAACTCTTTGTAGATTCTTGAAGAGCTCTCAAAATCGGAAACATAGCAACTTGAATCGCCAAAATCGGAGTTGAAATGAGAGAGATATGAAGAAATGAAGTTTGAGGGGTGAAATTCACGTTTTAAGCTTAACCAGAGCTCCGCGTGGCTCTCTGCGCGCCTGAAAACGCGCCACCATGCGCGCAGGGCACTGCCGTCCGGTTTCTTCTTAAACACTGTTTTGGCCATAACTTTTTCGTTATAGCTCCGTTTTCTCTCCGGAAAGAACCGTTGGACTCGTTTTCGAATTCCCCATCCAACAAGACCATAAAATCTAGGATTTAACCCAAAATATTATTTTTCATATTTTTCTTAAAGATCGGTTCCATACTGATTCGACATTGGACCTATCCGAAAATTACGGGTGTTACATCACATCTGCTGAAACCACCCTATTCCAACCACTTTAGTGGCTCAGTTCACTGAGGTTAACATGGATGAGAACCCCAACTTCTCAGCACCTCAAAGTGCTGCTGAAGAATTCCTTAGCGGATCCAACGCTGAAACATTTTACCCCCACCTTTCTCAACCTTCGCTTCTTCTTCTTCTTCTTTTATCTATACCATGGCACCTACTATGCCATCGATCTCGCTGACGGACTCAGCCGCTGCAACCCTTCTAAACTTGATGCAGCAGAACATTGGACCTGTAGGGTCGTACTTTGAAGACGACTAGGAGCATCACTCAGGATTTCGTGACATTCACTCCTTCTCCAACCCGCCTACAAGTATCCTAACATAAAACACTCCTCTCTCTCTGCACCCCTAACTTCTGATCTTTCCTTAGCTCACAGGTTACTTTCTTTTTCAGGTCCAAACTTGGGCACAACCAGCAATTCCCTCAAGGATATAGCTGATAAAGTTATGAATCTCACCACCACCATCTCCAACAATTCTTCAGTGGTTACAAATGCTGGAGAAACGCTGAAGCAGCTATCGACGACTGTCAAAGACAAAGCCTCTTCCGCTGACCTCACCAAGGTTGACGGAGGACTGACAACCGTTAAAACCGCCATCACCAACAACACCTCCAACATCAATAAACTCACCACCGTAGTCGCTGATCTCACCACTGAGGTTTCATCTCTCAGTGGTGCAGTAAGTTCTATGGAGACCAAATACACAGGTCTACAAGGTGAGGTGAGTAGCCTCTCCAAACAGGTCGCTGACAACAAAGAACTGCTCATCAAGATCCTCCAACGCTTGGAAGCACCCACTGTACCTACATCTCACTTCTCCCAGGATGACCGGCAAAAGCTGGAGATGGCAGTGAACTTCATTCTCCTAGGCACCCCTGCTATTTCTGGCCTAGAAGACAGAATGGCAGTGGTCGAACGCCAAGTTGGGATCCCTGGCCACGAAGACAGGGACTTTAAGACTACTGCTGCTACTACTTGCATTCCCTCCCCCACCTATTCAGTGGAAGAGGGGGAGAAGACCGATGATCAAGAACTTCCCCTAAATGTTGAGGGGGAGGAAAAGAATGAAGACCCTCAGGGATCTGATCATCCTGAGGGAACCGCTGAAAGTCCTTATCCATCTGAGGGGGAGCGAGGCGAAGATCATCCTCAGGCCTCCTCTGCCGTAATTCTATCCTCTGAGGATAAGGATGATGAAGACGCTGAGGAAGAAGAAGACGTCGACATTGCTGACGACGAACCATCATCATCTCCAAAAGATGATAATGATGATGATGAAGACGACGATGATTTTTTCTTCAAACGTGCAGCGATACAAAATCCTACAATGACCAGACCCTCTGCTTAAAAAGGGGTATCTATAAAGGAACCAGAGGAGGGGACCAAGGCGAAATCCCCAGCGAAGCCAGCCTAAAAAAAACAAAAGGACCTCGCTGCTGACAACTTGGCCATTCTCATGATAAAGCCAACGTGTCAGGTACTTTATACTTTATTTCCTTACTTGGCATCCCTCCTCTACCCCTTCTCAATCTCAACCCTTCTCATTCTAAAACCTCAATACACTTAGCTCTATTTTCTCTATCTCTTTTTCCTCAAGTGATCTAACTCCATCGATCATTTTGTTTCAGCTAGTCCTCTCCCCTGCTTAAGGGTCAAGCTGAAGCAACTCAACCTTCTTCACCAATAATCCCAGCTGCAAGAGCTGAAGAAATGCAAATAATCCCAGTCTTGAACTTTGATGAGACCGAAGAACAAGCTAAAAAAGAAGAACTGCTCTCCCACACCAAAAGACCTTCCTTGCCTCATCAAAAGACAAGTGAAGATGAAAGAACAAAGAGAGCAGTGATAATCCAACATCTAGAAGATCATCGTATTGTCCCTCCACACCTAATGTGTTTATCAAATCGGAAAATCGCTGAAGCTTTGAAAGCTGAGAAGATCCTTGCTGAACGAAAGAAGGCTGAACAAAAAGATAAAGAATATGCCTTAGAACTTGTTCAACGTTCAGTGGAGGATCCTAAGCTAAACAAATTCTCTGTGGCCGTCCAAAGAAAATTGTTAAAGGACGCACAGAAGATCAGCCAGGAAAAGACCAAGGTCAGTGACTCCGCACTGAACTGGTGCAAGAAAAAGTGCCACTACAGAAGCCATGGATCAAGGATAAGCACTGTGAACATACGAGGGAGATTAGCCTGCAAGGTACCGATTGTTGATATCCAGATAGTCAGAGAAAACGGCTACTTCAGAACTTACTACATGTCAGACCTGGACAAACTCGGCTTCCCTGAATGGTTGGAAATGAGAATCGCAATACAGCGATCCCGCTCAACTTTCAAGACCCATTTTGAAAAAGCCTTAAACAGGCTGATCGATATGGTAACCTCAGCGATTGATATTCCACCTCCTCCTCCTATTCAGAAGAAACGATCTGCTCCAAAAAAGAAGAAGACTCCTTCCTCTTTAGGCCCGACAATCCGAAATGAGACCGGGGTTGAATTTTCTCGTGAAGCAGTCCTTGGCCCCAATCCTGAACTATCCAACCTCGACATCTCCTTACCTCCAGCTGAAGACATCGTCCCTGGTAAAGTTAACAGTGGTCCCTATGGCATCTTTTTCTATGACTTCAATGGTCGCCCATGTTTTCAACGTGTCTCTGAGTTATACAAAACTCCAATTGAACAACTCAGAGATCTAATCTACTGGTGCGAATACCAACACAGTCTACTCGGAACATTCCTAAAGCCCCACATCTACCGTGAAGCCAAGAAAAGACGGGAACATGGAATCACAGTCCCTGATTGGATGATTCCAGAGAGTGATACTCTTGATGAACTTCTCGTCAAGAAAGAACCTAAATAGCTGATAGGATCTACTTTTTGTACTCTTCTATCTTGTCAGCTTATATCTTTTTGTACTTGTAATTATTTTTCATTGTACTTGTAATTTTTCCACTTCTCTTGTAATCTTATACGAAGTTAATGAAAAATTTCAATGAAAGTACTTTACTCCATCAGTACTAAGAAAAGATCCCTAAAAAACAGTAAACGGGACAAATATTTTATGAGTCCTTTTTATCCTCATGTTTTTAACTTAGCAATTTTCTTTTATTGCTATGTCATCATCAAATATGAGGAGATTGTTGATCCATACCCTCAGTGATTTGATAATGACCCTGAGAAACACTTAGTGAAAATTGTAAGTAGACAATATGTATCAGTGTTTTACCATCAAAGAAATATACTAAGTCTGTTTCGTATCGCTGATGGAAAACATGCTTTAATTTATCCATTCAGCGAACACTGTACATCAGTGAGCCCTGAGCCTGTTCAGACTCACTGATGATCGCTGATAGTTTCAATTATAATTGTTTACTTATGATCCCTGAAGACAAGATTCGCGTTAACCAAGTTCGAAGCTGAAATCAAAGACCAAGCTGAAGAACAAGTGACTAAGTCTACTAGTGACCTGATGCGGACCTCAGCGAAGACCAGACTTGTCCATTTCCCGTGAAGTTTCAAGTAGAAGACTTCAGCAAACGCTGAACTTTATCATTCGCTGATAAAGATTCATTCAATGAACGCTGATCATGAAGCCTATTCTAAAAGCAACTTTTGTCTTATCTCTCTGCACGCTGGTACGTGCGAAATATGTGAATTAATCGTAGTGGGTTGCAAACTGTCCACAGTGGGAAGCGCAAGTTTACACTGTCCACTATGATCGTCACAACAAGTAATAGTTGGTAAAATACCAGAATCGAATCCACAGGGACTGGGCAATCAAGACAATACGGTTCTCATGAGCTTCCTTTTACAGGTTTCAATTACAGAAGAAGCAATATTTTGGTTTGTTTGGTGAAATGTTACTTTAACGATTTTACTTAAGATTTAAAAGGAGGAATTTAGGTTAGATTTTCCCTAGATTTTATATTAAATACCTGATCCCAAAAAGTGAACCTTGTACTTGAGGTGGGCATTCTTGCTAGAAAAGCCCGGTTACAAAATACTCACACCTTTAGGTAAAAATCCCACTCTTTAGTACTTATTGTTTTGTCAATGGTAATCTCAAAATGGACCTTTTCAGGCCTCGATGGAATGTGTAGAGACAAATACTCTAAGTGTTTTTAAATACACCAACTAGCTTGCCTACTACTCCAGTGGGTTGAGATTAGCTCACTGTGCCGACCTCACTTTCGCAAGTGTCATAAGAGTTCTTTCGAATTCCCTAGCATCATCCAAGCTCGTGTTACTGCGTTATACTCATTTATGAGTTAAGAACTAGACTTTAGATCCTTACAAGTGATCGGCTTATTCGCATCATTGGGCAATAATCAAGAGTGAATGACCAAAACAATAAATATTCCAAGTATAAAGATTACTCAAGCATTTTCTCTAAAATCCAGGTACTTCTCTTTCCTACATCCCAAAGGATGCTTAGCCCATAATTACCGAAATAAAGAAAACAAAAGATGAGAAGAGGCACATGAGTAAACTGAAAGTGACTTTGATTAAAACCGCAGTGGGGAACGAGGGTACGTCACTGCCACTAATTACTCGAAACTAATAATTACACTAGGAATTGAAATACAGAAATTTAAAGATCTACTGCAGTAAACTAGAGAGCTAACAACTACAACTAAGCTTGCACTAAATGTGGTAGATGAGATATGAAGGATGAATTAAATGAAACCCAACACCTCTTTATATACTAAGAGGAAAGGTTGGACTAAACAAAAAATGGGTAAAATCTAGAGACTAAGGACTGAAGATAGAAGGCATAAAATTCAGCTTCTTTGAGTAATTCTTCCATCCACAAGCTTGTAGCTCTTTTACCCATAGGTCCCTTCACATTTTCCAAAAAGTCCACTTAAAGTACCATGGGTTTTATTAAACAATTCATCTTGCCATATCTTGGGGGAACATGCTCGTACTTCTCAATCCCATGCCTCTGCCATTTGAACATTCTATTCTCCAGATTTTTACTTTCAAGCTAAGAGTTGTTTTTCTTTTGTCTTCTTCTTTGCTCGTCAGTGGGGTCCGGAGTGGGATGCGTATGTCACTGCTGATATTTCGTGAAAAAACAACAAAACTCCACCAAATGATTTATAAAAACTATGGTTCACTTTTTTTGCTCATTTTCATGAATATTACCAAGAATGGGGGTTTTGAGAAGTGAAATGGCTAAAATTTGACAAAATAAAATAAAAATAAAAGGAAATAATAACTATAAAAAAATAGTTATCACAACCTCAAACTTAAACCATTAATTGTCCCCAAGTAATAAAAAGAAATAAAAAAATAAAATTATGCACTTTTGAACTTTCAGGGACTTACCGACTTCTCACTCTGGATGAATGTTGATCTCCCTCCATGGATGCTTCTTTTGGTTTCAAGATAAAAACTTCACTCTATGAATTCGACGATATCTTTCCGTTGTTCATATTTGATTAATAGGACTTTCTTGGGTTTGAAGGATTTGTGGCTTTGAGTATTTTCCCAAGGGTTTTGTAGCAAACAATTCCACACATGGACCGAAAATCTCAATTCCACACATGGACCGAAAATCTCTCTTTGAGATTTTTATTTCAAGAAGTGAGTGTTATGTATTTTGCAAGGGTAAGTACGTACACTTCAGGCTTTTATTTAGGTATGGTTATTTTTTTATGAGAGTGGGTATTCTGATGGTCCAGAATAGGCACACCATCTTTTTCTGGGAGTGAGCACTTTGATGGTCCAGGAAAGGCACACCGTCAATCTTTTGTAGTGACACTCCGATTTTCTTCTGTTTTTGTGTTTTTTTAGGAGGGGGGGTATAGCTTACCCACCTCAAACTTAGGACTTCACAGTGTCCCCACTGTGGAAAGACCGGAAGTCAAACTGGAAGTCGCCACCTCAAACTTAAGATCGCACAGTGTCCTCACTGTGACTTGGAAATTGGGGTTAAGGAGGTGGTTGGGGTGCAAAAACGTCGAGTTTGGATGCAAAAATGGCCTTTATCATTTCAATGTGACAAGTTGAGAAATCGTACTTACAAAAGTGACTTTTTAAGTTGGAAGCCGAGAGTTGCACCTTGAAATGGAAGATGATCAGAAAGCATTCAAACGAGAATTAAGTTAGTACCCAAAAGTACATGCTTAGCAGTAGGTATGCATGCATCATTAATAAAAAATAAAGTAGCAAATTGTCAAGTGCCTAGCCATAGGCAAAATACCAACCAAAGAGAATATTAAAATTGTTTTGAGAGCATTCAGAGTGGGAACCAGAGTCCCAACAAACCATTTAATGGATAGGAGTTACTGGTGGTGAGCTTGCTGCAGAGTCGTCACTGAGACCATCATCACTATCATTTGTGGGACATATGCCTTCTGGGAAGTCATGGAGTTGTGCGACCAACTCTTGATCAGCACCTCTTAAGATTTGGTTCATGACCGCCTCCCGATCTCTTGTGTACATCCAGAAAGACTCTGTAGCACTGTTTATGTGCTTCTATTGTGCTTCCATAAGAGTGACACGATCAGTGAGATCCCTAATTGCGTTCAGAATGGTGTCCAAGGGATTGCTGGAGGTTCCTGGAGTGGGATTGGGGAGTGGGTTTGGTGGCAGATGTCACTGGGACATCATCAGCAGCGGGTTCTTTAGGGGGAGCGGTAATTGCTCTCCCCATCTTCTTTATGGTCATAATGCTAATGTTGTTGGCGAAAACGAGCCACTCATCATCTGGAGCAGATGGCACTCCAGCATCTATTAGTAAAGAAGTAACGAGACAAGGAAGAGGGATGATTACCTTCTTGCGGGTTCGTGCTTGGTAAATTGCGGCATGCATTAGGATTCGCAGGTTGATTGTGTTCCCTGATAGGATACAGTACAGAAGACCGCATTTGTGCATCGAGAGGGTGGTATCATGAGTGGTGGGTGACAAGGAGTGGCGTAAGAATTGGAACCACACAGCGGCCTCGGTAGTGAAGGAGCTAGCGTGTAGACACCTCCTCTGGCCATCCTTATCCCAGGGCTTTCCTTCAATTGCCAGAGCTTTTAAAATGGCTTCCTCATCAACCGGGGTTATTCTTTTCAAGAATTTAGCAAAGGTGCATACAAGTGGGTTCCTTATTCCAAGGACCCGGTTGATTGCGGTTGCATTATAATGCACGGTACGACCCCGGATTGTCACAAATGTATTCTTGGTTTGAGAGGCTTCGGCATAGAATTCCCTTACCAAAGAGGCGTTGGCCCGTCGATTGGCCGTTGCCAATGTCGCCCAATCCTGTTGAATGACCCTCTCTTTGATGAAAGGGCTGGCCTCCACAAAGTCAGGGTCAAAACCCCTCTCTAGGTTCAACCTTTGCTCAGCTATGCAGTCATAGTGGGCAGCGACCGGACGGGTCGTGAACTGCCTGGGCACCCCACTGGGGGCATGCTCAGTGCCCACTGTGGACTGATGTGGGTTTTGATTTTGAACTTGTGCATCACCAGCATCAGATTCATCTGATGTTGAACTTAAAGAGGGAGCGAGACCCTTACCTTTCCCAGATGTCGTCTTCCTTGATTTTCAGGATGGCGATTTCTCCGAAACGGTCACCCCAGATCTGGTGACCATGCCTCTTTTCCTCATAGCTCTCTTGATGGGGTTCTCCTCACTGTGGGTTGCCTTTCGAAGTGCCTCCAAATCGATAGTGCTTCCGACTTAGAGGTTTTGATCAGTTTGAATCTGCTCCTCGTATTGGAGTATCGCAGCCCCTGCTTCGTTCTTTTGTCTTTCCTCTTCTTGTCTTGCTCGGTTATCTTCTTCAGCCCTTTTCTTCTCTTTTTCGGCCTTTTTATTCTCTTCTTCAAGTAGTCTCTCCTGCTCCATTCTTTTTCTCTCTTTTTAATCTTGCTTCTTCCTCAACTCTCTTTCGCTCTTCCTCCTCTTTTTTCAGTCTTTCCTCCTCTTCATTTTCATCCTTTCCTCTTCTTCTCTCATTTTCTTTTCGACTTCTTCTTTCTTTTTTCGAAGTGCAAGGAGTTTTTGGTTGTACTCCTCTTGCAACTTCAACATTTCCTCATCAGTTTGTTGCGCTTCGGTATCAAAACCACGCAGACTAGCGTCTGAGGCTTTCAAAGATGAAGCAGCCTTCGATCCCTCTTGCTTCGACGACTCCGCGTCTGGTGTGATGGTCGTCATTGGTTGCTCTTCGGAGGATGGCGGCTGTTGGTTTAGGTCGCCGGTGATGTTTTCCGGTGGGGCATCATCGTTGGTCATGCGGAGGCTCACTGCACGACCTGGCTCGTTAGGGTTTGGGTTGAGTCTCATGCTTCTCGCCATTGGAGAGTTTCTTTGTTCTTGAGAGAAAATTTTTGGGAAGGAAGAGTATGTGTTTGAAATTTGAGAGGAAAAGGTGTCTTTTGGCTTTTGGTGTGGAAAGGAAATATTATGTGGGTATTTTTTTTAGGAGGGAACGGTTAATTTGAGAGAGAGAGAGAGAGATTATGATGAGTTTTCTTGGAAATAGGAGAAGTAGGGTGATGTGGCAGGAAAAGTTGACGGCTTGTAAGAACAAGTTGATGTACTTTCAGTTCTTGGGGACCCCAAACCGTCCCATCCAATCGTCAGGCATGCAGTGGGAAGCGCAGTGACATGCTCGACGTCACTGCGAAGCAGTTGTTGACTTTTTCTTCAAAAATTGGGAATCCAATCTACACACATTCAAAATAAACTACCACACATAATTAAAAAGACCAAAAATAATTAAAAAACAGCAGATAACTGAAATAAAATATTTACAAATGATTCTGACTTTTTTTTAACCAGAGTGGGGTAGAGAGTGGGATGGAGAGTGGGCACTATCGCTCAGAAAGTGGTTCACTCTCTGCCCATTGACTTTAAAAGTCTGACCAGACTGTGAGGACATTAATTCTACTGTTCCAAAGGGACTAACCTTGACCACTGTGTATGGTCCCATCCTTCGTAATTTGTGCTTACCAGGAAATAGTTTGAGATGGGAATTGAACAATAATACCTGTTGGCCTTCAATGAACTCCCTATGGTTGATTCTTCGATCATGCCATATCTTGGTCTTTTATTTGTACAACTTTGCATTTTCATATGAGTGGTATCGCAACTCCTCCAGCTCATGCAATTGTAAAAACCTCTTGGTTCCCGCAGCATCCTCACTCATGTTCAGCTCTTTAAGGGCCCAAAATGCCTTGTGTTCCAACTCAATTGGTAAATGGCATGCTTTGCGAAAAACCAACTTGAATGGAGACATTCCCAAAGGAGTTTTGTAGGCCGTACGATAGGCCCAAAGAGCATCATCAAGTTTGGTTGACCAATCTTTGCGGTGTGGTTTAACGACTTTTTCTAAAATGCCTTTGATTTCTCGGTTTGAAAGTTCGGCTAAACCGTTGGTCTGCAGGTGGTATGCGGTGGCCACTCTATGATGTATATCATACTTAGCAAGGACCGATCTCATAACTTTGTTTACAAAATGGGTGCCTTCGTCACTGATCAATGCCCGTGGTGTTCCAAATCGAGTGAAAATAATTTTGTGCAAAAATTTCACCACGGTGTTTGCATCGTTGGAGTGACATGCAACAGCTTCCACCCATTTGGAAACATAGTCTACCGCAACCAAGATATAAAAACTATTGTTTGAATTTGGGAAATGACCCATGAAATCGATCCCCAAACATCAAAAAGTTCTACCTCTAGAATGTTATTAAGAGGCATTTCGTTCCTTTGCGAGATGTTCCCGGTGCGTTGACATTGCTCACTATTTTTCACAAATTAAAAAGAGTCTTTAAAGACAGTGGGCCAAAAGAACCCACTTTGCAAGATTTTTGCGGCAGTGCGGTTTCCACCAAAGTGGCCACCGTAGTGGGATGTGTGACAACCTTGGAGTATTTGATGTTGCTCACTCCCGTGGACACAACGCCTCAATATTTGGTTCGTCCCTATCTTATATACGAAAGGGTCGTCCCAAACATATTGCCGTGTATCATGTAATTTTTTTTTAAATGGTTGTCCACGCATCCCGTGGGGCTTTAGTCCACTTGCTAAAAAGTTAGCAATGTCAACATACCAAGGAATATTATTGTCGTGATGTTGTGCTGCTAACAATTGTTCATCGGGAAAATTCTCTTTGACCGGAGTGGGGTCTACAATGGTCACTACCTTCTCGAGCCTGGACAGATGGTCAGCTACCTGGTTGCTTGTTCCTTTTCTATCAACGATCTCAAGGTCGAATTCTTGCAACAATAAAACCCATCGAATCAAACGTGGCTTGGAATCAGCCTTGTTGATCAAGTATTTTATCGATGCATGATCAGTGTGCACTATGACCTTCGTCCCTATCAAATATGACCTGAAACGATCAAAAGCAAACACCACCGCAAGTATTTCTTTTTCAGTGACAGTATAATTAATATGAGCTTCAATCGGTGTTTTACTTGCATAATAAATGGGGTGAAAGATTTTGTTCTTCCTTTGTCCGAGAACAGCCCCCACAGCCTACTCGCTGGCGTCACACATGACTTCAAATGGGAGTGACCAGTCAGGAGTGGTCACTATGGGTGCAGTAACTAAGGCTTTCTTTATTGTTTCAAAGGCATCTCGACATTCTTGGGTGAAATTAAATTCTTTTTCATGTTGCAAAAGGTTACATAGGGGTTTAGTTATTTTCGAAAAATCTTTGATGAACCTCCTATAGAAACCTGCGTGACCCAAGAAACTTCTAATGCCTTTCACAGTTGTGGGTTCGGGAAGTTGTGCCACTACTTCAAGTTTGGCTTTGTCAACCTCCAACCCTCTTTTTGAGACAAGATGACCTAGGACAATACCCTCTTCGACCATAGAATGACATTTTCCCAATTTAAAATAAGGTCGTGGGTTTCACATCTCACTAGGCTTTTCTCCAAATTTCCTAGGCAGTTGTCAAATGATGTCCCTATCATAGAAAAGTCATCCATAAAAACTTCTATGGTGTCCTCAATCATGTCGGTGAAAATGGCCATCATACAACGTTGGAAAGTGGCTGGGGCATTACACAATCCAAATGGCATCCTCCGGAATGCAAAAGTACCGTAGGGACAAGTAAAGGTGGTCTTTTCTTGGTCCTCGGGGGCGATATGGATTTGGTTGTATCCGGAGTATCCATCTAGAAAACAATAGAATTCTTTTCCCGCTAACCGATCAAGCATTTGGTCGATGAAAGGTAGGGGAAAATGGTCTTTCTTAATGGATAGGTTGAGTTGTCCATAATCCATGCATATTCTCCACCCCGTAACAGTCCTAGTGGGAATGAGCTCGTTCTTGTCGTTCTTCACTACCGTCGTCCCTCTCTTTTTAGGGACACATTGGACGGGGCTCACCCAACTACTACTAGCTATTGGGTAGATAATACCGGCGTCTAACCACTTCAAAACTTCTTTCTTAACTACCTCCTTCATTATGGGGTTCAACCTTCTTTGAGGTTGGACTTTTCCAGGGTGGTCACTCTCCAAGTTAATCTTATGTTGACATAGGGAATGGCTAATACCTCTAATGTCTGCTATGGTCCAACCAATTGCCCTCTTATGCTTCATCAAAAGATCAATCCGAAGTTGTTCTTGTTTCTCACTAAGTTTGGAAGAGATAATAACGGGAAGTTTATTATCCTTAGCGAGATAAGCATATTTCAAGTGGGAAGGCAATGGTTATAGCTCTAACTCGGGAGGTTGTTCTATTGACGGGGGTTGAACATTTATGTCCTTGAAGTCCAGAGGTTCAAAGGCTGCCACTATTTCGTTACACTCATCCTCAAAAGTGTCATCACTCTCAGAGTCGGAGTGCTCACTCTCACTCCCCACTGTGTTCACTATATCAAAACTGTGGGTACCACTAATCGAACTCAAAGCAAAACAGTCTTCGGTTTCTATATACTTAAGGGACTTGAAGACATTGAATGTTACTTCTTGGTCAAGGACTCTCATAGTGAGTTTTCCTTTGTGCACATCGATCAAAGTACGTCCGGTTGCAAGAAACGGACGCCCTAAGATGATTGGGATATCTTTATCGGCCTCATAATCTTGAATTAGAAAATCGGCGGGGAAGATAAATTTATCCACTTGGACCAAAACATCTTCTATTTTTCCTCTGGGGTAGGCAATGGACCGACCGGCTAATTGTAATGTCACGGTTGTGGGTCTAGCCTCTCCAATACCTAACTTGTTGAAAATGGACAATGGCATCAAGTTTATACTAGCTCCCAAATCATAGAGTGCTTGACCTACTTCTTGTCCTCCTATTGTGCATGGAATGCTGAAACTACCTGGGTCTTTCAACTTAGGTGGAATCTTGCTAGTAAGAAGGGCACTACATTCCTTGGTCAAAGCCACAGTCTCAAACTCACCCAACTTTCTCTTTTTGTTCAAAATATATTTCAAAAATTTAACATAGCTTGGCATTTGCTCAAGAGCCTCTACCAAGGGTATGTTAATGTGAAGCTGTTTAAAAATGTCTAAGAATTTTTTAAATTGAACATCGACAGTTTTACTCTTCATTCTTTCAGGAAATGGAACATTCTGTGGGTCGATTTGAGTTTGCTGTGGTGTTGGCTTTGGAACAGTAGGTTTTGGTATGGTCTCAAAAGTGGGAAGCTTAGGGACATCGGTCCTCACTGTGGGTTTGACAGGGACTTGAGGAGTGACCACTGTGGTTTTACGGACAGTAGGTATTTGAGGCGAATCATCAGAATAAAAAACGACATCTTTCAGATCCTTTCCACTCTTAAGCGTTATGGACTTGACTTGCTCTTTTCCTATCACCCAAGTGTGTTCGGTGTCACTAGGTAACGTCCCTGGCGGTCTATTCTTAACTTCGTGTAATACCCCAGGTAAGTTCGTTAGTTAAATCCTAGTTCCGTTAAATTTATTTAACTTTATAATTTATGTTTAGGGTAAGTTTGGGTAAATTTATATGTTTAGGGGTGTTTGGGTCTTTATTGAATAGTTCAAGGTCTAAATGGTAAATATATTTAGATATTACCCCTTTAGGATTTCTGATATTTTCATATCAGCAAAAGATAAGATTTCAAGTGTGTGTATGTGTGTGTATTGAAACAAAAGAAGAAAAGAAGGGTTAGGGCATCATTTGGTGTACTTGGAAGGGATTTAAGGTATGTTTTCTTTGTGTTTTATGTCTATAATTACTAGTAGATGGGTTCTATCGGAGTAGAATCATAGATTTCATGTCTGGGGTTGATTCAGCCCAATTCTGGGTTAAAAATAGGTAAACCGACAGAGGTTTCCGGACAAAATGAATGTGTCCGGGTAGTTTTTGTTGATAGTGTCCGGATGAAGTTCTGGTGGTGTCCGGACGAGTCCTTTATCCGGGTAAGTATCTCTTTTCGATAGTTTCCGGATGGAATTAGATACCGGATGGTATCCGGATTACTTTGGTTTCCGGATGTTGTCCGGATTGTTTATGTTATCCGGAATGTTGTGTTATCCGGATTGTTTAAGTTGTCCGGAAAGTTGTGTTGTCTGGATATTTTGTGGTATCCGGATACTTTAGCTGTTTGGTCATTTTTGACAATTCAAATACTTTTGAGTATCCAGTAGCCTGTGTTTTGTTGACTCTTGGATAGGGAAAGAATGAGGATTGAATATACTGTGGACTCGACTTAAGTTCGGGTTTGGGGGTAACATTTGAGGATAGAGTTATCTAGAGCTCTTAGCTTTAGTAAGTCTTATGTGTTCTATTTGGTAAAAAGATACTTGTATCTAATTGTTTCAGATACTATGAATTTGGAGTGAAATCTGAATCTTGTGGAAAAGACTGGAAAGAGTTTTTGGTAAACAAACAGGTGAGTTTTACTTTAAAATGTTTTCAAACTGGAATACATATATATGTGGATTGAGAATGTGATAATTTGTGTAAATATGTGTACATGTATGAAGTATGATATATTGAGATGTATATTATATTTATACGAGTATTACACTACACAAGTACAAATTGGTTGGGCTTAGGACAGGTGGAGTTGGCTGTACGGAGGGACAACGGTGTTAGCTGTAATTTTCGTACAACGGAGTTAATTTATTAGTTGGCTTGCAACCAACTAATATGGCCATGGAAAATGAGACAGGAAGTACACGATGCATGAGTTTTACTTGGTATTCATCTTTGGATTATGTATATGGTATTTGTGTAAAAAGGGTTTTAAAACTAACAGGGATTTTCTCACTTAGACCGCTAGGTCTAACCCTCATTTTGTTTTAAAATATGTATTCCAGGTCGTGGATCGGGTAAGAGCAAGTGAATAGAGTAATCGGTGGCTAGCTTTTGGGAAGACATAATTTGAAGATTATAATGTGTTTTGTAGTTATAACCTCATTATCGGATATCATGTATTTAGTTAGCAAAAGTTTGTAATGAAATACCTTATTTTGGATTGTAAAGACTAAGGGACCGTACTTGTTATATGATGTATCTTGTTATGTAACGATGTTATGCAATGTATGTTATTTGTTGTACGTTTGGATATCCGGGTCGTTACAGATGGTATCAGAGCCCTAGTTTAAGGGATTTAGGTATTCGTATCCGTACCTAGACTTAAACTGCATGTGAAGTAGGATGTCCCTAATAATTTTAGAAACCTTGGGATGTTAAATATAAAAAGGTAGAAGGAACATCATGTAAGGTAATTTCAGATTACACCTGGCCAGTGTAATTATGATCTTACAGGTACATGTTTGAACTGGAATACCTTGTTATATGGGGTATGTGCTTATGTGTATATTAACCTTGTTTGAATCTACAAAATGGCAAGTGGTACTCGACAAACGAATAGAGAGGGAGGAGGAAATCCTAATAGAACGAATCCAACAGTTGGGACAAGGGGAAGAGGGGGAGAAAGAGGTAGAGGCAGAACAGGCGGCAGAGTTCAACCGCGAGGTGCAGAATTTGTTACGAGAGACGACTTAGCGGCTGAAATGGGAAGATTACAGGCAAATATCCAAGATATGTTCAACCGAACTCATAATACGGAAACGGAAATACCAGATCCTACTCATGAAGACGAGATGCCTATTACACCTACTGTCGTACCAGTGACGAAGAGGTGTGATTATAAAATGTTCCTAAGTTGCAAACCTCCGACCTACTCAGGAGAAAGGGAACCAGTGCAAGCTATGAGGTGGCTGAAAGAAATAGAAGCTATCTTCAAAACTAGTAAGTGTGCCAAAGAGGATATAGTACTATATGGGACTGCAATGCTAAAAGCCGATGCTCTATACTGGTGGGAAGCTCTTATTTCTTCTGGAGGATCTGACATATATTCTACTTTCTCTTGGGAAGAATTCGTTATAGCTTTCAGGAAACAGTTTTGTCCCCAAGCAGCAGTTAAACAATTGGAAGGGGAGTTTATGAACTTGCAGCAAGGGAATCTATCAGTTCGGGACTATACCGCTCATTTTCTGGAAAAGTATCATTTCGCGGAATACTACGTTGCCACGGAGGCAATGAAGGTGGAAAGGTTTATCTTCGGGTTAAATTCAGAAGTCAGAAGGCTAGTGACTGCAAAAGGACCCGATACCTTCTCAGCCGCAGTAGATGCCGCAGAAAATGTGGAACGGGATAATAGGAGGGATGCTGGTGATAAAGGTATGGGAAAAAGAAAGTGGGAAGGACCACAGTATGATCCAAAGAAGTCCAGGTTTCAGAGCTTTGATAATCGTCCGCCTTTCCGACCAGCGGAAAGACCTTGTCCGAAATGCAACCGTATCCACCAAGGAAATTGTCAAGTTGATCTTCGGGTTTGTTATAAATGTGGGAAAACCGGACATGTTGCTAAAGACTGTCGAGTAACGCAGTTTTGTTTCTTATGTAATTCTCCGGATCACATTCAGTCTGATTGTCCGAGGGGAAGAGTACAGCAAGGGGGTACGTCGGGGAGACCATCGGGTGTTAGACCAGTAGTACAAAGGCCAGAGCAACCAAGAGCAAGGGGTCGTGCATTTCAGATGATAGCACAAGAAGCGGAGGAAACTCCGGATGTGGTTACAGGTACATTTTTAATAAACTCTACACGTGCTAAAGTGTTATTTGACTCCGGTGCAAACCGATCATTCGTATCTCCTTCATTTGCTACTTATATGCATTTAAAGCCTAAAGTGTTAGATCATGCTTTAATGGTAGGTACTGCAAATGATAATCAAGTATCCGTTAAAGAGGTTTTTGATAGTTGTGTGATAAATATAGAGGGGTGAGGAGTACCTATTCAATTATTTCCTATAGCCTTGATTGAGTTTGATGTAGTAGTGGGGATGGATTGGTTAGCCGAGAATCAGGCTAACATAGTTTGTGATAAGAAGTTGATCAATGTTGTCTTACCTGAGAGGGGACCGGTAGTGATTTATGGTGATCGTAGAAATCATTAGTCTTGCCTTATATCTATGTTAAAAGCTCATAAGTGTGTCAATAAAGGTTGCCCGAGCTACTTAGCTTACGTGATAGATGCTAAGCCCGAAAAGAATAAGTTGGAAGATATTCCTGTTGTCCGTGAATTTCCAGAAGTTTTCCCCGAAGACTTGAATAGTCTTCCTCCCGTTAGACATGTAGAGTTTGGTATAGATCTGATTCCTAGAGCCGCTCCGGTAGCCCATGCACCGTATCGTCTGGCACCTCCAGATATCAAAGAAATGATGGCACAACTACAAGACCTATCCGATAAGGGCTTCATCAGACCCAGTTCTTCGCCGTGGGGTGCACCAGTCTTGTTTGTGAAAAAGAAGGATGGTTCGATGAGAATGTGTATCGATTACCGAGAATTGAATAAGCGCACGATCAAGAACAAGTATCCGCTTCCCAGAATTGATGACCTCTTCGACCAATTGGTTGGAGCTTGCTATTTCTCCAAGATTGATCTAAGATCCGGTTATCACCAACTGAAGATTAAAGAAGAAGACATTCTGAAAACTGCTTTTCGCACAAGGTACGGTCATTATGAATTTTTAGTAATGTCGTTCGGACTGACGAATGCTCCAGCTGGTTTTATGGATCTAATGAATCGGGTATGTAAGCCATATCTCGATAAATTTGTTATTGTATTTATCGATGATATCCTTATCTATTCCCGATCCAAAGAGGATCACGCACAACATCTTCGTTTGATTCTGGAATTGCTGAAGAAAGAAAAGTTGTATGCTAAATTTTCAAAATGAGAATTCTGGCTACGGGAAGTTCAATTTCTTGGGCATGTAGTTTCCGAGAAGGGTATTCAACTTGATCCGATGAAAGTAGAGGCAATTGAAAAGTGGGAACCGTTGAAAACGCCAACCGAAGTACGAAGTTTTCTGGGTTTAGCCGGCTACTATCGAAAGTTTATAAAAGATTTTTTTCGTATCCCTACGCCTCTCACTAAGCTGACCCAGAAGAATCTAAAGTTCGAATGGAAAACAGAACAGGATGAAGCATTCCGAATATTGAAAGAGAAACTCTGTAGCGCGCCGATACTAGTATTACCTGAAGGTTCCGATGATTTTGTTGTTTACAGTGATGCTTCCAAACTGGGATTGGGTTGTGTACTAATGCAGTGTGGGAAGGTTATCGCTTATGCTTCTCGTCAACTAAAGGATCATGAATGGCAGTATCCTACACACGACATGGAACTTGCAGCAGTTGTGTTCGCGCTAAAGATTTGGAGACACTGTCTCTACGGTTCTAAATGTCAAATTTTTACCGATCATAAGAGTCTCCAACATCTTTTCGATCAGCGAGAATTGAATATGAGGCAAAGAAGATGGCTAGAGCTGGTGAATGATTACGACTGTGAAATTCTTTATCATCCGAGAGAGGCGAATGTGGTAGCTGATGCACTGAGTCGTCAAGAAAGAAGTGGAACAATAAAAGCCATTGCACTACGAGCTGAACTTCTACCTAACATCTTTGAAGAATTGAAGAAGTCTCAAGAGGAAGCTTTTCAAGAAGAACATTTGAAATCAGAACGGTTAGTGGGAATATCAGCATCACTCGTAAAAGATGATCGTGAGTTACTGTGTCTGAGAAACAGAATCTGGGTGCCTCGTTTGGGTGATTTACGTGATCGAGTACTACAAGAAGCTCATCAATCTCGTTTCTCTATTCATCCAGGTACGAATTAGATGTATCAAGATTTAAAACAATTTTATTGGTGGTCGGGAATAAAAAGAAGCATTGCTAAACATGTGGAAGGTTGTACTACTTGTAAGAAGGTAAAGATTGAACATCAAAAGCCGTTTGGTCAGTTGGAACGGTTAGAAATACCTATGTGGAAATGGGATCAGATTACTACGGATTTCATCACGAAGTTACCAAGGACTCCGAAGGGATTCGATGCCATTTGGGTGATCGTTGACAGATTGACGAAGTCTGCTCACTTCCTGCCAATAAAAGAAACTTATTCGTTGGAAAAGATAGTCAAGTTGTACATCGACGAAATAGTAACTCGACATGGAGTTCCAATCTCGATTATTTATGATCGGGATAGTCGTTTTACTTCAAGATTCTGGAGGAGTTTTCAAAAGGAAATGGGAACGCAAATAAAACTAAGTACATCATATCATCCTCAAACCGATGGTCAGAGTGTACGAACAATCCAGACTTTAGAAGATATGCTACGGGCCTGCATTGTTGATTTGGGGGGATCATGGGATAAGCATTTGTCGTTGATTGAATTTGCCTACAATAACATTTATCATTCCAGTATACAAGCGGCACCGTTTGAAGTTCTGTATGGTAGAAAATGCCAAACGCCTCTGTGTTGGAATGAAGTGGGAGAGAAACAGTTAGCGGGACCAGATATAGTTCAGTTAACCGCGGATAAGATTACTCAGATTCGGGAACGATTGAAAGTAGCTCAAGACAGGCAGAAAAGCTACGCTGACCGACGCCGAAAGCCGTTAGAGTTCCAAGTTGGATATTTCGTAATGTTAAAAGTCTCGCCTTGGAAAGGAGTCATTCGATTTGGCAAGCAAGGTAAACTCAGTCCAAGGTACATCGGACCATTTGCAATAACAGAAAGAATCGGTGAAGTAGCTTACCGGTTAGATCTCCCGCCAGAATTAAGCCATATACACAATGCCTTTCATCTATCGAATTTTCGAAAGTGTTTGGTTACACCAGATCAGGCCGTTTCTCTACCGGATATACAAGTTGATGAAAAGCTGAATTATGTGGAGGAACCTGAAGCTATAATTGACCACAAAGTTAAAGTGTTGCGGAACAAAGTAATCAAGCAAGTAAAAGTACAGTGGAGACACCATAGGGGTCAGGATGCTACTTGGGAATCAGAATCCGAAATGAGAACTAAGTACCCGTACCTTTTTGCTTAACCGAATTCCGGGACAGAATTCTTTTGAGGTGGAGATGATGTAATACCCCGGGTACGTTCATTAGTTAAATCCTAGTTCCGTTAAATTTATTTAACTTTATAATTGATGTTTAGGGTAAGTTTGGGTAAATTTATAAGTTTAGGGGTGTTTGGGTCTTTATTGAATAGTTCAAGGTCTAAATGGAAAATATATTTAGATATTACCCCTTTAGGATTTCTGATATTTTCATATCAGCAAAAGATCAGATTTCAAGTGTGTGTATGTGTGTGTATTGAAACAAAAGAAGAAAAGGAAGAAAAGAAGGGTTAGGGCATCATTTGGTGTACTTGGAAGGGATTTAAGGTATGTTTTCTTTGTGTTTTATGTCTATGATTACTAGTAGATGGGTTCTATCGGAGTAGAATCATAGATTTCATGTCTGGGGTTGATTCAGCCGAATTCTGGGTTAAAAATAGGTAAACCGACAGAGGTTTCCGGACAAAATGAATGTGTCCGGGTAGTTTTTGTTGATAGTGTCCGGATGATGTTCTGGTGGTGTCCGGACGAGTCCTCTATCCGGGTAAGTCTCTCTTTTCGATAGTTTACGGATGGAATTAGATACCGTATGGTATCCGGATTACTTTGGTGTCCGGATGTTGTCCGGATTGTTTATGTTATCCGGAATGTTGTGTTATCCGGATTGTTTAAGTTGTCCGGAAAGTTGTGTTGTCCGGATAGTTTGTGGTATCTGGATACTTTAGCTGTTTGGTCATTTTTTACAATTCAGATACTTTTGAGTATCCAGTAGCCTGTGTTTTGTTGACTCTTGGATAGGGAAAGAATGAGGATTGAATATACTGTGGACTCGACTTAAGTTCGGGTTTGGGGGTAACATTTGAGGATAGAGTTATCTAGAGCTCTTAGCTTTAGTAAGTCTTATGTGTTCTATTTGGTAAAAAGATACTTGTATTTAATTGTTTCAGATACTGTGAATTTGGAGTGAAAGCTGAATCTTGTGGAAAAGACTGGAAATAGTTTTTGATAAACAAACAGGTGAGTTTTACTTTAAAATGTTTTCAAACTGGAATACATATATATATATGTGGATTGAGAATGTGATAATTTGTGTAAATATGTGTACATGTATGAAGTATGATATATTGAGATGTATATTATATTTATATGAGTATTACACTACACGAGTACAAATTGGCCGGGCTTAGGACCGGTGGAGTTTGCTGTACGGAGGGATAGCGGTGTTGGTTGTGATTTTCGTACAGCGGAGTTAATTTATTAGTTGGCTTGCAACCAACTAATATGGCCATGGAAAATGAGACAGGAAGTACACGATGCATGAGTTTTAATTGGTATTCATCTTTGGATTATGTATATGGTATTTGTGTAAAAAGGGTTTTAAAACTAACAGGGATTTTCTCACTTAGACCGCTAGGTCTAACCCTCATTTTGTTTTAAAATATGTATTCCAGGTCGTGGATCGGGTAAGAGCAAGTGAATAGAGTAATCGGTGGCTAGCTTTTGGGAAGACATAATTTGAAGATTATAATGTGTTTTGTAGTTATAAACTCATTACCGGATATCATGTTCTCCACATTTTTGTGTGCCCGGTATCAATCAAAACCTAAGGAGTCTCATTTCACTGCTGTCAAACGAATTTTTCGTTATTTACGTGGTACTGCTGATCTTGGCTTGTGGTACCCGAGAGAGACAGGTTTTGCACTATCCGCTTATTCCGATGCGGATCACGTGGGCTGCATGTTGGACCGGAAGAGCACCTCAGATAGCCTGGTAAGTTGGGCGTCAAAGAAGCAGCAATGTGTTTCCACATCAACTGCCGAGGCGGAGTACGTGGCCGCCGCGAGCTGCTGTTCACAAGTCATCTGGATATGGACGCAACTCAAGGACTATGACTTCACGTACGTCAAAGTCCCAATCTACTGCGACTCGAAGAGCGCCATTGCCATATCAAGCAACCCGGTCCAACACACCAAGACGAAGCACATCGACATTCGGTATCACTTCATTAAGGATCACGTCGAAAGAGGTACAGTCGAACTCTACTTCGTAAATACTGAACATCAGTTAGCAGACCTGTTTACAAAAGCCTTGGACGAAAAACGTTTTAACACTCTAGTGTCCAAGTTAGGTATGCTCAAACTGACGACTTAATCCGATTGTGTGCCCGTTACAAGTTCCATACATCTCCGAGTAACTGTCTACTCATCATCCGGTGTGTACACTCCTGATGGTTGAGCATACACTTTCTCGCACTTGTATTCTACCTGTCTCAGTTACACACTTAGATCTAGTCTCTGTATTTATTTCCTAGATTTCGTTTGTTTCCTTTCTTTCTTCGTGTGTTTCTTTTCTTTCATACTGTCGTCTTCTTTAAAAAGTCACTATTTGTGCTTTCACGGTGTGTTCACAGGTTCAGGGGAGCACATAGCAGTCTCAGGTATGTTTACTCATCTGTTGAGGGGGAGCGCCACACACAGTTTTTTCTTAAAATGATAAAAAAAAGTTTTTGTGTGTGTAGGCACTCCCGTGTGATTCTCAAACTACGTTCATCATTTGAGGGGGAGCGACACCGTGTTTTTCTTTAAATGCTAAAGTTTTTTTGGTGTCAGACTCCTCATTGCATAGTTATGCACTGTCCGAGGGGGAGCAAGGTTTTCCTCATGCTCAGTTTGAGGGGGAGCGAGAGAAGGTCCTGTTACAGTTTCATATTTTTTACAAAATTCTACTTTGCAAAACCCTTGTAACCAGAAAGTCATCCGGAAACCATATCTATCCGGATAGGTTTCCGGACCGGATCCCTATCCGGGTTAGACAAGAATCCGGATGAACCACCCGGGCTTTAGGGATCATATATACATTCGGGTTCACTCTCTTTCTTTACCCGGAACACTCCTGCAAAAACCCTAAACCCCACGTCTATCTCTCTCTCGCTCGGACCACTTCCAACTCATCGATTTTCGCTCGTTTTCGGTCTCACACACAGGTATGATGCTCGAAAACTCAGCTCGATCATTTGTGGTATCACCTATCTCACACCACACCACACATCGACCCTCATTTTGGTCAATTCTCGCAAACTGAAACCCATTTTTTGGGTCTCGTCGTTTTTGGATTTACTCGATGGAGTCTAGCCTGTCTTAACTGATTCTATATGCTTCTCTGAGTCCATCGACACTCTCTGGATAGTTTAGCACTTGATTGGGTCTGAATGATAACTCGATTGGTTGGTTTATGATTCGTCCGAGAACACTCAACATGTCCGGATAGTTTCATACGGATGGTGATTTATCCGGAAATGCTCATAAATATATATGTTTTGTCCGGATTCATCCAACACCCGGAAACCCTAGTTGTCCGGAAACCTTCGGGTTTCCGGTAAGTTCAACTACCGGGAAGTTGGTATGTCTGGACTCCCATGTTATCCGGAAACCCCTATTAATCGACAACCATGTGTTGTCCGGGTTGTTTCTTTTCTCCGGAAACCCAGTTGTCCGATAACCATTGCTTATCCGGGAACACTCTTCCCGTCCGGACACCATGTGTTGTCCGGAAACTCTTGTTGTCCGGAAAGTCTTGCTTTCCCATTTATGTCCGGACACCCCTGTCTTGGTCATTCCAGTACCTGCTTCTATCACTGCCAGTCCTCAATCTATCTACGATTGAGCCCATTAAAGTATACGCGCTGACAATCGTTCATCCGCTTCAATCACTAACTGTGCTTCATTTTTATTACAGATTACTTAATGGCGGATCAACAGCAACATCCTCCACAAAACCCAGTGGATCAACAAGTTCCTCCACAAGAGGACCTCATTGACGAAGCAGTTGACGATGCCCTGGTCGCTCCTGACCATGGTACTGAACTGGAGGCCAACAATCACCATCTGGACCCGACACTATTCAGACCACAACCACAACATCGGGTTATTCTGGACATCCTCATGGGTCATCCTCTCCATGAGGCCCTAACCGCAACTACCGACGTCCCATTACTATACGTACTTCAAGTTTGGTTCTCCGCACAAGTCCGCACGGCCGGTAACTCACAGACGATCACCGCTCAAATCGATAATCAACAATTCACGCTTACACAGGAATCCTTCCGCCGCCTTCTATCACTTCCAGAAGCCACTGCTAGCAATCATCAACGGTACGATCCTGCCGTTAATGACAAAACTCTATGCGCCCAAGTCCGCGCGCTCGGCTACAACTTTGCACTCCCCAGGCCATCCGATTTCAACAGAAAGCACCTGGCCCCCATCTGGTACACCTTGTTTACGATTCTAAACAGGTGTCTCTCGTCTAGATGGAAGGGAATTGACCAGTGCACCGGCGATTTTATGCGGCTCTTCCATGCCGTGTGCTACAACCGACATGTCGACTTCGCCATGATCATCTGGCGTGAGTTAGTCCAAGCTATTCGCCATATAGGAGGTACTAAACAGAAGAAATTCCTTCCTTACCCGCGTTTCCTCTCGCTGGCTGTGCGACAACATCTGAACGAGAATCCAGCCATACCGCAACGCCAAGCACATCCGGTATGTCCACCTCATCATCTACACTACACGGTTATCCACAATCCATCCGACGCGGTAGCCATGCCTATTCCTGACGCCCTTCGAGCAATCGCCGATCCCACCGCACCAGGAGTGATAGCATATAGGGAAGCGATAGGAAATCCCATGGTCCACCCAGAACCGGAGGGACCTGCCCAGGGACCTAGACCCGAGCGACATGAGGGTCCAAGAGTGAGAGGTGGAAGGGCCCGGCAAGCAGGTGCTGCCGGGCGGGGTATGTTGATCGTTAGGGGAAGGGGAACTAGTGTGAGTGGTGCAGTGGTATCGCAACCCAGTTCTAGACAACCCCGTCCAACAGGCAAAGCTGGAGCATCGTCCTCTCGACCGATGCTTCATCATGATTCTAAAACGTACTTATCCGACCCGCCTACACCACGTATGCAAGTTCACAACGTGGAATCTGACTCCGACACGGAATCCGATACGACCCGTGCCATTCGGCTCTAAAAAAAACCTCCCCGTATCGGACCGAACCCCGACTTCACCGAAGGCATCCCACTTGCCTCACCTACCCATGCTTCACCTAGGATTGAGGGAGTAGAAGGAGTTGAGTTAGAAATTGTGAGCCGGAGAGAACTGCGTTCGAAAGCGAACCAGGAAAGATTGGGCCGTAAAGATAACGAGGCTCTTGAGCGACCCAAACCGAATGTAATCCGGGTAGCCACATCTACTATCCGGTCTCATTTGTTGGGACGGGTATCGAAGAAGACTCCGTGGACCCAGCGGAGCAATTGCACAACCCCCTTATCCACTCATTCGTCTCTCAAAAGACGGATGTTTCAATTTCACACGGGGAAATAGCACAACTTCCACCGGCCTCTCACTCAGAGAGTGCTGGTGTTGAAATAAGCGACCAACAGCCCCCGATCGCGACTTCATTTCGTGCACAATCGAGTCTAGAGCCTTTTGACATCGACAATTCTTCGACTAGGACACAAACGGAGCAACACCAAGTCGAGACTCTTCGTGACTCGGCCGGAACCACCGTAGTGTCTCCGCCTTTAGGTGGAACGCGAGGATCGGAGGGAAATCCTACCACAGCTACCATCTTGCCAACTGTGAACGTAGGTGGCTCTGCCTCTCAGGTAGATGCCTCAGCGGGTAACCTAAGTGGTCCCCGAGTTACTCACCCTGACTTTGTGTCGCAAGGGTCCCTGGACAGCACCCTCAAGGCTGTACGAGAGGTATGTCGCCGCCGAGCTCGCCAAAATAATCAAAGGCAAAGCAAAGATCGTCGAAGCTGAAACCGCACCTACACCTCCACCGACATTCGTTCAACCAATCTATTCGGTGGATACTCTGAAGACGATGCTTTTGGCTCAGCTACTCCAGCAATCTGAATTCGACGCCTCAACTGAAGCAGACCTGATATCTGTTCTGAAATTCCAGGTCACTGCTCCTTCATCATCCATTACCACTCGCTTAGGCACCATTGACTCGACTCTCAAGGACTACAACCAAGTTCTCACAACGCTGTCCGAGAGGGTCCGCTCACTCGAAGATACCTGTAAGAGTCAAACTGGTGGTCTGAAACGCAAGCACGATGACCAGGATGATCCTGATCACCGTGAGGGGGGGAAACGACTACGACCTACTGAGACCGCCCCTATCCTCACAGAATCTACAACTGTGGTTCATCTGGAACCAGCAACTGCGGCAACAACAACCGAAGCCGAACCTGAAGCCGAGTTGCCATTAGCCGAGATGGTAATAGATATGGACATCTCAGATGATGAAGACCCGACGGTTGAAAAGCCCGAGGGTTCAACACAGGAACTGGTCGACTTTGACTCATCAGATAGACCATTACTGGATATGATCGATCCAGACTGCGAAGCCAACCCGGAGACCAAAGATGCATGGTACGAAAAAGCCTCCAGTGCCGTAAATCTCCAGGTAAACTTGGTTTTCCCGACTGATGAAGACGACAACATCGACTATGATCAGTTCCTGCTACAGAATTTTTATGGCACTTCTCCCGTTCACTCAAGCAAAGCCGCCGAAACTTCTGAAAGACCCCAATCTGCAACTGTCAATCCTACGACATCTCCTCTACAACAAAAGACAGCTCCTGATCTTCCTCCCCTTCCTCAGCAACAAATCCGTTGGGAGAAGATCCCTGTATTTATTCCTCACCTGGAGGAATCCATGAAGAAGTTGTTTGTTCACAAGCTACGCACGATCGAGCCGACCTTTTGCCTTGGTATTTACAACTACAGCCCTGAATACCAATGCCGATACATCTACGCAATGAAACGGTGTCTACCAGTCAGCCAAGTCAGAACCAAGCATCAGATCACAGAGGTACAAAACATACAGTCCAGCCGCATCATGAAAATTGTCTATCCAGTATTCACCGTCCGCCGAGAAGATGGTAATGAATGGAAATTTTCTGAAGCCGACTTCCAGAACCTCCGACCGTTTGACTTTCTGGCTCTTCTGAAAGACCTTCTCACTAGAACCAGCTGACCGCTTACCGTTACAAAGGCGCTCGAAGCTGTTCGTCGATTCCTGGTCCGCACAATTATGATGTCTTATCTAACGGACTTCCAAATGGCTATCGAGAATAGGGCGAAGAAAGTAAATCTGATAAAGTCGGATCTGCAAGCTCCTGAGTTGAACATGTATCCCGAGAACACTATGCTTCTAGAACCAGAATTTGGGATCGTCTACGTCAACGAACAGAAAGAGAAAAGATTTCTGCGATTCAGTCAGGTAGAAAGATTCTGCGACGGCACGCTCTTCAAAGTTCAAGATGCTCTTCGAAGGATCATTTAGCACGAGTCTGAAAATCCAAGGGTTTCGTATGTTCCTAATCTGAATGAAATAACTGCTCAGAATGCCTTGGAAATGGTTGAAGAACGCATCGACTATCGCCGTTCTGTCAGATGGTTCGAGATCCACTTCGCGCTTCGAAAAAGATATGTCGCGAACTGGCACCAAATCGAACTTCAAATCAAAGGGGGAGATTGTTAGGGTAATATTTGGTTGATTAGAAGTTCAAGGGGCTAATTGTAATAGATTAAATTAGGCCTTGTTAGTGAACGGGCCGTGGGCTTGTTAACCACGGGCCCGCCATATATAAAGCAATCTATCCTTAGAAAAATAGGCTAGTTGTCTCTTTTGCTTTCATCACTCTTTATTTTAATTCTCTCTAATATTGAAAGCTTAATCAGAGATGACCAGTTGAAATCGTATGCTTCATTGTTTACTTGTTTGATTTCATTATTGTTGCACGGATCTAAGACTCACAGGACCGTACTTGTTATATGATGTATCTTGTTATGTAACGATGTTATGCAATGTATGTTATTTGTTGTATGTTTGGATATCCGGGTCGTTACACTTCGACAGCTAGTTGTCCTACTTGAGTCTCTATGTTCCTTATGGCTGCTTGAGTTTGATTCATGAAACCTTTGAGAATTGATTCGAGTGATGGTTGAGTCTCAGCGGGGTGAGTTGGTCGTGGTTGGAACTGTTGCGAGGATTGCCCTTGCTGAAAGTTCTGTGGGGGATGCCCACTGTGATGTTGGTGAAATCCAGGGGGTTTTGCGGTGTTTGCTGGATATGAATCGCCCCATGGGGTTGGAGTCCTGGATTACCAGCCCAAGAGAAATTCGGGTGATTTCTCCAACCTGGATTATCAATCTGTGAATACGGATTGTTCCTCGGGTCGGTTCCTATAACATTAACGGCCTCAGGATTTGCTGGACAATAGTAAAAAACATGTTCCTCTCCATAGAGGGAACAGTTCTCAGGGAGATGTGTAGCGGAATTGACTTGTCCTCTATTTTGATTCAAAACTAATCTGGTTAAGGCCACTAACTGTGCATTCATGGTTTTGAGTGCCTCGGAATCAATGGTGTTGGTCTTTGGTATGGGTGCTCTAGGATTTGACCACACGGTATTGTTGTTAGACACTTTTTCTAAGATTTGATACCCTTCATTGTAGGTTTTACTTATGAATGTTCCACCTGCTGTTGCATCTAAGATGATTTTGGCTGCATTGGAAAGACCATTGTAAAAGGTTTCCAATTGGATGCAATGTGGGATGCCGTGGTGTGGGCACTTTCGAAGTAAATCATTAAATCGTTCCCATGCATCTGAAACAGCCTCATCTTCTTCTTGCTTGAACAAAATAATATCATTTCGAAACCTTACATTCCTTGTGGGAGGAAAGTATTTTTGTAGAAATTTGTCAGCAAGTTCTTTCCAAGTGGTTATCGAGTGAGGTGCATGTGAGTTCAGTCAAGCCTTTGCCTTATCCTTAGTGTAAAAGGGAAAAACCTTATCCTTAGAAATTTCACACCTTGCAATTGAAAGGAATCAGTCATTTCCAAAAAAGATTTTAAGTGCGAGTGTGGATCCTCAGATGGTGATCCTCCAAACTGACCCATGGCTTGGATCATTTGAAACATCACAGGTTTGAGTTCAAAATGTTGTGCAACAATGTTGGGCCTTAAAATCCCGGAGGTTAAGTCACTAGCTCCGGAAGTAGCATAGTCCCGTATTTTTCGATCTTTGCTATCGGCAATCGTCACTGTGGTCTCCACTATTGGTGTGTTGATGGGTCTTTTTGCTCCTGCCATGTTTACAGTGGGGTTCACAGTGGTTTGCCGATTTTTGTTCTTTCGTCTTCTTCAAAAAGTTTTTCCTATTTCAAGATCGATTGGCACCAAAGGTTCGTGTTGTTGCCTTGACATGCAACACGAACAACTTAGAAAAACGAGTTACTCGGGCTCGAACAAAAACTAATGTCTTGAGATTAGAAATCACGCTAGTCCCCGGCAACGGCGCCAAAAACTTGGTACGTGCGAAATATGTGAATTAATCGCAGTGGGTTGCAAACTGTCCACAGTGGGAAGCGCAAGTGTACACTGTCCAGTACGATCGTCACAGCAAGTAATAGTTGGTAAAATAGCAGAATTGAATCCACAGGGACTGAGCAATCAGGACAATACTGTAACAACCCCAATTCCCATATACATAACAAATCACCTAATGTAATATAACATTGATATAACAACGAAACTTCACATTACAAGTACGGTCCCAAAGTCTTTTGCATTACAAAAATAAAACATTCCATTACAACTTTGACTTACTATAACCATACATAACATTTAACTATGATAACACTACTGCTGCTAAACATGCCAAAATCTTTGTTGGTCCCGAAAGGCTTAAACAAGTTTGTAGAAGGGGGGGGGGGGGATGAATACAAACACACTATTTTACTTTTCTAAATTGTTTATTGATAAATCATTAACAATTTACAGCTTGTTGCGGAAACAAGATTAAGGATAAACCTAAATCTAAACAAGTTGGAACACTAAGGTTTTCTTGCACTAAGAAAGATAAGGAGATTACTAATAAAATCCTATCTTGAGAGATTTGAACTTGTCCAGAGTTAGCAAGTTACTTCAAATGAAGTGAGTTCATCTCTTTATATACTGCATGTATAACGAGAGAATTCATCAACTATGACCAGCGTATATTTCTTTCCAGCGATGGATTGTTTGTTAACGGGGCCGAACAAATCCATATGGAGTAGTTGAAGAGGAGATGACACTGAGGAAACTTGCTTGGACTTAAAGCTTGCCTTGGTCTGCTTCCCTTTTTCACACGCTGAACATAAGGATTCTTTGGCGTATGAATGTTGAGGTAGACCAGTGACTAACTCTTTGGATGAAAGAGTATTCAGTGTCTTGAAGTTGAGATGTGAAAGCCTCTTGTGCCATAGCCAGTTGACATCAGAAGATGCCTTTGAGAAGAAACAGGAGTTCTCAGTGGTTGTTGAGTCCATGTTTATAACGTAAACATTTTCCAAACGATAACCGCTGAGAGCTATCTTCTCCTTTTTGTCAGAGACAAAGCAGGATTCCTTGGTGAAAATCACTTTGTTATCCATGTCGCAAAGCTGACTGATGCTCAGAAGATTATGCTTCAGCCCTTCAACATATGCGACTCTTCTGAAGGATGTTGTACCATTTGAAAGTACACCATACCCTCGGGTGTGTCCTTTTCCATTTCCACCGAAAGTCACAGAGGGACCCTTCTCTTCCTTGTATTCAGCGAGCAGGCTTTTCTTTCCAGTCATGTGTCTAGAGCATCCGCTATCGAGATACCAGATACCCTTCTTAACCTGCAATACAAAGGAAGATTAGTTTTGCTTGGGTACCCACTTCACCATGTATACGCGTTTGTCAGTGGAAGTGGTTGGAATGGGTTCAGCAGTCTTCGCAGCATTTGAAGATTCAGCTTTGTCTTTCTTCACTTTGGTCAATTTCTTGACCTTAGCGGTAGGAGTCACCTTGACCTGACTTGCAACTGGTTTGGTCTTCTTTGGTGCTATCTTCACCTTAGCTATCTTATCAGCTTTGGTGGCTGTGGGACACTTACTTGCAATATGATCGGTAAGTCCACAGTGATAACATTTCCTATAACTAAAATTAGTTCTAGGACCACTTGTGTGCTGAGCTTTTAATTTGGAATTCAAAGTGCCAGCACCAAGTACACTATTGGTTTTTGAAATAGGACGAACATTCAGTTCTTCAGATTTCTTACCAAGGATATCTACTCTGAGTCTAGGAGTAGGTCGCTGAACTGATCCAGAGGTCTGATTTCTAGAACCAGATGAATGAATCACTAAGGCTTTGGAAGCATTCAGCTTAGGTACTAAAGTACCCTTCTGAGGATTTTGATAAATTACAATTCCTTTACCTTTATCTTTAGAGACAGAAGTAGGTTTTGAATAAACCATTTTCTCCTTACCTTTTGAGGAGGTAGGAGTTTCCTCAGGGATTGGTGTAATCGACGAGGAGTACTGAGATGAAGAAGTGTCAGCTACTGAGGATACGAACGTTCCAAATTTAAGCATTGAACGTTCAGTGGTTGGTATTGGAGTATCATATTTATAACCCAGACCACGTTTATCACTCAGAGGAATCTGAGCCTTAATTATCTCAGTGATCTTTGTTGAAGAATTACACCATCCTTCAACAGTAGCTTGTTCAGCTTTTAATGCAGCGATAGCTTCCGCTCGTTCAATTTTGACTAGCTGATTTAAATGGACTTGATCTTTAAAATCTTCTTCAAATTTAGAAAGCTTTTCTATTTGAAGGTGGCAATTTTTAAGCTTTTCAGCGAGATCAAGATTTTGGTTTTCAACCACAGCTTTGCCGTTCATGGCTTCGTATAAACTTCTAGTCAGTAGTTCGATTTTACGGAGACTATCAGCTTCATCAATATTTACAATATTGGTAAAGAAGGAGGGTGATACCTGAATGGCAGATGTTGAAGTGGAGGGAATGTTTGAACTTTCTTCCTCTTCTTCAATCTTGGCCATGAGACATTGATTTGCTTCATCATCTTCAGAATCAGATGATGAGGCTTCTTCATCAGAAGCAGCCCAATCATAGTCAGCCATTAGGCCTTTTCCCTTCTTCTTAAAGCTTTTCAGCTTTGCATACTTCTCCTTCAGCTTTAAGTATTTGTCGTCTTTATTCCTTGGAACAAAGGATTTCTTTGTAAAGGCTGAAGGTCTCATGATTTTCTTTGACCTGCACTCGTTAGCGAAATGACCTGTCTTTTCGCAGTTAAAACAAGTATCAGTAGCCTTATCAACAAAAGCTGATGACTTAGGCTTGTCAGCTATAGAAAGAGTTTTGTTCTTTCTAAACATTTTCTTCTTGGCGAATCTCCTGAACTTTTTAGTTAGGAGAGCCAAGGATTCATCATCTGAAGAATCAGAATCTGATGATCTTTCAGAGTTACTTTATAACTCAGTGATAGTGACCACGGGTCGCTGAGTAGAAGGTTCCTCTGAGATTAAAGCAACAGGGGTGCTTTTGGAATCTTTTACAAGATTCTTCTTAAGATGGCTAGATTGCTCATGATTCAGCAATGTGCCATATAAGGTAGCAAGTGTCATTGATCTTAGATCTTTTGACAGCTTGAGACACATGGAATAATTGTCCCAGCTTTCAGGTAAACATTCTAAAAACTTTGTCAGAACTTCAAAGTTAGAATATTCCTTACCAACCGTTTTAAGATCTATAATTAAGCAATTAAAACGTTGATGTACTTCAGAGAGAGTTTCATTCTTACCAGAGATGAAACTTTCGTATTGTCTTACCAGGTTGATCTTTCTTGAATCCTGGACTTCAGACGTTCCTTCATACTGAACACATATTGTGTCCCACATGGCTTTTGAGGATTTCAGGTTCATGACGGAATGGTAGACTTCGTCAGGAAGGGCCATGGATAGTATGGATCTGGCTTTTGTATCTATAGTCACTTTCTTCTTGTCTTCATCGGTCCAATGATGGATTTCCTTTGGAATCAGCCTTTCTGGAATAGCAGCTCTAGTTGCAGTGGCTGGAACGGCAGGATCAATCGTTACAGGGATGTGTGGACCGTTTTCAAGATAGTAAGGTATAGTAGGGTCTACACCTTCTAAGAAGAGTGTCATCCTATTTTTCCATAAGTTGAAGTTGTCTCTGGAAAATCTAGGGGGTTTTGCAAGAGAACCATTGTCGATATAGTGAGTGTTTGTGTTTGAGTTGGCCATTTTCAGATAATAGCAAGGAAGAGAAATATCTTAGATTAGATCTTGTTTATGATATTAAACAAATCTGCTCTGATACCACTTGTTGGTCCCGAAAGGCTTAAACAAGTTTGTAGAAGGGGGGGGGGGGGATGAATACAAACACACTATTTTACTTTTCTAAATTGTTTATTGATAAATCATTAACAATTTACAGCTTGTTGCGGAAACAAGATTAAGGATAAACCTAAATCTAAACAAGTTGGAACACTAAGGTTTTCTTGCACTAAGAAAGATAAGGTGATTACTAATAAAATCCTATCTTGAGAGATTTGAACTTGTCCAGAGTTAGCAAGTTACTTCAAATGAAGTGAGTTCATCTCTTTATATACTGCATGCATTTAATGCAATTCAGTATACACTTTACACGTGTCATCAGCGGATTGGTTGCATGTCATTGACCTTTGTTGACAACCTTAGTAGCCGCATGAATGAACAGTGTAGTATCAGAGTGGTTGTACGATTTCAGATTTTCGGAGGTTCTTTTCTGACATTTCGTACGGTGGCGTGCAAGGGAGGTTAAGACAAAAGTACTTTGTACGGAGGACTTCATGATCAGCTTTCGTTGATTCAGCGATTATCATTTACTATTCAGCAGATGATAAAGTTCAGCGATAGCTGAAGTCTTGTACTTGATACTTCACGTTGAGTGGACAAATCTGAGTCTTCGCTGATCCGCATCAGTTCATTAGGAGACTTGTCACTGGTTCTTGAGCTTGATCTTCGACTTCAGCGTAGAACCTTTGTTGACGTGAATCTTGTCTTCAGGGATCATAAGTAAACAACTAACTTATCAGCGATCACCATAAGGACTGAACAGACTCAGCGATATGGTGAACAGTGTTCGCTGAATGTTTAATCTAAAAGTGCGAGAGTTCCTATCAGCAGTACTGTAAGATCTTAGTACTTATCAGCGATAGTGAAACTCTGATACATATTGTTTACTTACAATTTTCACTAAGTATTTAAGATAGGGTCATTATCAAATCACTGAGGGTTTGGATCAACAATCTTCGTCATATAATCCTTCACAAAAGCCATCCCTTCTTTTACTCTAATTACTTGCTCTTACTCAATCCGCCACCTGGAATACATATTTTGAAAACAGAAATGAGGGTTAGACCCAATGGTCTAGTGAGAAATCACTGACAATTTAGTAAACTTTTGTATCAAAACCATTTATATAACGCTTTTCATATAACACCCACATATCACACGTAATTAATTACCAATCAATAATCAAGCTTCGTACACATCTCGTTTCACCTTATTCCTCCACAATTGGCCAAATTAATTGGTTGCGAGCCAACTAATCTACTGTACAACAAATACAGTAAACACACCGGTCCTATGCCCCGCCACGTATTATATTCTGATATAATACTCACATAATTATAATATCTCAATATATCATAATTACACACATATGACATCCACATAAATGTATTCCAGTAAAAACACTTTGAATTAAAACTCACCTGTTTGATTATTACACACGCTCGCAAGCTCCTTTTACAATGGTCTTATCTCTTATCACGACTCCACAGAATCTGAAACAAGTTAAGATACATACATGCTTTACTAACCAATCACATAGAGCTTACCAGTTCCTGTTCTTAACTGTATCACTAAACTTAACAAACTACCGGGACTACACAGAGTACCGGAACTTCTCAGTACCGGGACTCCTTGGTACTGGGAGTCTCGATCACCGGGATTTAACCAATACCGGAAGTCACAATACCGGGACTCCACACTACCGGGGTTTCATACTACCGGGAGTCCATACTACCGGGACTCCAAGGTACCGGGAGTCGACCAGACCGGGAATCCACCGGGAGTCTAAGAACACAGTCGGTTTCATCCTACCTAGATTTGATTGAATTCAACACCAATCACAGAAATCGTGATTTCTAAACCGGTAAACATCTTCTATGTAAGATTACAAGCATAAAATGTGAAGATACTTACCTCAAAATCTCTTATATATCAATCGATTGATGCGATAGTCGTATCTTTCTTATTCTGCTTCTTTTCGCTTTCACACACACACACACTCTTACTATTTTTAGGTTTTAGGATAATATCTGATGTCTAAGGGTTATATCAATTCACAATTTACCAAATAAACCTTAAACTTCTCAATTATAACCCAAACATCCCTAATCTTATAATTTTCCCAAACATACCCTAAACATCTAACTTTAAAGTTAACTTCATTTAACGGAAAGAGAATTTAACTAACGGACTTACCCGGGGTATTACATCATCTCCCCCTTAAAAGAATTCCGTCCCGGAATTCAATTAAGCAAAAAGATGAGGATATTTGGCTCTCATTTCTGATTCGGATTCCCACGTAGCATCCTGACCTCTATGATGCCTCCACTGGACTTTCACTTGTCTGATCTCCTTATTCCGCAGCACTTTAACTTTATGATCAACTATAGCTTCCGGTTCTTCCACATAATTCAGTCTTTCATGGACTTGTATTTCTGGTAGGGAGACTGACTGATCTGGAGTAACCAAACACTTTCGGAAGTTCGATACGTGAAATGCATTATGGATTCTGCTCAATTCCGGTGGAAGATCTAATTTGTAAGCTACTTCACCGATCCTTTCTGTAATTGCAAACGGTCCGATATACCGGGGGCTAAGTTTATCTTGTCATCCAAATCGAATGACTCCTTTCCATGGCGAAACCTTTAACATTACGAAATCACCAACTTGAAATTCCAATGGCTTTCGGCGTCGGTCAGCGTAGCTTTTCTGTCTGTCTTGAGCCACTTTCAATCGCTCACGAATCTGAGTAACCTTATCGGCAGTTAATTGAACTATTTCCGGCCCCGCTAACTGTTTCTCTCCCACTTCGTTCCAACACAGAGGCGTTCGGCATTTCCTACCATACAGTACTTCGAACGGTGCCGCTTGTATGCTGGAATGATAACTGTTGTTGTAAGCGAATTCGATCAACGATAAATGCTTATCCCATGATCCCCCAAAATCAACAATGCAAGCCCGGAGCATATCTTCTAAGGTCTGAATCGTTCGTTCACTCTGCCCATCTGTTTGAGGATGATATGCCGTACTTAACTTTATATGTGTCCCTATTTCTCTTTGAAAACTTCTCCAAAATCTTGAAGTAAAACGACTATCACGATCAGAAATGATCGAGATTGGAACTCCATGTCGAGTTACTATTTCGTCAATGTACAACTTTGCTAATCGTCCCATCGAATCGGTTTCCTTTATCGGTAGAAAGTGTGCAGACTTAGTCAATCTGTCGACTTCGGAGTCCTTGGTAGCTTCGTGATGAAATCTGTGGTAAACTTCCACATAGGTATTTCTAGCCGTTGTAGTTGACCAAACGGCTTTTGGTGTTCGATCTTTACTTTCTTACAAGTATCACATCTTTCCACATACTGAGCAATCCCTCTTTTTATCCCCGGCCACCAATAGAATTGCTTTAAGTCTTTATACATCTTGTTTGTACCTGGGTGAATAGAGAAACGGGATTGATGAGCTTCTTGTAAAACACGATAACGTAACCCACCCAATCGAGGTACCCACACTCTGTTTCCCAGACACAATAACCCCCGATCATCTTTTACTAGCAATGCTGACATCCCCGCTAACCGTTCTGATTTCAGATGTTCATCCTGATAAGCCTCCATTTGGCACTTCTGCAATTCGTCAAATATGTTGGGTAGAAGCTCAGTTCGTAGCGAAATAACTTTTATTGTTCCACCCCTTTCTTGACGACTCAATGCATCAGCTACCACATTTGCCTTTCCTGGGTGATAAAGGATTTCACAGTCGTAATCGTTCAGCAATTCTAGCCATCTCCTTTGTCTCATATTCAGTTCCTTCTGATCAAAGAGGTGTTGGAGACTCTTGTGATTGGTATAAATCTGGCATTTGGAACCATATAGATAATGTCTCCAAATCTTTAACGCAAAGACGACTGCTGCAAGTTCCATATCGTGCGTAGGGTACTGTCTTTCAGAATCCTTTAATTGTCGAGAAGCATAAGCAATAACTTTCCCACGCTGCATAAGCACACATCCCAATCCTAGTTTGGACGCATCACTATAAACCACAAAGTCTTCCGAACCTTCAGGTAGTGATAAAATCGGCGCGCTGCATAGTTTCTCTTTCAATATTTGGAATGCCTTGTCCTGTTCTGCTCTCCATTCGAACTTTAAATTCTTTCGGGTCAACTTAGTCAAAGGCGTTGCAATACGAGAGAAGTATTTTATGAATTTCCGATAGTAGCCGGCTAAACCCAGAAAACTACGTACTTCTGTTGCTGTCTTCGGTTGTTCCTACTTTTCAACTGCTTCCACTTTCATCGGATCAACTTGTATACCTTTCTCCAAAACCACATGCCCCAGAAATTGCACTTTCCGTAGCCAGAATTCACATTTAGAAAACTTTGCATATAACTTTTCCTTCTTCAGTAGCTCCAGAATCAAACGAAGATGTTGCGCGTGCTCTTCCTTGGATCGAGAATAGATAAGGATATCATCGATAAATACAATTATGAATTCATCGAGATACGGTTTACATACCCGATTCATTAAATCCATAAAGGCAGCTGGAGCGTTCGTCAATCCAAACAGCATCACTAAAAATTCATGATGACCATACCTCGTTCGAAAAGCAGTCTTTAAAACGTCTTCTTCTTTAACTTTCAACTGGTGATAACCGGACCTTAGATCAATCTTGGAGAAATAGCAAGCTCCAACTAACTGATCAAAGAGGTCATCAATTCGAGGTAGCGAATACTTGTTCTTTATTGTGCGCTTATTCAATTCTCGGTAGTCGATACACATTCTCATCGAACCATCCTTCTTTTTCACAAATAACACTGGTGCTCCCCACGGCGAAGAACTAGGTCTGATGAAGCCCTTATCTGATAAGTCTTGTAGTTGTGCCATCATCTCTTTCATTTCTGGAGGAGCCAAACGATACGGTGCACGGGCTACAGGAGTGGCCCCAGGAATCAAGTCTATACCGAACTCTACTTGTCTAACTGGAGGAAGACTATCCAAGTCTTCAGGGAAGACTTCTGGAAATTCACTAACTATAGAAATATCTTTCAACTTAATCTTTTCAGGTCTACTATCTATCACATAGGCTAAGTAACTCTGGCAACCCTTATTCACACACTTACGGGCTTTTATCATAGATATAAGGCAAGACTGATGATTCCTACGATCACCATAAATCACTACTGATCTCTTATCAGGTAGAACAACATTGATTATCTTCTTATCACAAACTATGTTAGCCTGATTCTCAGCTAACCAATCCATCCCTACTACCACATCAAATTCGATCAAAGCTATAGGAAATAATTGTATAGGCACTTCGCATCCCTCTATATTTATCACACCCTTCTCAAAAACTTCCTTTACTGACACTTGATTATCATTTGCAGTATCTACCAGTAAAGCATGTTCTAACATTTTTGGCTCTAAATGCATATGAGCAGCAAACGAAGGAGACACAAAAGATCGGTTTGCACCGGAATCAAACAACACTTTAGCACGTGTAGAGTTTATGAAAAATGTACCTGTAACCACATCCAGAGTTTCCTCCGCCTCTTTAGCTGTCATTTGAAAGGTACGACCCCTTGTTCTTAGCGGTTCTAATCTTGGAACTACTGGTCTAGCAATTGTTGGTTTCCCTGACGTTCCACTATGTGGTATTTTTCTTTGTGGACAATCCGACAGCATGTGATCCCGAGAATTACATGAATAACAAAACCGCGTCACGCGACAATCTTTAACGACATGCCCGATTTTCCCACACTTAAAACAAACTCGAGATTCTACTTGACAATTTCCCTGATGGTAGCGATTGCATTTCGGACACGGTCTCTCCGCTGGTCGAAACGGTGGACGGTTATCGAACCTCTGAAATCTGAACTTCTTCAGATCATGTGGTGGCCCTTCCCATTTCCTTTTTCCCATATTCTTATCACTAGCATCCCTTCTGTTGTCTCGTTCTACGTTTTCAGCAGCATCCACTGCGGCTGTAAAGGTATCGGGTCTTGTTGCAGTTACTAGTCTTCTGACTTCTGAATTTAGTCCATATATGAATCTTTCCATCTTCAATTTCTCCGTAGCAACGTAATATCCTGCAAAACGAGATTTTTCTAAGAAGCGAGCAGTATAGTCCCTCACCGACAAATTTCCTTGTTGTAGGTTCATAAATTCTTCCTATAATTGTCTGACAGCTGCTTGTGGACAGAATTGTTTTGTGAAAGCTAAAATGAATTCTTCCCAAGGAAAAGTAGAATATATGTCTGATCCTCCCGATTCAATGTGAGCCTCCCACCAGTATAAAGCATCGCTTTTCAACATTGCTGCTCCAAAAAGTACTCTATCTTCGTTAGCACATTTACTCGTCTTGAAGATGGCTTCTATTTCTTTCAGCCATCTCATCGCCTTCACTGGATCCCGGTCACCTGAATACGTAGGGGGTTTGCAACTAAGAAACATTTTATAATCGCACTTTTTTGTTACTGGTAAGACAGTAGGAGTGATCGGCAATTCGATTTCTTGTTCTGGATCTGGGTTATCATCTCCATTATTGCGACTTCGTTCAAACATTGCTTGAATACTAGCCTGTAATCTTCCCATCTCGGCAGTTAGGTCATCCCGTGTAACAAACTCTGTACCTTGTGGTTGAGTTCTACCCCTAGTTCGTCCTCCAGTTCTACCTCCGATTCTACCTCCGATTCTGCCTCCACCACGGTCTCCTCCTCTCCCTCCTGTTCCTATTGGTGGGTTCTCTCCACCCGAATTCCTTCCTCCCCTTTGATTCCTTTGTCTGGTGCCGCTTGCCATTCTGTTGATCCAAACAAGGTTAATATACACATAAGCACATACCCCATATAACAAGGTATTCCAGTTCGAACATGTACCTGTAAGATCATAATTACACTGGCCAGGTGTAATCTGAAATTACCTTACATGATGTTCCTTCTACCTTTTATACTTAGTATCCCCAGGTTCTAAAATAATAGGGACATCCTACTTCTCATGCAGTTTAAGTCTAGGTACATATACTAATACCTAAATCCCTTAAACTAGGGCTCTGATACCATCTGTAACAACCCCAATTCCCATATACACAACAAATCACCTAATGTAATATAACATTGATATAACAACGAAACTTCACATTACAAGTGCGGTCCCAAAGTCTTTTGCATTACAAAAATAAAACATTCCATTACAACTTTGACTTACTATAACCATACATAACATTTAACTATGATAACACTACTGCTGCTAAACATGCCAAAATCTTCGTCATATAATCCTTCACAAAAGCCATCCCTTCTTTTACTCTAATTACTTGCTCTTACTCAATCCGCCACCTGGAATACATATTTTGAAAACAGAAATGAGGGTTAGACCCAATGGTCTAGTGAGAAATCCCTGACAATTTAGTAAACTTTTGTATCAAAACCATTTATATAACGCTTTTCATATAACACCCACATATCACACGTAATTAATTACCAATCAATACTCAAGCATCGTACACATCTCGTTTCACCTTATTCCTCCACAATTGGCCAAATTAATTGGTTGCGAGCTAACTAATCTACTGTACAATAAATACAGTAAACGCACCGGTCCTATGCCCGGCCACGTATTATATTCTGATATAATACTCACGTAATTATAATATCTCAATATATCATAATTACACACATATGACATCCACATAAATGTATTCCAGTAAAAACACTTTGAATTAAAACTCACCTGTTTGATTATTACACACGCTCGCAAGCTCCTTTTAGAATGGTTTTATCTCTTATCACGACTCCACAGAATCTGAAACAAGTTAAGATACATACATGCTTTACTAACCAATCACATAGAGCTTACCAGTTCCTGTTCTTAACTGTATGACTAAACTTAACAAACTACCGGGACTACACAGAGTACCGAAACTTCTCAGTATCGGGACTCCTTGGTACCGGGAGTCTCGATCACCGGGATTTAACCAATACCGAAAGTCACAATACCGGGACTCCACACTACCGGAGTTTCATACTACCGGGAGTCCATACTACCGGGACTCTATGGTACCGGGACTCCAAGGTACCGGGAGTCGACCAGACCGGGAATCCACCGGGAGTCTAAGAACACAGTCGGTTTCATCTTACCTAGATTTGATTGAATTCAACACCAATCACAGAAATCGTGATTTCTAAACCGGTAAACATCTTCTATGTAAGATTACAAGCATAAAATGTGAAGATACTTACCTCAAAATCTCTTCTATATCAATCGATTGATGCGATAGCCGTATCTTTCTTATTCTGCTTCTTTTCGCTTTCACACACACACACTCTTACTATTTTTAGGTTTTAGGATAATATCTGATGTCTAAGGGTTATATCAATTCACAATTTACCAAATAAACCTTAAACTTCTCAATTATAACCCAAACATCCCTAATCTTATAATTTTCCCAAACATACCCTAAACATCTAACTTTAAAGTTAACTTCATTTAACGGAAAGAGAATTTAACTAACGGACTTACCCGGGGTATTACAAATACGGTTCTCATGAGCTTCCTTTTACAGGTTTCAATTACCGAAGAAGCAATATTTTGGTTTGTTTGGTGAAATGCTACTTTAACGATTTTACTTAAGATTTAAAAGGAGGAATGTAGGTTAGATTTTCCCTAGATTTTATATTAAATACCTGATCCCAAAAAGTGATCCTTGTACTTGAGGTGGGCATTCTCGCTAGAAAAGCCCGGTTACAAAATACTCACACCTTTAGGTAAAAATCCCATACTCTTTAGTACTTATTGTTTTGTCAATGGTAATCTCAAAATGGACCTTTTCAAGCTCGATGGAATGTGTAGAGACAAATACTCTAAGTGTTTTTAAATACACCAACTAGCTTGCCTACTACTCCAGTGGGTTGAGATTAGCTCACTGTGCCGACCTCACTCGCGCAAGTGTCATAAGAATTCTTTCGAATTCCCTAGCATCATCCAAGCTCGTGTCACTGCGTTCTACTCATTTCTGAGTTAAGAACTAGACTTTAGATCCTTACAAGTGATCGGCTTGTTCGCATCAATGGGCAATAATCGAGAGTGAATGACCAAATAAATAAATATTCCAAGTATAAAGATTACTCAAGCATTTTCTCTAAAATCCAGGTACTTCTCTTTCCTACATCCCAAAGGATGCTTAGCCCATAATTACCGAAATAAAGAAAACAAAAGATGAGAAGATGCACATGAGTAAACTGAAAGTGACTTTGATTAAAACCGCAGTGGGGAACGAGGGTACGTCACTGCCACTAATTACTCGAAACTAATAATTACACTAGGAATTGAAATACAGAAATTTAAAGATCTACTGCAGTAAACTAGAGAGCTAACAACTACAACTAAGCTTGCACTAAATGTGGTAGATGATATATGAAGGATGAATTAAATGAAACCCAACACCTCTTTATATACTAAGAGGAAAGGTTGGACTAAACAAAAGATGGGTAAAATCTAGAGACTAAGGACTGAAGATAGAAGACATAAAATTCAGCTTCTTTGAGTAATTCTTCCATCCACAAGCTTGTAGCTCTTTTACCCATAGGTCCCTTCACCTTTCCCAAAAAGTCCACTTAAAGTACCATGGGTTTTATTAAACAATTCATCTTGAAATATCTTGGGGGAATATGCTTGTACTTCTCAATCCCATGCCTCTACCATTTGAACCTTATATTCTCCAGATTTTTACTTTCAACCTAAGAGTTGTTTTTCTTTTGCCTTCTTCTTTGCTCGTCAGTGGGGTCCGAAGTGGGATGCGTAAGTCACTGCAAATATTTTGTGAAAAAGCAACAAAACTCCACCAAATGATTTATAAAAACTATGGTTCACTCTTTTTGCTCATTTTCATGAATATTACCTAGAATGGGGGTTTTGAGAAGTGAAATGGCTAAAATTTGACAAAATAAAATAAAAATAAAAGGAAATAATAACTCTAAAAATAGAGTTATCATACGCCTCCGTACGATTTTGTCAGAACGGACATCCTTTTTGTCTAGGTCGTACAACCAACTCTGCAACTACACTGTTCATCATGCGACCACTACGATGTTTGCTAAAGTCAAATCATGCAACCAATCAGAGGCTGCCACGTGTAAAGGTGTACTATTGTGCATTAAATGCATGCTGTATAAATAGAGAACCTTACTTCATTCGTGAAGTGTCTTGGCTTCTCTTCCTCGCTGAACCTTTGTGTGACAAGAAAATTATCCTTAGTTTTCTTATTCCTTTTCTCTCTATTTCTAGTGCAAGAAATCTGTGTGTTCTCGTAGTTTGTTTAGATTAGGTTTTTAACTTGATCTTATTTCGCAACAAACTGTAAATTGTTTGATTATATCAATAAACAATTTAGAAAGATAAAAATATGTGTTTGTATTCAACCCCCCCCTTCTACAAACTTGTATAACCTTCAGGACCAACAACTTTGAAGTCTCTATGAACAACGTAAGCTAGAAATAGACGAATAGCTTCCAGTCTTGCCACTGGGGCAAAGGTTTTGTTATAGTCTATTCCTTCCTCTTGTCTGTATCCCTGAGCAACTAGACGAGCCTTGTTGCGGGTTACAGTTCCATCTTCATCTAACTTGTTGCGATAGACCCACTTTGTGCCTATCACTATTTTGTCAGATGGTCTAGGGACGAGATTCCAAACCTTGTTTCTTTCGAATTCAGTCAGCTCTTCTTGGATAGTGCTGACCCAGTTTGGATCTCTGAGGGCATCATCGACCTTCTTTGGTTCTGTTAGTGAAATAAAATTAACATAAAGACAAATGTTACCTGCACTGCATCGAGTCTGAACACCTGCGTTTAGATCACCAAGAATTTGATCAATAGGGTGATTTATGGTCCATCGCTGAGCAGGATTGTGAGCCGCTAACTTAGAATGGAACTCTGGAATCATTGAAGATGAAGCTTCAACGACGTCAGGTAGTAGAGGAACGATAGGCAGAGCAGATGAAACTTCATTCACTGATTGCTGAGAAGTTGATGGAATATCGGATGATAGTTCAGGAATAGGCATAGTGTTGATTGGAACAACTAAAACCCAAGATGATTCAGCTTCACTTGTCTGCATGCTGGGAATGATGACAAGATCATCATCAGCAGTAGGTATGTTGACTGAAGGGTCAGGGTTAGGAATAGTTTCTGAATCCCTAAAATGAGAAAACATCCATTGATTGAGTTCTTCATTATCAGCGGATGGTCTTGAGTTCGTTGAACGGGATTCGTCAAAGGTGACATGGATAGTTTCTTCTACAGTTTGTCTTCTCTTATTGAAGACTCTGAAGGCTTTGGATACAGAAGAATATCCAAGAAATATTCCATCGTCAGATTTGGGATCAAGTTTTCCAAGAGCATATCTGTTGTTTAAGATAAAGCACTGACAACCAAAGATATGAAGAAAACTGATAGATGGTTTTCTTCCATGGAAAAGTTCATAGGCTGTCTTGTTGAATCTTTTGACGATCAGCGTTCTATTTTGCGTAAAGCACGCAGTGTTGACAGCTTCTGCCCAGAATTATGTAGGGAGATGAGAATCACTAAGCATTGAACGAGCAGCTTCGATGATCGTTCGGTTCCTTCTTTCAGCGACTCCATTTTGCTGAGGTGTTCTCACTGAAGAAAAGTTGTGAGAAATACCCTTACTTTCAAAGAAGCTATCAAGGGAACTGATTTTGAATTCAGTCCCATGATCACTCCTTATTGAGCGAACGATGAGATTATTCGGGACTTCCATTTTCCCGACAAAGGACATCAGTTCTTCTGAGGTGTCGCTCTTAGCATGGAGAAACATCACCCAGGTATAGCGAGAGAATTCGTCCACGATGACTAGAGTGTATTTCTTTCCAGCGATGGATTGAACGTTGACAGGGCCAAACAGATACATGTGGAGGAGTTGAAGAGGAGATGACACTGAGGAAACTTGATTTGACTTGAAGCTATCTTTGGATTGTTTTCCTTTCTCACACGCTGAACATAGAGATTCCTTAGCATATGAGTGTTGAGGAAGACCAGTGACTAACTCCTTTGAAGAAAGAGTGTTCAGTGTCTTGAATTTGAGACGAGAGAGCCTTTTATGCCATAGCCAGTTTACATCAGAAGAGGCTTTGGAGAAAAAGCAAGCATTCTCAGTGGTTGTTGAGTCCATGTTTATGACGTAAACATTTTCCAAACGATATCCATTGAGAGCAACTTTCTCCTTCTTGTCAGTGACGAAATGATAAGTGCATAATTTATCACATTCTAAGCACTTATTTTCTAGATATTTAGTCCTATTTTAGTTTCCCAATCGTCATAATTGAGTCTTTTAGTTTGATTTTATCCTTTATTTTAGTTTGGAGCTAAGTAGGAGGAATGAGTCTGTTTGTGCTTATTTTATGGAAAATCTAACAGTTCGGTATGCTGCAGCGGGATGATACAGCATGGTTCGCAGTTCCTGAAAAGTTAAAGACATCACTTCATAAACTTTTTGATGGGGAATCTTTTGGCCACCACCTCAGCCCTTTCTTGCAAGCTGGAAGACAGGGCATCTTCAGGGAATACTATCACGGAGGAGGCTACCTTAAGAAAGGCATCTTATAAGCCCTTTAGCTTTTGGTTAATAACCATTGGATTAAGGAATCTTTGTACTTGTAATAGTGACATTAGATGCTCCCCCTTAGTATAAATAGGAGCTTAACTCCTGGTTATTTTGTACACCACTCCTTGCCTTAAGCAAGTTACTTTCTAGTTCTTAGTTACTTTACTTTATCTCTAGTTTCTTCTAACAAGGAAACTAGCTAAGTAGTTCATCTAGCTACTTAGAGACAATTGTTATCCTTTTTATGTTTTAATCTAAAATCGTTGGTACATCTCTTGTTCTTAATATTTACATTTCTAATTGATCACTATGTTTTGTATGTGTTTAAGAGCGATGATGGGCTAATTTCCCTAGCTTAGGTGTAAGTAATGGTTGGAAGATAAACGCCTTTGTGTGGTGGAAGGTTGCTTTCGTTATTGGCTATCATCCTTTCTATTCACCCCTTGTTTCTAAGTTTCATCTAAGTAGTTTTTGACAAGGTGACGTATGTTGTTCTACTTAGATGAGTTGGACTTGAATGCAAGACAACATAAACTTTAGAGCTCTGAAGTGTTATAATATCAAATTTTTATAAATTGTGACTTATATGGAAAATCTGTGAGATATGTTCTACATTGGTTGGGTTACCCGAATGCGTGGTACTGCCCGTAGCTAGTCTTATCTAAACCTTGAAAAAGGGCAGATCGTTCCAGTAGTAAGGATGAGAACCAATGCTGCAGCATATGCTGTAGCAACCTACCTAAGCACATTGTTGCTGTAATCCAGCCAGAACTTACACCCTTGCATTTCTTGTACTGTTTTACAACCATTTTCAAAGCTGTTACTTCACTCAAAGATTATTCGTTCGAATTCTGTTCTTGAAATCACATTTTAAGTTTGGCTTAAGATTAACTGCTTGCTTTATTTGTCTCTGTGGGATCGATATTCGGTACTTAGTACAACTTTATTACTTGTTTTCAAAACGATACTGGTTTGGCATGTATATTCCATTGTTGATTTTAGGGATATATATTCCAGAGACCAAGTTTTTGGCGCCGTTGCCGGGGACAAAGCCAAAGCAAGAATTTTCTTAAGTCACTTTTAATTTGATTTTTCTAGTCAACTTGTTAAAAGAATTTTGGGTTGCATGCCACGTTTGTTTGACGGTGATATATTTGAACTTGATCCGGATATTGAAAGAACATTTCGTAGACGGAGAAGGATACAAAGAACCTTATCACCAATCTTTGAAACTGTTGAAATGGAAGTCCCTGTATATGGACCTAATCAAAGGCCTGAACCCCACAACATCATCAATATTGCAAACTCTAAAGAGGAGAGGATTATGGACTATGCTATGCCCATGCTTGATCAGTTGCATGCTGGCATAGTTAAGCCATAGTTGGAATGTGCCCACTTTGAACTGAAGCCCGTAATGTTTAATATGTTACAATCTAGTGGACAGTTCGCAGGCCTACCAGCTGAGGACCCTCATTTGCATCTTAAAACTTTTATGGAAATCACTGATTGTTTTGACTTCAGTGGAGTAACTGATGATGCCTTACGACTGAAGTTATTTCCTTTTTCACTTAGAGATAGAGCAAGAGCATGGTTTAATTCTTTGGAACCTAACTCTGTTGAAACTTGGAGTGATATGGCTGAAAAGTTTTTGAAAAGGTATTTTCCACCAACACGGAATGCCAAGTCCAGAAATGAAATAAGCATGTTTAGACAATTGGACGATGAAGCTATTCCGGATGCTTAGGAAAGGTTTAAGGATCTGTTAAGGAAATGCCCTTACCATGGCATACCCTTTTGCATACAGCTAGAGACATTCTACAATGGTTTAAGTACCACTTCTAAAGGAATGCTTGATGCTACAGCAGGAGGTGCCTTCACCCTTAGTACCTATAATGATGGCTTGGCTATTTTGGAAAAGATTGCAAGTAACAACGGTCAATGGTCTGATTCATGTGCATTAGTACCAAGAAAGGCTGCAGGTGTTCACACCTATGACCAATGTAATCAAAACACTGAATCTGTAAACTATGTGCAAAACATAAATGGTCAGTTTTCAAACAACTATAACTCAAATTGGAAAAACCATCCCAATTTCTCTTGGAAAAGTCCATGTTTGAACCCATATGATGCACAAGAACAGAGAAGCTCTAATTTTCAAAAACAGCCCATTTTCCAACAAAATCAACAGTCTAACCAAGGAAGACAAAACCAACAACGTGAATCACTTGATTCTTTGGAATCAGTGTTGAAAAGATTCATAAATCACACTAACTCAGCAATCAACAATCAAAACATAGCCTTAAGGGCTTTGGAAACTCAGATTGGCCAGATTGCTACTGAGTTGAGAAACAGACCTGCTGGAACTCTACCTAGTGATACTGAGACTCCCAAGAACATAGTCAAGGAAAAATTAAAGGATGTGTCCCTTAGGAGTGGAAAAGACTTAGTGACTACCATACCGAAAGAACCACAGACTGTTAGTGCCACAGACAAAGGACAAGATGTTACAAAGGTACCCCCTATCATTGTTCCATCTTCTGAATCAGTCCTTGGACCTAAACCAACTCCTAAAACTGCGAGTGATAAGTATGACTTGCCTGTATTATCCCCTGTTGATAATAATAAAGTCAAAACCACTGCAGTTGATGCTACAGCACATGTTGTAGCACCAACTGACAAAAATGCAAAACCTCAAACAACAACTGAACAGGTCATACCTACTGTTTCATCCACTTCTGATCCCAAGAAGGCTGTTGTCACCCCTGTTCCACCTTACATTCCTTATCTCCAAAGGATGAGAAATGAGAAGGAGAAAGAACAATTCAAAACGTTTCTAGATGTGTTCAAACAATTGCATATCAACATCCCTTTGGTTGAAGCAATTGAGAGCATGCCTACTTATGCCAAATTCCTTAAGGATATTTTAAGCAAGAAAAAGAAACTGATTGAGTATGAGACCGTGGCCTTGACTGAAGGTTGTAGTGCCCTTTTGACCAACAAACTCCCTCCTAAATAGAAAGACCCAGGTAGTTTCACAATACCCTGTTCTATAGGAGGAAAAGAGGTTGGAAAAGCTTTATGTGATTTGGGTGCTAGCATCAATCTTATGCCCTTGTCCATTTTTAACACACTTGGAATAGGAGAAGCTATACCTACCACGGTTACCTTACAACCAGCTGACAGGTCCATAGCATATCCTAAGAGAAAGATAGAAGATGTATTGGTCCAAGTAGACAAATTCATATTCCCTGCTGATTTCATTATTTTAGACTTTGAAGCTGACAAGGACACACCTATTTTGTTAGGAAGGCCATTTTAGCCACGGGTAGAACCCTCATAGATGTCCAAAAAGGAGAGTTGACCATGAGAGTTCAGGACCAAAATGTCACCTTCAATGTTTTTAATTCCATGAAATACCCAGATGAGAAAGAAGAGTGTTATGGCCTAAGTTCTATAGAATCCTTGTGTCTTGGAGGAACCTTAGAGGATGAGGCAAAAGATGATGAGTTTGATGAGGATGACTTGAATGTAGATGACCTAGAAGATGAGGAAAGTGATGATGATGATGATTTTGAGGATAGTGATAACCTCCAATCTGCCAGTATGCTGCAGCCTGTTGTCGCAGCATATGAAGCATTGGAACAGACCACTAGAGAAAATCCCCTACCATCTGTTGAAGCACCACCAACTCTTGAATTAAAACCACTTCCTGCTCATCTCAAATATGTTTTTCTAAGGGATGGAGATAAATTACCTGTAATTATCTCTGCCTCTTTAGACCAAGAACAGGAAGAACAGTTGGTGAAAGTACTTCAAGCCCATACCAAGGCCATAGGTTGGATGATTTCTGACTTAAAAGGCATCAGTCCATCAATCTGTCAACACAAAATCATTTTAGAGGACAAAGACTTCAGATCTGTAGAACCACAAAGAAGACTAAACCCTGTGATGAAAGAAGTCGTCAAGAAAGAAATCCTTAAGTGGTTAGATGCTGGAATTATTTACCCCATAGCTGGTAGTTCTTGAGTAAGTCCTGTTCAATGTGTTCCTAAGAAGGGAAGTGCGACAGTTGTTGAGAATGAAAAGAATGAGTTGATCCCAACTAGGGTAGTGTCAGGATGGAGAATCTGTATGGACTATAGGAAGCTTAACAAAGCAACTCACAAAGACCATTTTCCATTGCCTTTCATTGACCAAATGTTGGATAGACTTGCAGGTAAAGAATATTACTGTTTTCTTGATGGATATTCTGGTTACAACTAAATTGCTATATCACCTGAGGACCAAGAGAAAACCACTTTAACTTGTCCTTTTGGTACTTTTGCTTTTAGGAGAATGCCTTTTGGACTATGCAATGCCCCTGCCACATTTCAAAGATGCATGATGTCCATATTCTCTGATATGTTGGAAACTTCTATGGAAATATTCATGGATGACTTTTCTATCTATGGATCTTCATATGAAGTATGTCTCAAAAATCTTGAACAAAGTCTTAAAAGATGTGAAGAAACTGATTTAGTTTTAAATTGGGAGAAATGTCACTTCATGGTCAAAGAAGGCATTGTTTTGGGACACTTAATTTCAAACAAAGGAATAGAAGTTGATAAAGCAAAATTGGAAGTCATTGAAAAACTTCTAGAACCTACAAATGTTAAGGGAATTAGAAGTTTTCTTGGCCATGCTGGTTTTTACAGAAGATTTATAAAGGACTTTTCAAAAGTTTCAAAACCACTTTGTCTGTTACTCCAGCATGACCAACCTTTTGATTTCAATAATGATTGTAGGAAGGCTTTAAAAACTTTAAAAGAAGCTTTAATTTCAGCACCAATTGTAATCACACCTGATTGGACAAAACCTTTTGAACTTATGTGTGATGCAAGTGATTGGACAGTTGGTGCAGTTTTGGGACAGAAAAGAGAAAAAGTTTTTCATCCTATCTCTTACTCTAGCAAAACTCTAAATGAAGCATAAGTTAACTACACCACTATTGAAAAGGAGTTATTGGCTGTTGTTTTTGCTTTTGAAAAATTTAGATCTTATCTAATGAGGACCAAGGTTACAGTTCACACTGACCATGCATCCATTAAATATTTGATTTCTAAAAAAGATGCAAAGCCAAGACTGATTAGGTGGGTGTTGTTACTACAAGAGTTTGATCTAGAAGTAATAGATAGGAAGGGTACTGAAAACCAAGTTGCAGATCACTTGTCTAGATTGGAAAAAGGAAAGGAACCTCTTGTTGAAATTAATGAAAAATTTCCTGATGAACAGCTTTTAAGGCTACAACATCATGCTGCAGCACCATGGTTTGCTGATATTGCAAACTATTTGGCTACTAGAATCATTGCACCTGAACTCACCAAGAACCAAAAGAAAAAGTTGCTTTCTGATGCTAAAAATTATCTTTGGGATGACCCCCTTTTTGTTCAAACTAGGGGTTGATCAAATTTTGAGAAGATGTATACCTCAGGAAGATGTACCTACAGTGCTCAAGCATTGTCATGCTTCTGCATATGGTGGTCACTTTGGTGGCCAAAGAACTGCAGCCAAAGTACTCCAATCTGGATTCTTTTGGCCTACACTCTTCCATGATGCTGATAGTTTTGTTAAAAGATGTAATGAATGTCAAAGAACTGGATATATTTCCCAAAGACATGAGATGCCTCTTAATGGAATTTTAGAAGTTGAACTATTTGATGTTTGGGGAATAGATTTCATAGGACCATTTCCTATTTATGGAAACTGTTAATACATCTTGGTAGTTGTATACTATGTCTCTAAATGGGTAGAGGCTGCAGCTTGCCATAGTAATGATGCAAAGACAGTGGTCAAATTTCTTAATAAAAACATATTCACTAGATTTGGTACTCATAGGACCATAATTAGTGATGAAGGAACACACTTTGTGAATAAAATGATGAAAGATGTTTTAGAGAAGTATAACATCAGTCATAGAGTTGCTACAGCATACCATCCTCAAACCAATGGCTTAGCTGAACTCTCAAATAGGGAAATCAAGAGTGTTCTAGAAAAGGTGGTCAAACCTACAAGAAAGGATTGGTCATTTAAGCTAGATGATGTTTTTTGGGCTTATAGGACTGCCTATAAATCCCCAATTGGAATGTCTCCCTATAAGCTTGTCTTTGGAAAATCTTGTCACTTGCCATTAGAACTTGAGCACAAAGCCTTTTGGGCTTTAAAAGAGCTTAACATCGATATTAATGATGCAGGTGAAAGGAGAAGATTGCAAATCAATGAGTTGGAAGAACTAAGGGACCAATCCTATGAGAATGCCAAGATCTACAAAGATAAAACCAAAAAATGGCATGATAAGAGGATTATGCAAAAGAAGTTTCAAGTTGGTCAAAAAGTTCTGTTGTTTAACTCAAGACTGAAACTCTTTCCTAGAAAACTAAGGTCCAAGTGGACTGGACCTTTTGAAATAAAAAATGGTTTTCCTTATGGAGTTGTCGAACTAATTGATCCAAACAGTGGATCATCTTTCAATGTGAATGGACAAAGGATTAAGTCTTACTTGGATGCTGCAGCAACTACAGGGTCAACCTCTGTAGTGCAACTCCAACCCCAATAATCCTTTTGTCTAGGGAGTCCCAACAGTCCAATGTACATATGTAAATTGTGTTTTCAAATTTCAGTAGTGCAGGTATAATTAATATGTGTGGTAGTGTGCAGGAATGGAGATGCTGCAGCATGTTTGATGCAGAAATCGGATTGGGCCCACTGTCTTGGTTATTTAAAACAGTTTTAAAAAGAAAAAAAAGGAAATAAACAAATAACAAAACAGTAGGGTGTGAGTAGTGTTCTTTAATTTAAAAGGAGAGAATCAAATTTTTAAAAGAAAATAGTACTTAGTGGAAAAAGTTTTAGTCTTATCAAAAACTTTTGTCATGATGGGTTTTTACCAAGTACTCTCCTTTTATCTTTAAGGAATCATATTTCACCTCAAAACCCTAACTAATTCCTTGACTTGGTTCATTTTTAGTTCATTTTTAACTAAAGACCCAAACTATTTTTGAAAACACCACAAAATCAATTTTAGGCGGTTTTGGTTTTAAGAAAACGACTCCCCAACTTCTTCTCATTTACTGAGAAAGTGTGTGTGTGTGTGTTATTCCATTCCACCAACGATTTCCATGGCCACCGAAGAGAAGAAAGGTTCATCACTATCGAAGCCCACCTCTGTCACGTACCAAAGGAGGATTACTCGAGCCTGTGCTCAGAAGAAACAGCCGGCGACGACGAAGAAGAAGGCCGCTGGAGTAGTTTTCCGGTCGCCGGAAACATCGCCGGTGACTAGTAAACGGCAGAAACTTGCAGAGAAGGGAAAAAGGAAAAGTAATTCTAACACTCCACCCTCTCCACCTTCTTCTGAAGACACAAATCAAAACCCCAATGTGGAAGAAGCTACTGTGCATGAATCCCAAAATCCACCCATCACCACAAATACTGAAGCCCACAATACCCAACGTTCTCTGGACTTAAATAGAACCAACCCAAACACCCCATTAACCTAAGAAAAAGACTCCTTTGTGTTTCATGATGCTCAGAATCAAGCCGAGTCTTTAAGGGTGAGAACCCATGAAGAGTTTGATATGAACCTACCACCCTCATAAACAAACCAACCCTCACCAAATACAACAGCCATACCACACTCAGAATCCCCTGTATCTGTGTTGGACACTTCTATGTTTGACACACTCATCCCACAAACTATCACCATGCCAATCCTTGTGTCACAGCATGATACTATGACAACATCTGTGATACCACAACCACCACCCCTGGTACAGCAAATCCTCCATGATGATGCCTTGGACAGAATGTTAGACCCTGGTAATCAGGAGATTGAAGAAGAGGCCAGAAGAGCAGAACAGACCAGAAGGGAGGAAGAGGCAGAACATGCTAGAAGGGAGGAGGAAGAAAGAAATATAGAAGAGATAGAGATCACTGGTGTTGTGGAGGGCAATTCTGGGGGGGAAACTACATAGAATGATACTGAAGATCCTACTGTCCAGGATTTGGTTGAGAAAAAAGAAGAAGGGTGTGAGTAAGAAGGGTAGGGTCAAAACTATGGCTACCAAGAAAACTTCCACTAAAAGAAATACTAGGTCCTCAAAAGGGCAAGCCTCAACATCTAGGCCTGCCACAGAGGAGACCATAGCAGAAGAGGAAGAGACAGTAGCAGATGAAGAATAGGAGGATGTGGTGTTGACATCTAAGAAAGCAGGGGGTAAGAGATTTAGTTCTGAGGAGGCAGAGGAGAGTTATGAAATGTTCAAGATGAAAAATGGTCATCTGGATAAAGGATTCAGTCCCAAAGCAATCGAGAAATCACCATTCATTTCTGAGGTGATAGAGGAGTTAGGCTGGGATGAGTTGTGCAAAGTCCCACCCAATCATAAAATAGATTGGGTGAGGGACTTCTATGCCGAAGTGGCTGTTACCAAAGGAAATGTGGTGAAGGTTAGAGGTAAAAATGTATCTTTTGCTGCGGAAAAGATAAATGATGTGTATTAGCTAACCCCACCTGCAGATTCTGTGTACAAGAAGCTGATGAGAAGGGCATCTGCTACTGATGCCAAGAGGATCCTAGGAGTGATTGCCAAACCTGGTGCAGATTGGAAAGATGGAAAAGAAGGAACCAGGGTATTGGAGACTCACTTCTTGAAGCCTCAAGCTAATGTCTGGTTTCATTTGGTTAGGCATACCATACTGCCCACATCACATGACACCAACATAGCTTTTGAAAGATGCCTGCTCATTTATTGCATCATGGAGAGGAAACCTTTTGATGTTGGTCAGCTTATCAACAAAAGCATCAAGGCTTGTGCTGCAAAGCCTAAGGGTGGGTTATGGCATCCGACTTTAATCCACATCTTAATGGAGAAAGCCAAGGGTCTAAAGTTAGAAGATGATGAGTTGCTCAGTAAAAAGGCTGCTATGGATATCATAGCCATTGACAGAATCATGAGGAACCAGGTAAAGAGGAAGGGAGATGAGGCTGGTCTATCCAAGAGAGCTACTGGGGATTATGCTGCAGCATCTGCTGCAGCATTGGATTCCAGCTCAAGCAGCCTGGATACTATTGCTGTTGCATTGCTAGTGAAGATGATGGAGGAAAACCAGCAGAAGTTGATGGCAAAGCTGGAGGATCAGGAGAGTTTTTGGGAAGAGAAGCTGAATACCCAAAAAGATGACATTGTGGCTGAGTTTGAAGAGAAGGAGATAGCTATGGGAAGAAGAATCAAGAGGCAGGAGAGAGAGAATGCTGAGCTGAGGAAGGACCTTGCCTTTCATAGGCAATGAGAGAAAAGAAAGGAAGATGTGGTTATGGCAGAATGGGAAGGTGATCATCTGGAGGCTGCCACTAACCTACCACCATACCCTCAAGAGCTCATCAGTAGAGATGAGGAGCTGTTGACGAAGGTTGCTGCAGCACCTACTACTCCTGAGTAGGCAGGTTCATTTCTTTTCCTTAGCTCCAATTAGATTTTACACTTTGTTATTTTTCATTTTTTTTAAGTCCATTTATGTCTAGGAATATTTGTTGTATTCATGTGATAGTTAGTTAAGTCCAACATGACATATCCATAATAATTCAAATGGTGCATGTTCGCTTTTAAAAATGTCAATACTAGAACCAAGCCATGCATTCCTAGGCAGCAACTAGGCAACAATTTTTGAACTATAGGAAATGATTTAGGCCATTTTTTTCAAACACTAAGCCTGGCAAACACATCCCTTTGCATCCTTAGCCCTTTGTGCCTAAAAATGTCCCTCAATCAACAATGAGGACATTGTTTCATTCAAGTGTGGGGGAGGATTGTGTAATCTGTTTTAAGGCAGAAAAGATCAAGGACATAGTCTTCTTATCTTGTCCAATAGAAAACCACCCTTGTGATATTGGCATCACTGGCTCAATCAGTTTTGATATTGGCATTCTGGCTCAATCGTGCACCCTTTGTGATATTGGTATATCGGCTCAATCAAATACCTTTCTGTTATGATATTGGTACAAAGGCTCAATCAAAAACCTTTTTAGACCAATAAAAAATAGAATAACAATGGCAGAAGGTAGTTACTGCAGTATGTGCTGCAGCATGAAAACAGAAAGCAAGGAAAATGAGAGAAGCCCTGAATTGTCAAAACCCAAAAAGCCCTATTGATCCTTAGTTCAAATTTGACTTTTGCCTGACAATAGGAACATGTGCCTTGGCCTATGGTGTTGCTTTGAGAAATTTGAACAAACTTTGATTTATGAAAGGCTATGTTAATTGTTTGATGTTAGCTAATTTTATCATTTTTTTATTTTTATTTTCACCTTTCAAATTGAGTCTTTTGATTTGTCATTTGTGTTGCTTGGGGACAAGCAACAATTCAAGTATAGGGGTGTGATAAGTGCATAATTTATCACATTCTAAGCACTTATTTTCTAGATATTTAGTCCTATTTTAGTTTCCCAATCATCATAATTGAGTCTTTTAGTTTGATTTTATCCTTTATTGTAGTTTGGAGCTAAGTAGGAGGAATGAGTCTGTTTGTGCTTATTTTATGGAAAATCTAACAGTTCGGTATGCTACATCATGGTTCGCAGTTCCTGAAAAGTCAAAGACATCACTTCATAAACTTTTTGATGGTAAATCTTTTGGCCACCACCTCAGCCCTTTCTTGCAAGCTGGAAAACAGGGCATCTTCAGGGAATACTATTATGGAGGAGGCTACCTTAAGAAAGGCATCTTGTAAACCCTTTAGCTTTTGGTTAATAACCATTGGATTAAGGAATCTTTGTACTTGTAATAGTGACATTAGATGCTCCCCCTTAGTATAAATAGGAGCTTAACTCTTGGTTATTTTGTACACCACTCCTTGCCTTAAGCAAGTTACTTTCTAGTTCTTAGTTACTTTACTTTATCTCTAGTTTCTTCTAACAAGGAAACTAGCTAAGTAGTTCATCTAGATACTTAGAGGCAATTGTTATCCCTTTTATGTTTTAATCTAAAATCGTTGGTACATCTCTTGTTCTTAATATTTACATTTCTGTTTGATCATCATGTTTTGTATGTGTTTAAGAGCGATGATGGGCTAATTTCCCTAGCTTGGGTGTAAGTAATGGTTTAGAGATAAACGCCTTTGTGTGGTGGAAGGTTGCTTTCGCATTGGCCATCATCCTTACTATTCACCCCTTGTTTCTAAGTTTCATCTAAGTAGTTTTCTTGACAAGGTGACGTATGTTGTTCTACTTAGATGAGTTGGACTTGAATGCAAGACAACGTAAAATTTAGGGCTCTGAAGTGTTATAATATCAACTTTTTATAAATTGTGACTTATATGGAAAATCTGTGAGATCTGTTCTACATTGGTTGGGTTACCCGAATGCGTGGTAATGCCAGTAGCTAGTCTTATCTAAACCTTGAAAAAGGGCAGATCGTTCCGGTAGTATGGATGAGAACCAATACTGCAGCATATGCTGTAGCAACCTACCTAAGCACATTGTTGCTGTAATCCAGCCAAAACTTACACCCTTGCATTTCTTTTACTGTTTTACAACCATTATCAAAGCTGTTACTTCACTCAAAGATTATTCCTTTGAATTCTGTTCTTGAAATCACATTTTAAGTTTGACTTAAGATTAACTGCTTGCTTTATTTGTCTCTGTGGGATCGATATTCGGTATTTAGTACCACTTGATTACTTGTTTTCAAAATGATACTGGTTTGGCATGTATACTTGTATGCTATTCCATTGTTGATTTTAGGGATATATATTCCAGAGACCACGAAACATGTTTCCTTAGTGAAGCAAACTTTGAAGTCCTTATCACACAGCCGACTGATGCTTAGAAGATTGTGCTTCAGCCCTTCGATGTATGCGACTCTTCTGAAGGTTGTTGTACCATTAGAGAGTACACCAAACCCTCGGGTATGGCCTTTTCCATTTCCACCAAAGGTCACAGAGGGACCCTTCTCTTCCTTATATTAAGAGAGCAAGTTTTTCTTTCCAGTCATGTGTCGAGAGCATCCGCTATCAAGATACCAGATACCCTTCGAGACCTGCAAACAAAGGAAGATTAGTTTTGAATAGGTGTGGCTAGGGGGTGGCAGGGCTGCGCCTTTTCAATCAATCTCCGGCCGCTCCGCTATTGGTGCGAGCTGTAAGGAGTCTTGATCTCCAGTCAAGCTGGGGCGTTATTTGTCTTTTAAGTTAAGTCATTTCCTAAGACGGCTCCTCTTATTCTTTCTACGATAATCCAAACTGCAGCTCCACGAGTCTGCTCGGAACCAGTCGATTCCTGAGCCATTCGTTCTCCCCTCTCGGTTGGCCTTTGCCAGCCACTAGAGCAAGTAAGAGAACCTACAGTGAATGAACTTAAAGAACCGCAGATTTTAACCGGATTGTACACCTTTGTGTCTGGCTATGTATATGGATTGTACACCATAACTATGGGACCACATTTGTCAGTGGTGGTAGAGGAAGTTGAAGGTTCAGCAATATTCGCAGCATTTGAAGATTCAGCTTCAGAAACAGTCTTCACTTTGGTTAATTTCTTAACCTCAGTGGTTGTTTTCACCTTAACCTGATTTGCACATGGATTGGTCTTCTTTGCCTTGGGCATTGATCTTCACCTTAGCTAATGTCTCAGCTTTGGTGGCTGAAGGGCACTTACTGGCAATATGATCGGTAAGTCCACAGTGATAACATTTCCTATAGCTAAAAGTAGCTTTAGGACCATTGGCATGCTTAATAGATAATTTTAAATGAGCAGGGCCAGCACCAAGAATGCATTTGGAGTAGATTTCTAAATGAATTCCGGGATCTTGGTCCTAAAAGTAGAGGGATGACTCACTGAAGGTTTGGAAATTTTCATCTTAGGTACATAGGTACCTGATAACGCCATTTTTGGCGTTATTTTAGCACCACTTTCCGTGTTTAAAATGCTTGAATTCCAAACAAATGAAGCGCATTTCACGGTTTATTCATGAGTTTGTCAGGAATCAATGTTTCTAGAATAAACGAAGAATTTGGTTTAAAAGACGCAAATTATAGAAGAGAATGAAGTATCCAACGAGTTAATGGTGAATGGAGGAGGTACGAGTCAATTCGTGGGTCAAAGCTCGAAGGAATGCGTTAAAGAAGCTCAAAAAGGTGCCATCGATACTTGTCACAGTGGGCCATCAAGAAAATAAAATGATCCTAATTTTTTGCAAAACAATGCCTACCGGTACTGAAATTCTCGGTGCAACTCCCGACAGCTTCTGGAAAACAGTGTCTATCGGTACTTCTGTCGGTACTTTAACTCTCGGTGCAAGTACCGACGACGTGCTGATACGTTTTTAAAGCCTTTTTATCCTAGGGTTTAAAACATACTTCACCATATCGACTAAAGGGAGGCAAGGGACGATTTTGGAGCAACTTGGGGCGATTTTCCATAGTTTTTAACGCCGATTAACGCTACGAAATCATCGGGAAACGCGGATTAACAACAATCGATTCTTTGTTCGTGGGTATTGCGATTCAACAAAAAGGGAGTTTGTTCATACATCGATTTCCTGTTTAAGAGACCATGTCTACTCTACTTTTCTTCCTTTTTGCTTTGTGTTTTAACACTCCCAACATGAACTAATCTAAGATTGTTGGGGGTTGGATGAACTTTGGTTTGTAAGCATATGAACACGAAATCTTGTGATTTTTATCAGTTTTTCTAATCAATGAAGCATATGAATTTGGTTTTAATGCTTTTGTGAGTTTGATCACCTTGCAAATTGATTTAGTTGTTAGGAATTCGATTTGAGAGAACGATTCCATAACTTGGCTTGAATTTGTATGCCTAGGGTGATAAATTGGATAGAGATATACCAAGTAAACCTTAATACTTGCTTTTAAAATCTTGTTCTTAATGAATTTCTGAATTCCTAGGTTGAGATCGAGAGATAAAACCTGCGTTTTCTAGAAATAACTTTGTTGTTGCTCGAGAGAGAATAAAATTATTTACGTGATTGGATTAGTCTGATAATTATCATAAGTGGAGTGTTCTTTGTAAAACCATTAGGATTCCAATCCTCAACTACTTTTCTCCCGAAAAATCCAAATTTGTTCTTTGCTTTTACTCTAAAGTTTATTTATTTAATTTAGTTATTAATTGTCTACCAACAATTCATCAAATCGGATCGTTCAGTTAATAGTAATTATAGTCATTGTGATACTCAGTTCCTAGTTCCCTTGGTTCGATACTCGTACTTCCAAGTACATATTACTTGATTCGACCCGTACACTTGCGGTTAGATTAAGGGGGTGTAAACCCACATATCAAGTTTTTGGCGCCGCTGCCGGGGAACTAGTTTGCACTACCAGCTATAAGCGCTATTACATTGAACATTTGTTTTTATTTTTATTTACTTTTATTCAGTTTTGGGGTTGCTAATTTTTGTACTTTCATTTTCAGGTACTAATTGGTTTATGCCAAGAAGAAATCGAGGGAAAGGCACAGAACCGATCGATCCAGAGATTGAAAGAACAACTCACCTATTACGAAAAGCAGCCAAAGTCAGAAGACAACTGAGAATGGGCGACGAGATACCTGTCAACAACCCACCTCCGCCTCCTCCGGCGAGAGTTCTGATGCGGTCATTTGCCAATCCGAATGTGGCAGCTGCACGCATGGGCATGCAACCTCCAACAACTAGCGCAAATTACTTCGAAATCAAGCCAAGCACAATTGCTATGGTTCAACAACACCAGTTTGGAGAAGCACCGATTGAAGATCCTCACGGACACCTCCGTGCGTTCGAACGGATATGCAACACTTTCAAGATCAACGGAGTGAATGACGATGCAATCAAGTTACGGTTGTTCTGTTTTTCACTCAAGGGCAGAGCGAAGACCTGGATAGAAAACCTACCGACCGATCTGATCACAACATGGGCAGAGTTGAAAGCTGCGTTTCTCCAGAAGTTCTTTCCACCGGGTAGAACCGCCCAACTTATGGCAGACATCACGCATTTCGCTCAATGGGATCAAGAAGCGTTGTATGAAGCATGGGAGAGGTATAAGGACATGCTGAAAAAATGTCCTCATTATGGGCTACATGGTTGGGTTGTCATCCAGACATTTTTCAGTGGACTTCACCCGCAGTTTAAGAACGATATTACAGCTGCAGCGGGTGGAGCTCTAATGGATAAGTCATATGAGGAAGCATGTGAGTTGATCGAGAACCTGGCCGAACATATCTATGCCACCCCGAGATCGGCGGTTAGACGAGTTGCTAGCGTACAAGAGAATGAGGAGTTGAAAGCCATCAAGGCTCAGTTGGCCGCACTCACCAACCAATTGAAAGGGTCTTCTCTCCAACTATCATTTATGATGGAAGAGGGTATGCCGGAGATGGCTCCACCGGTGAACGAGCCTGAACAAGTCCAATTCCTTCATAATCGGAACAACCGGCCACGAAACGACCAATTTTCTAATACATACAATGAAGGCTGGAAAAGGCATCCGAACTTCTCGTGGAGTCAACCACAAGGCCAACCGAAGGAATCCATGGCCCAACAACAACAACAACACTACGGTAATCAGTCTAACTTTCCTAACTCTTCTCAATCTAATAATGTTTATCGTCCTCCACGTTATCATTAGAGAAAGTTTAAAGAAGAACAATCTGAAGAGAATAAACCGGGACTGGAAGATGTGATGATGAAGTTCATGACAAAGTTGGATAGCACGGTTGAGGGCCTAGCGAACACAATGAGTACGGTAAAGGCGGAAACTGATCAGAACACCACTTCAATTAAACTTATTGAAAGGCAAGTGGGACAGATAGCCGAAGCCCTACAATCCTGGAATCAAGGTCAATTCCCTAGTCAGACTGAAAGGAAATCAAGAGAGGATTGCAATGCCATTCATCTGAGGAGTGATACGGAATTGATAAAAGATCTGACTCATGAATCAGTTATCGATAAATCCGATAATGAGCATGTAGAGACGGAAAGGATCAAGGCTACAGATGTTGGGCTGAAAGACGACACTTCTAGTGATATTGTTGATCAGAAAGAGCCAAAAGAGAGTTATGTGACATCTCCATCAAAGCCGGTAGTCAACCCGTATGTGCCACCGCTACCTTTTCCAAATCGACTGAAGTGACGAACAGTTCAGGAAATTTCTTGATATCTTCAAGAAATTGCACATCAACATTCCTTTTGCAGAAGTACTTGCCCAAATGCCAACATATCTCAAGTTCATGAAAGACATCGTATCCAAGAAGAGGAAGATTGAACACCATGCTACAATTGCACTTACTGAGGAGTGCAGTGCAATCATTCAGAATAAGCTTCCCCGAAGCTTCAAGATCCAGGGGGTTTTTCTATACCTATACAAATTGGAAATTTTTGTTTTGATAAGGTGTTATGTGATTTAGGAGCTAGTATAAATTTAATGCCTTTTATCAATTTTCAGGAAGTTGGGTATAAGAGACTTGAAGCCGACATGAATGACACTTCAGTCAGCCGATCGATCAGTGAAGCAACCACATGGCATAGTTGAAGACGTGCTGATTAGAGTCGGTAAGTTTTACTTTTCGGTTGATTTTGTGGTTCTAGATATGGATGAAGACAAGGAGATCCCGTTAATATTAGGGAGACCATTTCTGGCCACGAGCAAGGCACTCATTGACATGGAGGGATGTGAGATGACATTAAGAGTTGGCGGTGAAAAAGTGACTTTCAAGGTGTTCGAGAGTGTAAAGGGTCGAACTGAAAAAGAAACCAATGATCACGGAAAACCAAATGTGGGAAAATCTGCAAAAAATCGCATGTGTGGGCGATAATTCATTGTATTTGCCATATTCCTTGCACCCTCAGTTGTGTGGATATGAACTATTTGTGGGTGTCAAAGGATAAATAAACCTAGGTTCACACCTAGGTTTGGGGTTCCAATTTTTGTGCTTTCCATGGACACAATTGCATGAACCACAGGTATACATCACTCCTTGCACACAAAGTCCTTATACATGCACTCTTGGTGGATTACTTATGGGCAATTCAAACCTAGGTTCACACCTAGGTTTGGGGTGGGCGTTTTTGGGGGACCTTACAAAACCTTAACATGAGCGCAACCTAGGCCTTGGCCTAGGTTGCGGGTGGCCGATTCGCCAACCACTTACGGCATGCACAAGGTTCAAACCTTGACAAAGGTCTAGGTTTGGGGTCCCTTATCCTACTCTATCGGTACTAACTCGTTTAATCTTTCTTTTTCAAGAAATGGGAAGGACAAAACCAACAACCACCACCCCGCGATGGCCGGAATATGACAAGCTCACGCCGACACAGAAACTTCAAGAACGCCAAAGGCCGAATAAAGACATCGTGCGACGAACCAAGTTAATGGCTAAATGGAAAGTGTGGCCGGAGTGTGGCATCCGCCTTCAGGGACTTCCACCATCGGCCCGTATCGCTGACACTATCCAACGTTACCGATGGGAGAATTTCTGTGCGAGTCGCGGCCCATACCACGAAGGCTTAGTTCGGGAATTCTATGCTTCACTACACGCCTTCTTCAACGAATTTGGTGAAGTGATGGTCCGAGGCTGCAAAGTCACATTGATGGAATCCGACATCTACGAATACTATGGCCTTCCACGGATCGACACTACAAAATTCATAGGTGGGATACCTCCCATTCCGGGGGTAGACCCACGGAAGGACTATAGTAGTGTACTCACCGGCGCTTTATGGCAAAATGGGGATTCTTTCTGGAATTTCGATCACAAGCTCAAAAAGAGTCAATTTCACATCGACACGGCCTTTTGGATGATGTTCGTGACAAACAGCCTTCTACCCTCGACACACAACAATGAGGCGACTTTTAGCGTGGCGTGAATTCTATATTGCATCCAAAACTTGATGATCATTGACGTTGCTCGCATTATCCACCTTGAGATCATCGACGCGGCCTTGGACCAAGACAAAGGTGTTTTTCCATTTCCTTGCCTAATCACTAAATTTTGTTTACGAGCAGGTATTCCATCTCAAATACCTAAAGAAGCACCTCGAGACTTGGATAAGTGAACGTACACATACCAAGTCGCGTACTCATCAAAGTGTGTGGCTAACGACGCCTGGAATTAGGAAATAATAGTAGCGGATGAAGTGTATGAGGCGGATGAGATAGAGGCGACTGACACACTATCGAATAAGGAGGATGAGGACTATTTCCCCACCAACGGAGTGGGATCCAGTTCCAGCGCACCTTCATTGAGCCAAATACGTGATCAGTTGAATCAAATGGAAGGCAAGATAGACACTGCGGTGAAACAATCGGCCGGTGCACTATCAATGGCTAGAGAGACGCACACAACCATTCTATGGATTATGCCATAGTCAGAGTACCCAAGTCTTGGGCAAGACCAACCCCGCGGTTCGGCACGTAAGCAGCGAAAGCGCGCTGGCCCATCTCAGTGACATCACCTCTTCTTCTTTTCTTTGACTATCTGGTACATTTTTTTTCTTCAGATTCACGGATGACTGTACCTAACTGATATCACTGTCGTTATTCATTCTATGGTCATTCTCATGTCATGATGTAATTGCTATTGTTCAGTCTGCTTTGTTGCTGTAATAGCTCAAAACCAAGTTGACACATTGGGGACAATGTGTTGGTAAGGTTTGGGGTTGTAGGCACGGGCATACTTATCCAGGCATGGTACTGTTTCTTTTTAGGTCAAATTTTTAAAAATCTATGTACGATGAAGACACGCGATTTTATGAAAAGCACTGTTTGCACGAGTTTACACTGTCTTCCGAATCTGAAAATGATGATATAGACTGGACCAATGACTAGGAGATTGCATTATTAGGGGACATTAGTGGAGACCACTCGTGAGATATTGAGCCTTACAAAGACCGATTCGATTCCGAGAGAAATGACACATAAAATTGATACACACTTCTGTTATTCTTTCATCGTGGTTATAGTCTGATCTCGCTATAAATTGCATTAAGTGGCAAAGACGTCCATCAGGATATTGAGTAAAGGTTTAGTCACCTCATCGTGTGGACCTTAAGACATGATTCCAGGTATTTTGTGTAATTTTTCTTTTTTTAGCTTTCGCTCCTTCGATTAATTGTGTGCACCCAAGCCCCTTTGCAGCCATACACTGAAATGAATTTTTTTCTCGAAACCCACTATTTAACTCCAGCCTAAACACTAGCCGGCCCTTGTCCTAAGATGTGTTAGTCACAGGCGGTAGTGATCATGGTAAGGGATGAAATGAAGGAAGAAATAAAAAGGGAAGTGAGAGAAGAAAAGCAGATCCAATCGGATCATTGAGCTGCTAATAAAAGAGAGCCAATGGTTTCCCCCCTAAAATAAAATAAAAAAGTCGGCCAATCACTCGGGCAAAGGATAAAAGCCAAAAGAGCAATATGATACCAAAGGGTGTAGTGCCAAAAGAAAAGAACAAAAAGATAGATACACCAAAAAGGTGTAGTGGTGGAAGAAGAAAAAAAAGAAGAAGAAAAAGAAGAAGAAAAGTTGGGGAAGTAAGGAGGAAACGTCTAAGAACCGCACAAAGATTGACACATCTAGGCTTTTGTTCCCTTTTCCCCTTTGTTTCTTAGCCATAGCCCCTAGCCCCATTACAACCCAATAAGACCTGGATGATCTTCTGGAAAATGTGATAAAGGTAGACTACTTCTTTTACTAATATTCCTTGTCTTGATGCTTGATTCCTTTCTGAGATCCATTTGATTTGAACATTGGTGCGTCTTTCATATTTAGTTGTCATGTAAATTTTTGGGTATTATTGTACATAACTTCTAAATACATGACAACATGTGTGACAACCTAGGATCCGAGTGATTCGAGAGCATCCCGTGAGGTAGGGTCGAGGCGAAATCCTCTCCGAAAATGTGATCGAATAGTTGTAATCCAGTACGGTGTCGTTGTTTTCCAGTTCAATTTTCAATGTTTATTCTGCGTTAACTGTGTTGTGTTTAAAGTCTAACTGTATTTTCCTCATGTTGCATCACCTTTTGACATAAGAATATACCCAGTTCATGATAAGTATACCCGTATGCCCTCTTGGCAGAATCAGCTTGCCTTTGACCTGTTCTTTTCTCTCTTTGTCGTTAATTTGCTTGGGGACAAGCAACGCTCGGCTTGGGGTTGTTGATAACGCCATTTTTGGCGTTATTTTAACACCACTTTCCATGTTTAAAATGCTTGAATTCCAAACAAATGAAGCGTATTTCACGGTTTATTCCTGAGTTTTTCATGAATCCATGTTTCGAGAATAAACGAAAAATTTGGTTTAAAAGATGCGAATTATAGATGAGAATGAAGTATCCGACGAGTTAATGGTGAATGGAGGAGGTACGAGTCAATTCGTGTGTCAAATCTCGAAGGAATGCGTTAAAGAAGCTCAAAAAGGTGCCATCGAGACTTGTCACAGTGGGCCATCAAGCAAATAAAAAGATCCTAATTTTTTGCAAAACAGTGCCTACCGGTACTTGTACCGGTACTTAAAGTCTCGGTGCAACTCCCGATAGCTTCTGGAAAACAGGGTCCATCGGTACTTCTGTCGGTACTTTAACTCCCGGTGTAAGTACCGACGACGTGCTGATACGTTTTTAAAGCCTTTTTCACCTAGGATTTAAAACATACTTTCACCATATCTACTAGAGGGAGGCAAGGGACGATTTTGGAGCAACTTGGGCGATTTTCCATAGTTTTTAACGCCGATTAACGCTACAAAGTCATCGAGAAACGCGGATTAACAACAATCGATTCCTTGTTCGTGGGTATTCTGATTCAACAAAAAGGGAGTTTGTTCATACATCGATTTCCTATTTAAGAGACCATGTCTACTCTACTTTTCTTCCTTTTTGCTTTGTGTTTTAACACTCCCAACATGAACTAATCTTAGATTGTTGGGGGTTGGATGAACTTTGGTTTGTAAGCATATGAACACGAAATCTTGTGATTTTTATCAGTTTTTCTAATCAATGAAGCATATGAATTTGGTTTTAATGCTTTTCTAAGTTTGATCACCTTGCCAATTGATTTAGTTGTTAGGAATTCGATTCGAGAGAACGATTCCATAACTTGGCTTAAATTTGTATGCCTAGGGTATGAAATTGGATAGAGATATACCAAGTAAACCTTAGTACTTGCTTTTAAAATCTTGTTCTTAATGAATTTCTGAATTCCTAGGTTGAGATCGAGAGATAAAACCTGCGTTTTCTAGAAATAACTTTGTTGTTGCTCGAGAGAGAATAACAATTATTTACGTGACAGTGTATTCACTTGATTGGATTAGTCTGATAATTATCATAAGTGGAGTGTTCTTTGTGAAACCATTGGGATTCCAATCCTCAACTACTTTTCTCCCGAAAAATCCAAATTTGTTCTTTGCTTTTACTCTAAATTTTGTTTATTTATTTAGTTATTAATGGTCTACCAACAATTCATCAAATCGGATCGTTCAGTTAATAGTAATTATAGTCATTGTGATACTCAGTTCCTAGTTCCCTTGGTTCGATACTCGTACTTCCAAGTACATATTACTTGATTCAACCCGTACACTTGCGATTAGATTAAGGGGGTGTAAACCCGCCTATCAGTACCCTTCTGAGGTTTTTGATCAATAACTTTTTCTTTACCTTTACCTCTAGAAATCAAGGTAGGCTTTTCCTCAGGGATGGGAGTTTTGGAAGAGGAACACTGAGGTAATGAGGTGTCAGAGACAGAAGACACGAACATTCCAAACTTAAGCATGGAACGATCAGTGGCTGGTTCTTCGGCGTCAGCTTTATAACCAATACCACTTTTGTCTTTTGCAGGGATCTGAGCACCGATTATCTCAGTGATCTTTGTTGAGGATTTATACCATCCTTCAACAGTAGCCTTTTCAGCTTTCAGATCAGCGATAACTTGCTCGCGTTCAATGCTGATGACTTGATTTACATACACCTGGTCTTTCAGGTTATTTTCAATGTTTGAAAGCTCTTGAATTTTTAGGTGACAATTTACATACACCTGGTCTTTCATTTGTTCAGCTTTTGTTTTGCCATTCATGGCATCATATAAATCAATGGTCAGCATATCGATTGCTCGCAGTCTATCAGCTTCAGTGAGAGCTGAAGTAGAGGTAGTAGAGAGTGATACCTGAGAAGTAGAAGTGGAAAGAATTTCAGTTTGTTCTTCCTCCTTTTCTATATTGGCCATGAGGCAGAGGTTGGCATCATCATCTTCATCTGAATCTGATTCTTCATCAGAAGTAGCCCAGTCGTGATCTTCAGCGATCAGACCTTTTCCTTTCTTTTTATATGCTTTCAGCTTAGCATATTTCTCTTTCAGCTTTTGATATTTGTCATCTTTACTCCTAGGACTAAAAGATTTCTTGTGGGAAGAAGAATTAGGTTTGGAAACTTTCTTTGACCTGCACTCACTAGCAAAGTGACCTATCTTTTCACAGTTATAGCAAGTGGTAGTAGCCTTATCAACAGGAGATGATTTGGGCTTGTCAGTGATGGTGAGACGTTTATTTATTCTGAAGTTACTCTTTCTAGCAAACCTCCTGAAATAATTTGTCAGGAGTGCTAGAGATTCATCAAGCTCTGAAGGATCAGCGTCTGATGAATCATCAGAGTTAGGTTCCATTTCAGTGATCGTGACAATTGATCGCTGAGCCGGTACTGACTCTGAAGAGAGTAAAGCAATTTAGAATCTTTGACAAGATTCTTCTTAAGTTGACACGACTGCTCATGATTGAGCATAGTGCCAAATAAGGTTGAGAGGGTCATGAATTTCAGATCCTTAGATACCTTAAGACACATAGTATAATTGTCCCAGCTTTCAAGAAGACATTCCAAGAATTTAGTCAGGATCTCGGAGTTAGAGTAGGTCTTACCAACAGTTTTTAATTCAATGATTAAGCAGTTAAAACGTTGGTGAACTTCAGAAAGAGTTTCAGTCTTACCACAGATGAAACTTTCGTATTGCCTTACCAGGTTAATTCTTCTATAGTCCTGGACTTCAGCAATACCTTCATATTGAACACATATAGTGTCCCACACGGCTTTTGAGCTCTTGAGATTCATGATGGAATGGTAGACTTCGTCAGGAAGAGCCATAGAGAGGATGGATCTGGCCTTAGTGTCGATGGCCACCTTCTTCTTGTCCTCATCAGGCAACTGAGAGCTTCTCTGATGATTAGTCTTTCAGGGAGGCAACAGTATTTGTTGTTGCTGAAACAGCAGCTTGGATCATATGTGGAACATAGGGTCCATTTTCAATATAGTAAGGCATAGTTGGATCTACACCTTATAAGAAGAGCATCATTCGATTTTTCCAAGGATTGAAGTTATCTTTGTTGAATCAAGGAGGTTTGGCAAGAGAGCCATTATCTATGTAGTTTGTGTTTGTAGTATTTGCCATGATTAAGAAATAGCAAGGAAGAGAGTATAAGCAAGATCTTGTTTATTAGATTAAACAGTCTGCTCTGATACCACTTGTTGGTCCTAAAGGTTATACAAGTTTGTAGAAAGGGGGGGGGGGGTTGAATACAAATACAAATTTTTATCTTTCTAAATTGTTTATTGATATAATCAAACAATTTATAGTTTTTTGTGGAATAAGATCAAGTTAAAAACCTAATCTAAACAAACTATGAGAACACACAGATTTCTTGCACTAGAAATATAGAGAAAGAAGATTTAGAAAACTAAAGATAATTTTCTAAGCACTAAGAGGTTCAGCGAGAGAAGAGCCAAGCACTTCAAGAATGAAGTAGGGTTCTCTATTTATACTGCATGCGTTTAATGCAAGACAGTACACCTTTACACGTTGTAGCATCCCAACTCAAAGAATAAAACTTAAACAACATAAATTAAGCAATTCGCCGAAATGGCTCCAAAATACTATCGTAATCATATGAGTATATCACAAGGTTTGCGGAATCAACCTATTACACAGCTGAGATTTCTAAAGACTAAGCCTGTCATGCTAGATATAATAGCTTTCTTCTAATCCAAGGCTTCATGCTCGCGCTTTCTCTTTGCCGTTACTAGAGCCTTCTACTACGTGCTTACCTGAAAATGGTTTAATTTTTGGAAATGCGAGGGTTAGACCATGAAGTCTAGTGAGTTCCCTCTAAAAACAAACATTTGCACCACATAAAACATTTTAAACAGTTTATAAGCATTTATAAACTCTTCTCATCTTTAAAACATTTAAACTTTCACACGCAAGAACTACCCATGTATATGGCACAATGAAGTCGCGCACATCTGTGACAACGTTTCAGTCTCACACCGCCATATTGGGTCACACCTCCCATGGCATAAACGGGACACACCCCCCGGTATGAGCACTGGCGGGCCACACCTCCCGACTTAGCCAAAACATGCTCACTTCCAAATGTATGCATACATAATAGCTTAACTTTCTCAAACCAAGTAAAACATGCAGTTTCATATAAAGGATAAAACATGCAGGTGAAAGACTCACCTGTCGTCTTAGCGCACTACTTCTCACAAAAGCTTCAGCTCTCTAGGTGAAACACCTAAAATATTAAAGAGAAAAGAGAAATAAGTCTTACACTGACCCTCACTACCGTCTGTACAAATCCTCAAAAGAAACTTGATTCAAAAGACTAGTGAGTTTGAACCAAAGTTTCGGACTCAATTCCGGATCCGGTCCCATTCCGGATCCCACCTCATTCCGGGCTCAATCCGAATTCCGCCTCATTCCGGGCTCAATCCGGATTCCGCCTCATTCTGGTCAATTCCGGATCCACTCCCGGTTCTGGTCCATTCCGGATCCGCTCCCGGTTCCGGTCCATTCTGGATCCGCTTCCGGTATATCTCACAGAGTGAAATGAGAAAATGTATCAAATCACGATTAAACCCGATTCCAACAAATTTTAAGCTTTTAAAACCATAACAAAACATGCAGAGCACTCTTAAAACAAGGATTATACATCCAAAAACACATTTCCTTGTTGGATTAAACTCATCTATCCCTTCTTTAAAAACCAAACCACACAGTGACATTTTCCCAAATCAGAACAAGGATTAAGGGCTTAGAGATTACCTTGAAAAGGTTTTGATGGTGAATCCCTCTTCAAATCAGCACCTCTCTTGACCAACACTTCAAGTAATGATCCTTGATTTCCTTCTTCTTCTCCAAGGCCGATTTCCCTACTCTGCTCTTTCTCCCTCGCAGCCGCCTAAAACACAAATGAGAATGATACCAATTTAGGCTAATGATTAGGGTTTTACCCTTTATATTTTTGTTCCAACTTGACCCCTCAACTTTTGATTTTCTTCTTTTTGTCCCAAAACCTACCCTTCTCTCAATAAAGACTTGGGTTATTACAACATCCCTCCCATAAAAGAATTCCGTCCTTGGAATTCCATCTTCGAAAATCTAAGATGTTTGGACCTCATATCCGTCTCTGACTCCCCAAGTTGCCTTTTTCCCCTTATGATACCATTACTGCAATTCCACAAGGTCACACCCTTCGATCCTCCACTACTTGACTCTAAGGTCAATGATCATCCCCGACCTTATAACAAAGGTCAACTTCTTATCGCTTGCATTCCTCGCAAGGCCATCGCTATCCCAACTTCCAACAAGTGCTCTCTATAATGAAAGTGTGAAGCACAATATGAGTTCTCCAAAGTCTCATCAAGCACATCCAGATCATACACTAACCCTCCAACTCATACAATGGGGATGTCTTCTGCACCAAGCTGCCCCTCCCTCCATTCGAGGCTCAAAAGGGTTACGTTCTTCAACCCAACTAACTTGGCTCAACACAGTTGTCCAAACCAATCTGACCGAAACCGTATATGTATCCGACCCTTCAAAATCGTCTCTCGGTTACCCATAACTATCTTGGGTCGGTTATTTCGTTATAACATACTTGCAACCTCTCCGGTTGACCGTATCATATACTTTCCACTTTTGTCCACACACGTGGTCTCGTGATTTTAAACGTGACCCAACAAGGTTTTTCACATACGACTTCACTTCCTTAAAGGAAATTTCACCACATACAATGCCACAACAACAAAAATTCTTCACTAATTTATTACCACTCAATTCATCAAGCCAACATAAAATCAATCTTGAATATTCCAACTAAACTCTCAGTCGAGAGTTCATTTATCGCATAGCATGCAATTCTAGATTACTCCCCTAAATCCGACTTTCTTCTGATGTAACCAGTACTTTTTTTCCCGAACCACATTGACCACGACCCATTGGCGTTAATCAAATATTCATACGCTCCCACTATGTCAACACCCCACAAACACTTATACATAGCTAAAAGTAGGAAGCCTCCCCCATCCATCATCTGAAGTATCCATCCATCCACGCTGAACCAATCCTGAAGACACATTCACATTCTTACTGTATTCAAACACCGTCCAACCGCACGTGAAATAAATTCAAGTTTCATTTGTTCTACAAGAAGGGCTGACTAAATTCACGCATAACTACCCCCATGGGCTCAATACTGAACGACAACCTCACTTGGGACCTTGCCCACGACAATACCGCGCCTAAATCAACGGTCCTTCAATCCGAGCGCTACATACTATTACCTTTTCCACTTCTTTCTTGAAATCACAGTTCTTGCCTCCAAAGAACGGCTCACCCGTAGGTGCATGCCTTTGACCAATCACTTGAGTTATCTCTTCATAACCTTTGAACCATAACATACATACAACTCCTTCTTTCATACTCTCGCTAGGAGTTCACGTACTCACTACTGACAATAACGACCAATAAACATTGCTCCACAATTCCGATGTCATTCACCGAACTTCGTAATTCAAGTTCACTCTCTAAATTCAACATATCATCCCTACCTCTTCCGACCAATATGGAACATTTCCGCCTCCATTTCTGATCACACTAATACGCCGGTAACACATATACATGGCTATACATATCCCACGGTTTCACCACATTCTCACCCGAGAAGTCCAACCACGTCATCCCAAAACAATTCCAATGCTCGAAGCCACCACCACACTTCTTGTTTTCCCAAATTGTTACCTTCTCAGAGAATTCCTACGTACACAAGGAACAAGGCAAAATCCTCAGAGATTACGTATCTACTACACCACATTACAACTAAACAATCCAACATCCTGATCAATCTTTCAATAATCTCAAACTAACTCACTCAACAACTCGCGTAACCTAACAAACACATGGTTTTCCCCTTTAGGTAACCACCAACTTTCGTTCCACCCCCTTTTTCTGAAAATAGTCATTTCATAATGCTAACTTACAACCCATGCATCCAGCAACGTGTTTAACGCTTTGACTAAATCAACCAGAATCTCCTAAAAAGGGCTCCCATCTGCTTATCCTTCTTTAACGACACATTACCCAATCATTGATTTGCATGTTTATCTTGACAAAGGATGCCACTAGTTTATCCACATGATCTCCACCCACAACATCACACTGCAGACCCGGTTCTCAGGGTCATTTGCACACCTAAACAATCTTTCCTTCAAGTTCACCTGTATACCTATATAACCAAATCCACGTCACGACCTTGTCTTTCCCCGAATCTAGACGAACCACAACTCATAATTTTCCAATTTGCCCAAAATTAGTCGTTCTTTGTCGGTTTATTGCGAATTCCAAGAAACCATCCCAACTATAAGACACATTCCCTTACATATCGATAATATCAACGTACCCACCTCGGTTGTGTCTATTACGTTATCCTTTTACGAACCGCCCGAAACCTCATAGAGAAAACACCCATCCAAAAGCAATATTCCACGATCAAAACGCACATACAAGGTGGCCCAACATCAGGCAAATATACATCTTAAACAGTTGTTGACCTCAATCATAAAAAAACGACAAGAAAATGCTTCCAAAATGTCCCTGACATCAAGGATTCTTAAGGGAGCCTACTCTTCTCTAACATACCATAATTAGCTTCATACCCCACCGTCCTTACTTGAAGAAAATTCAAGACTTACTTGGTGTGAGGTCAAACTTACCAGACCACTCCCAAAAACTTAGGCTCAATGCCTTTAACCTTTCAATAATGCATCTCAGCGCTACACAAACGAGTTACTAAAATTAGTACCTTGACGATTTCAAGTCTTCCGCCCCGGACACAACCGTTCACCGATAACGGCACTTCAAGTTACTGAACAGAAGTACAACTACCATAACACCAACAATACCGAAGTCCACTTCTGACATTTCCACTATTCACCTATCCTCCTTAATGAGGATACCAAGATCTCAGTAAACCGACAATGGCTCAACTGACGCATTTCCACTCTCGAAACCCTACCTTAACTTTAATGCAATAAACTCTACGACCTAGTGAGTTTATAGCCTTCATGCATAATGACACGATGCTTTAAATCATTTCTCATATTTGAACGATCAAAAGTACAATACTTGAAAACAACCTGAGTACGCATGACTCAACATCTCATAGCTTCAAATATATGCATAACGGTCTCAAGAATCGTTTGCCCGTAACTTTCCGGTAAAACACAACATCGACAACTCGATTGAACGTTGCTACAAATGAAAGTATCTTCAATAATCGTTTCTCATACGATAACAAGATTTTGAGTAAAAGCCTCGTATAATAAGTGAGTTGGTTGACTCCCTCGCACTCCTTGATATAACAAAATATTCATACCAAATTCAGTTATAAAACCATTCAAGTAATCGTTTTTCATGATTTTTACAACGAGAAGTATCTTAACATGAAAGAGGTGAAATACTTCACAAATCACTACGTTCAAAATTTTATCGTGCAATGAAAACAAGTTTGTCTTTTTCTTTAACCATGCACTTGCAAGCGTCGACTTATTTGCAAAACACGAAACTCATTGCGCTCAAATATATTTTTAATATGAAAGAGTTCATGTAACAACTTTAAAGACACAATGCATAGAACTCAACTTGTAATTTGAAGGCTATTCACTCAAACAAGGTCATTTATTGCACTCGCGCATCTCATTGTCGACATTCTACCTTTGCCAACGATCGCTTTCCCGTCCTTGCAACAACTTGTTGCGCAGACGCTTCACAACTTATCTGCTTGACCACCCCACACAGTTCTCATCCTGAGCAATGATTCACAATCAATATGGTTTCACTTTTGACTTTTAAGGTCGATGAACGGCCAACTACCTTTCGTCCTACTACACCTCTTGACTACAAGTCATGGGCTTAAGAAGCTCTCAAGATCCCAACGCAGTCCTCCCTTCTTATCCCAACTGATAGACACATCACTCATAAGCATGGAGACTCGCTAGAAACTAGGACCGTACCTATAATCCGTCATTCATCCATTTAGAACCCAATAAATTCTACCTTTGGTCGGTTCATCACCACCTTGAACAATACTCCTTCTAGAGGGTGTCCTCACTTACACCATGAGCGACCTCACACTTCGCATTAAACCATTGATATCGCCGCAAGGTTAGATTTTACTTTATTCCACCGCCACTTAATTGACTGTCTCATGAATAACAACCTTCCGGACATGACAAGAACTAAACAAAATGCATACAAATAACATTCTAACAGTACCTTCGCCAAGTAAGGCAATTTGAACACATACATGTACCTGTAAATTCGCAATTACACTGGCCAGGTGTAATGTAAATTTACCTTACATGATGATCCTCACTACATTATTACTCTAGTGCACTTAGAGTGATCTTTCCTAAAGGCATCCTATATCTCAGTTGTGTTCTCCTCCACTCTACAGTTTAAGTTTAGACCCATCCGGTCACCTAAATTCCTTAAACTACAACTCTGATACCAACTGTAACATCCCAACTCAAAGAATAAAACTTAAACAACATAAATTAAGCAAATCGTCGTAATGGATCCAAAACACTATCATAATCATATGAGTACATCACAAGGTTTGCGGAATCAACCTATTACACAACTGAGATTTCTAAAGACTAAGCCAGTCATGCTAGATATAACAGCTTTCTTCTAATCCAAGGCTTCACGCTCGCACTTTCTCTTTGCCCTTACTAGAGCCTTCTACTACAAGCTTACCTGAAAATGGTTTAGTTTTTGGAAATGTGAGGGTTAGACCGTGAGGTCTAGTGAGTTCCCTCTAAAAACAAACATTTGCACCACATAAAACATTTTAAACGGTTTATAAGCATTTATAAACTCTTCTCATCTTTAAAACATTTAAACTTTCACACGCAAGAACTACCCATGTATAAGGCACACTGAAGTCATGCACATCCGTGACAACGTGTCAGTCTCACAATGCCGTATTGGGTCACACCTCCCATAGCATAAACGGGACACCCCTCCCGGTATGAGCACTGGCGGGCCACACCCCCGACTTAGCCAAAACATGCTCACTTCTAAATGTATGCATACATAATAGCTTAACTTTCTTAAACCAAGTAAAACATGCAGTTTCATATAAAGGATAAAACATACAGTCTCATCGTATCTCATGCATTTTATGTAATACATAAATCAACACATTTTCAGTTAGAAAGACTCACCTGTCGTATTAGCGCACTACTTCTCACAAAAGCTTCAGCTCTCTAGGTGAAACACCTAAAATATTAAAGAGAAAAGAGCAATAAGTCTTACACTGACCCTCACTATCGTCTGTACAAATCCTCAAAACAAACTTGATTCAAAAGACTACTGAGTGATAACGCCACTTTTTGGCGTTATTTTCAGTCTTCAAACCAATGAGATTGGCTTGTGTTCTAGCAAAAAGGCGGAATTTTACGGTTCATCGAGTGAAATGTGCAGGTAATCCGAAGGAAGGCAAACATCGAGGAAAAGAAGCGAAAAAGACCCCAAAAGAGTACAAAACGAAGCCAACGAAAGCCCGAGATCCAAGCCCAAGACCCATGCCCGAACCACGAAACGAACCTGACCCGAAACCCAGCCAGAAACCGCGCGGTTTCTGGCGCGGTTTGCAAGTCGCGGCTAAGGCCGCGCAACCCTCTGTTCCAACCTCTTAATTGGTGTTTTCCGACTTTTAGGTCATTATCTCGCACACGACGACGGCCAGCGACTTGGGGGCGATTTTTAGAGGTTTTTCAGAGCTTTTGGAGCCACAATAGAGGATCGTTTGAGGAGGAAGTCACGAAGCGAAGTGGATTAGAGCCGAGAGAAGGGAGTTCGTTAATTCATTCACCACGATCACGTTTACTATGTTTACATTGTTTGTTTCCTTTCCTTCTCTTATGTTTTAATCCACCACCAACATGAACTAATCTTTAGATGTTGGGGGTTGGATTGAATTTGGTTTAAACTTATGAACAGATGACGTGATACATTTATCAGTTTTCCTATTTTAATGAAGCATGTAATTTGGTTTTTAATGCTTTTGTGAGTTTAGCTAGCTTCCAATTGTTTTGTTGTTTTCAGTTAAGTTCGAGAGAATTAGTTGTTAACTAGAACTAGAAATTGCATGCCTGAGGTGAGAAATTGGATAGAGATATACCAAGGTAAGTTTTAGTCCCGTTTAAATCTCGCTTTTAATGTGTTTTGAGTGTCATAAGTTAAGATCGAGAGATAAAGCTTGTGTCTTCAAAATAAAACCCGTTGTTGCTTGAGAGAGAGCAACGGTGATTTTCGAGATTGGGTATTCATTAAAGGGAATAACTTGGTAATTGTTTTAAGTGAAATGTTCATTTGTGAAAACCTTAGGATTTCCAACCCTCAACTGTTTTCTCTATCAAAGTTTCCTAAGTTGTTTACTGTCCCGTGTGTGATTTGTTTACTTGCAATTAATTAAGTCATACCAACCACTCAATTTGCGACCGTTCAGTTAATAGAGTTTATAGTCATTGTGATACTTAGTTCCTAGTTCCCTGTGTTCGATACTCGTACTTTTTATACTATTACTTGATTTCGACCCGTACACTTGCGGTTAGATTTAGGGGGTGTGAACCCGCTTATCAAGTTTTTGGCGCCGTTGTCGGGGAACTAGTTGCAACTGATAGCACTACCAGCTATAAGCGCTATTACATTGAACATTTTTCTTTATTTTTATTATTTTGTCCATCACTTTCAGTTTCTGGATTACTAATTTTGCCTACTTCTTTTCAGGTATTAATTGGTTTATGCCAAGGAAAACCCGAGGGGAAGGAATCGAACCACTAGATCCAGAAATCAAAAGAACCGCCCGTCGATTACTCAAAGAATCAAAAGTTAAAAGGAAACTGAAGATGGGCGACGAGATATCTGTCAACGAGAGACCTCCTCGCAATGACCCGCCTCCGCCTCCTCTTGAGAGACGCCTTATGCGATCGTTTGCCGATCCGAACGTGGCAGCCGCACGCATAGGCATCCAACCGCCCACTACTAGGGCGAACTATTTTGAGCTTAAACCGAGTACCATCGTAATGGTACAACAAAATCAGTATGGGGGAGCGCCGACAGAAGATCCTCACGCACATCTCCGTGCATTTGAAAGGATCTGTAACACGTTTAAGATCAACGGGATGAGCGAGGATGCAATTAAGCTAAGGCTGTTCAGCTTTTCACTCAAAGGCCGAGCCGAAACATGGACAGAAAGTATCCAGCCGGACTCGATCACCACCTGGGCACAACTGAAAGCGGCCTTCCTTCAAAAATTCTTCCCACCAAGCAGAACCGCTCAACTTATGGCGGAAATCACCCATTTTGCTCAACGGGATCAAGAGACCTTGTATGAAGCATGGGAGAGATACAAAGATATGATCAAGAAATGCCCGCATCATGGGTTGCAAGGTTGGGTCATCATCCAAACATTCTTTAGTAGACTCCACCCACAGTTCAAAAACGACATCACAGCTGCATCAGGTGGAGCGCTAATGGATAAGTCTTATGAGGAAGCATGCGAGTTGATCGATAATCTGGCCAAACATAGTTTTTCTACTCCAAGATCAGCCGTCAGAAGAGTTGCGAGTGTTCAAGAATCGGATGAGCTGAAAGAAATAAAAGCCCAACTAGCTGCGATAACGAACCATCTGAAGGGAGGTAGGCCATAAGAACCCGAACAAGTTCAATTTCTTCAAAACCGGAATAGCCTGCCGAGGAACGATCCTTTCTCGAACACGTATAATGAAGGGTAGAAGAAACACCCTAACTTCTCATGGAGTCAACCCGGTCAACAACCATAAGGTAATAATTCTAACTTTTCTAATCCTTCTAATGCTAACAATGTTTACCGTCCGCCAGGTTTCAACCAACGAATATTTGACGAAGGACCATCCATGGAGAAGAAACCGGGGCTGGAAGATATGTTGATGAAGTTCATGACAAAGATGGATAGCACGGTTGAAGGCTTAGCAAGCACGGTAAGTACAGTGAAAGCAGCAACTGATCAGAACACCGCATCCATCAAGATCCTTGAAAGGCAAGTGGGGCAGATTTCTGAAGTTTTGCAAAACCGAGCCCCAGGAACGTTTCCGAGTCAGACTGAGAGAAAGCCAAGAGAAGAATGTAATGCCATTTATCTGAGGAGTGGCAAGGAGCTGATCGAGGAGCATATACGAGAGCCGTCATCAAAGGAAGCCGAGCCCAAAAAGCAAGATGTGGAGATCGTAGATGTGGACGAGTTGGATGCTGATGAAGATATTGTGATTAAAAAGAGCAAGAAGAGTGAAGATAAGAAGCTAAAGGAACCGCAAGTGTGGTGAGAAATGACCCTAAGGGTGGAGTGAAGAGAGCAAAAACTTGATAGGCGGGTTTACACCCTCCTAATCTAACCGCAAGTGTACGGGTCGAAGTCAAGTAATAGTACAAAATTTCGAGTATCGAACACAGGGAACTAGGAACTAAGTATCACAATGACTATAAGTTCTATTAACTGATCGGTCATAAATTGAGTTGTTGGTATAAATTAAGTTCTATTAGGGTCATTTCGCCTTCTTCAACCACCGGTCAAGCCGGCAACTCCAAGCGTGCCATATCCGAACAGACTTAAAGCGCAAAAGGATGATGTTAATTTTTCTAAATTTCTTGATGTATTTAAAAAGCTACATATTAACATTCCTTTTGCAGATGCTTTGGCACAAATGCCTTCATATGTGAGATTCTTGAAAGAAATCCTCTCCAACAAGAGGAAGATTGAGGAGCAGGCAACGGTGGCACTTATTGAAGAGTGTAGCGCGATCATCCAGAACAAGCTTCCCCCGAAGCTTAAGGACCCAGGGAGTTTTTCGATCCCTATTTAAATAGGAGATCTTAATTTTGATAATGTGTTATGTGATTTAGGGGCAAGTGTCAATTTAATGCCTCTATCTATTTTCAGGAAACTCGGCTTGGGGGAAGTGACACCAACGTACATGATGATTTGACTCGTGGATAGATCTATAGTGTACCCATATGGAGTGGTAGAGGATGTGCTCATCAAGGTTGGCAAGTTCTACTTTCCGGTGGACTTCGTGGTGCTGGACATCGATGAAGATATAGAGGTCCCGCTGATTTTGGGAAGATCCTTTCTAGCCACGAGCAGAGCGATGATTGACATGGAAGAAGGTGAAATGACCTTAAGGGTTGGTGGTGAGAAAGCCATGTTCAAGATGTTCGAGAGGGTGAGAGGTCGAAGTGAAGAGGAACCCGATTACCACGAGAACTCGGATTGGGAAGAAACTGCGGAAAACCGTAAGTGTGGGCGGTTCGAGTCCGCAAATTTCGAGCTAAGTTGAGAGCCACATAGTCGTGCCACGACTTTAACTGAGGCGCTGAGTGGGAGGCAACCCACCGAGGTTTGTTTCCTTAAGTTACGTTTTAGAGTGTTTTTATTTACAAAAAAAATAATGAATGAAAAAGTTAAAAAGTCAAAACAGTGGCTTACGCGGCATAGCCCGCGGCTTCCAAGCCGCGGGTGTCCCTGGAGTGTGTTTTGAAACAGAGTGTTACGCGGTATATCCCGCGGTTTGCATACCGCGGCATAAGCTGCGCGTTTCCTCTGATGCTTCTAGTTGTTTTTCGTGCAGTTTGTGTGCCTTTCTTGCTTTGTGTTTTCCGTTTCTTGCAGGGTTTTTTTCGTCTTTTGCTTTGATTTCTTTCGTTTGTGCATTCCCTCTCCATCTTCTCTGAACGCTCAAATCTTTCAAGAGAGTCTCCTCCGTCCGATCAAACAGGTATGTTCTAACTCTTATATTAACGAGTGGTGAAAGATGTTTGCTCCTTATTAGTTAAATGAGATGCAACAAACCTAAGTTTCACTTAGGTTTGGGGTGCCACGTCTTTCAACATCTACACACTCACTTTAATCCTGTGCAAACCTCGGTTCCACCGAGGTTTGGGGTTGGTGTTATTTGGCAAACCTAGGCCTCGACCTAGGTTTGGGGTGGCCATATTTGAATAACTATGGGTTCGCTGTTAGATATGTTGTGTTAATGCTTTGTCTTTCCTGCTTGATAAACTGTAATAACCGCACAATGCATTTCGTCGCATCTCCTACACCGACACTTGTACATTGGGGACAATGTGTGGGTAAGGTTTGGGGTTGCCCAATCGGGCCCACGTTTATGCACGTAGATTTCCTGCACTTCTGAGTGTCTAGATCACATTATCTAAAAAATTTGTTTTGGGTGATCGAGACCAACCATTGTGGAAAGAATCTCGTGATAGTAACGAGACCATTAAGGAAGGACCGGGAAAAGACATGACTAGGGACATTAGTGGAGACCACCCAACAGCGAGTTTTGAGCCTAAAAAACGTTTTTCATTTCGAGGGATTTAAACACTTAATTGATATACACTTTTTCGAATTCCTTGTCGTAATTATAGAGTGATCTCGCTATAATATTGCATTGAGTAGCAAAGACGACCATCGGGATATTGGGTAAGGGTATAGTAGACCATATTGTGTGGACCTTAAGAGATGATTCCAGGCATTGTGTGCACTTTAACCCATTTTTATCTATCGTTCCTTTCGACCCATTATGTGTGTATCCACAGCCCATTTTTGCAGCCAAACACTCACCTTGTTTATTCCAGACCCGCCATTAAACCCTAGCCAAAAGCCTTAGCCAAGCCTTATCCGAAAGTGTGTCAAGTAGAAGCAGTACAGGCCAGTCATGAAAATAGATAGAAAAGAGGGCCAATGCAGCCCCAATCGAATAAAGAGGACCAATGAAGTCCCAACTTGAAAAAAAAAGACAAAAAAAAATACAGTTAGTTAGATAGTACTCATAGCAGCTAAATAAGAGAGTCAAAGCGACTCCAATAGTGACAAAGAAGGCCAAATGATAGTAAATGAAGGCAAGAAGTTCACAACTGCTAAAAATTGACACACCAAGGATTTTCAATCCGCTTACCCTTCGTTTCTTAGCTATAACCCTAACCCCGTTACAACCCTGGTAACCTGGATGATCTTCTGGAAAATACGATTACGGTATACGACCACCTTTACCGATATTCCCTGTCTTGCTACTTGATTCCCTTCTGAGATCAACCTTTTGGACATTTGTGCGTCTTTCATTAGAGTTGTCATGTGACCTTCGAGTATTCTTGTACATAACTTCCATATACATGACAACATGGGCGATAACCTAGGGTCGAGTGAAACGAGAGTCCCCCGTGAGGTAGGGTCGAGGCGAAATGTTTTCCCTAGTATGTTGGACCTAGTACAACCTTAATGGAATCGGAGCAGTCACGAGTTCAACTCACAATGGAAGGCCATAGATCAAACAGAATAAGAATGAGGCGAGAGTGAGATAGACATTCATGGGTATGGGAAATCACCAGTGCATTTCGTGGTACCGATTGGGAGTTGTGCAGTTATTATTTCACTGATATATATGTTTTTATTCTATTTTATCACGAATTTGCTTGAGGACAAGCAACCCTCGGTTTGGGGTGGTTGATAACGCCACTTTTTGGCGTTATTTTCAGTCTTCAAACCTATGAGATTGGCTTGTGTTCTTGCAAAAAGGCGGAATTTTACGGTTCATCGAGTGAAATGTGCAGGTAATCCGAAGGAAGGAAAACATCGAGGAAAAGAAGCGAAAAAGACCCCAAAAGAGTACAAAACGAAGCCAACGGAAGCCCGAGATCCAAGCCCAAGCCCCATGCCCGAACCACGAAACGAACCTGACCCGAAACCCAGCCAGAAACCGCGCGGTTTCTGGCGCGGTTTGCAAGTCGCGGCTAAGGCCGCGCAACCCTCTGTTCCAGCCTCTTAATTGGCGTTTTCCGACTTTTAGGTCATTATCTCGCACACGACGACGGCCAGCGACTTGGGGGCGATTTCAGAGGTTTTTCGGAGCTTTTGGAGCCACGGTAGAGGATCGTTTGAGGAGGAAGTCACGAAGCGAAGTGGATTAGAGCCGAGAGAAGGGAGTTCGTTAATTCATTCACCACGATCACGTTTACTATGTTTACATTGATTGTTTCCTTTCCTTCTCGTATGTTTTTATCCACCACCAACATGAACTAATCGTTAGATGTTGGGGGTTGGATTGAATTTGGTTTAAACTTATGAACAGATGACGTGATACTTTTATCAGTTTTCCTATTTTAATGAAGCATGTAATTTGGTTTTTAATGCTTTTGTGAGTTTAGCTAGCTTCCAATCGTTTTGTTGTTTTCAGTTAAGTTCGAGAGAATTAATTGTTAACTAGAACTAGAAATTGCATGCCTAAGGTGAGAAATTGGATAGAGATATACCAAGGTAAGCTTTAGTCCCGTTTAAATATCGCTTTTAATGTGTTTTGAGTGTCATAAGTTAAGATCGAGAGATAAAGCTTGTGTCTTCAAAATAAAACCCGTTGTTGCTTGAGAGAGAACAACGGTGATTTTCGAGATTGGGTATTCATTAAAGGGAATAACTTGGCAATTGTTTTAAGTCAAATGTTCAATTGTGAAAACCTTAGGATTTCCAACCCTCAACTGATTTCTCTATCTAAGTTTCCTAAGTTGTTTACTGTCCCGTGTGTGATTTGTTTACTTGCAATTAATTAAGTCATACCAACCACTCAATTTGCGACCGTTCAGTTAATAGAGTTTATAGTCATTGTGATACTTAGTTCCTAGTTCCCTGTGTTCGATACTCGTACTTTTTGTACTATTACTTTATTTTAACCCGTACACTTGCGGTTAGATTTAGGGGGGTGTGAACCCGCCTATCACTGAGTCTGAACCAAAGTTCCGGACTCAATTCCGGACCCGGTCCCATTCCGGATCCCACCTCATTCCGGTCCATTCCGGATCCGCTCCCGGTTCCGGTCCATTCCGGATCCGCTTCCAGTTCCGGTCCATTCCGGAACCGCTTCTAGTATATCGCATAGAGTGAAATGAGAAAATGTATCAAATCACGATTAAACCCGATTCCAACAAATTTTAAACTTTTAAAACCATAACAAAACATGCAGGGCACTCTTAAAACAAGGATTATACATCCAAAAACCCATTTCCTTGTTGGATTAAAGTCATCTATCCCTTCTTTCAAAACCAAACCACATAGTGACATTTTCCCAAATCAGAACAAGGATTAAGGGCTTAGAGATTACCTTGAAAAGGTTTTGATGGTGAATCCCTCTTCAAATCAGCACCTCTCTTGACCAACACTGCAAGTAATGATCCTTGATTTCCTTCTTCTTCTCCAAGGCCGATTTCCCTACTCTGCTCTTTCTCCCTTGTAGCCGCCCAAAACACAATTGAGAATGATACCAATTTAGGCTAATGATTAGGGTTTTACCATTTATAGTTTTGTTCCAACTTGACCCCTCAACTTTTGATTTTCTTCTTTTTGCCCCAAAACCTACCCTTCTCTCAATAAAGACTTGGGTTATTACACACGTGGCAGCCTCTGGTTGGTTGCACGTATTGACTTTAGCAAATATCCGAGTGGCCGCATGATGAACAGTGTAGTTGCAGAGTTGGTTGTACGATTCTAGACAAAAGGGATGTCCATTCTGACAAAATCGTACGGAGGCGTGCATGGAGATAAGACAAAAGTTGCTTGTAGAATAGGCTTCATGATCAGCGCTCGCTGAATGATTCTTTATCAGCGAATGATAAAGTTCAGCGTTCACTGAATTCTTCCACTTTAAACTTCGCGTGAGATGGAGTAGTCTTGTCTTCGCTGATATCTGCATCAGGTCACTAGTAGACTTAGTCACTTGTTCTTCAGCTTGGTCTTCGATTTCAGCTTTGAACTTGGTTTACGCAAATCTTGTCTTCAGGGATCATAAGCAAACAATTACATGATAAACATTCAGCGATCATCAGTGAGACTGAACCGGCTCAGGGTTCACTGATGTACAGTGTTCGCTGAAGTATAAATTTAAAGTGCATGTTTCCATCAGCGATACTAAACAGACTTAGTATATTTTTCATAGATGGCAAAACATTAATACATATTGTTTACTTACAATTTTCACTAAGTGTTTCTCAGGGTCATTATCAAATCACTGAGGGTTTGGATCAACAATCTCCCCCTATTTGATGATGGCATAGCAATAAAAGAAAATTTCTAAGTTTAAAACCATAAGGATAAAAAGGACTCATAAAATACTTGTCTCATTTACTGTTTTTCATGGATCTTTTCTTAGTACTGATGGAGTAAAGTACTTTCATTGATAATTTTCATTAACTTCGTATAAGATTACAAGGGAAGTGAAAAAATTACAAGTACAATGAAAAATAATTACAAGTACAAAAAGATACAAGCTGATAAGATAGAAGAATCCAAAAAGAGATCCTATCAGCTACTCAGGTTCTTTCTTGATGAGAAGTTCATCAAGAGTATCAGTCTCTGGAATCATCCAATCAGGGACTATGACTCCCTGATCCCTCCATAATTTTAGCTTCTTCAATTGTCTCCCGCAGAGTCAAAGCTTTGGAATTTCGGACTCTGGACATCATATCAGCCGGCAAGATGTGCTAACAACCCAGTATTTCATGAGAGAACCAAACACATTGAGATAGATGTGCATCAAGTTAGAGATAAAGTAGCCTCTGGAATGTTGAAAACTGTTAAGGTTCCTTCAACTTTGTTAAGGTTCCTTCAACTGAAAATCCAGCGGATATTTTCACTAAGTCTCTTGGAGTTAATCAGCATAACTATCTTTGTGAAAAATTAAGATTATTGGATTTGTTCAGATGTCAAGATTGAGGGGGGTGTTAAAAGGTAATGAATTATGGACCAATCTTGTCATCCCATAACTTATTTAGTGTACTTGTGTTATTTTCATATAGTATGAGGGGTGATTTGGGTTGATGCTTGTAGATGAGGATAGAGAGGATTGTGCCTCACTTGCTGGAGATGTACGAGGGTAGCGGAGCTATTCAAGAGAAGTTAAAGGACTAAAGTGCAATATCTCGTTGTCATATATAAAGTGTTATCTCCAGTCATTTTTGGATTGAACCATTTCATTTTATCGTTTTACTCTTTAGAAGTAGTCTGTATTTTTCTCTCTTATTCTGTTTCTAGAATTAGGGTTTTCTCTTTCTAGATTAGGGTTTCATATTCATCTTCAATCCTCTTGAAGGTGAATCGTTTGTTGTTCATATTACTTTGTATTAAATCAGATGATGTTAAATGTTTGAATAGTTAATTAGGTAATTAACTTAATGAATTATTCTACTCATATTAGGAGATATATATCCAAATATGTGACTAGATAATAACTGATATAAAATTCTCTTAATAAGTATAAACATTTAAATCATTTGTCCTTTAATACTTAATACAGATAAAGTTAAAGTCCAGTTTATTTCCAACACTGGAGTGCTTGAGCTTGATGACTACATGAACGATAGATCTAGAGTGGTTGAGTTTGATGACTACACGAGCGATATACCTGGAGAGATGACTACCGTCACATTCAATGGAATTGGGTCTCCCACGTCACCTAAAGTGTGTTTTGGATATTATGTTCTATCCTTGTTTTTGGTGTTTTTTTTGGGTAAGAAATGTACCCATGATTTGATGTTTCACATGTCATTTATTATCTACATTTGTTCATTGGATACCTTAGTTTTATCCATGTTTCTGGTATTTGATTACCAAGCTTTAATGCTTTATGCACATTTGAGTGGGTATTGGCTTCCGATTTAAATAATTTTTAAATGAGCGTTTGGGTTCTTGAGTTTTCATCATGAAAATGGTGGGTTATAGTAATATGTTGTTTTTAAAGACGTCTCATTTTGGAAATGGTAATTTATATAAGCAGTATTTCAGTTTTACCGTTTTATAATTATGATGAAAACTACTTGAACTCACTAGGCGTTAAAGTTAACTCTTTTTATTTGTGTTCATGTGCATCACGTTCTTGTTGGAGAATGGTACTAGCTACACTGTGATGAGTTCAGTGCTAGTTAGAAACACATGAAAGATTTAGCTATGTGGGGACGTCTTTTGTATTTTGGAGATAGCGACCGTTGTTGGATTATAGTAATATTCGTCATTAATCTAGACATCGTGTAAGGTTTGGAGTATTATTTATTGATGTTAAATCTTAGATTGTCATTATAGGTAATCAAGCATTGACATTTAGAAACGGATTTACTCCTTATTTGATGATTTATCGAAAATTTTAAATTAGTCACCCATTCTAGATTTGAGGGTTTTATACCATAGACCTTTCGGCCCACTGGTTTATACGAAAAACAATTACCAAATTGTTTACGAACTATATATGACAATTTACGAACAGGTTATAAGGTTCTAGATTTTAAAAGTTTACTATCTTATAGATCTTAAAAGAATAATTAACTTCAAAAATAAAAAGATCTCTATTTGAATCACAAATCAAAAGTTATGGCCTGCAAAGTGTATTCCAAATTTGGTGAAAAATCATACGAAGTTTACCCCAAGTTACGAAATTGGCACAAAGCTTTTTGTAGCATCCATGTCCGGGTTGTTTCATCGAGCACCATTTCTTTTAGATAGAAAGGTATTCTGACTTTATTGGATCAAATAAGAACCAACTCTTGCCTTTATCTTGACAGAGATTACCTTTAATTATAATGATATAATTGGTGGGAAGTCTTTTTTCTGGTATTGTTATAAAATCTTTAACGAAACTAAGTCGATAGTTGAAAGTTCTTTTTCGAATTATCTTCTGTTTGAATGTTATCAGAATTTTATTTTATGGATAAAATAATATATCAACTGCTTTAAAAGTATCTTGTCTAATTTAAGTTTCCTTGTAATTACTGAAGGGTTAACCTAACTGTTGTTTTCGGGATTCCACAAAACTAATCAAGATACGTATAAATTGATTTAGATATCTACAGTTATAAAAAAATTCATTTCATGAATAAAGTCTATTAGAAATTCATTGTTAGTAATGTAGAATTAGTGATCATTGTCACACCAAGTTGTCTTTTACTTGTAACCATTTATTAGTTTCAATTGGGCAAAAAGATTGATACCGGCAAGGCGGCAACCCTGACCGGCCTCACACCTGACCCTGCCTACTCTGGCATCCGTATGAGGGGCATTTTGAGGCTCACTCAGCGGCTGTGGCTAGGGGTGGGGGTCTAGGCTCGAACCCAGGACGTGTTAGTTGTTGGGCAAGTCTCTCCACCCCATTGTCAACTGAGCTACATGCCATAGGCATTTATTAGTATCAATTGCTTGGTAGGAATTCTATCTTAAGACGACTTAGAGCTTGTTGAATGTTGAAATTTAATCAAATATCCTAAAATACAATTTGTATCAAGCGTTTGCTACGTATTTAATGTTTACAGATAGAAATCAACATCATATGATTGCCAAATTTAGTTCGAGATTTTAACTAATTGTATAATTAAAATAAAACATCAAAATTATTATAAAAAAACTATAAATAGAGTTATTTCCCGTTTTGATCTCTAAACATTATCTATAACTTTTTTTTTGTTTAGACTTAATTTATTTTGAATCTATTCAATTGTCCCGTCGTTACAATTATGTTAGTATTGTAAGAAACCAAAATCAAAAAAAAATTGGAACAGTTGGAAACAATTTAAAATTAAGAAAGTGATCATCCGCACTCGTGCAAGACCAAACTCATTTCTAAAGTACCACATCAGTTTTGCAATAACATCTTCCACATCTATGCGAGACCAAACTCCTTTCTAAAGTAAAAAATTATAATATAAATAATAAATTAACTATAAAATATAGATAACTAAATTTTACTTTTGTTTTCTTTTATTATATTCTTTGTAAATATAATTTAATTAACAAATAAAATACATGGATATATTGAAAGCATGCAACGTTTATTAAAATACAAATATTACATAAAATACATGGATGTTTGCCTACGTTTATCTATTAGTATTTGTATTTTCGTAAAATTTTATATTAATATATTTCTATTTTAGTAGTTTAAATAAAAAACATCGCATAAAAATATCATTTATTTAAAATAAATTGTGGATAGAAATGTTAATAAAAATAATAAAAAATAATGTTCAAATAAATTAATAAATGAATTCAATTTAATAAATATTAATAATTAATGTTTAAACAAACTAATAAATTAATTAAATTAAACAAAAATGTATTTGTTTTATATATAATTCATTGTGAAAAGTCTTTTTAAAATTGAAATGTCTTGCTAAACTTGCAAGACCTTGTAATCCACATGGCATGTCATGTCATCTTGCAACGCCTTGTGCAAGATGGGTATGGATGCTCTTTGGGAATTGAAGAAAACAAATAATATACAAAAGTTAGAGAGCAACATTGAAATTGACTCTCAATATTATACAGAGTAAATTATATTTTTGGTTTTTAATTTTCCCTCATTATTAAGTTTGGTTTCTTTTTTAAACTAATTATAATTTTGGTCACTATGGTTGTTATTTTGTTTCACTTTTTGTCTCTCTAACCAACTTTAGTAAAAAAAAACTTAGTTAAATTAAGGGTATTTTGGACCTTTTATATTTTACATTTTACATTTTCTTTGTCTTTTTCATTTTTTTTTATTAAATTATATACTAACTTACAGTTATAATCCAAGTGGTTTGTCTTTTCTCCTATTTTCATTCATTTACAAAGAAGAGAAGAAAAAGACAAACTTGAATCTTAATCAAAAAATATCCAAAAGCTCAACAATTCAAATGACTATACAATAAAAGTCACCATATGCAATAAAACGTATTTAACCATGTTTATTCAAATACATGCTCCAAATGCATGATTGTTGTCTCAAATTTAACTCATTTGTTGATTAATCAAGTAAAACAAAGTAAAGTGCGGAAGCTTAAATGACTTGATTAAATGGTAGAAAAATAGTAAGCTAAATGAAGTAGAGAGTACAATACTAATTAGCCACAAACATCATCGTAGCCATATGTATTGATTGAATTTGAAGAGTACAATTGAAGAAAACACCAAGAACACATACTTGAGTGTGTGTAAAGTTCTCTCATACTCTCTCTCACTCACTAAACAGTGTGTGTTTGTTACGGGTGAAAGTGTGTGTAAAGATCTTCAAGGCGTAGGTACTAACAAACATGATCTCTTATTTATAGGAGAATACTGAGGAAAGTCAATATCCTAGCGACTGAGGTTACTCCACCTGTAAAGGTGAAATAACCGTTCCATGCTGAAGTGGGAGTCTTCAATAGGTTGAACACGTGAGAGAGATCAACACTTTTTGAATTCCAGAGTTAACAAGTACAGAGGTTGGCCAGTCCAGAGGCTCTAGAGTCTGATGGTCATCTTCAGGTTTGGTACCTCTGTATGCAGGGCTTAGTGCAAAGGCTCAAGATCAACAGTCTTCCATCGTGCAAAGGTCCTCTTCGCCTGAGGACTTGGTCTTCTTTGACAATACTGAATAGAAATAAGGGCTAACAATGATTAACTCCATAACTCAACTTTCGTTGGGACGAATCATTTTCCAAATGAAAGCATACCCTTTATATTTTGAAAGTGTCCCATAACACAACAATATGCATTTTCCAAATCACACATATACACTAAAAAACACGGTCATCAAATAATGTCCATTTATAAGATAAATCATTAAAACTACCCACACGTATGATATATTTATCAAAATGCCGAAAGATCCCAAACACGGGTGTTTCACAAGGTTTTTAAGATTAAACAAATCAAATATGCAAAACTCATCCAATAACCACATATTTGATAGAAATCAAGTAAAGCAAAGTAACACTCCAAAGCGAACTTTTTTGGCATGTACATAGTGTAACGTCCCAGCTTCATAATCATACGATAACATAACATAGGTATTCGAATTACATAAATAAACTTGTCTTTTAAAACTTCAATGAGCTAAACTAGGCAAATTGACAGCGGAAGTCTCTACATTCCACAGACGAGCACTATCTGAACTACCATAACCAAAACTGAAGTCTCTCTAAGCTCCGTGCCTCTTTTGTCTCCTTCCCTAGTTCTTATTTGGAAGGACCTGTTACGCGCTTACCTGAAAATGGTTTAGTTTTGAAAGCGAGGGTTAGACCAAAGGTCTAGTGAATTCCCTCCAAAAACAACATATTTAAACAGTTGGAAAACATTTGAAAGACTTATAAATAATCTGTACCATATCATCATACATGGTGCTGCACTGTGTTGTGGATCACATAACATATTGCGATCATGGCCCCAGCAGACTCCCTTTCTCGCCACTTGGAATCCCCGCGGATCCCCCTCTACCGAATAGGATGAAAACAAATTCCACCCTACCGGTCTATCATACATAACCAAGAGTCCTAAGACCCCGAGAACCTCTCTTAGATCCCACAGTGCAAACCGACTCCACATAGTGTACACATATGCTCATGCAAACATGTAAAAATATACTTTTCATAAATCATATCTTTCACAATGTCATGCTAAACACCTCTTTTGTTTAAGATAAGATCATTCATGAAAACCATGTAAATCAATTCATACTTTTCATGCTCGATAAACCATACTCAGTAAAAGAAACATTTATCACTTCGCGTCGTAAAAGTGTTTAGGGAACTCACCTGATAGAAACTCCTTTCTAACCTCGTATCTCGTTCCGTCCGTACACCTAGTTAATAATTATAAATTAATTAGATGACACTCAATTATGATCATAAGTCTCTCTTCTTGCTCGGTCTCTAAAATAAATTTGGATCATTACTCCATAACGGATCTCTTTTAAAAGCATGCTAAGCCCTAGCAAATTCTAAGTCCACCGGAGCATCTCTTGGCCCACATATTCTTTGGCCCAACAAGCTCCGTCCCAGCAACCCATGAGTCCCGGTACCGACTCCCGGTCTGCCGACTCCCGGTATGCCGACTCCCGGTATGCCGACTCCCGGTACCGACTCCCGGTCTGCCGACTCCCGGTATGCCGACTCCCGGTATGCCGACTCCCGGTACCGACTCCCGGTCCGCCGACTCCCGATATGCCGACTCCCGGTACCCTGAACTCCCGTTACCCGAACAGGGACGAACCTTAACCGCTTACATACTCGATTTCTTCCTAGGGAGTCCAGTAAGCTGAGATTTTAACACAACCCTCTTACCCAAATCGTTCTATTGTACTCCTTAGACAACACAAATTCCTAGCCCAAGGATTTTCATTAGATTACAATCCCAATCGAGAGCTAAAACTCTCCACAGTGTTCTTATCCACAAACCCAGCTAAAATATGGAATACAGTCTGGAATACGATTTATCTAACTATCAGATTTCATGGAGAGTAATAGGGAATTAAGATTCCTTACCTGGTAGAGCCTCTTCCTCAAAAATTCGCAATCCCAGCCCTCCTTTCACAGTTCCTTCTCTTCCAGTATTCAGCCGTTCACAAAAACAAATGATTAGTAACCCTAGGGATCTGGTCCTTTTTATAGCTCCCATATTTTCAAAACGGCCCCTTGAATAAAACTTCCATTTCTTCCACTTTGGCCACCAAACTATGCACTTGACAAAAACGGGTTGTTACAACACTCCCTCCTTAAAAGAATTCCGTCCCCGGAATTCCTCATTGGAAGAGATGCGGGTACCTCGCCATCATAGCCGATTCTAATTCCCACGTAGCCTCCGGGCCCTTGTGATGACGCCATTGCACCTTGACCATCCTGGTTTCCTTGTTCCGCGACTTCCTTACCTTAACATCCGTGATTTCTTCAGGTTCCTCTACGAAGTTCAATTTCTCGTCCACTTGAATGTCATTCAACGGCACAGCTTTAGTCGCGTCGGCTAGACATTTCCTTAGATTAGACACATGGAACGCATTATGAATACTACTTAATTCTTCCGGTAGGTCCAACCTATAAGCCACTTCTCCAACCCGTTCCGTAATCTCGAACGGTCCGATGTAACGTGGGCTTAGCTTCCCACGTTTTCCAAATCGTACCACTCCTTTCCAAGGAGATACCTTTAACGGGACATGATCTCCGACTTGAAATTCAATGTCTTTCCGCCTCCTAGCTGCATAACTCTTATGTCGGTCGCAGGCGACCTTCAGTCTTTCCCGTACTTGAACTATCTTATCCGAAGTCAGTTGTACAATTTCTGGCCCCGCTAACTGTCTCTCTCCGACTTCGTTCCAACACAACGGTGTCCGACATTTTCTACCGTAAAGTGCCTCAAACGGTGCTGCCTTGATGCTCGAGTGATAGCTATTATTATAAGCGAACTCGATCAAAGGTAGATGCCTTTCCCAAGAGCCTTGGAAATCTAAGGCACAAGCTCTTAACATGTCTTCCAACGTTTGGATCGTCCTCTCACTCTGACCGTCGGTCTGAGGGTGATAAGCGGTACTCATCTTGATTTGTGATCCCATTTCTCTCTGAAAGCTCCTCCAAAACGTGGAGGTAAACCTGCTATCTCGGTCAGATACAATCGACGAGGGCACACCATGTCGGGTTACGATCTCGTCGATGTACAACCTTGCTAACCGCTCCAACGAGTAAGACTCTCGTATGGGTAGGAAGTGTGCCGACTTGGTGAGACGATCCACAATTACCCATATAGCGTCAAAACCCTTTGGAGTTCTAGGCAAATGGGTCACGAAATCCATCGTGATCTGGTCCCATTTCCACATTGGTATCTCTAACGACTGAAGCTTCCCGAACGGTCTTTGATGCTCAATCTTCACACGCGAACACGTCATGCAGGTCTCTACTAGATGGGCCACGTCTTTCTTTAGTCCGGGCCACCAGTAGTCTCGTCGCCGGTCTCCGTACATCTTATTAGTTCCGGGGTGGATTGAGTACTTCGACTTGTGAGCTTCTTCAAGAATCAGCTTTCGGAGCTCTCCGAGTTTCGGAACCCAGATCCTCCCATTCAGACATTTCACCCCTCGACTATCTTCCTCTAACATGGACGCTTGTCCTAACATTCTCTCCTTCTTAAGATTTTCGGTTTCGAGCGCTTCAACCTGCCATTTCTTTATTTCGGCTAACAGATTGAACGTGACCTCGGCCCTCATAGCCACAATCCTGGGGTTTCACCTCGTTCCTTACGGCTCAAAGCGTCCGCCACCACGTTTGCCTTCCCCGGATGGTATTCGGTCTTACAGTCGTAGTCGGTCAACAATTCAATCCATCTCCTTTGGCACATATTCAACTCTTTCTGATCAAAGAGATGACATAAACTCTTGTGGTCCGTGAAGATCTGGCACTTCGTCCCATACAGGTAATGTCGCCAAATCTTCAGGGCAAAAACCACCGCCGCCAATTCTAAATCATGCGTAGGATAACGAGTCTCGTGATCCTTTAACTGCCGGGAGGCATAAGGGATCACCTTACCTCGTTGCATGAGTACGCATCCCAAGCTGAGCTTCGACGCATCACTGAAAACCACGAAATCGCCCGAACCGTCCGGTAATGACAAAACCGGAGCGCTACTCAGCATATCCTTCAATTTCTGAAACGCCTCTTCTTGTTTCTCTAACCAGACGAACTTGACATTCTTCTTCGTTAAAGAGGTCAGTGGCGTGGCAATACACGAAAAGTCCTTGATAAACTTCCGGTAGTACCCCGCCAGCCCGAGGAAGCTTCGAACTTCTGACGGATTCTTAGGTTGCTCCCAATCTCGGATGGCTTCAATCTTAGCTGGATCGACCATGATCCCCTTCTCAGACACCACGTGCCCGAGGAACTGCACTTGCCTCAGCCAGAACTCGCACTTGGAAAACTTCGCATACAACTTCTCTTGCTTCAATAGCTCGAGAATTGTACGAAGGTGGCTAGCGTGCTCCGCTTCCGACTTTGAGAATATCGGGATATCATCTATGAACACTATCACGAACTGATCTAAATAGGGTTGGCATACCCTATTCATCAAATCCATGAACGCTGTCGGGGCGTTGGTTAACCCGAACGGCATCACCAAGAATTCGTAGTGTCCATACCTGGTTCTAAAGGCAGTCTTCGGCACATCCTCCTCCCGTACCTTGAGCTGATGATAACCTGACCTCAAGTCTATCTTGGAAAAGTAATTGGCTCCTTGCAACTGATCGAACAGGTCATCAATCCTAGGTATCGGGTACTTGTTCTTGATCGTGACTTTGTTGAGTTCTCGGTAGTCTATGCACATTCGCATAGTACCGTCCTTCTTCTTCACGAATAGCACAGGTGCTCCCCACGGAGACGTACTCGGTCTAACAAATCCCTTATCTAACAACTCCTGTAATTGAGTCATCATTTCCTTCATCTCAGACGACGCCAATCTATACAGTGCGCGGGCAATAGGCGCAGCTCCGGGCATCAAATCAATTCTGAACACGATCTGACGATCAGGAGTGTTGGTCCCGAAGGCCTATACAAGTTTGTAGAAGGGGGGTTGAATACAAACACACAGATTTTACTTTTCTAAATTGTTTATTGATAAATCATTAACAATTTACAGCTTGTTGCGGAAACAAGATTAAGGATAAACCTAAATCTAAACAAGTTGGAACACTAAGGTTTCTTGCACTAAGAGAGATAAGGAAATTTCTAATAATAAGCTATCTGAGATAAGAGATTTGAACTTGTCCAGAGTTAGCAAGTTACTTCAAAAGAAGTGAGTTCATCTCTTTATATACTGCATGCATTTAATGCAAGTCAGTATATACTTTACACGTGTCATCAGCTGGTTGGTTGCATGTCATTGACTTTTGTTGACAACCTTAGTAGCCGTAAGGATAAACAGTGTAGTATCAGAGTGGTTGTACGATTTCAGATTTTCGGAGGTTCTTTTCTGATATTTCGTACGAAGGCGTGCAAGGGTGGTTAAGACAAAAGTACTTTGTACGGAGGACTTCATGATTAGCTTTTGTTGATTCAGCGATTATCATTTACTATTCAGCAGATGATAAAGTTCAGCGATAGCTAAAGTCTTGTACTTGATACTTCACGTTGAGTGGACAAATCTGAGTCTTCGTTGATCCGCATCAGTTCATTAGGAGACTTGTCGCTGGTTCTTGAGCTTGATCTTCGACTTCAGCGTAGAACCTCTGTTGACGTGAAACTTGTCTTCAGAGATCATAAGTAAACAAATAACTTATCAGCGATCACCATAGGGACTGAACAGACTCAGAGCATTATGGTGAACAGTGTTCGCTGAATGTTTAATCTAAAGAGCGAGAGTTCCTATCAGCGGTACTGTAAGGTCATAGTACTTATCAGCGATAGTGAAACTCTGATACATATTGTTTACTTACAATTTTCACTAAGTATAAGAAAGGGTCATTATCAAATCACTGAGGGTTTGGATCAACAATCCCCCCCCCCCCTATTTGATTATGACATAGCAACAAAGAGAATTGCTATTTAATGAAAACATAAGGATAAAAAGAACTCATAAAATATTTGTCCCTTTTACTGTTTTCTGGGATCTTTTCAGTACTGATGGAGTAAAGTACATTCGCTGAAATCTTTCTTTAAAACTTTGAATCAGGTTACAAAGAGAAATGAAAAGATTACAAGTACGAGCGAAATAAATTACAAGTACAAAAGGATAACTGATAAAATAGATGAAAGAGGCGATTTTATCAGCTTACAGAGGTTCTTCCTTAATGAGAAGTTCATCAAGGGTCTTTTCAGTGGGGATCATCCAGTCAGGAACCGTTACACCTCGTTTTCTTTCGTTCAACGCTTCTTCAAAGATCAAGGGTTTTAGGTGTCGTGCCTGAATGTCTTTTCTGAAGTCACACCAGTAGATAAGATCTCTGAGCTGTTCGATTGGAGTGATTGGAAGCTCAGCGATCCGTTGAAAACATTTACGTCCGTCGTAGTCGAGAAAGAATATTCCATAAGGATTACTGATGACTTTACCAGGGACGAAAAGTTCACATGGTGGCAAAGAAATGTCAAGGGCAGATAGATCAGGGTCAGGACCAAGCACTTCAGCGCGAGAGAAACCAATTCCAGTTTCATTTCGTATGATAGGACCTGAGTTTGAATATTGACGTTTCTTCTTCAGAGAGGCCCTTTTTCTTTTCAGTTTAAGATCGGGAAGAGGAGGAATGTCCACACAAGAAGATATCAAGTCGATCTGTCTGTTTATCAGCTTTTCGAAATGATCCTTGTACTTAGATTGTGACGATTGGATAGCTAACCTCATCTCCAGCCATTCAGAGAGACCATACCTTTTTACAGTGTCAGCGCGAAAGGTTTCAGTTTGGCCATCTTCTCTGAAAAGTTTGATGTCAACAATAGGTACTCCGATAGAGGTTCTTCCAGAGATGAATACCTTGTTGATCTTCGCTGGACGATATCTGAAGTGTATTTTCTCTTTACACCAGATCAGGGTGGTCTGAGAAACTTCAGTTTTCTTTTCCACGATCTTCTGGGCTTCTTCCCAAAGCTTTCGTTGGTCTTGAATGGGAACACGTTTCAGCTTGGGGTCTTTGACAGATTCTTGAGGAAGCTTGATGGCGTATTCTCTGTCTTTTTCTTCAGCTTCCTTTCTTTCAGCGATGAGGCGTTCAGCTCTAAGGTGTTCCTTGTATTCAGCTTTTGAAATTCTGAACTTTGGAGGAACTGAAGGCAGTTGATCACGCCTTAGAATGATTCGCTGATCCTCGAATCGCTTTATTATTTCCTCTCTTTTCTTTTGTTCCTCTTCACTTAGCTTTTGAGGAGCTAAGGAAGGTCTGCGTTTGTGAGAGAGAGTCTGTTCTTCAGGTTCATCAGTCTCAGAGATCAAATCCAAGACTGGGATTATTTCTTCAGCGGCAGCTGGAATTATTGGTGAAGTCGCAGTTGTGGAGCCTTCAGCGATATCCTCAAACAGGGGAGAGGACTAGCTGAAACACAGCGATCTTACAAGTAAGAACTTGGGTAGAAACAGATAGAGAGAATTGGTTTAAGTGTATAGGCTTGGGTAGAGGAACTGATAGTGTATGATAGAGGAGGGATGGAGTAAGAGATGTTTAGTGTACCTGACAAACCGACTTTTCAAGAAAGATCGTCAGATTGTTATCTTCAGCGACGCTTTTGCCTTTGCCTTAGGCTGAGGGCTTTGTCTTTGTCCGCTCCCCTGAAGGTTCATTTATCGAGATTCCCTTAAGAGCTTTAATCTTTGGAGCAGGTTTGACGATAAAGAAGTCATCGTCATCTTCATCATCATCATCATCATCATCATTCTTTGGAGAAGAAGATGGTTCATTATCAGGGATGTCGACGGCTTCATCATCTTCTGCTTCGGATTCTTCAGCGTCTTCTTCGAGTTGCTCCCCCTCAGATACAGAGGCGAGCTTCTCGGTTCCCTCAGGGTTTTCATCTCCCTGAGGTCCAGCGGCTGCTTCCGCTTCAATAGTCTTCTCACCCTCTTCAGCGAAGGTGAGGTCTTCGTTCTTCTCTCCCCTGATAGATTCATCATGGGAAAGGTCTTCAGCGCTCTTGGAAGGGTTTTCAGCGCTCTTCTCCCCTTCTTTTTCATGATGACTGGGGGAGGAATGGGTAGATTCAGCAGCATGGGTAGGTTCTCTGTCTTCTTGGCCATAGAGACCTACGCGAACTTCAATCTTAGCTAATATGTCTTCAAGGCCAGAAATAGCAGGATTGATCTTCTTCAGCTCTGTGCGATCCGCCGCTGTGAAGTTTTCAGTTTCAGGGACGGGTGCAGGAGCAGGATCAGGATTATTGGCTTTGTTCAGCAGCTGCTCGACCATTGTCTTTATCGAACTAACATCGGTCTTTACAGAGCCTAAGTCAGTTGTCATAGTTTGGACATTTGTCTTCACATCAGACATATCTCCCTCGAGTGTTCCAACAGATGTCTTCAACGTTGTTAGTTCGCCGGACATGGAGGAAACTGAGTTTTTGAGTGAGGTGTAGTCTGTGTAGATATCAGCGAGCACCTTAGCGAAATCGCTGAGAGTCTTATCAACTTGCTTCAAGTCATCTGTGGAAGCCTTCTTCTCCACCACCGTTGTCAGCTTTGTTTCCACGGACTTCAGAGAAGCGTTGATGTCTCCCAAATTAGGACCTGTAACACATAAGTACTTGTGAACAAAGGAAAGCTCAGAAGTTTCAGGTTTAGTTACAGTGTATATGGGTTGATTTGTACCTGCAGGAGGATTGATGAACTCGTCAAAGTTGCGGATTCCTGAAAAATGTTCTATATCTTCCTCAAAAGTTCGGTGAGGAATGGTGATCTCTGCAGGTCCTGTCTTCATCATTCTTTGAGAAGCGTCAGCGGAGGCTTCTGGAATGATGGCATCTCCAGTATTCTTTGGAGGAGAGTCCGAGTGAGTGGAGGGAGAAGCGAAGGATAAGAATTGGGTTCGGGTACTGAGTTCAGCGTTGGATTCGCTGAAAAACACTCCATCAGTCTTTGGAGAGACTGAAGGAGGTTGGGTAGGTTCCAAGTTTCTAACCTCAGCGTTTAGAGACGCTGAAGCCGGGATTGAAGGGATGGTTTGAATGGGTGTGGCAGAGCGTACCACAGAACTTTCCTTCAGCTCTGCAGAATGAGCTGAGGAGTCTTCAGCAAGAGATTGCTGGGGCTGCTCCTTGGTTTTCTTGATCCTTTTGGAACCAAGTTGGATTGAAGAGTGTTTACTTTTCTTAGAAGGAGAGGATTGTGTGGCCGGGGTATCAGCGATGGGTATAGTCGCTGAAGGAGCCACATAAGTCGAAGAAGTAGGGTTGAGAAGAGTGAGAAGGGTAGAAAGACGTACCTCATTTTCGACAGGTTTGAAGTCGAGCACCTTAGGGCCAACCTGAGAGAGTTTCAGGTCACCCTCTTTCGGGTAGCTGTCCTTCAGGCCATATTGAAAGATGGCGCTGATGAATCTTGGGTATGGAACCCATGCAGGTCTGTCAGCGGCAGAGTCTACTCTTTGCAGCAAGTCATCATAGATGAGAGATGCCCAATCAATGTGTAGACCTTTCAGCAGAGCGTATCCCATTGCTTGCTGAGGTTGAGCGGCTTGATCAGAAGAGCCGGTCTTGGCAGTCATGCAGCTGATAAGGTGAGCGAAGATGAAATTCATCTCGCTAGGCATTTTTGATTTCTTCAGTAGGGTCAGCTTCTTCTCAGGCTTCTTGTCTCTGCCAATTTCCCATACATAGCCCATTGCATCAAAAAATGCAATAAGAGCTTCTTTGTCAACGTGCTTTTTGTGGTCAGGGAATGGAACAAAAGGCTTTTCTTTTGTAGCGATGGGAAAGTTTAGAGCTTTGCGAATGATGGTTGGTGTGATCTTTATTGTGCCATTTTCAGTATCGCAGATGATACAATCAATTGTTTTGGAGGGATCTTTGGCGGAAGGTAGCTGAGAGTGTCTGGCAGAATACCAGAACTGGGATAGCAATAGCTGACTTGCAGGAGGTGTAATTGTCAGGGCTGTTGAAATGCAGCTATTCTTAAGGAAATTTACAGCATCATCCAGATGTGTAACTTGCTTTCGAGGAGGAAACTCGAAAAGCGCAGAGAGGTTGTTTATCTTGGTCCAGTCAAGTTGATCCATAGAAAACTTAACCTGTGGAGCCATGATGATATCCACTTCTTCAGAGTCAGTGGAGAAGTTCTCAGCGGTGGCATGAGTCTTGGAAGTTGCCATTTCTCTGTATTATCAGTTCAACCAAAAATGTTAACAAATAAGAATTATCTTAATGTGGAAAGAAATTTCCATTAAGATGTTTTGAATTTTATCCATTTCATTCAGACAAAAATGTCTTAATGAAGATTAGGGTTTTTCTTGATTTTTGACAGAAATGTAAAACCCATTGAATCTTGTTATCCAGTTTTCTATGAAGAAATTAGATTCTGGAAACGAATGAAGAACAAGTTTAAGATTTTTGCATTTAAACTTGAAGAACAACCATGAAATGGTTGTGTTCATAAAACCATGAAAGAAATGATTTCATTTTACAAAGTTCTTTTGTTTGATCTTGTTAAAACAATGAGAAGATCGGAAACAAGTTATACGCATTTGGTAATAAATAAGAACATATTAACCTTGATGTTTGATAAAGAAGATGATGAACAGTTCTTGAGGTTTTTTAGGGCACAAATGCAACAGAGGATTCTTTCTTGCGGAGGAAAATTTGATCGCGTAAAAAACAAATATAAACCAAGAGTTTGTTTATATAGAGATTTTAGAAAGAGAAAATCTTTGAGCGGGAAAAGATTTTCATCATGACACGGACACGTGTTTGCATTTGATTGGCGAAAGAACGTAACGTGCAAACGTGTGTCAGAAAGAAGAACGTGCCGGGGTTTATCCGTTGCAATGACGTCACAACTGTCCTTTCATATTCTTGGTTGTCTCTGAGGTTTTGAAAAACTCAGGGACTCTTTGAAAACATGAAGCACTGAATAGAAATATCAGTGAAGGTTTTAAGAAATTTCAAAAAGTCGCTGTTAAGGAAGAGATATTCAGCGATGCAATTTATTTTGAAATCTTGCATTTTCATGCGTTTGTCAGAGAGAGAAAACATACCTTGATATCAGCGAATCGAGTTTATTCAGAGAGAAGATGATGAAATGGATTAAATAAGTTGATTTTATCCTATCGCTGATCAATGTGAACCGCTGAGGATTTTATCCTTCAAAGTTCAGCATTCTAAGCTCGCTGATGAGAAAGTTGAATCTTGTCTCATCAAGAGGTTTGGTAAACAGATCAGCTAACTGATAATCAGTTGGAATAAAATGAAGTTCTATATCACCATTCATCACATGATCTCTGATAAAATGATATCTGATTTCGATGTGTTTTGTCTTTGAGTGTAGCACTGGGTTGTTGGCTATAGCGATGGCACTTGTGTTGTCGCAATAGATTGGAATTATGGAGAGCTGAAGATCATAGTCTAGTAGCTGATTTCTCATCCACAAGACCTGAGAGCAGCAGCTTCCAGCGGCTACATATTCAGCTTCAGCTGTGGAAGTGGACACTGAGTTTTGCTTCTTACTTGTCCAACTTACCAGCTTTCCACCTAGGAGCTGACATCCTCCTGTGGTGCTTTTCCTATCCATTTTTCAACCTGCAAAATCACTATCTGCATATGCAGTTAGATCGAATCCTGAGTCTTTGGGATACCAAAGACCTAGATTCGTTGTACCCTTAAGATATCGAAAGATTCGCTTTACATCTTTCATATGGGATATCTTAGGTTCAGCTTGATATCGTGCGCATAAGCATGTTGCAAACATAATATCGGGTCGGCTAGCTGTAAGGTACAATAGTGAGCCAATCATCCCACGGTACAACGTAACATTGACAGGAACACCCTTTGTGTCCTTATCAAGTGTCATCGGTGGTGCCATAGGGGTTTTCATAGCTGAACTTTCAGTTAAGTCGAATTTCTTCAGCATTTCTTTAACATATTTTCCGTGATTTATAAAAGTTCCTTTTTCAGTTTGCTTAATCTGAAGACCAAGGAAATATGTTAGTTCACCCATCATGCTCATTTTATACTCATCTTTCATTCTATCAGCGAAACGAGTACAAAGCTCAGGGTTAGTAGAACCAAATATAATGTCATCAACATATATTTGAACTAGAATGATATGACCTTTCACTTTTCTAAAAAATAGAGTTTTGTCAATCTTACCTCGCTCAAATTTTTCAATATGGAGATAAGTGGAAAGAGTGTCATACCATGCACGTGGAGCTTGCTTCAAGCCATAAAGTGCCTTATCCAGTTTATAAACATAATCTGGATGCTTAGGATCTGAGAATCCTGGAGGTTGTTCCACATAGACTTCTTCATTCAGCTTTCCATTTAGAAACGCTGACTTAACATCCATCTGATGTACTTTGAAGTTTTTGTGTACAACATATACTAAGAATAGACGAATAGATTCAAGTCTTGCTACAGGAGCAAATGTTTCGTCATAATCTATGCCTTCCTCTTGTCTGTATCCCTGAGCAACAAGACGAGCTTTGTTGCGGGTTACAGTACCATGTTCGTCCAACTTGTTTCGATAGACCCATTTAGTGCCTATCACAGTTTTGTCAGTTGGTCTTCGAACAAGTTTCCAAACTTTGTTTCTTTCAAATTCAGTCAGCTCTTCTTGCATGGCGCTGACCCAGTTTGGATCTTTGAGGGCATCATCTACTTTCTTTGGTCCAGTTAGTGAAATAAAATTTACAAATAGACAAATATTACCTGCACTTCGTCGAGTCTGAATCCCAGCATTTGGATCACCAAGAATTTGATCAATTGGGTGATTTATGGTCCATCGCTGAGCCGGAGCATGAGATGCTGACTCAACTTGATCTTGTGGAGCTGAAGATTAGGGTTCAGCGACGTCGGGAGTATCAGCCAAGAGAGGAATGGATGCAGTTGTCATTATATTCACTGATTGCTGAGAGGCAGATGGAATGTCTGAGACAGTTGGATCAACTGCAGGTATAGTGTTTATAGGAACAGCTGAGACCCAAGATGTTTCAGCTTCACTATTCTGCATGTTTGGAATGATAGTGGGACTATCATCTTCTACTGGATGAGCATGAGTGGGAATATCTTCTGAATCACCAAGATGAGAAAACATCCATTGATTCAGTTCTTCTGTATCAGCGTTCGGTTTAGAGTTCGCTGAACGGGATTCATCAAACGTGACGTGAATAGTTTCTTCTACAGTTTGTCTTCTTCGATTGAAGACTCTGAAGGCTTTGAAAACTGAGGAGTATCCAAGAAAGATTCCATCATCAGCCTTAGGATCAAACTTTCCAAGAGCATCTCTATTGTTCAGTATAAAACACTAACAACCAAAGATGTGAAGAAAGCTGATTGAGGGCTTTCTCTCATGAAAAAGTTCATAGGCTGTTTTATTGAAACTTTTGACTATCAGCGACCTGTTTTGCGTAAAACAAGCAGTGTTGACATCTTCTGCCCAAAACTGAGTAGGCAGGTGAGAATCGCTGAGCATTGAACGTGCAGCTTCAATAATTGTTCTATTTCTTCTTTCAGCGACTCCATTTTGTTGCGGTGTTCTCACTGACGAAAAGTTGTGAGAAATACCCTTACTCTCAAAGAAGGAATCAAGAGAACTGTTTTTGAATTCAGTCCCATAATCACTCCTTATTGAGCGAACGGTCAGATTGTTCAGGGTTTCCATCTTCCGAACAAAGGTGATGAGTTCTTCAGGGGTGTCACTCTTAGAACGGAGAAACATTACCCAAGTGAAGCGAGAGAATTCATCAACTATGACCAGCGTATATTTCTTTCCAGCGATGGATTGTTTGTTAACAGGGCCAAACAAATCCATATGGAGTAGTTGTAGAGGAGATGACACTGAAGAAACTTGCTTTGATTTAAAGCTTGCTTTGGTCTGTTTCCCTTTTTCACACGCTGAACATAAGGACTCTTTGGCGTATGAATGCTAAGGTAGACCAGTGACTAACTCTTTTGACGAAAGAGTGTTCAGTGTCTTGAAATTTAGATGAGAGAGCCTCTTATGCCATAGCCAGTTGACATCAGATGAGGCCTTTGAGAAGAAACAGGAATTCTCAGTGGTTGTTGAGTCCATGTTTATTACATAAACATTTTCCAAACGATAACCGCTGAGAGCTATCTTCTCCTTTTTGTCAGAGACAAAGCAGGATTCCTTAGTAAAAATTACTTTGTTATCCATGTCGCAAAGCTGACTGATGCTTAGAAGATTATGCTTCAGCCCTTCAACATATGCGACTCTTCTGAAGGAGGTTGTACCATTTGAAAGTACACCATACCCTCGGGTATGTCCTTTTCCATTTCCACCGAAAGTCACAGAGGGACCTTTCTCTTCCTTGTATTCAGCGAGCAGGCTTTTCTTACCAGTCATGTGTCTAGAGCATCCGCTATCGAGATACCAGATACCCTTCTTAACCTGCAATACAAAGGAAGATTAGTTTTTCTTAGGTACCCACTTAACCATGTATACACGTTTGTCATTGGAAGTAGTTGGAATGGAAGGTTCAGCAGTCTTCGCAGCATTTGAAGATTCAACTTTGTCTTTCTTCACTTTGGTTAATTTCTTAACCTCAGTGGTAGAATTCACCTTGACCTGATTTGAACCAGGGTTGGTCTTCTTTGCCTTGGGGGAAATCTTCACCTTAGCTATCTTTTCAGCTTTGGTGGCTGTGGGGCACTTACTAGCAATATGATCAGTAAGTCCACAGTGATAACATTTCCTATAGCTAAAAGTAGTCCTAGGACCATTTGAATGCTGAGCTTTTAATTTTGAATTGGAAGTGCCAGCACCAAGTAAACTATTGGCTTTAGAAATGGGACGAACATTCAGTTCTTCAGATTTCTTACCAAGGACATCCACTCTGAGTCTAGGAGTAGATCGCTGAATAGATCCAGAGATCAGCTTCCTTGATCCAGAGGGATGTGTCACTGAAGCTTCAGAAGCATTCAGCTTTGGTACTAAAGTACCCTTCTGAGGATTTTGATAAATAACAATTCCTTTACCTTTGTCTTTAGAGACAGAGGTAGATTTTGAATAAACCATTTTCTCCTTGCCTTTTGAGGAGGTAGGAGTTTCCTCAGGGATTGGTGTAATGGACGAGGAGCACTGAGAAGATGAAGTATCAGCGACTGAGGATACGAACGTTCCAAATTTAAGCATTGAATGCTCAGTGGTTGGTTTTGAAGTTTCATATTTGTAACCCAAACCACGTTTATCACTTAGTGGAATTTGAGACTTTATTATCTCAGTGATCTTTGTTGAGGAATTACACCATCCTTCAACAGTAGCTTTTTCAGCTTTTAATGCAGCGATAGCTTCTGCTAGTTCGATTTTGACTAGCTGATTTAAATACACTTTATCTTTAAAATCTTCTTCAATTTTAGAAAGCTTTTCTATTTGAAGATGACAGTTTTTAAGCTTTTCAGCGAGATCAAGGTTTTGGTTTTCAACCACAGTTTTGCCGTTCATGGCTTCGTATAAACTTCTAGTCAAGAGATCGATCTTACGGAGACTATCAGCTTCATCAATATTTGCAATATTGGTAAAGAAAGAAGGTGATACCTGAATAGCAGAGGTTGAAGTGGACGGAATGTCTGAACTTTCTTCCTCTTCTTCAATCTTGGCCATGAGACATTGATTTGCTTCATCATCTTCAGAATCAGATGATGATGCTTCTTCATCAGAAGCAGCCCAATCATAGTCAGCCATCAGGCCTTTGCCTTTCTTCTTAAAGCTTTTCAGCTTTGCATATTTTTCTTTCAGCTTTGAGTATTTGTCATCTTTATTCCTTGGAACAAAAGATTTCTTTGTAAAAGCTGAGGGTCTAGAAACTTTCTTAGAGCTGCACTCGTTAGCAAAATGTCCTATCTTTTCGCAGTTAAAACAAGTAGCAGTAGCCTTATCAACAAAAACTGATGATTTAGGCTTGTCAGTTATGGAAAGAGGTTTGTTCTTTCTAAACATTTTCTTCTTGGCAAATCTCCTGAACTTTTTAGTTAGGAGAGCCAAGGATTCATCATCATCTGAAGAAACAGAATCTGATGACCTTTCAGAGTTACTCTCTAACTCAGTGATAGTGACCGAGGGTCGCTGAGTAGAAAGTTCCTCTGAGATTAAAGCAACAGAGGTGCTTTTGGAATCTTTTACAAGATTCTTCTTAAGATGGCTTGATTGCTCATGATTCAACAACGTGCCATATAAGGTAGCAAGGGTCATTGATCTTAGATCCTTTGACAGCTTGAGACACATGGAATAATTGTCCCAGCTTTCAGGTAAACATTCTAGAAACTTTGTTAGCACTTCAAAGTTAGAATATTCCTTACCAACAGTTTTCAGATCTATAATTAAACAATTAAAACGTTGGTGAACTTCAGAGAGAGTTTCATTCTTACCAGAAATGAAGCTTTCGTATTGTCTTACCAGGTTGATCTTTCTTGAGTCCTGGACTTCAGACGTTCCTTCATACTGAACACATATTGTGTCCCACATGGCTTTTGATGATTTCAGGTTCATGACGGAATGGTAGACTTCGTCAAGAAGGGCCATGGATAGTATGGATCTGGCTTTTGTATCTATAGCCACTTTCTTCTTATCTTCGTCAGTCCATTGATGGATTTCTTTAGGTACCAGCGTTTCTGGAATAGCAGGTCTATTCTCAGCGCCTGGAACTGCAACATCAATTCTTACAGGGATGAATGGACCATTCTCAAGATAGTAAGGCATAGTAGGGTCTACACCTTCTAAGAAGAGTGTCATCCTATTTTTCCATAAGTTGAAGTTATTTCTGGAAAATCTAGGGGGTTTTGCAAGAGAACCATTGTCTATATAATTTGTTTTTGTATTGGTGGCCATTTTCAGATAATAGCAAGGAAGAGAAATATCTTAGATTAGATCTTGTTTATGAGATTAAACAAAACCGCTCTGATACTACTTGTTGGTCCCGAAGGCCTATACAAGTTTGTAGAAGGGGGGGGGGGGGGTTGAATACAAACACACAGATTTTACTTTTCTAAATTGTTTATTGATAAATCATTAACAATTTACAGCTTGTTGTGGAAACAAGATTAAGGATAAACCTAAATCTAAACAAGTTGGAACACTAAGGTTTCTTGCACTAAGAGAGATAAGGAAATTACTAATAATAACCTATCTGAGATAAGAGATTTGAACTTGTCCAGAGTTAGCAAGTTACTTCAAAAGAAGTGAGTTCATCTCTTTATATACTGCATGCATTTAATGCAAGTCAGTATATACTTTACACGTGTCATCGGCTGGTTGGTTGCATGTCATTGACTTTTGTTGACAACCTTAGTAGCCGTAAGGATGAACAGTGTAGTATCAGAGTGGTTGTACGATTTCAGATTTTCGGAGGTTCTTTTCTGACATTTCGTACGAAGGCGTGCAAGGGTGGTTAAGACAAAAGTAGTTTGTACGGAGGACTTCATGATCAGCTTTCGTTGATTCAGCGATTATCATTTACTTTTCAGCAGATGATAAAGTTCAGCGATAGCTGAAGTCTTGTACTTGATATTTCACGTTGAGTGGACAAATCTGAGTCTTCGCTGATCCGCATCAGTTCATTAGGAGACTTGTCGCTGGTTCTTGAGCTTGATCTTCGACTTCAGCGTAGAACCTTTGTTGACGTGAAACTTGTCTTCAGAGATCATAAGTAAACAACTAACTTATCAGCGATCACCATAAGGACTGAACAGACTCAGAGCATTATGGTGAACAGTGTTTGCTGAATGTTTAATCTAAAGAGCGAGAGTTCCTATCAGCGGTACTGTAAGGTCTTAGTACTTATCAGCGATAGTGAAACTCTGATACATATTGTTTACTTACAATTTTCACTAAGTATAAGAAAGGGTCATTATCAAATCACTGAGGGTTTGGATCAACACGGAGGTAGGCTCGTCAAGTCGTTCGGAAATACTTCCGGATACTCATTTACCACCCGCACATCACCCATCCCACGCTTCTCCTTCTTGACGTCCAACACGTACGCCAAGAACCCTTGACACCCCTTCCTCAAACTTTTAGTAGCCCTAAACATGGAGATAAGACTAGTAGTTCTATTACGGCGATTCCCATAAATCACTACGGTATCCCCATCAGGTAACCGAACCCTGATCAATTTCTTGTTACAAACGATAGTCGCATCGTTTGCTGCTAACCAGTCCATTCCCAACACTATGTCGAACTCTCCCATTGCCATGGGATACAATCTCATTGACACTAACCTCCCTTCTATATCTATGACACAATCCTCTACTACCTCCTTAACATACACCCAATTGTCATTTGCGGTTTCTACCTCTAGTGCTCTCTCCAAGCGTCTAGGCCTCACCCCCCAACGCTTCATAAAAGCATGCGATTTGCTCCGGAATCAAATAACACCTTGGCACATAGAGAGTTCACTAGAAACGTACCTGCCACCACATCTGAAGTTTCCTCCGCCTCTTCCGCAGTCATGCGGAACGCACGTCCCTTCGGACTCGCCGGTTCTGCCCCCTTATCACTTTTTCTTCCCCCTTGACGGCTCCCGTACTGAGCTGACCCATCCCTCTTCAACCGTGGACAGTCGTACCGTACGTGACCCATCGCCCCACACTGATGACATGTCTTTCCCTTGGGACAATCCCTTGACATATGACCGGGCACCCCACACCGGTAGCATGAGTTTGAACCTGCCATGCACTCTCCCCGGTGTACTCTGTTACACTTACTACACGGTCTGCTGGTTGGACCCTTACTAGCACGGTTTTCTGGTCGGAACACTTTCCCCTTTCTGGAATCATTACTCGGCCCATCCCATTTACGTTTATCACCGCCATTCTCAGTCGTCTGACGATCCTTTTCCTTTTCGATTAGTTCGGCCGTGTTAATGGCCGTTTGAAAAGTAGTGGGGTTTCTTGTCAGAACTAGTTCTCGGATGTTGCCCTTCAATCCGTGAATGAAACGTTCCACTCGACGTTCTTCTGTTGGCACATAAAGATCTGCGAAGCGGGATTTCTCGATGAACCTTGTAGTATATTCTCGCACTGTCATACTACCCTGTTCCAACCCCAAGAATTCTTCTTCCAATCTTTTCACTGCCGTGAGCGGGCAGAACTGAGCTTTGAACCTGTCCACAAACGCTTCCCACAGCATTCCCTTTGCCATTGCCGAACCCTTTCCCCCAGTCTCAGCCTCCCACCAGTAAACTGCATCAGATTTCAGCTTGGACAAGGCGAACATTACCCTATCCCCATCAGCACATTTGCATGTATCGAAGACCAGTTCCATTTCCTTCACCCATTTCATCGCCAAGATAGGGTCGTACTCGCCCTTAAAAGTAGGGGGCTTGCATGAGGCAAAGGCCTTGTAACTGCACCCTTTAGCTGCTAACTCATTCACCACTAGAGAAACTTCCTTTGAGTGACTCCCATTACCAGTCTCTACTTGGCTTGACAATTCTACACTCTCCTTGTTCTCGCTTGCGTCTTTGCTTCCCGAGGCTGACTCATTCTGCTTGGTCAGGAGAGCTTGCAGGGTCTCCTGAATTTTTCCCAGTTCAGCAGCTAGGTTCTCTCGGGTGACGAAAGTAGACCCGCGGCCTCGACCCCGTCCCCTTGGTTGTGTTACCCTCCTGGCAGAAGCTGAACTCTCCTGGAGAGAGTCTTCTTGATGAACGGGGGCTTCCACACTTCTCGTCCTTCTAGTTGCACGAGTCGTTCTCAGGTTCGGGTCTCCCCCATCCCCGGCCACTTGGGTGGCGGCCCGGCGGGGTTTTCTTCCCCGACCCCTTCCACGACCCCTACCTCTTCCCCTTCCACGGGTAACAGTTGCCCTTGTCGGCTCCACCGGTCCGTTCTCTGGTACCTCGTCCTCTTGATTCCTTGGCACAGCAGGTGCCGACCTACTCCTCAAGGTTCTCCCAGCCATTTCACTAACGCTGAAAGAAAACAACAATTAACCTTTGCTAGAAGAGACACAACAATTTTGCTACATAAGGTAAGTTTAAGCACGCACGCGTACCTGTAAGTTCGTAATCACACTGGCCAGGTGTAATCCCAAACTTACCTTACACGTTTGTCCTTGGCACCTTATTCCTTAGCGCATATATAGTGATCGTTCCTAGAGTCAATCCTATGCCTCGGCTGTGTTCCTCATCTTACAGTTTAAGTTTAGGCCCTAATGGTCACCCAAATCCCTTAAACTATGGCTCTGATACCATTTGTAACGTCCCTGCTTCATAATCATACGATAACATAACATAGGTATTCGAATTACATAAATAAACTTGTCTTTTAAAACTTCAATGAGCTAAACTAGGCAAATTGACAGCGGAAGTCTCTACATTCCACAGCCGAGCATTATCTGAACTACCATAACCAAAACTGGAGTCTCTCTAAGCTCCATGCCTCTTTTGTCTCCTTCCCTAGTTCTTATTTGGAAGGACCTGTTACGCGCTTACCTGAAAATGGTTTAGTTTTGAAAGCGAGGGTTAGACCAAAGGTCTAGTGAATTCCCTCCAAAAACAACATATTTAAACAGTTGGAAAACATTTGAAAGACTTATAAATAATCTTTAACATATCATCATACATGGTGCTGCACTGTGTTGTGGATCACATAACATATTGCGATCAGGGCCCCAACAGACTCCCTTCTCGCCACTTGGAATCCCCGCGGATCCCCCTCTACCGAATAGGATGAAAACAAATTCCACCCTACCGGTCTATCATACATAACCAAGAGTCCTAAGACCCCGAGAACTTCTCTTAGATCCCATAGTGCAGACCGACTCCACATAGTGTACACATATGCTCATGCAAACATGTAAAAATATACTTTTCATAAATCATATCTTTCACAATGACATGCTAAACACCTCTTTTGTTTAAGATAAGATCATTCATGAAAACCATGTAAATCAATTCATACTTTTCATGCTCGATAAACCATACTCAGTAAAAGAAACATTTATCACTTCGCGTCGTAAAAAGGGTTTAGGGAACTCACCTGATAGCAACTCCTTTCTAACCTCGTATCTCGTTCCGTCCGTACACCTAGTTAATAATTATAAATTAATTAGATGACACTCAATTATGATCATAAGTCTCTCTTCTTGCTCGGTCTCTAAAATAAATTTGGATCATTACTCCATAACGGATCTCTTTTAAAAGCATGCTAAGCCCTAGCAAATTCTAAGTCCACCGGAGCATCTCTCGGCCCACATATTCTTTGGCCCAACAAGCTCCGTCCCAGCAACCCATGAGTCCCGGTACCGACTCCCGGTCTGCCGACTCCCGGTATGCCGACTCCCGGTATGCCGACTCCCGGTACCGACTCCCGGTCTGCCGACTCCCGGTCCGCCGACTCCCGGTATGCCGACTCCCGGTACCCTGAACTCCCGGTACCCGAACAGGGACGAACCTTAACCGCTTCCATACTCGATTTCTTCCTAGGGAGTCCAGTAAGCTGAGATTTTAACACAACCCTCTTACCCAAATCGTTCTATTGTACTCCTTAGACAACACAAATTCCTAGCCCAAGGATTTTCATTAGATTACAATCCCAATCGAGAGCTAAAACTCTCCACAGTGTTCTTATCCACAAACCCAGCTAAAATATGGAATACAGTCTGGAATACGATTTATCTAACTATCAGATTTCATGGAGAGTAATAGGGAATTAAGATTCCTTACCTGGTAGAGCCTCTTCCTCAAGAAATCGCAATCCCAGCCCTCCTTTCACTGTTCCTTCTCTTCCAGTATTCAGTCGCGCACAAAAACAAATGATTAGTAACCCTAGGGATCTGGTCCTTTTTATAGCTCCCACATTTTCAAAACGGCCCCTTGAATAAAACTTCCATTTCTTCCACTTTGGCCACCAAACTATGCACTTGACAGAAACGGGTTGTTACACATAGTTTTTACCAAGCAAATTGAACTCACATTGTTAGGTTAAACTAAATATTGGTTCCAACCCCATCTCGGGCTCCCAAAATGGTCAAAACTATAGATCCACAAGCAGATCCACCAAAGAAACTTCTCAAGACTAACAACCAAGTGAAAGAGACACCAAACATTAACCCCGACTTCAAATCCACCAACAACCCAAACATAGATCTCAAAATACTCAAGGAAATTACCTCATCAAGAGCTTGAAGTCCCCCTACTGAAAGTTCTAAAATGGAGGCTTCAATCCTCTACACCCATAGCCTTTCTTGCTTCCAAATGAACACCCAAAATATCTAAAATCACCTCTAAAGGGGACCAAAATCGAGAGAGAACTTAAGAGTTTGAAGATTAGGCAAATCCTAGCTCAAAAATGGGGTTCTATCCCGAGCTGGGACAAGTTGCCCGTGTTCATGAAGTTGTTTTGCTGAAGCAGAGAGTTCCACGATTTATCCCGCGACTTAAGTAGCGGGATAAGTAAGTCACGATATTTTCTGTTTCGTTTTCGATGCCACTTTTCTCTACTAGAACTTACCCATACCATAAGCTCTTATGACACAATGCATTCCATTCAAGGTAGGACCTCCAAAGACTCATAAAAATACATAAATCTTAAAATTGTGGTCATAAAACATAGGTCTTACATATGTATGTGTAAAATATATATTTTTTGAAAAATAAAACAAAAAATATAAGATTTTGCTAACAAGTAAATCAAAACCATCAAAATAAGAAAAGTTATACTTATTAAAATAAATCAAAATGCCTCGTATACTTCTTATATACTTTTCTCTTAATTTTAAATTAAGTAGTGTCTACATTTCTAATTTAGTTTGTTTTAGAATAAGTGTCTATTTTTAAAATTAGTTTTTCTTTTTAATTCTACTCTTAATTAAAAGAAGAAGAAAAAGTATTTCTTTATTATTAAAGACTAGAAGGGGTTTTTTTTGGAAGGCATAGCGGCATCGACCCTTTCGATCAACTACTACGAACACAACGCACACACGCACGCACGCCTCCCCGAAGAATGACGCTTTTTGAGGGGTTCATGATTTGAGGATTTGAAAGGTGTTAAGAAATAAGGATTAATTAGGTAACTAATGAGGATTAAATAATGATGCTCTTTTTTAAAGGTTTACATAAAGCATTAACAGTGGTACATAAAGTTTTGTTAGTTGTTTTTAAGAGGTTTTAAGTAATCAACATTAAATAGCAGTGCATAAGGCTTTTTGAATTGTTTTTAAGAGTTTTTCATAAATGCTTTATAATATAGTATAGATAAAAACGTCATTTAATTATTTTACAAATATAATAACTCTATAATACAAAAAATGTATGGGGAATTTAATTAAAATACCCATTTTTTCAGTTTTACCAAAATACCCATTTTGTCCGCGATGGAGCCTGCGATCGCGGGACAGGGTCTTTTTTGAAATTTTTTTAGGCCGCGATCACGAAGGAGTCCCGCGTGGAATCAATTTGGTGACTTTTTCAATTGCAATTTACACTTTCACCCCCTATACTTATTTACTTACTTTACTTTATACCTTTTACTTTCATAATTTTAATTTTACATTTAACACATATAATCGTTTATTAACTAAAATACGTTAAAAAAATACATTTTAATTTTAACAAGTTACACCATTATAATCATCTCTTCGATACGTTCGAAATGAGCCAAATAATGATTTTTTTTATATATATTTTAATATATATCATATACACTACATAAAAATATTTTTTATATTTAAAATTCATATTCTTATAGTTAATTATTTAATTTATGGTACTCTTAGGGTGCGTTTGGTTCGCAGAATGATTTCTGAAGGAATGGAATCTGTCAAATGAATTGGAATCAGGAAGGAATTGGAATGAAATGTTGTCAGGTTTGACCACCTGTTTGGTTGACAGAATTGGAATAGAATCTGTCAAAGAAATTGGAATCTGTCTGTTTGGTTCACAGAATGTAGCTTTGGAATTGGAATGGATTTTCGACAAATGACCAAAATACCCTTTTTTATAAAATAATTATTAAATACTTTAATGTGTAAAAAATATAATATACACAACCTAAAAATAAAAAATAAAATAAAAGTAAAAACTAAATGTATTAAATTATATTAATAAAAAAATTAAAATTAAAATTTAAAATTAAAATCAAAAATTAAGAATTAAAATTAAAATTAAAATTAAAATTAAATTAAAATTAAATTAAAATTAAAAATAAAAATAAAATAAAAAACTAAAGTATTAAATTAAATGAGGGTATTTTTGTCATTTAGGCAAATTTGGATGGAATGAAATTCAATTCCATCCATTTTGTAAAGGAATGTTGAATTCCTTATTTGGGTGGAATTCATGGAATTCAATTCCATTCCATTGCAAACCAAACAGCATAGTGGAATTTGGTCAATGGAATTGACCATTCCAATTCCGCCCAATTCCGTCGGAATCCGCCGAACCAAACGCACCCTTATAGTTAAAATACGTTTTATTTATTTTATTATCGATGGTCCAAGTGTAAGTATTAAAAATTGGCGGAGGCTTTGTGATGGACAGACATCGATCCTTTTGTGCATACTCTGTAACTGCAAATACTTAAGCTCCAAACACACATGAATCATCATTCGCCAAATACCTATTTTCACAATTCTTAAATGAGTCCAGTGATACCAACTTGTCAAAACCCCATTTCATATTCTTCTCGTGAAACCTTGTCTTATTGCCATTCACGATATCTATAAACACATACAAATAATAATAATTTAAAACGATTTAATGAATTAGTTAATATATGATTATTATGTTAATGTGATAGGAGTGTAAAACAAAATTGAAAATACGTTAAAAAATGAATTTTAAATATAAAAAATATTTTTATGTAGTGTATATGATATATATTAAAATATATAAATAAAAAAAATTCAATATTGGGCTCATTTCGAACGTATCGAAGAGACGATTATAACGGTGTAACTTGTTAAAATTAAAACGTATTTTTTAACGTATTTTAGTTAATAAACGATTATATGTGTTAAATGTAAAATTAAAATTATGAAAGTAAAAGGTATAAAGTAAAGTAAGTAAATAAGTATAGGGGGTGAAAGTGTAAATTGCAATTGAAAAAGTCACCAAATTGATTCCACACGGGACTCCTTCGTGATCGCGGCCTAAATTTTTTTAAAAAAAGGCCTTGTCCCGCCGATCGCGGGCTCCGTTGCGGACAAAATGGGTATTTTGGTAAAACTGAAAAAATAGGTATTTTGCTAAGTTAAAATCAAACTTTGGGTATTTTAATTAAATTCCCAAATGTATGTCATTTTTTTTGTGCATATTTATTTTGTGATGAGAAAATATAAGTTTTAATAAATCAAAAATCATAAAGGACTCATTCCTCCATACCTTCTAAGTTAATTCTCCCCCACAATATACCTTCGTTGACTTATTATCCACTTTATAAAGAGGAGTAATTGGCATTATTAAAGATAAAAAAATTAAATACGTACTATATATATATAAAGAGGACTAATTGGCATTATTAATGGAAATTCAAATTCAAGATTTCGACAACCAGATTTAAAAATTTAGTTAATCGTTCCTCGTGTCATTTAAGTTCCTATTATTTATTTAGAATATTTGATAGAAATAGAAGAATTGAATCATTCAAAGTTTAATATTAGTAAACTACAAATTTGGTCCATTTGGTTTGTTGAAAATAATACTTTTGCCTTTGTAGGTTTGAAACTAAAATATAGTTATCGTGATTTGTAAAAATATTCGGATTTGGTCCTTCCTTTTAAGAGCCGCTAAAAAAACCTTGTTAGGAGGAGAGACCTTTTTATATTTTATCACATTTTCTTTAATAGACATATAAATATGTAAATTGGGACCAAAACTAGTCTAATATGTATATAAATACTGACAAACGGGACCAACATTGTTGATAATATATAATCTTCCTTTATATATTTACATACATATACAAAGGGTTTTTCTTTTGAGATCCATGAAATTTGTGAGATCCGTAAGATCTATTATAAGTCCATGAAAAATTGGTTAAGATAAATTATAATATATGGAAGCTAAACTAGTACATAAAGAAAATTACAAAATAGAGACAAAAAAGAAGGCCATATGAAGCAGAAGTTCATCGACAAGACCAAATCCTTCATGAGAAGCTAAACTAAACTACATACAAAAATGGTTCATCGCAGAGAAGGGTTGACCAAACATTGGGGGATTGCCACCAAATCAGAGAGAGTATTCAAAACATATTCGAAAGCATGGATGAATGGATGATACTATATGGTTGGCCAAACAATAGTGGTGGATGGCTTAAGATATAAAAGGTAATGAACACGAAGATGCAAGGAGAAGAGTATATGACGGCGACGTGAGGTGGTCGAAGATGGTGGTGTGGTTACGATGATGATTCTTTAAAGATCACGCTTGTAGCAGTAACCAAAGACGACGGCTAAGAAAGGAGGATCTAGTGGTGGTGGTTGGGGGATGACAGAATGTGAAGAAAAGAGAGGCGATAGATATACCGAATTACCTAATTCTTTTCATGAGTTGCTATAATCAAGGGGTGAATGACATATTTGAAGGGATGATGTAACACCCCAAATTTTTCTATAAACGGTCAGGAAAACGATAAAGTAATGGTTGGAAGAACGGTCAAGGAACGGTCGGGAAAACGATCGAGGAAAGGTCGGGAGAACATTCGAGAAACGGTCGGGAAAACAGTTGAAAAACGCTCAGTACGATTGGGGCAATAGTGTCTGCGCGACAATTCCTAATGGCATAGTCATAGGGCCAAGTCGCAAGGAGTGTACCAGCCTCGGTACATCCCGGGAAACAATGCCCGACAACAATTCTATTGGCATCGTCGGATGGCAAAGTCGCGAGCGGGTTTCAGTGCTTAAAATCCGGTTTTTCGAGGGTTTCTTCATTTGGTCATAACTTCTTCATCCTTCATCCGTTTTGGAAGATTGTGAGGCTATGGTTTCATATTTTGAATCTTTTTAAGAGGAAACAAAGATGATTAATGATTCCTTGATGATTTTGGGGTTCAAAGAAGTTGAAAGGTAAGCCTCTAATCTACCATCTCTTAACCTAGGGTTTTGATCTCTTTGCATCGACAACCTCTAATTCGTTCCTTATGGTATATGTTGGTGTTTTGGAAATAAATGAAGTGTGTTGGGAGCTTCACATCATGGCTTGAGGGTTGGTTTAAAGAATTGCATCTATTCACCAAAGGGAGCTCAAGTTTTGGGGTAAAACCTAAATTTAACCTAAATCTAGCAAGGTGTAACATCTCGAATTTCCATTATATTATATTTAATATGAATGGAGTCGAATTGTAATTTAGCCTAAGATTTGGACTATTTTACAAATGTAAAACTCAAAGGGTTGATATTTCAATTGACCAAAGTTTAAGTTACTTGTGAAAATTGGAACTTGAGATTTGTTTGGTCATTTAATGATAGTTGGGTGTATATATGGTGGAAGTCGGCTGGAAGTGAGAAAATATCTCATTTGGGTTCCAGGGAAGTCGGTCACAAGCAAGAAAGAAGGAAGAAGAAATTGAAATTGGTTTTTGCTAGGTGAGTTAGAGTTATTCCATGTATTTAATCTGAATCACTTGAATCCTTGTTGGTATTTGATTTTGGGTATTGATTTAGTATTGGTAAATAGGATTGGAGTTGAACCTGGAGAATCAAGTTTTGTGATGGGTCAAGAACTTTCTAGGTGAGTTCATCCTTCTCTTTTAAATCGATGTTTTCTTTCAAATTAAGCAGTAAAATGCTAGTATTAGCTGTTTTGGGGCTGAATGGTTACGGGCAAAATAAGCTGAGTGGGACAAATAGCGATCTGGGTTGAAATTTGGCGTGCAGGTCGAAGTTACCGGACGTTTTTGATAGTGTCCGGTAATTCCTTTTCAGTGGTGTCCGGAAGTGAAAACATCCGGTAAGTATCTAAGTTTCTGAATAACTAGTTACCGGATGGTATCCGGATTACTTTGGTTTCCGGATTGTATATGTTTCCGGTAACATCCGGATAGGCATAGTGCCCAGTAAGTTATGTTGTCCGGATAGGCTTAGTGTCCGGACACCATATAAACCACAGTAAATTTAAACCTTCGAAATACGAGGTTCATAACAATCTCTTCCAAAACTTTCATACAAAAATGGAGGATTAGAGACAAGGTTTATATATACAACTGATCTATTGTAAACAACCAACTAATCCAAATCATAACTAATAATATCATATTAGACTGGTTGTCTATGATATCTCCAAAATAATCCTTGTTCTACTAAATTCTCCAATCTCGCTCCAAAAGCGTAACTCTGGGACTTCTCGACACTCATCCCTGTTTATCCCGCCCCGAGCTAGTACTTGGTAAGAAAATTTAATTTGAAACAATTAGGCTTACGCCTAGTGAGAACATCCATTTTCAAATTAAAACTTTATCAGCTTTGGAAACTCAAGTAAACAAACCTGGTTTGCCATCATTCTTACCGTACATATAAACATCTTACGACGACGGGAACATACCCGATTCCATGAATATGACTAACATTCAGTAAGTCATATCATCACGTTCGAGAGCCTACTACGAATCATTACAGATTCTAGATCATTGCTCATGTCCAAGGAATTACAATTTACTATGCCTGTTTCTTGGAGTGGAAGTAGAGATTACAATTTACTTTATGCCTATCTCTTACCTTCCTATAGAAATCAGGAATTACAATTACTTTATGCCTATTCCAAGATTTCTCCTCACAATACGAAATGGGAATTACAATTTACTTTATGCCTATTCCTCATTTCACGTCAACGGGAATTACAAATTACTTTATGCTTATTCCATGTTTCAATTACTGCCAGTGCCTATGGATCCATTACACTTACTAGCGTATATGCATAACAGCATAAACACGCAACATCTCGTATCATATTCTCAACGCTAAGAATACTAGATAACCTATCGTATCCTTATCCTCAAAAGTCCCCCTTCGGCGACTTAGCACGGGGGTTCCGCTACCCGGTTAGCGGATGGGGTCAACGGGCAAAGCCCTTGCGGGGTCTGGAGGCAGCGCCCCGAGAAATGTTTTAGAAAAATTTAACCAGATAACACATCCAGACACTATATTCGGAACATCAGAAGTATCCGGACATCAAAGTGACCGGACATCAGAGGTTTCCGGACACCACAACTATCCGGACATCACAACTTACCGGACACTAAGCCTATCCGGACATCATAACTTACCAGGCACTATGCCCATCCGGATGTTACCGGAAACATATACAATCCGGATGACATCCGGATACCATCCGATAACTAGTTATTCGGAAACTTAGATACTTACCGGATGTTTTCACTTCCGGACACCACTGTAAGGGATTACCGGACACTATCAAAAACGTCCGGTAACTTCGACCTGCACGCCAAATTTCAACCCAGATCGCTATTTGTCCCACTCGGCCTATTTTGCCCGTAACCATTCAGCCCCAAAACAGCTAATACTAGCATTTTACTGCTTAATTTGAAAGAAAACATCGATTTAAAAGAGAACGATGAACTCACCTGGAAAGTTCTTGACCCAGCACAAAACTTGATTCTTAATGTTCAACTCCAATCCTATCTACCAATACTAAATCAATACCCAAAATCAAATACCAACAAGGATTCAAGTGATTCAGATTGAATACATCGAATAACTCTAACTCACCTAGCAAAACCCAATTTCAATTTCTTCTTCCTTCTTTCTTGCTTGTAACCAACTTCCCTGGAACCCAAATGAGATATTTTCTCACTTCCAGCCGACCTCCACCATATATACACCCAACTATCATTAAATGACCAAAGAAACCTTCAAGTTCCAATTTTCATAAGTAATTTAAACTTTGGTCAATTGAAATTTCAACCCTTGTCGTTTTACATTTGCAAAATAGTCCAAATCTTAGGCTAAATTACAATTCGACCCCATTCATATTAAATATAATATAATGGAAATTCGAGATGTTACAAATCTTCCCAACTTGAAAATGATTTCGTCTCCGAAATCAAAGTTAAGTAAATAGGTTAGGATATCTATTCTTCATATCCTCTTCAGCTTCACACGTCACGTTAGCACCTCTGTGAGGTTTCCATTGTACTTTAACCATGACCACTTCCTTATGTCGTAGTTTCTTAGTCGTTCTTTCCAAAATTGTCTCCGGTTCCTCCACGCAACGACTCTTCTCATCCACTCTTATTTCAGAAAGTGGTATAACATTTTCCTCTTCGGCTAAACATTTTCGAAGGTAACAGACATGGAAGGTATTGTGGATTCCTTCCAATTCAGGTGGAAGATCCAAGTGGTACGCTTGGAGACCTATTCGTTTAGTGATCGTGAAAGGTCCAAGAAAATGAGGACCTCAACTTTCCACGCTTTCCAAACCTTATAATACCCTTCCACGTGGATACCTTTAGCATCACGCGCTCCCCAACTTGGAATTCTTTCGGCCTTCTTTTCGGATCAGCGTAACTCTTTTGTCGATCTTGAGCCGCCTTCATGTGCTTCCGAATCTCTTTCACTTTATCAGCCGTTTGTTGTACAATTTCAGGACCATCAAATTGTTTTTCTCCAGCTTCTAACCAACACACTGGAGTTCTACATTTCCGTCCATACAAGGCTTTGAAAGGTGCTCTTCCAATACTGGAATGATAACTATTGTTATACGCAAACTCCACTAAAGGTAAATGCGTATCCCAGTTACCTCCAAAGTCTATCACACAAGACCTGAGCATATCTTCCAAAGTTTGAATGGTTCTTTCACTTTGCCCGTCCGTTTATGGATGGTATGCAGTGCTCAAATTTACTCTTGTACCTAGTTCTTCTTATAGTGATTGCCAAAACCTCGAAGTAAACCGGCTGTCACGATCAGAAACTATAGACACTGGTATACCATGTCTTGACACCACTTCATCAATATAAATCTTGTCTAACTTATCAATCGGCGATGCTTCTTTCATTGCCAAAAAGTGAGCACTTTTGGTTAACCGATCCACGATTACCCAAATGGTATTATTACCTTTCAACGTCCTTGGTAACTTAGTTACAAAATCCATGGTAATCTTATCCCACTTCCATTCCTGAATCTCCAAAGATTGTAGACTTCCGTAAGTCCTTTGATGTTCAGCCTTCACTAACGAGCACGTCACACACTTTTCTACACATTGTGCCACGTCTAACTTCATAGCTGGCCACCAATAATGTAGCTTTAGATCCCTATACATCTTAGTACTTCCAGGATGTATAGAATACTTAGACTTGTGGGCGTCTTCGAGAATTAACTCCCGATTTCCTCCCACCTTTGGCACCCAAACGCGGCCTTGGAACAGTTTGACCCCACGACTATCTTTAATCAATTGAAGATGTTGTTTGACCATGACTTCCTCTTTCAGATTTTCTTCTAATAATGCTTCCGCTTGTGCCGCTTTTATTCTTTCAATCAGACTGGACGTCACATCGATTCTGGCATTAGTTGGTTACAAGCACCCACTATACTCTTTTCTACTTAAAGCATCAGCTACAACATTTGCTTTACCAGGATGGTAATGCAACTCACAATCATAATCTTTAAGTATTTCTAACCAACACCGTTGTCTCATGTTCAACTCTTTCTGATCAAAGACATGCTTCAAGCTCTTATGATCAGTGAAGAGAGTGCATTTCATTCCGTACAAATAATGTCGCCACAATTTCAAAGCAAACACTACCGCTGCAAGTTCTAAATCATGGGTAGGGTAATTCTTCTCATGTTCTTTGAGTTGCCTTGATGCATAAGCAATCACCTTGCTGCGTTGCATCAACACACACACCAAACCCATCTTTGATGCATCACTATATACGACTAAATCTTCCGTTCCTTCCGGCAGTGCAAGAATATGAGCTTCACATAGCTTCTTTTGTAATGTCCTGAAAGCTGACTCTTGCTTTTCAGTCCATACAAACTTCACATTCTTCCGAGTTAGGATAGTCAAAGCAGAAGCGATATTTGAGAAATCTTTTATAAACCTCCAGTAATAACCTGCCAGACCTAGGAAACTCCTTATTTCTGATGCACTCTTTGGTGTTTCCCAGTTCGTCATTGCTTCTATCTTTACCGGATCTACTTTGACTCCTTCCGAAGTAATCGCATGACCAAGAAATTGTACTTCTTTTAACCAAAATTCACACTTGGAGAATTTTGCGTACAATTTCTCCTTCCTCAGAACATTTAAGACTTCACGAAGATGACATTCATGTTCAACTTCATTCTTTGAAAAAACAAGTATGTCGTCAATGAACACGATGACAGACTTGTCTAAAAATGGTCGACACACCCTGTTCATCAAATCCATGAACACAGCTGGAGCGTTCGTCAACCCAAATGGCATCACAAGAAATTCATAATGCCCATACCTCGTTCTGAACGTCGTCTTGGGAACATCTTCATCGTTTACTCGTACTTGATGATAGCCCGATCTCAGATCAATCTTTGAAAAGCATCCCGCACCTTGGAGTTGATCAAACAAATCATCAATCCTCGAAAGCGGATACTTATTCTTAATAGTGACCTTATTCAGCTCTCTATAGTCGATGCACATTCTCATAGTGCCATCCTTTTCCTTAACAAATAATACCGGAGCTCCCCAAGGTGAAGAACTCGGCCTAACAAATCCCTTGTCGAGCAGTTCTTGTAGCTGAGACATCATCTCTTTCATCTCCGCTGGCGCCAAACGATACGGTGCACGCGCTATCTGTGCCGCTCCAGGAACAAGATCAATTCGAAACTCTACTTGTCGTTCTGGCGGTAAACCTGGAAGATCATCGGGGAATACATTTGGGAATTCACGTACTACCCTTATGTCTTCCACTTGTTTCTTTTCTACTTTAACATCCAGAACATATGCTAAGTAGGATGAACATCCTTTTACCAGACATTTGCGTGCCTTTGCAACAGAAATTAGTGGGACTTCCCCTTTTCTCTTTTCCCCAAAGATGAATACATCATCATTGTCAGGCATAGGAATCCGAATTAATTTCTTAGCACATAGAACTTCTGCCTGATTGATTGTTAGCCAATCCATACCCACAACTAAATCAAACCCCCCAATTTCCATCAACATCAAGTCAATCGGAAATTTCTTTCCCTCTATCGAAATCAGACAACCCTCAAGTCTTTCACGAACTAAGACTTGACCCCCATTAGCTATCTCGACTACTAAGGCATCTTCCAAGATAGTGACAGGCATAGCTACATTTTGATAGAATGACTTTGTTGGTTCCCGTTTTGCTTTAAACAAGATTATCAGATCTATTAGTTCAAGTTAATGTTTGATGCGGAAGCGTATTTAGAGAACTAACAGATAAGTTTGATAGATTTAGAACAAAATATAAATAAACAGTGAACAGAATATTATATCTCAAAGTTTACTGAATATATATATATATATATATATATATATATATATATATATATCAAGAACAGGTTTATAAACCGTGAGTAAGAAAAGCTTTAAAACAGATATGACTTTTAAGGTGAATAAGCTTTTGTGTTCTTGATGTTCGATTGAAGTGGTGTGTGTTGTGTTTTTTTGTAAGGAAGAACTCAACATGAGTCTTCCTTATATACTACTCTAAAGGGGACCATAAAACATATGCTACTATTCAAAAGGTACGTATGAATAGTAGAACGGATGTCGTGAACAGTTGCAAGGATGGCATGAACAGTCAGACGTGCTGTATTGCATTTAATGCAACAGACGTCTAATATGTACTAAGCCCTATTGAATCCAATCAGAGTTTGATACGTCGACGTTGGACAGGGCATGCTACCATGCAAGTTGATGAACGGGTCCTGTAACAGTAGCAAGATATTATAAATATCTTCAAGTCTTTCAGTGAGGACCACAGAGGCTCTGTAATGAGTTACATAGGTTCTGTGGTCTGGTCCTCTGTAGAGCAGTCTTCACCTTTGTTTCCGAGTCTTGGGTCTTCTTTGAGTACAGCAGAGGTTCTGTAGGAAGCCTCTGCTGCTTCTGTAGCTTCTTGACCTTGATTTCTCGGTAATGTCGGCAGAGCCTCTGTAAGAGGCTTTCTTCACTTAGACTATTTTTCACTACTTCTAAATACTTCTATGATTAGGAAGATTGAAGCTAACAATCTCCCCCTAAGTAGTGAAAAATAAAAATTTGAACTTGAGTTAAGTTAGGCTAAGTTAGATAAGACAGAGGTTAAACAATACCTCGAAATTTCTTTCATTTAGAAATATGCCAGAGGCATTTTACATTTGAGTACAATGAAAGATAAACTTTAACTTTGTTTGCAGAGATTGGAGGTTTGAGAATCAGATTTTGGCATCTTTGAAATCGTTGTAGCTTCTGTTGTCTCTTCCGACTCTTTTGATCTCTTTGTAGAATCTGATGCAGAGTTCTCTTAGGCGGATTGTGGCGTCTATCTCTCTGATGATAGTATCTGCAGCATCTTTATCCATTTTCTTTGTACCTCTGTATTTCACAAGGCTTGCTCTGAACTTGTTCAGAGTACTTGTTGCGTACTTCTGACAGTCCATGCATACAAATAGTTTAGTTTCGCCTTGAGGGTTTTGAAATACTAACCTAAACCTTGGTTCTGTGATGATTGAGTTAGGTACGGCGTCCGGTGGGCAGCGATCCTCTGGTGGTCGTAAATCCAGATGCTTGAGACCAAGATCCTTTCCCAGCTGGAAATCTATCATGCTGTAGAGCAGAAGCTTTTCCCTCATCGCTTTTCTCAACACTTGATAGGCTCTGGTGTTTGCCTCTGTGTTGTAGTTGTCCTTTGTCCATTGCAGAAGGTCAGGTAGATCATAAGGATTGATATTTCTTAAATCAGCATCAGCGAAGGTAGTTTCTGAATGGTCTTCTCTTCTGACTTTGTAGAGATTGTACCTGACCTTTGGATAGGTTCTTGTGAAGGAGAATTTGCAGAAGATTACCTTTTTGATCTTGTGGATTGAGAAGACATCTGCTTTGGTTCTTGGCTTTGTCCTTGTGAAGATGTTCTCAAATTCTTCTCTGATCCTTGGATCTGTCACATGATATGTTGGATGATTGGTCTGAAAGGATTGTTTATAGAGGTATTTGTAGACCACTTCTTCCATCTCTTCATGTGTTGGACCAGGTTGTGGTACTCGTCTTCTGAGACTCTCCATTTCTTGAACAACTTCTGCAGCTCTACCAGTTAGAGGAATGTCTGACAGAGGTTTCAATCCATATGCCCAGTCAACTTCTTCAGGCTTTGGGGTTTGAAAGGCATCAAACGCACTCTTCATTAGTTTCTCTGTTGGCTTTGGCAATGTTTTCTTCTTAGGCTCTTCTGTTAGTATTCCTTTGCCCTTGTCTTTTCCTTTTGGCAGGGCAGAGGCTGTTGCTTCTGTAGGTTTGGAGGTTGGCACTTCTGTTAGCTTGATGGGGATTGCCTCTGTGGGTTTTGACATTTGTGATTTAGAGGGCTTTCGTGGCGATGGTTCTGTTGGCTTGAGTTGCTCCGTAACCTCTGTTGGAGGTTGTTTGTTGACTTCTTCTGTGAGCTCAGTTTCTGTTGATGAAGTATTGACATCGAATCTTTTTGCCATTCTGAAAGCTAAGGTGAACCTGTGCCTTTCTTCTTCTCTCTGCGCCATACGATCACTCATTGTTGTGTGCATCCTTTTCAGAACGTCAGAAGCAGAGGTCGTTGCTCTTTTTGGTTTGGTGGCAATCGACTTTCTTCTCGGTATGGTTTGGGGTGTTTCCACAGAGGTGGGTGTTTTCTCTGTGGTTTCTTCATCTGTTTCTTCCAAAAAGATTACCTCAGGGGCGGTTGTTGCCTCTGTGGTTTGCTGATCTGCTTCTGGAATTTTGGTTTCGTCAGGAGATGATTCCACAGAGATGGGTGTTGTCTCTGTGGTCTTTTGGGTTTGTTTTTGTTGGGTTTGTTCTGGAGGGGCTTGGCTGATTGGTTCTGCTGCGATTGGTGGACTTTGTATTCCTCTGCTCGTAGCTTTCTCTCTTAGATTCTCCCCCTCGGGATTATCTGATGGACCAGGTTGGTCATCATCAGAATCATCCTGACTTTTATTAGAAGTACCCTCTGCTCTGCAAGAAGTGTTGGGCTTCTTCGGTAATTCAGCTTCTGCTGCCATCAACTTTTCACAGACATCATCGCAGAGGCCAATCAATGTCGCAAGCTCTGCTTCTGTTTTGAAACGCATTCTGCCGACGCTCTTATGAAATCCTTGACATAGTTGGCATTTGCAGTTGTGAAGGAGACAATGAATTCTGTGACCTGGTTAATGACGTTCTGTCCGAGCTCTGTAAGCTGTGCTCTGGTCATATAGTCTTTTGGCTGCATCATTGTCGTGTTGCGTATTGCCTCTGCTTGTACTTGTTTTAGGGCATTCTGTAGTTCTGCAGGAGTAATGCCCTCTGCTCTGTTGGATTGCGTATTCATTTGTTCAAGGAAGTGTTTGACAGAGTCCTTGAACGCAGAAGTTGCAGCTGTTCCAAATTCTTGAGCGGCAGAAGTAGCTGTAGCTTTGGCAGTAGTTTCGGCAGAAGACTTCATCTCTGAGATGGCGGTTTTTACCTCTGTGGACAGATTGTCCATTTTGGTGTTCAGATTCAGGATAGTCGTAGATGTTGTCTCTGTAAAGGATTTGAAAGAGCTTTGCAACTCTTTCATTGTTTGGTTCACAGAGGTGACAAGGGTTTGGAACTCATCCCTTGATACTTGTGTTCCTTGTGTAACCTCTGGAGGAACACATTCGTCTCCAGAGTGAGTCCCTGTTCCTGGGCCACCTTCGTTCACCCTTGTTTGTACGATGGGGGTGGAAGGATTTCCTTTCGATCCTCGAGAAGAAACCTGAGTTTAGATCTCTACAGAAGTTCTGTGAAGAACAGTGTCCAAATCCACTCCAGAGGTGGGTATTGGAATGTCCTTCTGTTGACTAGAAGACTTGTCTAGAGTCTCTTCGTCTCTGTGCTCACTACTTCTCTCTGAAAGAAGTTTTGGTCCTAATGTGTGCGTGGCAGAGGAAACGAATTCCTCTGTAGGGTGGCCTAGGGTGATCTGGGGCGATTGATCACGAATAGTAGGTGAGTCTCTTTGAGGAGACTCCCTAGGAATGGATTCCCCGGTTTCTGTGGGCACAGAGGTTGAAAGAGTAACCTCTGGCTGGATGGGTTGGGTTAGGATCGAGTTGTGCTGCTCTTTTTCAATAACTCCTTCTGCAGCTAGACCTGCGGAGTTAGAAATGTGGGTTGCACTGGGAGTTGGTTTTGGTTGTGTGCCTCTATTTATCCAGGCATCTTTTCTTGCTTCTTCCTCTGTTAAGCATCCAAGCACTACATCATTGTCTATCATTTCATCCTCTGTGGCTATCCTTCGGCTTGGTGCTTCTTCCCTTGCTTCTGTTGAGGTTCCTTGCTCTGTGTGTAAGAAGTCGTACATTTGATGAGATCCGTATAATCTCATGACATGTGGATGATAGAGACCTTTTCGTATCCAGACAGCTTCTTCTTCATTTGAATCTACCTCTGAGATTTCTATTCCTGTCTCTGTTGTTGCAAATCCCTCTTTTTGTACAACTTCGGCCCCTTTTTCTTTTTCTTCTTCCATTATTTTCTCAGAAGCCTCTGTAATTTCACCTCTATTCCACTCAGCTTCTGTTTGATCTATTTCTTCTGAAGCTGGGTTTGGACTTCTTCTGTGGACGTCCAATCCCTGAATGAAAGGGTTCTGTAAAATAACAGGTGTGTTAGCTGATTGATCTCTGGGTGTTTGATCATCTTCTTGCAGATGTGTGTCAATGCCATAGATGGAGAAATACGGTTCTTCTGGGGAGTGGTGGTCGAGAGGTTGTGCCGTCCACCCTGCTGTATTTAAGGTATTGGCAATGTCAGGGTTCTGTAGGAAGTCGTTCAGGTCTCCTTGGTGAGCAAATCTATCTGGAGATTGATAGGGTGATTGATACTCTTCTGTAGACATTCCTTCTTCTGCAACTTCTTCTTCAGTTCTTTCTTCTGTATTTTCTTCTTCTGCAGTTTCCTCTTCTGCAATGGTAACCAACTTTTCAAGCGATTTACCATGCTTCTGTTTGGTTTTCCTTCTCTTAGGTTTTGGTGCCCCTTCCTCTGTTGATTTCGATCTTCTCTTCTTCTTCATTTTTGGGGAAGAGGGAGGAGCAGAGGAGCCAATTTCTGTGGCATGAGGAGGTGAAGGTTGATCTTCTGCAGCGCTTGTTGAGGTTCCTTCTGCAGTTTTTCTCTTCTTGGCTTTTGGAGTATATGCAGAGGTTCTTGATGAAGACTTCTTTCCCATAAGTTCTGCACGTTTGGCTAGAAAGCTGAGTTGAATAGCCATGTGCTTTGCTAACTTCTGATCCTTTTCTTCTTGAGTGGAAAGAGGTTTTGCTATCATTGTTCCTAGGGGGACACCTAAACGCGGGGGTGTCATAGGACTCGGTTTAGGAGTTCTATGATCGCGTATATACTCTTTCGTAAGGGATTTATTCGATGCGTAGCGCAGAAGCTTCTTTGACAGAGGTCTGCAGTGTGAGTAGCCATCAGTATGATCAGTGGGGGTATTCTTGTTCATCGGGAACTGTTTGGGAGTTGGTCCTTCCATTGGCCAGTTTTGGATTAGCAGTAGAGGTTCGAACAGTACTCCCAATATTCTTTGGAATTGCAGAGGTGGTAGAAAGTTGGGATCGTTCTCTTTGAGCCTTCTCGTGTTGTTCTTTCTGTCGATGGTGTTTATGATCTCTTGCATCATTATGGTCGCATAATCTAGTGGAAGATCATAGTAAACCCCATACATGATGCTTAAGATTTGATGTGAGCACTGGTCAATACTCCCTATTTTCCTGTCAGGCACCTGTTAAGAATAGAGAACAAAGTGTTCCACAGAGGTGGCAATCTTCCTCTGCGGAAGTCATTTCTCTTCCGTAGTTGTGTGTTGTACCCAAGCATTTCCACGAAGCGACAGAGCTCTTCGTCTGTTGGTTGCTCTGCATAACTCTTCAATCCCAGAAGACCCCTTGTTGGTAGGTTGAATTCAAGTGAGAACATTGTTCTGTTGAACTTGATTTCAAGATGCTCAGATTTATCAGGTCTTGAAATGTACCCTTTGATAAGAGAATCGTCTTTATCAAATCGGCAGCTTTGCCAAAATTGGTTCAGATAACGGACTGGAATTTTGTTTGGGGTTCTTGAGAGTAGAGGGAAGAGGATGTGATTTTCCATTATGTTCAGAAGAATAGCATGGGCTTCGCCGAAAGCAGTGGGTGAGGGGACCAAATAGCAGTTGTTGGATTTGATAGGAAGTATGGTTTCGAAGTGATCTTTTGCTATGAAGTTTTGCAAGTGAGTTATCGGAGCAAATTCTGCTGAGTCCCCGGAATCTTGTTGTTCAATAGCTCTTGCAAGGTTGGGGTTTTCTGAATGTTCAGAATGGGCAGGTGAGTGTTCCGGTGAGTTCGCCGGAGAGAGTTCTTGGGAGATAGCTTTAGAAGATGAAGCCATTTGATTTTAAGAACAAGGTTTTTTTGCAAGCTTTTGCAGGGTTTCGTCGGAGAAGAAGATAAGAGTTTGTAAAAGGTTTTATGAGAGGGTAAGCTTGGTTTTTATAGGAGGATAAAACGGTAGAAATCGAAAGAGTAAAATATATGGCAATGGATTAACATTTGGAATCCGTACTCGAGTTTGAGCGGCGGGTTCAACTTTCCAAATAAAAACGTTCCATGTACGCCCAATGAAAATGGGACACGTAGGCCTTGTCAGAATATGACAGGACATCATGCGCGGCCCATTAATGCTAGGCGCGTGAGGTTGTTTTTAGCCACATGAGTTTCACTCTCAGTAAAAGTAACCGTTATTACTACAGAAATGCCCAGAGAACAAAATGGCAGAACTTTTGTGTTTTACAGAAGCTCTATGATTTTGAAAACCTTGATTTTTTTAACCTCTTCTCATATATCTCATTGTTATCATGACTCTGTAGGTTCTTCTTTGAACGAAAACGTTTGTAAAGACATTGGAGAGGATCAATAGGATTTTGTCAAGAAATTTGACTCACAAAGGTTTTGTGGCTCTGTTGGAACGTACAGAAGCTCTGTGAGGGCCAGCAGAAGCTCTATGAGGGAAAAATCTCATAACTAAAATTCTATTAGATTTTCTTATCATCCAATTTTTGATCTGGTTTAAGAGATGTTTTTCGGATATATTTGAAAGTTGGTGTCCGAGAAAACTGTTTTTAAAAAACGTTTTGTTCGAGAAGGTCATGGTGTGTGTTTTCGGTTTCCGAGATAACATTCCAAAAGATCGACAGAGGGTTAATTTGTGATCACAGAGCATATTTCCTGCAGAACCTCTGTTGAGCTCAGCAGAAGCTCTATGACCTTAAATTTCTCCTATTTCGAATTTTGTTAAACTTTTTGAACTTTTGATTTTTGAAATGTTATTCATAGTATATTTAGGACATATTTGACAATTTTTGTCCTAGAAAACTGTTTTCCAAAAACCTTTTGTGCGAGAGACATATCTTTTGGTTCTTCTGTTCTCGGCAGTTTTGTCTTACTTCTGTCGATGGAGAATTATCGACATTCTTCTTTGGCATTCCTTTGAAAGATTTACCTTTGTAGATCATTTCAGGGTCCCTTTTGCTCCCCCTTGATCTAATCACTTCTGTAGATCAAGAATTTTCCTTTTGCTCCCCCTTGATCTATGCTTGGTTCAAAGAATGGTAAGATTTGTATTGAGCATAGATCATGTTTACCAGAGGTTCTGTAAGGGTTATCAGAAGATCTGAGCGGACCCACAGAAGCTCTATAACCAAGAATTATTTTTGCACACAAAAAAATACATACAGAAATAAATTTATCAAAGCAATAACTTAAGTAATAATAGATATTTATACTTATTTACAGAAGATAAAGCTATACTTACAGAGGATTTTCACACCATGTTAATCATTCCTAACTTACCCACCAAGAAGTTGAATCTTTTCTCGTCTAGTGCTTTGGTGAATAAGTCAGCGAGTTGATATTCTGTGGGCACGAAATGCATTTCGATTGTACCGTATTCAACATGATGTTTCAAGAAATGGTACCTTATATCGATATGCTTGGTTTTTGAGTGTTGCACAGGGTTGGCATAGATAGCAATGGCACTTTTGGAATCACAGAATATGGGTATTTTGAATAGGATGTGGCCGTAGTCTTTTAGCTGAGTCTTCATCCATAGAACCTGAGAACAACAGCTAGCAGCAGCAACGTATTCAGCTTCTGCAGTGGATGTGGAGACACAATTCTGCTTCTTGGAGGTCCAACTGACTAGTTTACCACCTAGGAATTGACAACTCCCAGAGGTACTCTTTCTGTCGAGCATGCATCCTCCATAGTCTGAATCTGTATAAGCTTTAAGACTAAAACCAGAGTTCTGTGGATACCAGAGACCAAGATTGTTGGTCCCCTTCAGGTATCTAAAGATTCTCTTTACAGCATCATAATGTGATTTCTTTGGATTAGCTTGATAACGTGCACAAAGACATGTGGCATGCATAATGTCAGGTCTGCTTGCTGTTAAATATAACAGAGATCCAATCATACCTCTGTAGAGAGTACATTCTACAGAAATACCATTTGGATCTAAGAATAACTTATTTCCAGTGGCCATTGGAGTCTTCATTGCAGAGGTATTAGAGAGATTATATTTTAAAAGTATGTCAGAGACATATTTGGCTTGATTTATAAAAATTCCCTCTGAAGATTGTTTGACTTGAAGTCCGAGGAAGAATGTTAATTCTCCCATCATACTCATTTCAAACTCACTCTGCATGAGTTTTTCAAAATTTTTGCACTCTTCTGAATTTGTAGACCCAAAAATTATGTCATCTACGTATATTTGTACAAGCATTATCTCACTATTTTTGCGTTTATAGAATAATGTAGTATCTGTTGTACCTCTGTTGTAGCCATTTTCTAGAAGAAAGGTGGAAAGTCGTTCGTACCACGCTCTTGGAGCCTGTTTTAGTCCGTATAGAGCCTTTTCAAGGTAGTATACATGCCTTGGGAACTTTGAGCTTTCAAAACCTGGTGGCTGATTTACGTAAACCTCTTCTTGGATTTCACCGTTTAGAAAAGCTGATTTTACGTCCATCTGATAGACTTTAAAACCTCTGTGGGCTGCGAAGGCTAAGAATATTCTTATTGCTTCGAGCCGTGCGACAGGGGCAAAAGTCTCATCGTAGTCTATGCCTTCTTCTTGTCTATATCCTTTTGCTACTAATCTTGCTTTGTTTCTGATGACCACTCCATCTTCATCCTTCTTGTTTCTGTAGACCCATTTAGTCCCAATGGCCTGTTTCCCTCTTGGCAGAGGTACTAAAGTCCAGACTCTGTTACGCTCAAATTGCAGAAGTTCTTCTTGCATGGCGTCTACCCAGTTTGGGTCATCTAGGGCTTCAGAAATCTTCTTTGGTTCTATCACACTAATAAAATTTGTAAAGAAACAAAAATTAGCAGTGGCAGACCTTGTTTTGACTGAGTCAGAAGGTTCTCCAATTATTTGGCTTTGCGGATGACTTTTTGTCCATTGAGTTGTGCGTGGAAGATGATCATCAATGTCATCCAAACTTTCTTCAGAGGCTTCTTGTGTTTCTTCTAGTGTAGCCTCTGTCGTTCTTCGTGCCTTGGTAGTTGATTCTACCGTTTGTGGAATGATTGGTATGAGTGGTGGTGGAGTTTGTTCCTCTGAGGACATATAGTCTTGGTCCTCGATTTCCTCTGTAATTGGTTCTTCTGTGGTTTGTGCAGCTTTTGTGGTCGTTTTTCTTGATGTTTCATCTTCTGCACTTTCTTCTGCTTCGGCAATTGCATCTGTAGTATTTATAGAAGAAGATGAAGCATTATTTGGACCACTTAGAGTCATACCTGTAGGATTTTGTCCGACAGAGGATGGTTCTTCAGAAACTCTGATGGTTCCAACAGAAGGATCAATGTCATTGTGGAACATCTCCAAAAATAGAAGATCCAAATCTTCTTTTGTTCTTGAGATGCCAGAGGATTTCCCTTTAATTTCGAGTTCTGAACTGATTTGCTCAGAAGTCATTTGGAATGAATCATCAAAAGAAACATTGATGCTTTCTACAATCTTGTGAGACTTTGTAAGGAATGTTCTGTAGGCTTTGGAAGTGGCAGAGTATCCAATGAATTTGCCTTCATCAGCTTTTACATCAAACTTTCCTCTTGAATCTCTGTCGTTTAAGACAAAGCATTTGCATCCGAATACATGGAAAAATTTGATGTTTGGCCGCCTTTTGTTAAGCAATTTGTAAGGCGTCTTGAGGTGTCTTTTCACAACGGTTGAACGATTCTGAGTATAACACGCAGTAGAAATTGCTTCTGCCCAAAAGTTCATTGATAATCCGCATGCTGACAGCATAGTTCTTGCGGCTTCCACAAGTGTTCGATTATTTCTTTCGACAACACCGTTCTATTGTGGAGTGCGAGCTGCAGAGAAGTTCTGTGATATTCCTTCTGTTGAAAGATAGGCTTCAATGACACAGTTTTTAAATTCTGTGCCGTTGTCACTTCTTAACTTTTGTATTCTGCAGTCATAAAGAACTTGGATTCTTTTCATTAGATTTATCAATACATTTGGAACATCTGATTTCTTTCTAACAAATTCAACCCATGTGAAACGTGAATACTCATCAATTAGGACAAGTATGTATTTCTTGCCACCTAGGCTCTGTATGGCAATGGGACCGCAGAGGTCGACATGAAGCATGTACAGAGGACTAGTGCAAGACACGTCTGTTTTGCCTTTGTGGGAAGCCCTTCTGTGTTTTCCCATTTCACAGGCCGAACACAAGTGATCCTTATTGAATTTAACATTTGGCAAACCTTTAACTAGATTGAGTTTTACTAGTTTATCCAAGGTGTGAAAGTTTAAGTGACAGAACCTGTTGTGCCATAACCAAGCTTCTTCACTTTTGCAGGCTACTAGGCAAACTTTGTCCTTGGATTTTGAAGTAAAATTCATTAGGTATAGATCACCTCTTCTTTCAGCTCGCAGAAGTTCCATTCCTGTGTTTTCACTCTGTAGAGAGCAGAAAGTTCTTTTGAATAACACATCGAATCCTGTATCACAGAGTTGACTTACGCTTAGTAGGTTGTGTTTGAGGCCATTCACATATGCAACTTTGTATACAGAGACATTTTCTTTCTGTATGACTCCATAGCCTTTGATGTGTCCCTTTATGTTGTCTGCAAAAGTTAAAGATCCACCATCGTGTGTTTCTTTGTATGTGGATAGTAATCTTCTGTTGCCAGTCATGTGCCTTGAGCATCCGGAGTCAAGATACCAAATTGGCACATGTTGCTTCTGTAAGACAATCACAGAGATTTAGGTACCCATATCCACATGGGTCCAATATTGTTAGAATTTTTCAAGTTTGCCTTAGCATTCTTGAAATACAATTTATCTTTTGTAGAAGAATCAGATTGTTTCTTTTTTGGTTCTGACTTTCGATTTTCAGTGGTGAGAAAGCAATCTGGACTTGAGAAGTGTTTATTCAATTTAAACATAAGACCAAAACAATGACAGTATTGAATATGAGATGTGATTTGTTTGAAATTTTCATTGAATTCTTTGAACTGAGCCACAGAGACATTACACTCTTTCTTTACATTAGATTTCCTATTACAAGAAGATCTATGAATACTAGAATGTTGTTTGCAAAAGTCTTGTTTAGTTCCTGCCTTCTGTGACTCTCTTCTGTGGTGAACATCTTTCTTCACTGTCACATAGGAAAAATATTTGTTAGCTTCAGGCCATTTTCTCTTTTGTTGCCAAGTGGGATTCTCTTTGATTTTCCTTAAAGGTTTTGAAAATTTTAAGCTTTTTGGATTTTCAGAGGCCTTTTTCAGATTTTCAAGCTCTGTAGAGGTTTTGACTTGTATACACATTTTGAGAAAATCTGGATGGATAGGTATCTCTGTGATTTTCTCTTTTGGGGAAATTGTTCTGTTAAGAACTTCAGAGGAGAATTTGACATCCTCTGTGTCACAGTGAATTATCCCTGATTTGAAATCAGTCTCTGAGTCGTCAGAGGATGAATCGTCCTCATATGCAGAGGTTGAGTCATTTCTTTCGACAGAGGCTGGATTTTCTGAGTATGTATCATACGAGCTTTCTTCCTCTGTAGAAAAACTTTCATAGATGGCAGAGGTTTCTGATGAGATCTCTTCAGCGAGTTTTTGATCTATAGAAGATGTACAGATATTTTCTAAAACATTTGATTTCAAAACTTCCAAAATTTCTTTTTCAATAGATTGTTCAAGTTTTTCTTCTGAAAAGACGGGTTTAAACTCAGGAGCTTCTGCTGACAATTTCTTTTCGACATTTATCATACAGACAAAAGCGACCTGTGTTTGAGTCTCTGGTTTACCAAACTTAAAGATACCAATCTGATCTTGTGTTTTCAGATATTTCTTTGGTTTGATTCCTCTATTGATAGAGGTTGAAGATGATGAATCTGTGTTTTCAAACCACACATTGATCATCTTTGTATGTTTCCTCAAGTGAGGTTCTGCAGAGATTTTAACCCTTTTACTTACAGAGAGTAAGTTTGGAAAGTTTGGTTTGTTAGTTTTTCCCAAAACAAATAGAGAGGACAGAGGTTTTAGTCGTTTATTTTCAACTCCTAAGGTAATATCACTGTACCCTATACCTCGTCTTGCTATTTGACAGTTTACCTTTTCATACACCTTCTATGCATCTTTATAGTTTTTAATTAAAACTTCTCTTCTTAAAAGATCTTGCCAAAGTACCTCTCTTTCTTTTTGAAAGTATTCTTTGAGAGCTCTTATGTCTGTAGTTTCACTTCTTGAAACTGAAAGTTCTTTTGTTTTGATTTTTAAAGCATAGGTTAAATCAGAAATTTGCCTTTTTAAAGGATCTATATTTTTGCTCCAATATTTTTCGACTTTTCTTTTTTCTTTAAAGATTTTGGCTTTTTCTTGAGTGAGAAGTCTTACTTCTCTCTCATTAAAGGTCAGCTTTTTCTGAATGCTTTCAATTATATCTTTCAGTTCAATGTTAAGTTTAAATAAATCATCATCTACAGAATTAGTACTTGAGGTAGAGTTTGAAATGGATACCTCATTGTCAGTGCCGGAGTCAACTTCTGCCATGCCACAGAACAGGGCATTTGTGGGAAATTCATCATCAGAGGTAGAGTCTGATTCGAAGTCTTCTTTGTTTGCCTCAGAATGCCCTTTGTTCGCCATTAGAGATTTTTGTGCGTAATACTCGGCCTTCTTTTTGTAAAAAGCTGAGTCCTTCTGTGGGCGATTTGGTCTACTTCTGCATTCTTTTGCGAAATGACCTGGCTTGCCGCAGTTGAAACAACCTTGGGAGATGTTTCCAGTTCGGTCGTCAGACTTCTGTAGGTCTCCACCTTTCTCTGTTCGGCATTCGTTTGCGTAATGACCGGGTTTACCACATTTGTAGCATTCTTGTGTGTGGCCTACCTTGTCATCTGATCTCTGTCGATCATTTCCTCTGTAGCTTCTGTCGCTCGACCTCTGTAGGTCATCATTTCTGTAGTCTGACATCTGTCGGTCACTTGATTCTTCTCTTCTTCCATCATCTCTTCTACCAGAATTCCTTTGGTTATTTCTAAACTCTCTTGTCAATAGAGCCATTGATTTAGCTAATGACGCAAGAGTTATCTCTTCCTCTATCAGCTCGTCTTCTTCGCTATCAACCATTACCATCTTCTTTTTCTCCTTCTTTTTCTCCTCTGTAGATCTCTCATTTCTTGGTCTGTCTGCAGCCTCTGTAGATTTACTAACCAATGCGTATGGCACAATGGTTAGTGTTTTAGCTTGAGCTATTTGAGGCTCTTGTGCAGCAAGTGTTCCATAGAGATCAGAGAGTGTCCAGGAGTCTAGATCTTGATTTGTTTGTAAAGACATAGACAACTGAAGCCACTCATCGTTCAGGCTCTTTAGAAACATGACGTTATTTTCTTCCGTGGTTCTGTGAATACCAGACTTTTTGCATTTGTTTATGAGATAGTTGAACCGGTCGTATGTTGTTTGCAGAGATTCTGTTGCAGAGGCTCTGAAAGCATGATATTCATTTATGTATTGTGCCCTTCGGTTCTTCTGAGTTTTAGCACCCCCTTCCAACTGTCTTTCTAATTCTTTCCAGAGATCGTGCGCTGTTTCGCATGCATCTAAGGATTGAAAAAGTTCGTTCGGGATTGCCATGATCAATATTCTCTTTGTTTTCTGTGCAACTTCATCTTCTGCCTTATCTTCATTTGACCATTCTTCTCTTGGCTTAGGTTTTTGATGTTCAGGGATTTCAGCAGATTCAGCAGTAGCTGGTACACGTGGCATAGTTATCATCGGAACTGGAGGAGGATTGTAAAGATATTGTTTGAGAGTTTTTTCAGTACCCTCAAAGAAATGAACCATTCTTATCTTCCATTGAGGATACTCATCTCTAAGAAGAGTAGGAGGTTTGGTTAGTGAGCCAGCAGTGAAAAAGTTATTTGTATTTGTCATTTTGAGGAAAGGATAATCTGATGGAGGATTTCTAAGTATGAAGATCTGGAAGGTTTTCTGGGTACGACTAATATCTAGAAATATGGTGATGAAGAGAGAAAATAATCTATCAAATAAAAGTTGTAAAACGAGGATCACTTGATATTGAAAATCAAGCTTTGCTCTGATACCAATTGTTGGTTCCCGTTTTGCTTTAAACAAGATTATCAGATCTATTAGTTCAAGTTAATGTTTGATGCGGAAGCGTATTTAAAGAACTAACAGATAAGTTTGATAGATTTAGAACAAAATATAAATAAACAGTGAACAGAATATTATATCTCAAAGTTTACTGAATATATATATCAAGAACATGTTTATAAACCGTGAGTAAGAAAAGCTTTAAAACAGATATGACTTTTAAGGTGAATAAGCTTTTGTGTTCTTGATGTTCGATTGAAGTGGTGTGTGTTGTGTTTTTTTGTAAGGAAGAACTCAACATGAGTCTTCCTTATATACTACTCTAAAGGGGACCATAAAGCATATGCTACTATTCAAAAGGTACGTATGAATAGTAGAACGGATGTCGTGAACAGTTGCAAGGATGGCATGAACATTCAGACGTGCTGTATTGCATTTAATGCAGCAGACGTCTAATATGTACTAAGCCCTATTGAATCCAATCAGAGTTTGACACGTCGACGTTGGACAGGGCATGCTACCATGCAAGTTGATGAACGGGTCCTGTAACAGTAGCAAGATATTATAAATATCTTCAAGTCTTTCAGTGAGGACCATAGAGGCTCTGTAATGAGTTACAGAGGTTCTGTGGTCTGGTCCTCTGTAGAGCAGTCTTCACCTTTGTTTCCGAGTCTTGGGTCTTCTTTGAGTACAGCAGAGGTTCTGTAGGAAGCCTCTGCTGCTTCTGTAGCTTCTTGACCTTGATTTCTCGGTAATGTCGGCAGAGCCTCTGTAAGAGGCTTTCTTCACTTAGCCTATTTTTCACTACTTCTAAATACTTCTATGATTAGGAAGATTGAAGCTAACAGACTTTGATACGAAAGACAGATTGGCGCCACAATCAAATAAAATTCGTGCGGGAATAGTATTAACGAGAAAAGTACCAGAAACAACATCTTTGGATTCCTTTGCCTCTTCAGCCGTCATATGAAATGCCCGACCCGTTGGCTTAGGAGCATTTGGTTTCCTTCCCTGATCTCTACCCTTCCTTAGCTTTGGGCAGTCTCTTCTGAAGTGACCGGGTTATTTACACTCAAAACAGGTCAACCCTTGAACATGACAGCTTACATCTTGATGACCAGGCTTTCCACATTTGAAACATTCACTTCCTACCACTCGGCACGGGCCAAAATGTTTACTTCGGCACTTTTGGCACCAATTAGGTTCCCGACGAGACTCGTAACGAACATTCTTGCCAAACGATTTAGATTTATGAGAAGATTCAGATCGACCTTCCCATTTTCTCTTCTCTCCCCCTTGAGCCTTTTCTTCCTTATCTCGAGCATATACCTCTTCTATTATTTTTTCTTCTTCTATCGTTTCCCTCAACGTCAAGGCTTTAGAATTTCATACCCGGGACATCATGTCAGCCGGTAAGCCCTTCAGATAGGCTTTAATCTTCTCCTTATCAGTTGGAGCCACATGCCCCACTAAATTCAACTTCTCCAAAAATATTCGAGTGTAATCTCGTACAGATGAAGCACCTTTTTTAGGAGTTCGGAACTCTTCTTCGATTCTATCTATTTCATTCTCATTGCAATATTCTTCTAGGATTTTTTTCTTAAACGACTCCCACGTCATGGCAGCCAAAACCGGAGCTGTTACTGTCGACGTCACAATATTCCACCAGGTTAAGGCATTTCCACGTAACATTTGTGATCCAAACCTGACCTTTGACTCTTCGTCGCATTTGCATGCTCGAAAAGCTTGTTCCATCTCTCTAATCCAGTTCATAGATGCTATCGGATTATCTGCTCCAGCAAACTCAGGTGGCTTGCAGCTCAGAAATGTTTTATAAGAGCAACCTCTCTCCACTCTCTTGTTAACATTTACCACAGGAATAACAGGTGGAGTTACAACACCAGTACCCGTCTCCGGTCTTAGCGACTCAGCACTTCTGTCATTTAACACTTTCATGAACATCTCTGATTGTTGTGCCAGTGCTGTATTCATTGCTCACATCATATTTTCCATCATGCGATATTCCATTGTAGACTCGGTTGTCACCGGATTAGAGGTACCGACACTCGTTCTTTGTGTTTGACTTTCTCCTCCTCCAATTATAGGAGGCCTTGGTGGACTTTCGTAAGTTCCACCCATTTCAGGTTGCTTCTCCACCACCCAAGCATTTACTGCCCTATCTTCCGAAGAATTAGGGGATCTATTTGGTGTGTTCACCATCGTTCTGGAAAGTTCTTGACCCAGCACAAAACTTAATTCTCCAGGTTCAACTCCAATCCTATTTACCAATACTAAATCAATACCCAAATCACATACCAACAAGGATGAAAGTGATTCAGATTGAATACATGGAATAACTCTAACTCACCTAGCAAAAACCAATTTCAATTTCTTCTTCCTTCTTTCTTGCTTGTGACCAACTTCCCTGGAACCCAAATGAGATATTTTCTCACTTCCAGCCGACCTCCACCATATATACACCTGATAATGCCGTTTTACGACATTATTTTGATCCCGAAATCGGCCTGTTATTGCAAGTTTCCAAGTAGAATAGTGACTTTTTAGTGATGAGTTTACTGAGATATGCAGTTAATCGAATTGAAAGAGGAATGAAGAAAATCGTGTGTATTCTCCAAAGAAAGAGCTCGAAATCTGGAAGAAGACGAAGTTGGAAGCAATCAGAAGCTGGCGCGACCCAGCTAGCGCCGTGATGCGCGCAGAAAATGAAGAGAGGATTCCAGAGAGTGGCGCGCCTTGTGGTGCGACCCAAGTAGCGCCGGAACTAGCGCCAAACTATCAGTTATGTTTTAAAGCCCTATTTCCTCATTTTTTAGGGTTATCAATCTATCACGGCTTGGGACTCTTTCTGGGCGATTTTGGGAGCTAAGGAACGAATTTTGAAGGCGAATAGAAGGCGAGAAACATCCATTAACAAGGATCGAAGGGAGAATCGAGTACGTTCATCGGTGGCTTAGACTTTTTCAGGGAGTTCTCAGATTTCATTTCTTAGTACAAAACATGTTTACTTTCATTTCTATCTTTACATTTCAGAGTTTTGAAACCCCCAATATGAACTAATCCGTTCATGTTGGGGGGTTGGTTTGAATCATAGTTGGATAATCGTTTAGCTTTACAGTAGGTATGATTGATATGATATAGATGGATGGCACATGTAAAATTGTTCTTAATGCTTGTAATAGTCCGATCAACTGTTATTTGATTTTATGAATCTTTAATCTTTGAGAAAAGTTTTAAGGTTTGATAAATCTTTCATGTCTTTGTTGAATTTGAGATAGTGATATAATAATCCATTCCTTGTGGCTTTTAATTACTGATTGTTCAATTACTTTTGTTAAGATCGAATGACGATACAAAGTGTTGAATGATATTTACTGTAGCTTGATAGAGTATAGTGATGGAATGTGATTATGCCTGTCATCGTGAAGTTCTGTCAATCGTGTCAAATCTGTGAGTTAAGTGATTTTTTACCTGAGGAATCCAACCCTCCAACTCTTTCTCCTATCTGAATTAATTAAGTTTTAATTCGTATTGTAATACACAACAAACCAAACCAATTTGCATTAGTCTAGTTAATAATCTATACAGTTATTGTGGTACTTGACACCTGGTTCCTTTGGTTCGATACTCGTACTTTATAAGTACTATTACTTGATTCGACCCGTACACTTGCGGTAGATTTAGGGGGTGTAAACCCGCTTATCAAGTTTTTGGCGCCGTTGTCGGGGTACCTGTTTTGTGTGAATATCACTACCAGCTGTAGAAGTTATTACATTAGACACCCTGTTTTTATTTTATTATAATCTGCGTCGAAAGTTCATATATTTTTGGGTTTTGAGATTCTATATTCTCTGTTTCAGGTTACCTCTTGGTTTATGCCAAGAAGGAGACTATTTCGGGAATTAGTACCGATTGACCCGGTGAAAGAACGAACTGCCAGAGACCTGAGACGACAAGCACGAAACAGAATGGCCGACGTCAACAACCATGTGGGCGATGATTGGGAAGAGGGGATGCCCATGGGTAATGGTCAACCAATACCAAATAGAAACGCGAACAATCAGAACCACAATAACGCCAATCATGGTCTCAATAACAATGTCAACCACGGTGTTGACAACAACAACAATGTGAATCATGGCGTCAATAACAATGTCAACAATGGGATCAATCAAAATCTCAATCACAACGCCAATCATGGGATCCATCACAACGTCAATCACAATGTCAATCAACCACCGCCGCCACCACAAAGGGTACCAATGAGGAATTTCGCCAACCCAAACATGGGAGCTGCACAACGAGGACCATATGCACCTCCGATAGCTGCGAATAATTTTGAAATCAAGCTTGGTACCATCCAATTGGTGCAATCGAACATGTTTGGAGGTGCAGCAACTGAAAACCCCCATGCACACCTGCACGCTTTCGAAAAAATATGCAATAGTTTTAAGGTGAATGGGGTTGATCAAGATTCGATCAAGATCCGGTTGTTCCCGTTTTCATTGAGGGATCGAGCCACTACTTGGGAAGAGAATATCCCACCGGGGTCAATTCGAACTTGGAACGACATGGTTACAGCCTTTCTCAACAAGTTCTTCCCACCGGGCCGAACGGCTCAACTGTTATCCGACATCACGCATTTCTCACAGTGGGATCAAGAGTCTTTGTACGAGGCATGGGAAAGATACAAAGCGATGCTCAAGAAGTGTCCACATCATGGGTTACAAGAGTGGATGATTATCCAAATATTCTATGTGGGATTGAATCCTCAGTTTAAGAATGACCTCACAGCTGCTGCAGGTGGAGCCTTAATGAACAAGTCCTATGAGGAAGCGGTCGAATTGATAGAGAATTTAGCGGAACACAGCTATTCCACTCCAAGATCCGCTGTTAGAAAAGTTGCAAGCGTGCAAGAAACAGAAGAGTTGAAGGCTATAAAGGCACAACTGAATGCATTGACTAATCAAATGAGAGGAGCTGCCATTCAACCGAATGTTCAGAACGATATGGGTGGTCAAGACCAATTCATGAATCCTCAAGATTATCAATCGCCGGAACAAGTTCATTTTATTCAAAACCGGAATAATCGGCCGAGGAATAACCCATTCTCTAACACCTATAATGAGGGATGGAAGCGACATCCTAATTTTTCTTGGAGTCAACCTCAACAAGGCTCGGGCAAGGAAACGATGGGGCAGCAACAACAGCAGCAACAACAGTATGGTAACAATTCTAACTCTTCAAATTCTTTTCAGTCTAACAATGTTTATCGTCCCCCAGGTTACAATCAGAGGAAACATGATGAGGGGCAATCATTAGAAAAGAAGTCGGGTTTGGAAGACATGATGATGAAATTCATGTCAAAGATGGAAGGTGCGGTGAAAGGATTAGCGGGTACGGTGAACACCGTGAAATCCACCACGGATCAGAATACCGCTTCAATCCGAATGCTAGAAAGACAAGTGGGCCAGATTTCTGAGGCCCTACAAAATCGACCTCCCGGTCAATTTCCAAGTCAACCCGAGAAGAAGGGTAGAGAAGAATGTAAAGCCATCTGCTTGAGGAGTGGTAAACAACTCACTATAGACCCCGCGAGAGATCCTTTGCCGAAAGGAGACAACACCAAGGTGAGTGATGTTGAACCGGAGGATGAACCGGAAGAAAAAGTGGATGAAGAAATGGAGATGGAGAAGACGGAAAATGAGAGAAGAAAGGAGAATGCGACTGTTCCAAAGAAACCGCCTACTAAGCCCTTCACACTATCGGTACCATATCCCAGTAGGCTAAAATCCTACAAGGATGATGCAAACTTTGCTAAATTTTTAGAGGTGTTTAAAAAATTGCATATTAATATTCCTTTTGCAGATGCTTTAGCACAGATGCCATCCTATGTGAAATTCCTGAAGGATATCCTCTCCAACAAGAGAAAGATCGAGGAGCATGCCACGGTTGCACTTACTGAAGAGTGCAGTGCTATCATTCAGCACAAGCTTCCCCCGAAGCTTAAGGATCCAGGGAGTTTTACTATCCCTGTTCAAATAGGAAATTCTGAATTTAGTAAGGCCTTGTGTGATCTTGGAGTGAGTATCAATCTAATGCCATTGTCTATTTTCAGGAGACTCGGACTTGGAGAGGTGCAACCAACCAGAGTGACACTGCAGCTTGCTGATAGATCAATCAAATACCCATACGGTGTAATTGAAGATGTGCTAGTCAAGGTGGACAAATTTTATCTCCCAGTCGACTTCATGATCCTCGACATGGATGAGGATAAAGAGATACCATTAATCATGGGTCGACCGTTTTTAGCCACGGGAGGGGCGTTGATTGATGTGAAAGGAGGAAAGCTCACGTTGAGGGTAGGAGAAGAAGAAGCTGTTTTTGACGTATTCCGAGCAGCAAAGCAGACAATTCAGTACAGTGAATCTTACAGGATTGATGTCTTGGAATCTCCGATTAGAGAATCATGTGAATTGCAGTTTGGTCAAGATCAATTGGAAAGTGTGATCATGGGTACTATAGATGGTTCGGAAGTTGAAAGTGTGATGCAACTGAATGCATTACCAAGTCATAGAGGCCCAAGAAGACCGATTGTTAAGGATTTGGGTAAACCAATACCCAAGTCTCAACCATCATCTCACACTCCGCCTAAGCTCAAGCTGAAATAGTTACCATCTCATCTTGAATATGCATTCTTGGGGGAAAAGGAGACACTCCCGGTTATCATCTCATCCAAGTTGAAAACCGAAGACAAAGAGAAGTTGCTAAGAGTCCTACGTGAAGACAAAATACAATTAGTTGGACGATAGCCGATTTAAAAGGTTTAAGTCCAACTTTCTGCACGCACCGCATAAACCTTGAAGAAGAACATAAACCAGTAGTCCAACCTCAGCGCCGACTCAATCCCAACATGAAGGAAGTGGTTCGGAAAGAGATCCTAAAGTTATTGGATGCTGGAATCATCTATCCAGTACCCGATAGCCCATGGGTCAGTCCATTCCAAGTAGTGCCAAAGAAAGGAGGTGTCACAGTCGTTCGAAATAACAACAATGAACTCATCCCCTCTCGGACAGTCACGGGGTGGAGAGTTTGCATTGACTATAGAAGGTTGAACGACGCCACACAGAAAGACCATTTTCCATTGCCATTCATTGATCAGATGATAGAGAGACTAGCGGGACACGAGTATTATTGCTTCTTGGACGGGTACTCGGGATACAATCAAATACCGATTCCTCCCGAGGATCAAGACAAGACCACTTTTACATGTCCATATGGAACATTCGCTTATAAGAGGATGCCGTTTGGGTTATGTAATGCTCCCGCAACATTTCAGAGATGTATGATGGCGATCTTTTCGGATATGGTAGAGCGCACAATGGAAATCTTTATGGATGATTTTTCAGTGTTTGGTCCATCATTCGACTCTTGTTTGTCTCATCTGGAGGCTGTTTTGAAAAGATGCAAGGAAACGAGCTTGGTTTTGAATTGGGAGAAGTGTCACTTTATGGTGACGGAAGGAATAGTGCTTGGACACAAGGTGTCAAAAGAGGGGATAGAAGTGGACAAGGCCAAGGTTGTAGTGATAGAGAACTTACCGTATCCGAATTCCGTCAAAGTGATTCGAAGCTTTTTGGGACATGCCGGTTTTTACCGGCGGTCTTGACACGGGGTTTTGACACCCCGCGAATCTTACCGCAAGTGTACGGGTCGAAGTCAAGTAATAGTACTTGGAAAGTACGAGTATCGAATCACGGGGAACTAGGAACTAAGTATCACAATTACTATAGGCTCTATTAACTGGACTGTCGAATTTAGAGATGATTGGTTTTAAACTACTAATTGCAGAAAATAAAATCACATCAAACATAAGACAAACAGAACAGCTTTGTGAACTTTGATAGAGAGAAAAGTTGAGGGTTGGAAATCCTCAGGTTATACACATGCAAACAATCGACTCAAAACAGTTACCAGTTAATCCCCTTAATGATTCCCAAATCTTTTGAGATCACCGTCGTTTTCTTTCGACCAACAACGGATTTTATTTTGAAAAGGATAAGTTCAATCTCTCGATCTCACTTATGGGTTCCAAAACACATTAAGTACTCGATTTATGTTAAATTGGCTAGGTTTTATCTCTCGATATCAACCTAACTGTTTAAATGGGACTAAAGCCTACTCGGTATATCTCTATCACCTTTCTGGATTTAGGCATGCAATTTCTAATTCTAAATAGCAATCAATTCTCACGAACTTAATTACTAACAATAAATCAATTGTAAACTGGCCAAATTCACAAAGGCATTAAGAACAAAATCACATACTTCATTAAGTACAGAAAACTGATAAACGTTCAAATCAATTCGTCACATGCTTATAAACTGAATTCATTCCAACCCCCAACACGAATCGGTTAGTTCATGTCGGTGGTGGATTCAAACATAAGAGAAAAAGGTGCAAAAGTATATGTAAACATGATCACATGTGAAAGATGAAATCGTGATAACAAGTGATGAAAACTCCCTCCTCTCGTGTTCGTCTCTACGTTCCGTGATGAATGTATCCATGATCGGCTCTCTAACGTGGCTTCGAGGACTCCGAAAAACCGCCCAAAGTCGCCCCTGAACTGCTCCCGATCGTCTGCCGTAAGAAGGATATCGAATAATGACCTAAACCCCGGATAAAATAGCTGAAAATCGCGAAACAGTGACTTACGCGACTTGCCACGCGACTTGCAAGTCGCGGGCTAAGTCGCGCGTATGCTTTTTGCTGTGTGGGTCGATTTCTGGTTCGCGGGTCGGGTCCTGGGCTTGGCTTTTGGGCTCCCGTTAGGCTTCGTTTTGACTCGTTTTGGGCTCTTTTTAGCTTCTTTCTCGAGAAATGCCGCCTTTTAGCTAACCTGCATAGTTCACTAGATAAATCGTAAAATACACGCCTTTTCACTTGAATACAAGCCAATCTCGTTGGTTTGAGAACTGAAAATAACGCCAAAAGTGGCGTTATCAACAACCCCAAACCGAGCGTTGCTTGTCCACAAGCAAATTAGCGATAAAATAGAATAAAAGCACACAGTGAATTTAGTAATGACTGCACAATTCCCAATCGGTACCAAGTGATGCATCGGTGATTTCCCATACCCGTGAATGTCTATCTCACTCTCGCCTCATTCTTATTTCGTTTGATCTATGACCTTCCATTGGGAGTTGAACTCGTGACTGTTCCGATTACGTTAAGGTTAGACTAAGTCCAAACATACTAGGGAAAACATTTCGCTTCGACCCTACCTCACGGGATACTCTCTTTGCACTCGAACCTAGGTTGTCGCTCGTGTTGTCATGTTTAAGGAAGTTATGTACAAGAATACGCAATAATTGCATGACAACTCTATTGAAGACGCACAAATGTCCAAAAGTTTGATCTCAGAAAGAAATCAAATAGCAAGACAGGGAAAATCAGTAAAGGCAGTCGTAAACCGTAATCACATTTTCCAAAAGATCATCCAGGTCTTTACACGGGTTGTAATGGGGCTAAGGTTAAGGCTAAGAAACGAAGGGTAAAAAGAATCAAAAATCCTCGGTGTGTCAATCTTTGGCAATTCCTGAACTCTCGTTGCTTCACATTTGCTTACTTGGCCCTTTTTGTCACTATTGGAGTCGCTTTGACTCTCTTATTTTGCAGCTCTAACTATTATCTAAATAACTGTATGTATATATATATATATATATATTTTTGGGACTTCATTGGTCCTCTTTTCTACTTCTCGGGTTGCATTGATCCATTTTATTCTCATGACTGGCCTATTCTATTCTTCTCTGCTCTATCTCGAGTAGTTCATTACTGCTTCCGATTGACACACTTTCGGATAAGGGTTGGCTAAGGCTTTTGGCTAAAGGTTTAATGGTGGGTTTAGAAAGAATTAAGGTGCGTGTTTGGCTGCAAAGGGGGTTATTGGTACACACAAAAGGGTAAAAGGTAACGCTAGCTAAAAATGGTTTAACAAAAACTAGATGCCTGGAATCATATCTGAAGGTCCACATGATATAGTCTACTTTACCCTTATCTAATCTCCCGATGTTCGTCTTTGCTACTCAATACAATAATGTAGCGAGATCATTCTACATTCACGGCAAGGAATTCGAAAAGTGTATAAGAATTAAGTGTATGAATCCATCGAAATGAAAACGTCTTTTAGGCTCAAAATCTCACTATCGGGTGGTCTCCACTAATGTCCCTAGTCATGTCCTTTCCCGGTCCTTCCCTAACGGTCAGGTCACTATCACAAGATTCTTCCCACAATGGTTGGTCTCAATCATTCAAAACAAAAAAATTCGCTATGCGATCTAGATACTCAGAAGTGTAGGAAATCTACGTGCATAAGCTTGGGCCCGATTGGGCAACCCCAAACCTTACCCACACATTGTCCCCAATGTGCAAGCAAAGTCGTAGGTGATGCGACTCAATCATTGTGCAGTTATTACAGTTATCAAAAGGACGGGCAAGGCATTACATAGCAAGCAAAAAGAAATCCCAACTTTCTAAAATGGGCACCCCAAACCTAGGCCGTGGCCTAGGTTTGCCAAATAAAAGCCAACCCCAAACCTCGGTGAAACCGAGGTTTGCACAGGGTTTAAAGAATTGAGTGTGTAGATGTGAAAAAGATAAGGCACCCCAAACCTAAGTGGAACTTAGGTTTGTTGCCTCTCGTTTAACTAATACTGAAACAACATCATACACCACTCATTAACATAAAGATTTAGAACATACCTGTTTTGCCCGGCCGGAGGATTCTTGACTGGTTGAGCATCAATCGGAGGAGACGGAGAGAACATGCAAAACAAAACAAAGAAAAACAAAGCACAAGACAAAATACTGGAAAAGAAACATACAAAGCAAGAAAGGAATAAAAATTGCACGAAAAACAAAACGACGCAACAGGATCTTACGCGGTTTAGCCCGCGACTTGCAAGTCGCGTGGCAAACCGCGTAACCTACTGTTTCAGAAAACCAACAGAGGGTCCCGCAGCTTGCTGCGCGGTATACAAACCGCATGTAAAGCCGCGTATGTCCCTGTTTCAAAATATTTTTGGCTTTTTTCGATTTTTCGATTTTTATGGCTTTTCGGAAATGAAAACACACGCAAAGTAAAAATAAAAGGAAACAAACCTTGGTGGGTTGCCTCCCACCCAACGCCTTATTTAAAGTCGTGGCACGACTATGTGGGTTCAGCTCGGCTCAGTATCCGCAGACTCGAATCGCCCACACTTGCGATTCCCCGCGGATTGTTCCCTCTTTACTGGACCTTTACCATCTCTAGATCTGCACTGTCCACTATCGAACATCTTGAAGTTTACCTTCTCGCCACCAACTCTGAAGGTAATATCTCCTTCCTCCATGTCTATTAATGCTCGACTCGTGGCCAGGAAGGACCTCCCCAAAATCAGCGGGACTTCCTCATCTTCATCTATGTCGATGACCACGAAATCTACCGGGAAGTAAAACTTACCAACTTTGATCAGCACGTCTTCAATCACCCTGTATGGATACCTTATTGATCTGTCCGCGAGCTTGAGTGTCATGTATGTTGGGCTCACCTCTCCCAATCCGAGTTTCCTGAAAACAGATAACGGCATTAAATTAATACTCGCCCCTAAATCACATAACACTTTATTAAAACTAAGATCCCCAATTTGAATAGGGATTGAAAAACTCCTTGGGTCTTTGAGCTTCTGGGGAAGCTTATTCTGGAAGATGGCACTACACTCTTCAGTGAGTGTAACTGTGGATTGATGATCGATCGCCCTCTTTTTGGAAAGGATCTCTTTCATGAATTTCATGTAAGAGGGCATTTGGTTGAGAGCATCTGCAAAAGGGATATTGATTGTTAGCTTTTTAAATACTTCAATAAATTTAGAAAAATTGACCTGATCCTTATTTTCTTTCAGCCTACTCGGGTAAGGTACTCTCGGCACTGCCGGCTTGACCGGTGGTGTCACTTCTTTCTCCTTCGGCTTCTCTTTCCTCATACGCTCTTCATCAGCCTCTAATGCATCCATGTCAATGATCTCCACATCATTATCGGCTTCCTTTGATGGCTCCTCATTCAGCTCCTTGCCATCTCTCAGATAGATGGCATTACAATTCTCTTGGTTCCTCTTTTCGGCCATGCTTGGAAATGTGCCAGGTGGTCGGTTTTGTAGAGCCTCGGAGATCTGCCCTACTTGCCTCTCGAGGATCTTGATTGCAGCTGTATTCTGATCAGTTGCGGTTTTCACCGTGTTCACAGTGCTTGCTAGCTCTCCAACCGTGCTGTCCATTTTCGACATGAACTTCATCATCATCTCCTCCAGCCCCGGTTTCTTCTCTCCGGTTGGTCCTTCGTTTCTTTGATTAAAACCTGGAGGACGATAAGCATTATTAGCATTAGAAGAATTTGAAGAGTTAGAAAAATTACCTGGCTGTTGACCGGGTTGACTCCACGAGAAATTTGGGTGCTTTTTCCACCCTTCGTTATACGTGTTGGAGAACGGGTCGTTTCTCGGCTGATGATTCCGGTTTTGCATATACTGGATTTGCTCGGGTGCTTCCGGATTTTCAGTTCATTCAGCTCATTACTCTCTTGGACACTTGCAACTCGTCTTACCGCTGATCTCGGAGTAGAGAAACTATGTTCGGCCAAGTTCTCAATCAGCTCGCACGCTTCCTCATACGACTTGTCCATTAGTGCTCCACCCGCGGCAGCCGTGATGTCGTTCTTAAATTGCGGGTGGAGTCCACTGAAGAAGGTCTGGATAATGACCCAACCCTGTAGCCCATGATGAGGACACTTCTTGATCATGTCCTTATAACGCTCCCAAGCCTCATATAACGTTTCCTGATCCCATTGAGAAAAATGGGTGATCTCCGCCATTAGTTGGGCGGTTCTGCTCGGTGGGAAAAACTTTTGGAGGAAGGCTGCTTTCAACTGTGCCCAAGTAGTGATCTGATCTGACGGTAGGCCTTCTATCCATATTTCAGCTCGACCTTTTAATGAAAAACTGAACAGCCTCAGTTTGATTGCGTTCTCCTCCATCCCGTTGATCTTGAAGGTGCTACAAATGCGCTCGAAAGCCCGGAGATGAGCGTGAGGATCTTTGGTCGGTGCTCCTCCATATTGATTTTGCTGCACCATTACGATGGTGCTCGGCTTTATTTCGAAATAGTTAGCCGCAGTGGTAGGTGGTTGAATGCCTATCCGTGCGGCCGCCACATTAGGATCGGCAAATGACCGCATCGGAACTCTTTCCGGAGGTGGTGGTGGATTGTTGCGGCGAGGTGGAGGATCATTGCGCGGAGGTGGTCTCTCGTCGTCGGACATCTCGAATTTCAGATTCCTTTTGGCTTTCGCTTCCTTACGCAGCCGACGAGCGGTTCTTTCGATCTCCGGATCAAATTGTTCGATCTCTTTTCCTCGGGTCGTCCTTGGCATAAACCAAGTGGTACCTGAAAAGAAGACAGTAAAGTCAATAATCCGAAAACTGAAAGTGATGGAATAATAACAAGAAAAGAAAATGTCCAATCTAATAGCGCGTATAGATGGTAGTGCTATTAGCTACAACTAGTTCCCCGGCAACGGCGCCAAAAACTTGACACGGGGTTTTGACACCCCGCGAATCTTACCGCAAGTGTACGGGTCGAAGTCAAGTAATAGTACTTGGAAAGTTCGAGTATCGAATCACGGGGAACTAGGAACTAAGTATCACAATTACTATAGGCTCTATTAACTGGACTGTCGAATTTAGAGATGATTGGTTTTAAACTACTAATTGCAGAAAATAAAATCACATCAAACATAAGACAAACAGAACAGCTTTGTAAACTTTGATACAGAGAAAAGTTGAGGGTTGGAAATCCTCAGGTTATACACATGCAAACAATCGACTCAAAACAGTTACCAGTTAATCCCCTTAATGATTCCCAAATCTTTTGAGATCACCGTCGTTTTCTTTCGACCAACAACGGATTTTATTTTGAAAAGGATAAGTTCAATCTCTCGATCTCACTTATGGGTTCCAAAACACATTAAGTACTCGATTTATGTTAAATTGGCTAGGTTTTATCTCTCGATATCAACCTAACGGTTTAAATGGGACTAAAGCCTACTCGGTATATCTCTATCACCTTTCTGGCTTTAGGCATGCAATTTCTAATTCTAAATAGCAATCAATTCCCACGAACTTAATTACTAACAATAAATCAATTGTAAACTGGCCAAATTCACAAAGGCATTAAGAACAAAATCACATACTTCATTAAGTAAAGAAAACTGATAAACGTTCAAATCAATTCGTCACATGCTTATAAACTGAATTCATTCCAACCCCCAACACGAACCGGTTAGTTCATGTCGGTGGTGGATTCAAACATAAGAGAAAAAGGTTCAAAAGTATATGTAAACATGATCACATGTGAAAGATGAAATCGTGATAACAAGTGATGAAAACTCCCTCCTCTCGTGTTCGTCTCTACGTTCTGTGATGAATGTATCCGTGATCGGCTCTCTAACGTGGCTTCGAGGACTCCGAAAAACCGCCCAAAGTCGCCCCTGAACTGCTCCCGATCGTCTGCCGTAAGAAGGATATCGAATAATGACCTAAACCCCGGATAAAATAGCTGAAAATCGCGAAACAGTGACTTACGCGACTTGCCACGCGACTTGCAAGTCGCGGGCTAAGTCGCGCGTATGCTTTTTGCTGTGTGGGTCGATTTCTGGTTCGCGGGTCGGGTCCTGGGCTTGGCTTTTGGGCTACCGTTAGGCTTCGTTTTGACTCGTTTGGGGCTCTTTTTAGCTTCTTTCTCGAGAAATGCCTCCTTTTAGCTAACCTGCATAGTTCACTAGATAAATCGTAAAATACACGCCTTTTCACTTGAATACAAGCCAATCTCGTTGGTTTGAGAACTGAAAATAACGCCAAAAGTGGCGTTATCAGGTCTATAAAAGACTTTTCTAAAATCACTAAACCCTTATGTTCTTTACTCCTAAAAGATTCCAAGTTTGATTTTACTGATGATTGTGTTTTGGCATTTGATAGGTTGAAGAAAGAGTTGATCTCAGCGCCTATTCTTACAGCACCTGACTGGAGTCTTCCATTCATAGTGATGTGCGATGCGAGCGACACAGCAGTCGGGGCGGTCTTGGGGCAAAAGAAGGATAAGAGAATGCACGTGATCTATTATGCCAGCAAAACCTTAGATGAAGCTCAAGTTAACTATGCCACAACCGAGAAGGAGTTATTAGCGGTGGTCTATGCGTGTGAAAAGTTCAGATCGTATCTGGTGGGAGCAAAAGTAATCGTATACACGGATCATTCAGCGTTGAAGTATCTGATGGCAAAGAAAGATGCAAAGCCAAGGCTCATCAGATGGGTATTATTGCTCCAAGAATTTGACTTGGAGATCTTGGACAAAAAGGGGACAGAAAACACGGTTGCAGATCACCTGTTGAGGCTCGAGGGTAATATGGAAGAGCAGAAAGATAAAATATCCATCAATGACACATTCCCAGATGAGAAATTATTTAAGGTTAGTCATTCCGAACCATGGTTTGCAGATTTGGTTAACTTCTTGGTAGGAGGAGTGGTGCCCTACAACATGAACTCGCATCAAAAGAAAAGATTTCTTTTTGAAGCCAAGAGGTATTATTGGGATGAGCCGCACTTGTACAAGATGTGTGCGGATGGGATGATTCGGAAGTGTGTATCGGATGAAGAGAAGACCGACATTCTTACTCATTGTCATACATTAGAATGTGGAGGTCACTTCAGTACTGATAGAACGGTGGCCAAGGTTCTACAATCCGGATTTTTCTGGCCATCAATGTTCAAAGAGACAAGGGAATTCATCTCCAAATGTGATCGGTGTCAAAGGACAGGCAACATAACGAAGAAGGATGAAATGCCAATGAAGATCTTTATGGAGGTGGAGTTATTTGATGTATGGGGAATAGACTTCATGGAACCGTTCCCAAACTCATACGGGAACGAGTACATTTTAGTTGCGGTCGATTATGGCTCGAGATGGGTTGAAGCAATCGCAACGCCATCGAATGATTCCAAAGTTGTGATCAAATTTCTAAAGAAACATATCTTTTCACGCTTTGGAGTTCCGCGAGCCTTGATCAGTGATGGGGGTAGCCATTTTTGCAATCGGTATCTTGATGCTGTTCTCAAGAAGTACTCGGTCAAACATAAAGTAACCACACCGTATCACCCGCAAGCGAACGGATTGGCAGAAGTTTTGAACAGAGAGCTGAAGCACATTTTAGAGAAAACGGTAAATTCTTCACGCAAGGATTGGTCGTTGAAGCTTGAGGACGCTCTTTGGGCATACCGGACTGCATATAAGACACCTTTGGGGACTACACCATATCGGCTAGTATATGGGAAGTCATGCCACTTGCCCGTGGAATTGGAGTTTCGAGCATTCTGGGCAATTAAGCAATTAAACATGGAGCTAGACGCAGCCAGCAAGAAGAGACTATTACAGATGGTTGAGCTAGAGGAACTCAGACTCGATGCATTCGAGAATGCATTGATCTACAAAGAGAGGACAAAGAAATTCCACGACCGGAATATTCGCGAGAAGGTAATTACTACAGGTATGAATGTGTTATTATTTAACTCACGATTACGTTTGTTTCCAGGCAAATTGAAGTCCCGATGGTCTGGACCGTTCAAAGTGGTCGAAGTGTTTCCATACGGAGCAGTGGAGTTAGAAGGAGCTGATGGGCAACGATTCAAGGTGAATAGACAACGATTCAAACCGTACATATGAGGTGAGATCCCGAGCATTGCAAGTATCTATCTAGACGAACCGGGAGAGTAAGTGATTGAAGAAGTCGAGCCACGACAGTAAATACGGTGCTTGGTGGGAGGCAACCCACTGTAGGTTAGTTTTCATTTTTAATTTTTTTTAGTGAGTTTTGTTTATTTTAATTCGTGTGTCTTTGTGTGTTTGCCCCTGAAAAATAAACCTTTAAGATTGAGCATCGTCGGAAGAAGCGAGAACGGAACGAAAAAGCCAAAAGAGAAAACAAACAGTGGGTGGCGCGCTTTCTGGCGCCACTTCACTAGCGCGGAAGTAGCGCGGGTCACTGGAGAGGGAAATGGCGCGCATCATGGCGTGGGTTCACTAGCGCGGAGAAGAGCGCCGTTTGAAAAGTCTTAAAACGAACAGAGGGTCGTGCGCCATCTGGTGCCACTTCACTAGCGCGGGAGCCCTGACAGGTATTAAAACCCCGTTTTCGCAATTCTCAGCCATTTTTCACAAACCCTATTTCTTCCAGCGCCGTTTTGCTTCTCTCCTTGACCATTTTCGACCTCAAGTTCACGAATCTCTCAAGTCTTTCTAATTTCCTCGTCCACAAAGCATCAAAGGTACATCTCTTACCTTAATCTCTCTATTGGTGGAAAAATCTCGAACAAAACCGAAGGTATGATTCCCTTTCTCCCTTTGTTCCCCATTTTTCCGGTAAGTATGCAAGATTTTTAGTAATGAGTCGTGCCATGAGTTGTTTTGCCAGGATTTTCTTAGTATCTCTTCACTTAGGGTTCATGCTTTTTGGGAATTTCATGGAAATCCAACCTATGTCTAACATAGGTGGTAATTTTAGTTAACTTGATGTTTATGGGGGGAGAGTGTTGCGGTCAATTGTGAATGTGTTGGATTGTTGGTTCCTAAGATGAACACCCATAGTAATTTTTGTTAACTTGTTGAATTGTATGAATTTACATGCTAGTTCAAGGTGTAGCCTCCATCGTCAGGAAACTCTAAAGTGTACTTATTTGGAATGCATGCTCTTATTTTTTAAGTAGGTTGGTTTGAGTTACTCAATAACCATGAGGTTTACTGCGTGAATGTGCTGAAGTGAAATAGATGTTTTTGATGATAGAACTTAATAGTTGTGTTGAATGATTAAGCTGTTGAATGTGTGTGGTTTATGTGCTTATGTGTGATGATGAGTTGTGTTTCACTAGACAACAAGGCCAAACAAACCTAAGTTTCACTTAGGTTTGGGGTGGCCACTTTCGGTGTTATTATCACACACATCACCCCATTGCAAACCTCGGTTTTACCAAGGTTTGGGGTGTCCTTTACTGTTCTAGTATGTGTAGACTATTTATGCAACAAACCTAATCCAAGGATTAGGTTTGGGGTGGTAGTGATAACTAACAAGATACTAATAGCTACTTTCTTTTGCAGAAAATGGTGCATACTGATCCCAACGCTGCAGGGCGATTTTTCCACTATTACAACCTCATCCAACAAGAGAATAGGATGTAGTCAAAGGCGAAACCCATCCTATGAATCTCGTTTCCGAAGCTTATCACCTCGGCCGATTTTAGTGGAAAGAGGGCTGGATTTATCGAGGGTTGATAATGCTCGTGCTGTACAAATTGCTGAGGAAAGGGGTTGGCAGACCTACATTCGGAACCCGGAATCTTATGATCCGGCATTAGTGCTGGAATTCTACGCAGCAATGGTTCCGCCGTCATTCGAAGAATTTTCCACAGTGATCGTTTAAGGCCAACCCATTCGGATGACAAATGATGATATCTGCAATTTTTATGGAGCACCGAGGCACCAAGATCTTGATGCTACGTTTGGGATTCCATCCATTCCTGGGGTGGAACAGGACGAGACACACAGTCCAATCATTGCTTCGTCTCTCCGCCTAAGTAATCGAGAACATTGGGAGGTGCGCAAGGCGGAAATCAAGAAGAGTGAGATAGCACTGGAGTTAGGCTTGTGGCTGTTATTCGTAAAGGGAAGTTTGGCGCCTTCATCACATTACACGACGCTTAATCCATACGTGGCGTGCATTATGTATTGCATTCAACACAACCTACCACTAGATATCGGACACATCATCCGACTTCACATAATCGATGCGGCTAAGGAAAACGGCACAGGTGTACTCCCTTTTCCTTGTTTGATAACGCAATTTTGCAGGAATGCGGGGATCGCTACTGAAAGAACGATTCCACCATTTGCGCCATATGACCGAACTGCATACCGCACGCAAGAGACAACTATACGGAAGTTGGAGAGGCAAGAGGCAGTCGGGAATGAGCGGATGAACATCCCCCAAGGGGTTGATGATATAGACGCAGATGACGTGGACTATGATCGTACAACGGATGAGGGCCACCAACCAACTGGTTTTGACCCACGTTTGCATACACGTATGGATAGGATGGAACGGGAGATGCGGACAGGATTCGCAAGAATGGAAAGGGGGTTCAGAGCCATGGGAGTAAATACCGATGAGGAAAACCAGGATGGAGCAGGACCATCAAATCCCCCACCGACGCAACGAGCACGGAGACGACAACCGGGGGCGAGCTCATCGTCAAGGAGACGGAACCACGATTAGGGAAGGCGGTTTGTTTTCATCTTCCTCTTGATCTATTTTGATTGAATTCTATTTGGGATGATTGTACTAAAATTTCATAATTTTATTTGGGATGACTGTACTCTAATTCGCACAATTATTTTGGATGACAGTTATTATCACACATTGGGGACAATGTGAATTTTGGTTTGGGGTGGAAATGAGTCGATACTGTCACTTTGATCTTTGCTATATCTTAGGCAAGTAACGGAATTGTGGTCATTATGATGGATTTCTTTTTTTGATTCACCGTTAATAGTAAGTAGAACACTTCTTTTTTAGGAATGAACTGTGAAGGATAATGTAGCATCGAGTGAGGCCTGATAGAGTGCATGTGTTAGGGACATTAGTGGAGACCACCTGATTGTGAGTTTCAAGCCTAACATGACGTACTTTCATTGCGAGGGAATTAAGCGTAAAATCTGATACACTTTTTCAATTTCCTTGTCGTGAGTATAGATTGATCTCGCTGTACTTTTGCATTGAGTAGCAAAGATGACCGTCGGGATATGAGGTAAAGGTAGAGTAAACCATATCGTGTGGACCATAAGAAATGAATTCATGCGTTATGTGTGTGCAAACCAGTTTTTAGCTATCATCCATTTCTAACCCATTATGTGTGTAACCAAAGCCATTTTTGCAGCCAAACACTCACCAAAGTTTTCAGTTCAAAAACTCACCATCAAACCTTAGCCAACCCTGATCCGAAGGTGTGTCAATCGTAAGCGGTAATGAACAGCCAAGGAAAGAGCAGAAAAGAGAAATAAAGGCCAGTCATAAAAGATAGAAAAGAAGGGCCAATGATGCCCCACAAAAAAAAGTTATTGTCTAGATAGAGTAGATACAAATAAATAAGATGGTGAAGCAACCATAGCGATGACAAAGGGCTGAGTGACAGAAGAAAAGTCAGAAAGTTCAGAACGGCTCTAGGATTGACACATTCAGGATTTTTGATCCGTTATACCCTTCATTCCTGAACCATAACCCTAGCCCCATTTCAACCCATGTTGAAGACCTGAATGATCTTGTGGAAGATGTGATTAGAGTTTATGACTACCTTTACCGATAGTCCCTGTCTTGCTACTCGATTCTTTCTGAGATCACCTTCTTGTGCATGTGTGCGTCTTTCATGTTAGTTGTTCATGCATTTATCTCGTGAATTTTTGTACATGAACAACATGTGCGAAAGCCTAGGATCGAGTGAATTGAGAGCATCCCGTAAGGTAGGGTCGAAGCGAAATCCTCCCTAACCATGCATGACCTCGGGTGGAATTTGATGCAGTGTAGTCCCGACCAGTTCTATTCTCAACGAGTTAGTGTTTGACCTTTGCATACTGGGGTGTTTTGGAAAAGGGTTCTGATTAATCGGTTAATCCTGTTAGTTGAATAAGATGTGTAAAGATCCATGATGACACCACCGACTCCCCATTTGTGCGAATTCCGTTATAACTCTAGTTTTTGATTATTTCTTATCGCTATTTTGCTTGGGGACAAGCAACGCTCGGTTTGGGGTTGTTGATAATGCCGTTTTACGACATTATTTTGATCCCGAAATCGGTCTGTTATTGCAAGTTTCCAAGTAGAATAGTGACTTTTTACTGATGAGTTTACTGAGATATGCAGTTAATCGAATTGAAAGAGGAATGAAGAAAATCGCGTGTATTCTCCAAAGAAAGAGCTCGAAATCTGGAAGAAGACGAAGTCGGAAGCAATCAGAAGCTGGCGCGACCCAGCTAGCGCCGTGATGCGCGCGGAAAATGAAGAGAGGATTCCAGAGAGTGGCGCGCCTTGTGGCGCGACCCAAGTAGCGCCGGAACTAGCGCCAAACTATCAATTATGTTTTAAAGCCCTATTTCCTCATTTTTTTAGGGTTATCAATCTATCACGGCTTGGGACTCTTTCTGGGCGATTTTGGGAGCTAAGGAACGAATTTTGAAGGCGAATAGAAGGCGAGAAACATCCATTAACAAGGATCGAAGGGAGAATCGAGTACGTTCATCGGCGGCTTAGGCTTTTTCAGGGAGTTCTTAGATTTCATTTCTTAGTACAAAACATGTTTACTTTCATTTCTATCTTTACATTTCAGAGTTTTGAAACCCCCAATATGAACTAATCCGTTCATGTTGGGGGGTTTGTTTGAATCATGGTTGGATAATCGTTTAGCTTTACAGTAGGTATGATTGATATGATATAGATGGATGGCACATGTAAGATTGTTCTTAATGCTTGTAATAGTCCGATCAACTGTTATTTGATTTTATGAATCTTTAATCTTTGAGAAAAGTTTTTAGGTTTGATAAATCTTTCATGTCATGGTTGAATTTGAGATAGTGATATAATAATCCATTCCTTGTGGCTTTTAATTACTGATTGTTCAATTACTTTTGCTAAGATCGAATGATGATACAAAGTGTTGAATGATATTTACTATAGCTTGATAGAGTATAGTGATGGAATGTGATTATGCCTGTCATCGTGAAGTTATGTCAATCGTGTCAAATCTTTGAGTTAAGTGATTGTTTACCTGAGGAATCCAACCCTCCAACTCTTTCTCCTATCCGAATTAATTAAGTTTTAATTCGTATTGTAATACACAACAAACCAAACCAATTTGCATTAGTCTAGTTAATAATCTATACAGTTATTGTTGTACTTGACACCTGGTTCCTTTGGTTCGATACTCGTACTTTATAAGTACTATTACTTGATTCGACCCGTACACTTGCGGTAGATTTAGGGGGTGTAAACCCGCTTATCAACACCCAACTATCATTAAATGACCAAACAAACCTTCAAGTTCCAATTTTCATAAGTAACTTAAACTTTGGTCAATTGAAATTTCAACCCTTTGAGTTTTACATTTGCAAAATAATCCAAATCTTAGGCTAAATTACAATTCAACCCCATTCATATTAAATATAATATAATGGAAATTCGAGATGTTACACAAGGTGAGTTCAAGTTGCTTTGTGAAAACTATGTACATGCCAAAAATGTTATTTTTGAAATATTAAAGTGTTAACTAGTTCTTTATCAAAAAGTGGTTTATTTGGTGAGTTTTGCATATATGATACATTTGATTTACAAATCCTGTGAAATGCCCATATTTTGGATTTTTGGTCATTTTGAATAATAAATATTGAGAATGTATCTTTTAATGAGTTATTGTATAAATAAATTTTATTTGACTATTGTTTGTCTAAAATTTCACCAGTCTCGACCACGACCAAAATAGGGAGAACATTCATTACACTTTTTCATAATAAGGTAAAACCATAATACTTTATCCCCTGATCAAAGTTGAAATCGAAAGTTATCCACCTCACGACACTCGACCATGACGTCGTCTAGCTCACACAACCGTCGTATGGAACCTCGCGACCTCGACTGACTAACATGCGGTATTTCTGTTATATTTTCACTGTTTAAATGCAGGAATCAATGTCATTAATGATCAACGGACATAACCGACAAGGACGATGATGAGCATTAAAGCCAGTAGCCGTTACGACCGTTATCAGAGATTTTTATGGAATCATTCAATACATTCGAAGACTATAAATACAAAGGTTAAATCACCATTCCGCATATCTCTGACATCTCGAGGACATCTGGAACATCTGAACTCTCAAGAACACTCACTCGAAGCAAAGAATTCTCTCTCAAAGGATCGCTCACGACGCACGACTCACACGCACGACGCCTAGTTCATACACACGATACACTTGTTTTTTACATTCGATACACTTGTTAATTTACATTTAAAGTCTTCCTTTCATTTGTATTGTAATCACTGTACTCTCGACACCCGAAACAAAAGGACATCGCCCCTGTTTGGCGATCATAGTGCAGCGACGACCTCCAAAGTCGCCCGCGGGTTTTTTCCTCGTTGAGGTTTTTCCCGCGTCACCAAAATCTCTGTCTTATTTACATTTTTTATCTTTGTCGTACGGTTTGCCGAAAGATTCCCATTCTTTAGTTGTTAAGCTCCACAGTCAACCTTAAGTTATCCTTCTAGACGATTTTTGGCATTAACAGTTTGGCGCCCACCGTGGGGCCCCATCTAGAGAAAATCTTCGACAAACGTGCGTCTTACTAATGGTTTCTTGGAGTTTCCTCTTTTTTATGTTTCGGGAAAATGGCGGCCAATGGAAATCACGAGCAGCTCATTGCCCAGATGTATCAGGAGTTGGAAGCTGCTCGAAATCAAATCAACGTCCTTGCTGATCAAAGTCGAAGGGCAGCTGAGGAAATCACGCGGCTAAGAAATCAAAATCCGAATGGATCATTCGGACCGCAGAACGGTCCTAGACCATTCGTTCAGAATCCTGGTCCAGGATCGTTTGGTCAGAATCCAGGATCCGCTCCCTTCGTCCATAATCCAGGTCCAGGTCCATTCGTCCATAATCCTGGACCAGGACCGTTCGGTCAGAATCAGCAGCCAGGTCCATTCATGCAGAACCAGCAGCAGGGATCGTTCAACCCAAATCCTCAGTTCGGGCCAATCCCTCCTCATCTTATAAGGCCACCACCCATGCAAAATGGGTCTCAGCCATATTTCGTCCCTTTCAACGGGGACGCCAATGGTTCGTCGTATGGCAATGGCACCAGTTCGGGAGTTAACCCCCAAGCAAGAGTAAATCCTGATCCTAATGACCCCGTCGCTCAGCGGTTGAAAATGCTAGAAGATCAGAACGAGCGTGTCCTATCTTTGCTCGCTAAGCTTCCAGGGGCGGCCGTGCCCGTCGACGTCGAGCCTCGTTCGGGGTATCAGGCGTCGCCTTTCATCGACACGATCTCGACAGTCAACGTTCCGAAGAAATATAACATCCCCGCCTTCACTCCCAAGTATTCGGGGATAACCGATCCGATGGAGCACATCACGCGGTATAAGCAGTTAATGTGTACAATCTCGATCCCTCATATGTATCAAGAAGTCCGCATGTGCAAAAGCTTCGGGGCGACCCTCACAGGTCCTGCCCTCCAATGGTTGATTAACCTTAAACCCAAGTCCATCGGGTCGTTCGCTGAGTTAATCAACCAATTCTCCCAGCAATTCGTCAGTAGTCGCAAGATGGAGAAGCAGACCAGTGACTTGTATTATGTCGTGCAGAAGGCCGGTGAATCTCTCCGAAGCTATTTCAATAGATTCAACGCAGAGATGATCAGTGTCCGCAACTGTGACGTCAAGACCGCGATCGAAGCTTACAAGCGTGGTCTGGACGACAGTTCGGGTTTATACACCGATCTGACCAAGTATCCTCCAGAGAATTTCGAAGACGTCCGAGCCAGAACCCTTGCTTATATGAGGGTGGAAGATGATGCTTCCTTTCGTCGTAAGCCTACCGACGACAAGAGGTCGCTTGGTGTTAAGAAGCCAGAGTTCAAAACGAAGGCAACATCCAAGTCAGAGCCTGCGCGACAAATCTCGAACGTCCGGTTCAAGACGAAAGCGGAGTTCAAGACCGCGACCCCAAATTCCCTCAGTACCCTAAGATATCCTCTTACGGATTCAAAGGGACTACTAAGGACTTGGTCGAGGCCCTGAAGACCGTCCAGGCGACCATCCGGTGGCCAAAGAAGACTGACAAAGACGACGATAAGAAAGATAAATCGAAATGGTGCGACTTCCATGTTGACCATGGTCATGCGACAGATGATTGCATAGCTCTCAAGAAGGATCTAGCATATCATGTACCGAAGGGCAATCTCAAAGACATCATCGATGACGTCGTTACTCCAGTTAACGACGTTCGACCGCCAACCCCCGAGCATGCAAAGGTCATCAACTGCATCACTGGTGGTTCCGACGTATGCGGTCTGACGTATTCTGCAGCCAAACGTCACGCCAGCTAGGCACCTGACGATCGGCCTATCCCGCGCTCATCAAGACCCAAAGGAGATCTGGAGTTAGAATCCATGAAAATCATGTTCGACCAAGACGACCTCGGTGACTCGTATCAGAAGCATCATGACGGGTTGATCATTCAACTCACGATTGGTAATTGTTTAACTCGGCGAGTCTTGGTCGATGGAGGCAGTTTAGCGAACGTCATCTTCCTTGATACCATCAAGGCCATGGGAATCGATCGATCGAAAATCACCCGACGCTCGACAACCTTGGTCGGTTTCAATGGAGACACGACGAGCACCTTTGGAGAGATTACCTTGCCTGTCTACGCAAGGGGAATCAATAAGCAGACGAAGTTCAGCGTCATTGGTTGCTCGTCGACCTATAACATCATCTTAGGCCGACCACGGATCCATGAAATGAAAGTCGTTCCCTCGACGTACCATCAGACCATGAAGTTCCCTACGCCGTGGGGAATCCAAGAGATCAAAAGTGAGCCGAAAGTCGCCCGTGACTGCTATAAGACCACCCTGAAACCGTAGAAGTATGACATCTAACAGTTACAGGCCCAGGATGCTCCTAGGACAGCCGACGACTATCGTCTGAAGGAAATCGTCCTAGACCAGAGCAAGCCTGACCAGAAAGTCTTTTTAGGTTCGTCTCTCGATCCCTGCTTTAAAGACAAACTAATATCTTTCTTACAGGAACATATCGATTGTTTTGCCTGGTCGCACGAAGACACGGTCGACATAGACCCTGGCGTCAATTCCCATAAATTCAATGTCGACCCGTCATTTAAACCTATTTGCTCCTGAAAGGAATAAAGTGATAAATGACGAGGTCAGCGACCTCCTCAAGACAGGGAACATTTGTGAAGTAAAACAACCCGACTGGCTTGCTAATGTCGCGGTCGAAGAATGACAAATGATAAAGTCCTAGTCATATCCCAAAAGTCGTGGGTAAAGGTGCCTATCGACTCCAAACCCTCGACAATCGAGATATCCCTTGTAGTTGGAATGCAACGCATCTGAGAAGGTATTTCTTCTAAGTCTTTTTCCTTCTTTCATACTATTTTTTATCACGACGATTACTGACTTAAGCATCGGAGGGTCGTTGGCTAGCCAACGACCAACCTCTGACATTGTTTTATTGCAGATCGTACGACATAAGTTGCTAAGTCTACTATACGACTTTAGTCTCGTAGAATCACGCGACATAAGCGATCGGGTCTATAACTCGATCATCCTATCACAGGGACACATGATTCAAGTTCATCGTATGATCTAGTCGTACAATCATAAGGTCCAACGACCCCATGATCTCAGTTTTCTAACTTAGAAGAATGTCATGTTCTGAATGAATGTTGTGATCGCATATACTTATGTTTGCCGACACGATTTAAAAAGTCTTATGACTTATATATTACGATGGATGCCTAAGTCGCACGATTTCTTGTTCATTCTATACTTAGTGAATTTCACAATTGATATTGTATCTATTAACAAAATGTATAAGACACAAGTTCAAAAGAAATTTAAGTTTCATTCATTGAATAAACTGCCAGTTACATCCAAATAACTCGACCACTAACGGTCGAGTGATAAAAACAAAAGACCGAAAAATCCTAAGGTTGAGAAGGATCGACAGCTGCGTCCTTGCCAGAGGCCTCACCCATTGAACCTTCGTCCACCTCCTCCTCCTCGACCTACTTCTCGTCATCCGAGTCGAGGTCTCTTTCTGTCCCGACATCCTTCAAGAAGAGAGCAAGCTCCTCTGACGCAGAGGCGAGAAGATCCTTGCCCGACAGGTGTTGCCGCATGATCGCCGTCCGCGCAGTGAATCGAGCAAAAGCAAAGACGGACTTAGTCTTGTCCTTCAGCTCCTTCAGCTCTTCTTCCAAGCTCGCCACTTTAGACTTGGACTCCTCGGCTTCTTTTGCCTTTATAGCCAAGGATTCCTTCGTCCTGTCCAGTTCCTCCCTTTGGTCGGCGATCAAGGACAGGGAATGTTTCAAACGAGAATCACCTCGTCCTTTGCATGCCCGACAGCTTCCAACTCGTTCAGAGCGTCGTCAAGTCGTACCGACATGTCCTCGACACGTGCCAGAGCGGACTTCTCCCTCTCCAACGCCGCATCCTCTCTCTTAAGAGCAGAAGACACTAGGCCTTTTATTTTTGTCGTTTCGGCGTGCAGAGCTAGGGAAGACTGGAACGCCTGAAAAACACAAAAAAACAAGTTAGAAAACACTTGACAAAGTTAACAAACGACAAAATGTAACAAGTTTTGAAAAAAAAAACTTACCAGGAACGCCAGTCCGGTGACATGCGATCCCGTCTCCTCGATGGAAACCCCTCGGAAGTGCTCCTCGAAAGATGGGAGCTGATATTTCCCCAGATGGGGAAACAATGTCATCCGGTCTAGGACATTGTCGGACATGAAGTCTGACGGCAACGTGAAGTTAACCGTCATAACCTCGCCCTCTCCCGTCTTTGCGCCCTTGCCCTTGTCGGCCGACGAAGGGGTCGACGTGGTAGTAGGGGACATCGTCGATTTCGCCTGAGGTGCAGAGTCGATAAGTGTTGCGTCGATCGCATCAGAAGACGTCCTTGTCTTCTCAACGGATGCGATCGACACCTTCGCCTTCTCAGACGTGACAACTCTCGACGAGCTACCTGTCTTTGAAGATGGTTACTTCGGGACCATCATTCTGGTCCGCTTTAGGACACCCGACCCAGTTGTCGGGGTCTCCTTCCTTTTTCCCTGCCCTGACGGGCCAGTTCAACTTAAGCTGCCTTCTTGGAAGCTTCAGGCGTCATCTTCGCCTGAGGTTCTCATGTAAGGCGAAGGAAAGAATGGTTAGATGATCGAAAGAAGGGAAAGACTAAGTCGAGCGAAAAGAAAGAGAAGGAACACTTACCGGTCATTTCTTCCTTTTCTTCCCTCGACTCTTCTCTCTCTTTCTCCTCTTCCTCTTCCTCTGTCTTCTCTTCCTCCTCTTCTTCTTCTCGACTCCTTTGAGGATTTACACCCAGGTACACCAAATCGTCGTCCTCGTCTACCAAATGACGTGTGACGAACGACCTATCGTCGGGACTAATCTCCAGAAACTTCTTGATCTTGGTCTTGGAGTCGTCGTTGGGCTTCACCTTGCCGAAGTTAATGTCTGAAAGCATATAGAGAAACAAGATTAGTCGAGAAACAAAGTAATACAAGTAACGCTCGACCGAAGCTAAAACTCACCGGTCATGTTCCAGCCGGATCTGATCCAATCGCTGTCAGGGTCCAGCGTCGCCACACGCACGAATGCATACCTGGTCTTCCATTTGCGGTCGTTGACCGCAGTTTTCAGGACCAGGGTTCGATCGCCCTTATGCTTTGAGAATAGGCTGTAGCGACGGTACTTGTCCATCTTGATCTGATAAGCCGTCAAGAGATCCTTCACGTTCATCGGTGACTCCCAGTTCTTGGTAAGTCGCTCGACGACCTGGATGACCCGCCAGAACTGGGGCATCAGTTGCCCCGGCGAGAGGTCGAACTCGCACATAAAAGCCTTGGCCAGAGGCGAGTAAGGCCATTCGAAACCTATCTTGAAAGGGTACTCGTATATCACGACGTACCCATCGGGACACATCTCCGGTCGAACCTTACCGGCCTTACTCACAGTAATCCCCGCAGGGATTTTCGCTAGATTCCTAAAGCTATCAAGATCATCCTGATTTCTAATGGTACTCCTGGGTTCTGTCGATATCGATAATCCTGTTAGCCAAAATTGCAGGTCTGAGAAGCCCCAGATATCCCAGTTTTTTCTAGGTTTCCTAGCAATCGACTTACGACGAATGCAAAAGATGAAGAGTCGTACCTTACATAGGCGCTCTAAACCTTGAAATTCCTAATCGACTCGAAGATTCTTGCAGGTTTGGAAAGGATTGAACGAAGAACAGCAAGAAATCGGGAAAGATTCTCACTCTTAAGACTCTCTGCAAACGTAAAATGGAAAAGATCCATCGTGGGTCTCTATTTATGTAAACGATTGTGTCAGGTCGAATCACCCGATGATCGACACGTGCCCATGTCTTTTCGTTTGACCACACGGATCGTCGACACCTGGCACTCACAGCTGTTAAGCACGATCATGCGTCAGCATGACGTCATGATCTTATCCCCTTTTCGACTTCCCATTCAGTTGGAATTGGACCGATCCAGTTCCAAGGCAACCGAAGTGACCTTTTGACACGTGTCACGACCCTAGGCGTCCGACTACCGATCCAGGTTTGGAAAGGATTGGACGAAGAACAGCAAGAAATCGGGAAAGAATCTCACTCTTAAGACTCTCTGCAAACGTAAAATGGAAAAGATCCATCGTGGGTCTCTATTTATGTAAACGATCGTGTCAGGTCGAATCACCCGATGATCGACACGTGCCCATGTCTTTTCGTATGACCACACGGATCGTCGACACCTGGCACTCACAGCTGTTAAGCACGATCATGCGTCAGCATGACGTCATGATCTTATCCCCTTTTCGACTTCCCATTCAGTTGGAATTGGACCGATCCAGTTCCAAGGCAACCGAAGTGACCTTTTGACACGTGTCACGACCCTAGGCGTCCGACTACCGATCCAGGTTTGGAAAGGATTGGACGAAGAACAGCAAGAAATCAGGAAAGAATCTCACTCTTAAGACTCTCTGCAAACGTAAAATGGAAAAGATCCATCGTGGGTCTCTATTTATGTAAATGATCGTGTCAGGTCGAATCACCCGATGATCGACACGTGCCCATGTCTTTTCGTATGACCACATGGATCGTCGACACCTGGCACTCACAGCTGTTAAGCACGATCATGCGTCAGCATGACGTCATGATCTTATCCCCTTTTCGACTTCCCATTCAGTTGGAATTAGATCGATCCAGTTCCAAGGCAACCGAGGTGACCTTTTGACACGTGTCACGACCCTAGGCGTCCGACTACCAAAATTTAAAAAATTTTGAAATTTGAATTTGCCACTCCATTTTTAAATTTTGGGGGCAAACTGTTTGGGTAAATTTTCACAAGTCTCGACCACGACCAAAATAGGGAGAACATTCATTACACTTTTTCATAATAAGGTAAAATCATAATACTTTATCCCCTGATCAAAATTGAAATCGAAAGTTATCCACCTCACGACACTCGACCATGACGTCGTCTAGCTCACACAACCGTCGTATGGAACCTCGCGACCTCGACCGACTAACATGCGATAATTCTGTTATATTTTCACTGTTTAAATGCAGGAATCAATGTCATTAATGATCAACGGACATAACCGACAAGGACGATGATGAGCATTAAAGCCAGTAGCCATTACGACCGTTATCAGAGATTTTTATGGAATCATTCAAGACATTCGAAGACTATAAATACAAAGGTTAAATCACCATTCCGCATATCTCTAACATCTCGAGGACATCTGGAACATCTGAACTCTCAAGAACACTCACTCGAAGCAAAGAATTCTCTCTCAAAGGATCGCTCACGACGCACGACTCACACGCACGACGCCTAGTTCATACACACGATACACTTGTTTCTTACATTCGATACACTTGTTACTTTACATTTAAAGTCTTCCTTTCATTTGTATTGTAATCACTGTACTCTCGACACCCGAAACATAAGGATATCGCCCCTGTTTGGCGATCATAGTGCAGCGACGACCTCCAAAGTCGCCCGCGGGTTTTTCCTCGTTGAGGTTTTTCCCGCGTCACCAAAATCTGTGTCTTATTGACATTTTTTAACTTTGTCGTACGGTTTGCCGAAAGATTCTCATTCTTTAGTTGTTAAGCTCCACAATCAACCTTAAGTTATCCTTCTGGACGATTTTTGGCATTAACAACTATAAACACATTTTTGGTTTTTATTTTGGCGTAAGGTTTTAACGAGGCAACAATTGTGCACCATCACTCCTTTAACTCGGCACAAGGGGGAGTGTTGTAGGATAAGTGTGCCTCGTCTAAAGGATATGACGATATAGATAGAGATAAACATATTAGAGATAGGTTAGATCTTATATGAGTTATATCTCTTGTAGTTATCTACTTGTATTTCATCCATATTTAAAGGGCTTATGATTAACGAGAAAGACAGTTTCATTCTCTCTATTTACTGTTGTTCTATTTCTCTTTTTCCTTTAACAAATATTAGTGTTTGTAATTTTCAATGATCGGGTTGTAGATGTTCGTAGGAGGAAAAAGAAAATGAAAGAAGGAAGGTTATGATGTATTCGCACAAACTGGTTCAACTTTGGAGACCAAGTCATGATGATGATATTATTATTATTATTGGATAATATTTCCAATTCAATTTGCAATTGGCCGATTTTGGCTTGTCTTTTTATTGCTGTTTGTGTTGAGTAGGTAAAGTCAAAAAGTCTTTGAAGTTTGTCATTATCAATTAATGCCAAATAAATTATTTCTTGATGAATATATATATATATATAACCCAACCTCTTTCCATTTACACACAATTATATATCATTCCTTCATCTCTTATATCACCCAAATCTACTCATCACTTCTTCTTCTTCAAATTAAATAGGAGAGAGAAGGCAAGAGAGAGTATACAAAAAGAGAGATACGTGTAGAAGTAAGGAAGGAAGAGAATTACAAGCACATATACAATATATATACATATATATATATATATATATATATAGAGAGAGAGAGATGGATAGAGAGGAGGAGTTGAAAGAGAGATCATTGGAGGTAACACCATCATGGGCAGTAGCAGTGGTGGTGTTTGTGATACTTGCTATTTCAATTGCTCTTGAATACATCCTTCATCTCATTGGCCATGTATGTATATATTCTCTATCTTTCTTAATTAAATTACACACACATATAAAGGGTTGGTTCAATCAATAACAAATTTAAAATAAAAGAAACACGTGAACACCTACATCACATCTATGTGATTCAAGTTCGCTCTAACACTTTTAAGTCGCCGGACCAAGCATGTTTGTGTCCCTGTGTTGATCGAACCTAAATCACATGTGATATAGGCGTTCTCATAATCTCTTATTTTGACCATGTTCTCGCTTGAACCTCCCTATGTATATGTTTCTTTGTAGTCTTGAAAATCCTAATCTCAGCATCATTATTTGCAAAAGCACATTTCTACACAACGGTTTTCCATTGCAAACGTGAGCTTTTTACCATGTTTTCATAATGCATTTGAACCAAATGTCTTTCGATCCAGCAATTTCATTATATTTGAACTTTATGTTCGTTTACGATCGTTCTTTATCTGATTTAAATTAATTTTTCTACCCATCTATAGAAACATGCTTTTACCAAAAGAAAAAAACACAAAACAGATCCAATATATTTATAAAAAAAAGGAAATAAGTAAATTCTGAATATTTTTGTTTAACATTTCCACAGTGGTTACATAAAAAACACAAGCCAGCACTCTATGAAGCACTTGAAAAGTTCAAAGCAGGTAAATTTATAATCATAACTATATATCTCCTTAATTTCTTCATCTATTGTGTAATTACTTGTTTAATTTGTTTTTTTTAACTCTATATGCTTGCAGAGTTGATGCTTCTAGGATTCATATCATTGCTATTAACAGTGGGTCAAGATCCAATTGCTGATATATGTATTCCGAGTAAAGTTGCAAGAACATGGCACCCTTGTAATAAAAAGACCAGGGACGATGAATACGACGATCCTTGTCTTAAAAAGGTATATATATATATATATATATTGATGTGTGTGTGTGTGTGTGTGTGTGTTTGTGCGTGTTCGGTTTTCATTTGTGGCTTACGACATCCATCTCTAGATTAGAGATTTTTTTCTCAATAAACATTAAATAAGTAACTTTTAGTTTAGCGGTTAAAAATTGGTAAAATGAAACCTAACGTTTATATTATGTGCAGGGAAAGGTACAAATGGTGTCAAACTATGGAATACACCAACTCCACATATTCATCTTTGTGCTGGCTGTATTTCATGTCTTGTATTGCCTTCTTACACTGATTTTGGGAAGGCTCAAGGTAAGACCTTTAGAGGCCTTATATGCATATGCATATACATATATACACGGGTGAGTTCAACGGGAAAACATCATTATTTTATGAAAATGTGTGAACAATTTTTTTTATTATAGTCAATTACATGTGATTAAGAAGTATTTTTAAAATTAAAACCAAGGTGTGCAGGCAAGTGATACGAGTCTCTGATATAATATCACATGTGATTAACTATAATATCCCATGTGATATGGCCGGGCCGGGTGTTCTTCCTTGAACTGACCCTATAATAATGATATACATTTACATATACATATAAACCTCTTACAAACTTAATGAAAATGAATATAGATGAAAAAGTGGAAAGCTTGGGAGGATGAAACAAAGACGGTTGAATACCAGTACCATAACGGTTAGTGATCAATTGTATTTAAGTTCAACATTTTTGCTTGTGTTAATTTACAAAAAGTAATTAGTTTAATATATGAATATTTGTTCACAAGTTATCTTTTTATTTCTTTCAGATCCAGAAAGATTCAGGTTTGCAAGAGAGACAACGTTTGGACGCCGACATTTGGGATTTTGGAGCAACTCGTCGATTCTCCTATGGATCGTAAGCACTTGATTACAAAGAACTTAATTTACATAAAAAAAAACAAAATGTTACAACTTAATTCTAGAAAATAATAATATTCTTTCCATTTATTATAGTACTCTTAGTTATTTTATTCTTAAAAATAGGCAGTATGTATTTGTTCATCTTTTCTGAAACCAAATGAAATCATTCATGTAAATTGCGGGTTTGAAAGACAACCTTGAAAAATAAATTAAATCAATTGATCCAAAACCAATTCTAATAAGGTAATTTCATTATTAAAACACAACTATATTATTTAAATAATAAGTTAATGCAAGTTGACTTTCTTTTTATTATAATAATAATAATACAAAATTATGAAGCCACGAATTTGTGGCTAACAATTGAACGAAATGCCACCACATAAAAAGGGCATCTTGCATTGGACCATTAATTATGTAATAAAAAACTGATTTGACCTTTCTTTAAATAGCAAGTTGACACTTCTTTAATATTTTAAATATTACTTAAAGTGATTATACTTCTTTCGTTTTAAAAAAATTACTTCTTTCTTAGAAAATAAAATTTATTTTCTTATTTCGTCTTTATTTATCAGATGGTAAAAATTAAATTTAATTATATGAATAGACATAGTCAGAAAAATTGTTTTATATGAATAGAAAAAATAATATAATTGTTTTACGGATAAGAAAATATTAAAAAAAAAATAATAATGAATAGACATAGTCAGAATTCAGAAAAATAATATAAATATGAATAAATTTAATAAAAATTTAATATGTCTTAATCTCAATGCTGGGTAAAAAGGCGACTTTAGATTTGAAACAAATGATGTTTTATCTATTATTAACTAAAAGTTGATTTTACTTATGCTTAAATAAAACTTTGACCTCTTTTTTTTTTTAATTTTACCTATTACTGGTGTGAATATCAATTTAATTAAATTTATTTCACCTTTTATTAATTTTCACCTTTTAATGATTGACTTTGGTACGTTATTTAACTACAAAAACTGGTTAAATAACAAAATAAAGAAAATTGGTACAGAAAAAAGTTACATTTAACAATTAAAAAATTAAAATAAATTGTGAATTCTTATTTTCTCTCTAGATGGGTATGCAAGATTCTATGTTTTTCTTGAATATTAAAAATATATTTATTGAATATAAGTACTAATTTATTTTTACTGTAAACATATAGGGTTGTTTTTTCAGGCAATTCTTCACATCAGTCGCAAAGGTTGATTACCTTACCCTTAGACATGGCTTCATCAATGTAAGTATCCAAACGAACACTTTAGATTTAATGTTTTTCTTAGTTTAAACAACTTTTTTTCTAACAGATTTTTCAAAAACTTTCTCTATTAAGTAAATTTGAAATGAAATGTTTAGAAAGTAGGAGAGTTAAATGATTTTTCTTTATTATATTCCACCAATAAGAATACCTGAAATGAAATTTTAGAAGAGAAAAATAATATTTTATTAATGATATGAAATATTTTAATGATATAATCTTCAAATAAGAGAAATTGTTGCAGTTAAATGCAGTTTTTAAATACTTTAATATTTGATTTTATATTTTGAAAAAACTTTTAAAGAATCTGTAGGGGACGCTCTAAGATTGTGTCATTGGTCATTGATGTGTTGTAACACCCATAAACTTAAAATAGCTATAACAATTGTCCAAACCGGCAAGTACAAATAAGAATTTCTAAGTCAACGATCTCAATCCACCTCTAAGTTGCAACGGAAAGATAAAAATACTACTGCTGAAATTTGTTACATATCACAAAGAGAGTTTAAGGCGACTATCCAACTAGTAAGATAATGCCCGCACTTCAATCCACAAGGGTCACACCGCCCCCTTCCCTTTGCTAGCACTCTCTATTTGGCGTCTTCCTAAAAAGGTTTTAGTTTTATAAAAGTAAGGTTAGACCGGAGGTCTAGTGAGTTCCCTCTAGGAAAAAAAATACACACATGTAAAACCATCATTTTAAAAGAATTTAAATAAAGCAGTAATAGTTCACATTTTGATAAATAATGCACACTTTAAACATTACGTGGATGACACACTTATGGTCACACACACTTTGGACCAAGTATTAGGGCTACACATTTGTCCTTGTAGTGAATGACATGAAACAAATTCATGCATTTCATTTAGGTATACACCTATCATATAAAAGCCTCCCACCCCATATGAATGCACACTTTATAAATGATCAACTTCTTAGCTATAAAAGTTAACGACATGAAATAAGTGGACCAATTATAGAGCTTGCATAGCAAGTAATCATGTATACAAAGATAGTTGTAGAAAACTCACCTAGAGTTCAAGCCTAAATCACACACCTTTAGGCTAAGATTTCACCAACCGAACACTTGAGTTGGGATTATCAAAAGACGAGTTAAAACCCCCCAAAGGACCTTCAGTTGAACCATTAACAAACCCCTTAGGTAATGGCTCTACACACCGCTCCAAAATACCCTTTACACAAAAAAAAATGATTTTGGTGAAACAGTGGCTTACGCGACTTGGCCCGCGGCCAAAAGTCGTGGCACAACTCTATTTCACCCGCACTCAGAGAACGAAAATCCTAAAACCAAAACCAATTCATATCTGCAACATTTTAGGAAGTAAAACTCACACTAAATTGACATACAATCATCACCAAACTGATCTAATCTAATCCCAACATCAACTTCAAGTTAGAACTCCCATTTAGCAACAAATGCCAAATTATTAAATTTCTTGATTGAATACTACCAAACCACCATGGAAATTGATTAAGAACAAAAGAACAACAAAGGGATCGATTCCCACATATCATTCACACCAATGATATCATTTCTCCAAATAAAAACAATCCAACATTTCCCTAAAACCTTAATCCTTAAATTAAATTTCAATAGAGAAGAAGGAAACACAAAGAAGATTGATAATCTTATCTCAAATGGAAATGCATAGTTTTTATTTCTTCTCAAATCTTCAATGGCTTCTTCCACCCACCCACTTCTTGCCCTAAGCAATTTCACACACACACATAATTTCAGATTTTGGTCGACCAAAAGGAGAAGGGAAAGAACTCAAGAAGACTTATACATTTAGTCTCTAAAGTACACTCTAGCCCTTGAAGATTGGACCAATTTTCATCTGTCCCCCTAGCTTTATTCATTTGTCCAAAAGTTAGAACTTGGGTTATTACTCTTCTTAAAGCAACATTTTTATAATGAGACATGAACTTTGTATCTCTATATTATCATTAACAAATAAAAATATTCCTACAAAATTAACGATTGATAACCACAAGGGTTATGGCATTTTGGTTAAGATCTTAGGGGATGTGGTGGAATTTCCCATCTGCCCAGAGTTCGAATCCAGGCGTACACAAAAAAAAATGTGACCATTGAGGTTTAATCAGGGCTGATGTCTTACAGTCATAATTTGTCAAGGGATTAGTTTAGGCATAGTTTAAGACATCCTACCAAAAAAAAATAACGATTGATTTTATGAACTACTTTTGGATACAGGCACATTTAACTCCCGAGAGTACGCAACGCTTTGATTTCCACAAATATATCAATAAATCTCTTGAAGAAGACTTCAAAGTCGTCGTTGGAATAAGGTTCCACATTTTATGTTGATTATATTTTTCCAAAAACATTTACTTTGTCACAAATATTTAAAAATTGTGTATTTAACTAGAATAATCCAGTTAACAACATAACAATTTTTTAAACGCAGTCCTACCGTATGGTTCTTTGCCGTTTTACTCCTTCTCACCAACACCCACGGTATGTAACAATGAAATTCAAGGCTTTTAGATTATTTATTTAAATTTACAAATTAATATTCATTTATTTTCAGTTTATTACTTAGAATAAATTAATTAATGGTATTACAAAACTCATTTTTTATAATGGCAGATTGGTATGCATATTTATGGCTGCCCTTCATCCCATTGATTGTAAGTATTATTCTCGTCTTGTATATCTTTGTGAATACATAATTATGATAAATTATTGTGTGTTAAAGAATAGATAACAGAAATTCTATTATACCACATGAAAGAGTCCGATCAATAATCAATTAAAAGAATCTATGAAACAAAAATCAGATGGTATTTTAAGACGTGTATTTTGGACGATGGGACCAAACCCATATTGCATCAAATTCGCATCATTTGGATTATAGTTTGAGAATTTCATTTAATAACATCTAAATGCTTAACACATAAATAAATTTAATGGTCAAAAGGGCGAAAAGTTGAGGAAGAACATAAGTCGAGTTCGATTGATTGATGTATTTCTTGATAATCCAATGTAGATAATACTTTTGGTGGGAGCAAAGCTGCAAATGGTGATAACAAAGATGGGGAAAAGGACTCATGATATGGCCGATGTGGTGAGGGGTACACCGATGGTTCAGCCGGGGGATGACCTCTTCTGGTTCGGTCGACCCTGGCTCATACTCCTCTTGATCAACTTTGTTCTATTCCAGGTTGATAAATCCACAGTTTTATGTCAATTTCGCGTATGTGTTTTTCGTTGTTGACGACGTGTTCTAACATCTTCGTGTTGTCCTTTATAGAACGCATTTCAACTAGCATTTTTCTTCTGGAGTTGGGTAAGAGCCTTTTTCACTTGAAAATGGAATGTTGTCTATATATGTTTTCTCGAATGAGTTTGATATGAGAAGATTTTGGATCGGTTTTATCTGCTTTTAATGGTGATTAGTGTTCGATACTCATTTTTTACAGTATACATTCGGCTTACGGTCTTGCTTCCACGAACGCCTTGAAGACATTATCATCAGGATCACAATGGGGTGAGTCGCAATCACTAAGTAGCATCCTATAATAATAATATATACGTAACCGCTCACTTGCTAAGGATGTCAAGTGAGATTCGCCTAAAATTTTACGAACACACCCTACCCTTCAGGGACTCATTATGCTCGATGAGATTTGCCCCACCATCTTGATAATACAAGGATTGGCTTTGATATAATTTGTAATACACCATGGCCCAAAGCAGCAAATTGTCTCAGTAACCTTCAAATCAACTTAAAACAATGGTAAAAATTATTAGAGCACATCCAACAGCTTTTCTAAAATAGAGAAAATTGAGGGTGTGTTCTCTATTTAGCTTCAACAGTTTCTCTATCTTGTTCTCTAAAATAGAGAAAAAAATTCCAAGTTTAGAGAATTCTCTAAAACTTGGTGGAAAATGAGAGAAATTCATTTTTTTATTCATTTCCACCAATGAGATTAAACTATCATTATTTTATATACATTCGGCTTACGTTCTTGCTTCCACGAACGCCTTGAAGACATTATCATCAGGATCACAATGGGGTGAGTCGCAATCACTAAGTAGCATCCTATAATAATAATATATACGTAACCGCTCACTTGCTAAGGAGGTCAAGTGAGATTCGCCTAAAATTTTACGAACATGTACACCCTACCCTTTAGGGACTCGTTATGCTCGATGAGATTTGCCCCACCATCTTGATAATACAAGGATTGGCTTTGATATAATTTGTAATACACCATGGCCCAAAGCAGCAAACTGTCTCAGTAACCTTCAAATCAACTTAAAACAATGGTAAAAATTATTAAAGCACCTTCAACAGCTTTTCTAAAATAGAGAAAATTGAGGTTGTGTTCTCTATTTAGCTCCAACAGCTTCTCTATCTTGTTCTCTAAAATAGAGAAAAAAATTCCAAGTTTAGAGAATTCTCTAAAACTTGGTGGGAAATGAGAGAAATTCATTTTTTATTCATTTCCACCAATGAGATTAAACTATCATTATTTTATAATTTATTTAAAAAAAAGTGCATTGGAATAATAAACTTATATAATATTTTAATAATATAATTAATGTTTGAATCTCAAAAATAGAGAATCTGTTTGAGTTAAATGTAAATTTATTTAGAGATTTTGAATTTTGCTTCTCTATTTTAGAGAAATTATAGAGAATATTGGAGATGCTCTTAATAAACACACAACTTTGAGCTTACAATGAGTTAAGAAATCTAATTTTCTATCCATGTAGGACAAGTTGTTAAAATTAGTTAGGAAAAAACATTCCTCGCGGTGAATTCTTGTGCTAATGTTGATACGTTGCTCGTTTCAGAGTAGTGATACAATTCATATGCAGCTACGTGACACTCCCTTTATACGCGTTGGTAACGCAGGTAAAGTTTTCCGTTATCAATACCACACTGATCGTTATATGGTACCACCCATCAATGCACACTCGTAAACGAGGTACAACAAGCAAAAGCACGGTACAACCTTTGACTTTTTTTGGTTTCTGGTTGACTTTAATTTTCAACAGATGGGTTCAAGAATGAAACCAACAATTTTCAGTGACCAAGTAGCAAAAGCACTAAAAACTTGGCACCACACAGCCAAAAAGAACATCAAGCATGGCAACCATTCAGCCCCAACTTCACCATTCTCAAGCAGACCTGGAACCCCACTCCATGGAAGCACATCTCCAATGTATCTCTTGCATAGATACCCAAAAGACAGTCTTGATAGCCCTTCAAATTCTCCGAGAGGCTCGAATTTTGAGCACGAAGGCTGGGCCAACGAGTCTCCTTCGAACCACAGGCACATCCATCGAGATGAGGACTTTGAAAGAGACGACATACACGATCTTGAAGAAATTGAGATTCAAGCACCACAATCGAGCTCGAGTGAATTGCCGTTGGGAGCACGACCAGTGAGGACTCAACATGGGGTCGATATTTCGGGCTTTTCGTTCGGCCAAAGTAAATAAGTAGTGTGTATATCAAAGAAATGAATACCCCATTCTAAACTTATATAGCTTATCGATCAAGTTGTATTCCGTATACATGCTCAACGGTATATACGTGTATGACTTCATTTTATTGAACATTCGGGTTTCGACTCGAAATCAATTGAGTTGAATGATGAAAACAAGTTCAGAAATTTCGAATTTCTGCACTTTCATGAATTGTGGATAAAAGCAATCTGAAACGACAACTACAACAAAATCAGGTTTATAGGACCCACAAATCTCTGAGGGGACATTTGATTCGCATAATGTTTTTGGATGGGATGAAATATGTCAAAATAAGTTGACTTTGAAGGAATTGGCATGGAACGTTATCAGATTTGACTACATGTTTAGTTGACAAAGATTGGAGTTGAATTTGTTAAAAGAATTGAAATCTGGAATTGGAATGAAATATTAGTAAACGACCATAATAGCTTTTTTGAAAATTTTGAAACCGAAATCCAAGTAATGTGGTTCAGATCGGTGGTGGGTGGCGATGATTCAAAACGGCAACGGTGGTTCGGATCGGTGGAGATTCAGAATGGTAATGGCGGCAATGTTTCAGATCGGTGGTGGTCTACGATGGTTCAAAACGGTAGTAGTCGGCGATGGTTTAGAAGGGTGGTGGTCAGTGGTGATTCAAATAGGTGGTGGTCGGCATTGGTCAACGGATGTTCATATAGGTCAGGGTAAATCAAGTAGAAAAGATGGGGATAGTTTTGCCTTTTTTAGAAATGGAATAGAATTAAATTCCTTCTCAATTGTGATGACATAATGTGTGGAATTCATTCCATAGGTAAGCCAAAATGGAATATGGTAACCAGAATTTATCATTCCAATTCCTTTAGATTCTGTCGAATCTTGCGAACCAAATGCCCCTAACTATCCTAATAGACTATTTTATAGGCTTTTAAGTTTATAGAACCAAACATATGTGTGTTATGTAAGAGTGAGCGAAGGATCATGTGAGAAATTGAGGTTAACGTCAAAAGCATGAGAAGTGGATTTGAACCGTTGATCACCTTTAATCAAATGTCCTCTCAAGAATTACGACTTAGAAGGGAATTGATCTGGTGCATCTTGGTATATCTTATCTCGGTGCATCTCATCCTAATATGCATCCATTATTTTTATCCAATGGTGGATAACAACTTCTCAGGCTTCTCACGTTAACCTCAACTTCTCACCTGAACCAACCCTGTAAAAATGTCCTATAAATTGAAGTCATATAAAAGAATTTATTAAGACACTTGGAGATTTGTGGTGTTTTATAAACCCGATTTTATAGTACTTGTCAGGATCGAATCTTAACAAGACAATAAACACTTAGAATTCAGAATTAAAGAATCTGCGGAAAAGAACTTTAATTCTCACAATCAAGAACAATGTAACAGAAAATTCACCACTTTTTGTATTCACTGTTTCGAATCACAATATTAACAACCAAACCTCAATCTTGTTGAACAGGCTCAACAAGACGACTTCTACTTCTCTAGAAATAGGGTAAAACCTTGAGGTTAATTCTCTCTGAAAACGATATCGAATTCTATTTCACACGTATATCAACTCATCTATCGTGTATTTACTAATAGCTATCTATCAATACTATTTATACAAAAGTAATTACAAGATAACTATCAAAAAGTAACTTGATCTTCTAAATCTTCGTTAAACATATCTTGATCAATTCCTTCTTTGTCTCCAAAAGTATCGCATACCAATCTTAACAAACTCAGCAGTATTAACCTTCATTCTTCATGAGCAGTACTAACACTTTTCAGCAGTAGTAATATACCAGCAGTATTAACTTTGTTCAGCAGCATTAATGATGTACCAGCAGTAGTAACTTTGACAAGCAGTACTAATGATGTACCAGCAGTAGTAACTTTGACAAGCAGTACTAACCTCACATAAGCAGTATTAATAATGTTCCAGCAGTATTAATATCTCAGCAGTACTAACCTTGAACTAGCAGTAGTATCTTTGTTCTGGCAGCACTAACATTGATCTGGCAGTACTAACTTGATCTGGCAGTACTAACTTGATCTGGCAGTAGTAATGTTGTTCTGGCAGTACTAACCATACTTAGCATATCTTCAGTTCCCAACAATCTCCCCCTAACTTGACTTTTCAGGATGAGAAGTTAAGTTCTTCAGATGATGCTTCCAAAACCTAGTCATCAACGCATAAATTTGGATCCAATCACAGACTTTGATTGAGAATCCTTTTTACAAGGTATCTTGCCATTTTAGAGTCTTTATCACTCACCAACTTAGCATGCAGCATTCCATTCAACTTTTTCATGCTGTGCTTGTATACAACATCCACCAAATAATATTCATGAAATGTATTGTCAAGAGAGATGACATACACTCCACCATTCTCAATGAGCATCCAGTTGGTGATGATTTGAAAATTCCTTGCCATCAAATGCTGAACTGCTTCTGGTTTGAACATTAAGCACAAGTATTCAAGAACCATCTTTGTGATAGACATACCTTGCTCTGTCAGCATGTTTCCATATAGCCTCATTCCTACCTTGAACATCTCTTCCAGGTCAGATCTAGAGCATGTTCTGATAAGTTTTCCCCAAGTAGGACAAACTTCAAACTTTCCATCTGCCCTTTTGATTCTGATGGACTCCTTTCTTCCATCTTTCAATGTGTCCCAGAAGATGATCTCAGGAGGCATGGAAGACAATGGTGTAATCTTGATTGGATTAGTATCAACCACAATAATATACAAATCACATTGAGCATTTGATTGTGATTGTACATTGCTTGGTTGACCTGATGAAGTTGCCACTTCTTCTTCAGCAACTTTTGGATTAGATTTCTCTTTAACTGCTTCCACCTGTGCTTCTTCTACAGTTGGATCCACCCTTGGCTTCTTTATATCTTTCTTCTTTGAGGCTATTGACTTTGTTCTTGGCCTCTTTGTTCTTTTGAAAGATTTAACAGCTTCAGGAGTGGTTTCAGCTGTTTCTTCTTTGTGGCTCTTAGCAGCACTAACAGTTTCTGCTGCCTTTTGTTTTTCAGCAGCAGTAACCATTTCTACTGCTATAGCTGTTACTGCTTCTTTTATGACCTTTAATACTGCTGCTTCGACACTGTCCTTCACAATCCCATATATCTCTTCATCAATCTCTGCTTTAGTTACTGTAGGAACAGATTCTGCTTTCTTCTCACTTTCAGCTTCTTTTGCAACTTCAGCAGCAGTAACCGTTTCTGCTGCTGGTTCTGTTTCTGCTTCCTTTGTAAGATCAGCAGCAGTAACGGTTTCTGCTGCTGTTTCTGTTTCTGCTTCCTTTGTAATATCAGCAGCCTCCTCAGTCTCCCCCTCAACCTTATGCTCATACTCCCCCTCAATGTGTGCATCCTCCATGTTTAGATCTGAGTCTGACTCCCCCTTTTTGGAAGCATCATTGGTAGGGTTTCTTCTCCTAAGGACAAATTGAGCTCTCTTCTTTCTGTGCATCAACTTAGTGATCATCTTCCTTTGCTTCTCAAGCTGTGAGTTTTGAAAGAGGACCACTTTCTTGAGTTCATCAATTTCCTTTTTCTGATCCATGACCTCAATGTTGATATTTGCAATAGTTTCCATCAATTCCTCGTACGTATATCTATCCTCACCCTGTTTAGGAGTTTTTACCTCCCTTAAAGGATCATTGGAAGTTTTAGCAGATGTCTCTTGCCTAGAAAAAGCACTATCTACCCCCTTGGTTTCTTGGCACCTGGGACCTCTGGATGATTTCTCACCCTGAGTTGCCGTGAGGAAGGGCTAAGTTATTTTACCACTGGCCTTCTCTTTGCTAGCAGAAGTAGTGGCAGCCTTGCGACTCACATGCTCAACCTTCTCCTTAGTGAGCACCTTCTTGGGGTTGGGAGACACCCCTGTGGTTTCCCTTTCGATATTCTCCATTGGAGAATGCTCCAACAGAGGGCTTAAAGGCTTCGGGCTCTTAGGAGATACATCAAGGGAAGGAACCTTGTGTACCTTTCTTCTTTCAAACTTTTTGGTTATGGTGGGAGTGGGTCTTTCAAGAATGGACTGAGGGATGTCTTTTGTGATGGAAGGTTGGGATTGGTCATCAGTGGGTGTGTCTAATGAGGGCCTTGACCCTGATGCCATACCTTCATTTGTGTGGGACACAACCATCATTGTAGAGAACAATGGTGTGTCAACTCCTTCCGAGTCCCTAGGAAGTCTCCTCATATTTGAGAAAACCTTCCCTTTAGGGGATTTTGGTACATATACCTCATCAAATAGAGGTATATCCGTCAATTCCTTAGTTATCACTTCTTGAACAAACCTTGGATACATATAAAAACGCTTTTTGGATTCCAGGTTTGCTACAAGATCATTGAAAAGCATTTGAGAAAAATTAAACTTCCTGTTAGTGGCTAAGCAGACTAGAGCATAAGCAATAGTACTGCTAAACTCACTCCATCCAGTAGTTTTCTTTGAAATACAATGCATTAGGGTATGAACAAAGAATCTCCATTGAGTAAAAAACTTTGACTTGTAGAATTTAAAAACTCCAATGGGACCTTCATACCCCATTCTTTGTAAAGTTGAGTATAGTTCTTCATTGGAAATAGAAGTTATACCTGAGGCATCATCCAATCGAAGAGTGATGCGAAGAAGTTCTTCTGAAACTTTCAAGGGTTTGTCACATACCCTTGTTTGGATGACTTTCTGCCCATCTTCGGATTCCACGGTGGCATTGGCCCAGAATTGCGTCTGATGCTCGATGTAGATAGTCGGATTCACCGTTAGGGCATAAGAAATATGAGTGGATTTGAGAAAATCCACAATTTCATGAAATCCTTCGGCCTGCTTCGGCTTCTGAAGCATTGCAATCTCATTATGCTCGTCGACAAACTCCATAATCGTTGTGCTTCCTGAGGATTTGTAAAGAAAACACAGAGATTCTAGGGAGACTAGGTTAGAACGAGAAAGAGAAGAAGTTAATGCGAAGAGTCGTTATGAACTTTGGCGGGCAACCAGGGGTATTTATAGCAGTATTTGCCCTAGATTTTCAAAAGCAGTATTAACGACATAAGCAGTATTAACTGCGAGGCAGTATTAACTACACAAGCAGTATTAACGACTGAGCAGTATTAACGACTGAGCAGTATTAACGACTGAGCAGTATTAACTACACAAGCAGTATTAACGATTGAGCAGTATTAACTACACAAGCAGCATTAACTGCTAAGCAGTATTAACTACTCATTGGCAGTATTAACTGTGCACTAGCAGTATTAACTACTGAGCAGTATTAACTGCAAAGCAGTATTAACCACACCTGCAGTATTAACTACAAAGCAGTATTAACCACAAGGGCAGTATTAACTACTTAGCAGTATTAACTACTTGAACACTGGCAGTAGTAACTCTACACAGGCAGTAGTAACTACACTTACACTTTTCTGCAGTTGGTAATCTGAGGGAAACAAAGGATTCTGAGAAAGAGAGTTAGTAGCACCAAATATATGAAGAAATACAGGTATAAAAACAGAAAGTCATGAATTTATTCTAGGTTGATCATGCCCACACTTGTTACCAAAAAGGTGAATCTACCCACATCAAAAGCTTTTGTGAATAGATCAGCAAACTGGTCATTTGTATGAACTTTAGCAACCTGAATTAATTTCTTTTCATTGCAATCTCTTATAAAGTGATACCTGATCTCTATATGCTTTGTTTTTGAGTGTTTGACTGGATTATTAACAATGCTAATAACACTGTTGTTATCAATGAAGATTGAAGTGTGAAGAAATGTTACCCCATAGTCCAACATCTGATTCTGAATCCATAGAACCTGAGAGCAGCAGCTTGCAGCAGCTATGTACTCAGCCTCTGTGGTAGATAAGGACACTGTGGTTTGTTTCCTACACTGCCAAGATACTAGTCTTGTACCCAAAAACTGACATCCACCTGAAGTAGATTTCCTATCCATGTTAGCTCCACCCAAGTCACTATCTGAGTATGCAAGCAAGTCAAAAGATGATTCATAAGGATACCAGAGACCTAGTCTAGGTTGCCCTCTTAGGTATCTGAAAATTCTCTTGACTGCATGAAGATGAGATTGCTTTGGTGTAACTTGAAATCTGGCACAAACACAAACTGAAAACATAATATCTGGTCTAGAGGCTGTGAGATACATGAGAGATCCAATCATTGATCTGTAATGATGGACATCCACATCCTCCCCCTCAAGATCAGCAGTGAGCTGTTTGTGTGTCTCCATAGGTGTGCTTGCTGGCTTTGAGTCTGATAAACCAAACTTGTCCAGGATGTCTTTCACATACTTGGATTGACTAATAAAAATCCCATCTTTCCTTTGTTTTACCTGAAGCCCAAGAAAGAAAGTAAGTTCTCCCATGGAACTCATCTTGAAGCTTTTGTGCATTAACTCCTCAAACTCTTTACACATTTGATCATTGGTGGATCCAAAGATGATGTCATCCACATAGATCTGAACAAGTAATGTGTCTTTCTTTCTCCTCTTGATAAACAGGGTTTTGTCAATTACTCCTCTTTCAAAGTCATTTTTCAAGAGATAGGTAGACAGGGTGTCATACCATGCTCTTGGGGCTTGATGCAAACCATAAAGAGCCTTCTTCAACTTGTATACTCTGTCAGGGTGCAATGGATTCTCAAATCCAGGGGGTTGACAGACATATACTTCTTCCTCAATACTTCCATACAGAAATGCACTTTTGACATCCATTTGGTACACTTTGAACTTCATGTATGAGGCATAGGCTAGAAATAACCTGATTGCTTCAATCCTTGCTACAGGAGCAAAGACTTCCTCATAATCTATTCCTTCTTCCTGAGTGTACCCTTGTGCAACCAGTCTAGCTTTGTTTCTGATCACAATCCCTCTGTCATCCTTCTTGTTCCTAAAAATCCACTTGGTGCCAATTGCTCTATGACCTTTTGGAAGGTCTACCAAGTCCCAAACATCCTGTAATTTGAACTGTAGCAGCTCCTCTTGCATTGCCTCTATCCAGCTTGGGTCTTTCATAGCATCATAAGCCTTTTTGGGCTCAATCTGGGATAGAAAGCAAGTAAGAACAGTGTTAACTGTATTTTGCTGCTCTTGCAACTCTTGGAGTCTGCTTTGCTTTCTAGTCATCATGGGAGATGCAATATCTCCAATCACCAACTCAGGAGGATGATTTTTCTGAGTTCTTGTTGGATGACCAGCTTCCTCTTGTATGTTCTCATCCAGATTTGACTCATTTAATTCTGGATTTGTTTCTGCTTCTTCAGTCACCTCAGATTCTCTGGAATTTGGACCTGAAGACTGATTTTCCTCTGCTCTCCTCTCTTCTTCATTCTGAATAGGTTCAGTCTCCTCTTGTTGTTCACAGAATTCAACAGGATCAATGGAAGGGAGTGGAAATATCACATATTGAATTCTGTGTTCTGATGTTGGTGTATCCCTTTGTCCTGCATATACATCACTACTGAAACCCAAAGAATTAGTGAGTGAATCAATGTCAAATAGCCAATTAGGACCTGAACCAATAGGATTTGGTGTGTTCTCATTGCATTTGACATTGTCACTTTCTTCAATTATTCTAGAAGAGGTATTAAAAACTCTGTAGGCCTTACTCTGAGATGAATACCCAACAAGAAAACCATCATCTGCTTTGCTATCAAACTTACCTAAGTGAGATTTGGTATTGAGAATAGTACAAGGACATCCAAATGGTTTGAAAAATCCAATATATGGTTTCTTTTTATGGAAAAGCTCATAAGGTGTCTTGTTTTTAGGCTTTACAACTAAAACTCTGTTTTGAACATAGCAGGCAGTATTAACTGCTTCTGCCCAAAAAGTAATTGGTAACTTTGAATCAGCTAACAGAGATCTAGCAGCCTCAATCAGTGTCCTATTCCTTCTCTCAGCAACACCATTTTGTTGTGGAGTCCTAGGAGCACTGTATTGTCTCTCAATTCCTTTTTCTTCACAAAGGTGTTTAGATCAAAAATTTTAAACTCAGTTCCATTATCTGATCTAATGACTTTCACTCTTTGATTTGATTGGTTTTCAATTTTGAGAATAAAAGATTTGATCAGTCCACTTGTTTCATCTTTAGTTCTCAGAAAGTATACCCAAGTAAATCTAGAATAATCATCAACAATAACTAAGCAGTATGATTTCTTGCCAATACTCATCACATTAGTAGGACCAAACAGATCCATATGTAACAGTTGAAGAGGATTTGAGATAGTGTTTATCTCTTTGGTCTTATGAGAAGTTTTGTGTTGTTTGCCTTTGAGACAAGCAACACAATGATCATCACATGAATAGACTTTGGATGGCAAACCCCTTACAAGGTTATTCTTAACAAGTTTATTCATTGTTTTAAAGTTCATGTGACACATCCTTCTGTGCCAAAGTGATGATTCATCCAAAGAAGCTTTTGAAACTAAACAATTTAGGGATGAATCAGATGAAACACTTTCCAAATCTAAACAATATACATTATCCTTCCTAGGAGTTCTCAGAAGTATCATGTTTTCATCAACCACTTTGTATCCAGGAGCAAGGATAATACATTCAGAATCAGTAAAAAATATGCTATGCTTCTTGTCACAAACCTGTGATACACTTAACAGGTTGTATCTCAATTGCTCAACATAGTACACATCTTCAAAGGTCATCTTACCTTTTGAAACATCACCCTTACCACTTATCTTTCCACCAGCAGGATTATTCCCAAATGCAACATGTCCTCCATCAATCTTTTTGAAATTTTTGAGGCAGGCCATGTTACCTGTCATGTGCCTGGAGCAACCACTATCAACATGCCAAATGCTCTTCCCCTTGAGCTGTTGGTTACCCTGCACATTAAGATAAATCAGTTAGTTTTGTTGGGAACCCAAGCCGAAGTGGTCTTGGGTCTCCCTTGCTCATCAAAGTACTTGCACTTGGTTTTGATGAGATTTTCAACCTTAAGTACTGCAGTACTGGAGTACTTTGTCAATATGATTGGTTTAGCAGCACTAGAAGCAGTATTAACCTCAGAAGTACTAACAGTGCTAGCAGTACTAACACTGGGAGCAACAGTATCGTTAGCAGCACTATCAATACTAGCAGCAGTATCAGCAGTACTAATAGAGTTAGCAGTATTAACAGAGTTAACACTGCTAGAAGCAGTATTAACAGAGTTAACACTGCTAGCAGCAGTATTATCTGAATAGGAAGTACTAACAGTGTTAGCAGCACTAATACTGCTAACAGCACTAACTTTTGAAGAATTACTAGCAGTATTAACACTGCTAGCAGCACTAACTCTTGAAGAAGTACTAACAGTGTTAGCAGTACTAACACTGCTAGCAGCAGTAACTTTTGAAGAATTACTAGCAGTATTAACACTGCTAGCAGCACTAACTCTTGAAGAAGTACTAACAGTGTTAGCAGTACTAACACTGCTAGCAGCAGTATTATTTTTAGTGCCTTTTGTAACCCACATTGTAACACATTCCTTTTCAGGCTTTTTCTTCATGTGGCTTTTTGGTTCAGCTTGTTTCTTAGCCACATTTGTTCTTGTAGGCTTCCTATAGCCAGAAGGTTTTTGATAACTTCTTTGAAAACTTCTCTTTTGGTTAATAGGATTGAAGAAACAGTATTTGGCAAGATGATTCAGTTTGCCACAAATAAAGCAAGGTTTTGGTCTGTTAATCTTTTGCAGATCAACTCCTTGCCTTAGTGCCCACTGGTTATTCCAGTTCCTTTGATTTCCCCTCTTATTATCATGTTTTTGGGGCTGATACTCTTGAGATTTCCTGCAAGAACACTGTTCACAAGCATTAGAGTTCACAACAGTGGTCTGTGTATAATGAACTCCCTTTCCCTTGTCAGTCCTTTTTATCTCATTGTTTTTGACACATGGACTTTCACATTCCTCATCAGATCCTATTTTGTCAGTCTCATCCTCAACAACTACTTCATCTAATGGATCTACTTCAGTGGCTCCTTTAGGTAAGTCCTTCCTATCCTTGGTTTCTAATAGGTCTGACTTAGGAGGGATGTAGTTGTTGTTGTAGGGTGGGGGAGTGGCATTATACCCTAGGCCTGTTTTCATCTTACCATGGACTTGAGCATTGATTATTGTGTCCATGGCTTTAGAAGCTTTTGAAAACTTTTCAACATCAGCTGTAACTTTCTTAAGTTCTTCTTTTAATTTTTCACACTCTTCCCTAGACTCTTTCAGTTGGAACTCCAGACCACCTTTTTCCCACTTCCAGTAGTTAGTATCATATGAGTGTTGAAGTTCATTGGCTTGAAAGGCCCTAATCTGTTCTTCAAACCTCTCAACAATCAACACATAGTCTCTTCTATCCTTTTCTAATCTTTTAAGATCATCACACATACCCTGGTTGTGATCTCTATACCTTTTAACAGTATCTATACAAGCTTGAGTACAGAGATTAGATTTTACCTCAGTGGGAAGATCTGAAACTTCAGCCATAAGTGCTTGATTTTGGATGGCTTCTTCTGCTTGGTCACTCCAGTCAAATCCCATTCCTTGTTGAGAAACAAGAGCTTGAATGGAGCTTCTGTTTTGATTGGAACTTCCAGCCTGAGTTTGTTGATGGCTGTTGTAAGATGTTCCTCCTCTGCATTCCCTGGCAAAGTGTCCCATCTTGTGACACTTGTAGCATTCAACTTTGGATTTGTCAAATCCAGCACCATCCTCTCTTCTTTGGGAAACATTGTTTCTCCCTGTCCTCTTAATGAATCTCTTCACTCTCATAGACAGCATAGCCATTTGCCACTTTATATCCATCTCTTCAAGATCATCAGCATTAACCTGTTCTAAATCATCATTAATCAAAGAGGAATTTATATGACTGGAAAAGAAAGCTTCTAGTACTGTATCTTTGGACTTTTCCTGATTGACTGAACCAGCAGCACTAACTGAACCAGCAGTACTAACTGATTCATGGTTAGCAGTAGAATCAGGTGATGCTGAAAGAAGTGCAGCATTATGAACATATCCAGAGGGCTTCTTTTTGGCTTCAACCTCTGATTCAAATACTCTAAGATCATTGTACAGATCATCAAGTTCCTTATCTTCCAGTTGATCATTCTGTCTGAAGGACACAGTGTACATTGTCCATTCTTCACCCAATGATCTTAAGAACTTCCTGTTGACATCATCAGCCTCCATCTTGACTCCTACAGTGGCTAATTCTCCAATCAGCTTATTAAATCTATCAAACGTTTGAGTCATGGACTCATTCTTGGTAGAAGTAAAGTTTTCATACTGCTGCTTGAGAATTGCCTTTTGATTTCTCTTTGTGCTTTTGGTGCCAGTAAATCTTTTCTCCAAAGCATTCCATAGAATCTGAGCATCAGTGCAGTGATGGAATTGATGTTGATACTCATTGGGAATAGCCAAAAGCAGGGTGCTTAAGGCCTTCATCTCTGTTTGTCTGACTTTCCTCTCTGCATCAGTCTTTGGAGGAGGTCTTTTGCCATCTGGTCCAGTTCTTCCTTCAGCACATGGACCATTCTCAATGATATCCCAGATGGAATAATCAGTAAGCAGAATGTACTGCTTGATTCTAATTTTCCACATGTCAAATTCATTGGGTCTGAGCATGGGTACTTTAGATACAAGAGTACTGTTTGATTCAAAAGAATTTTCCATAATGACTGTAGAATTCTAAGAAACACAAGCTCTGATACCACTTGTCAGGATCGAATCTTAACAAGACAATAAACACTTAGAATTCAGAATTAAAGAATCTGCGGAAAAGAACTTTAATTCTCACAATGAAGAACAATGTAACAGAAAATTCACCACTTTTTGTATTCACTGTTTCGAATCACAATATTAACAACCAAACCTCAATCTTGTTGAACAGGCTCAACAAGACGACTTCTACTTCTCTAGAAATAGGGTTCTAAAACCTTGAGGTTAATTCTCTCTGAAAACGATATCGAATTCTATTTCACACGTATATCAACTCATCTATCGTGTATTTACTAATAGCTATCTATCAATACTATTTATACAAAAGTAATTACAAGATAACTATCAAAAAGTAACTTGATCTTCTAAATCTTCGTTAAACATATCTTGATCAATTCCTTCTTTGTCTCCAAAAGTATCGCATACCAATCTTAACAAACTCAGCAGTATTAACCTTTATTCTTCATAAGCAGTACTAACACTTTTCAGCAGTAGTAATATACCAGCAGTATTAACTTTGTTCAGCAGCATTAATGATGTACCAGCAGTAGTAACTTTGACAAGCAGTACTAATGATGTACCAGCAGTAGTAACTTTGACAAGCAGTACTAACCTCACATAAGCAGTATTAATAATGTTCCAGCAGTATTAATATCTCAGCAGTACTAACCTTGAACTAGCAGTAGTATCTTTGTTCTGGCAGCACTAACATTGATCTGGCAGTACTAACTTGATCTGGCAGTACTAACTTGATCTGGCAGTAGTAATGTTGTTCTGGCAGTACTAACCATACTTAGCATATCTTCAGTTCCCAACAGTACTGCATAATGTTTATGATATTTAAAAGCTTATGCATGTCATTTATGTATTACAGGCAAGACAAAGTAAAGAGAAACATAAAGTGGTGAAAAGTGTGAGAAGTGCTTTTAAACAGTTGATCACTTTTAATCAAATACCCTCCCATGAATTGCAGTTTAAAATGGAATTAATTAGGTGTCACGATACATCTTATCTCGGTACATCTCATCCTAATGTTCCTACATTTCTCATCCAGCAGTTGATAACTACTTCTTACAAAATTTGGCACTTCTCACGAACCCAACAACTTTCGATAATAAGCAAATGAAAACTAATGTTTAGTACACTTCCACATGTTTAGTAGTTTTCGATAACAATATATCAAAAATGATGTAATAAAGTGTTGTTGTAATATATATATATATATATATATATATATAGAGAGAGAGAGAGAGAGGGGAGAGGGGAGAGGTTTAAGGAAAAACCTCAAATAAATGGAAAACTAAAAAACACTTTATCAACCGTTAGATCAGATGATCTGATGGATGTGATTAGACGGACGGTTACAACAATATTAATTAAATAAAAAACCTCACCCCCCTATTTTTTATTCGAAAAAAGACGAAAATAAACAAAATTCAAACGAAATAAATTACACCAAATAAATGATCATACTTTTCTCGTTAATTTGACATCCATATTGATATACTTTTTCCTCCGTATATATATATATATATATATATATATATATATATATAGGGGTGGGTTCAAATAAAAACCAAATTTCAGTTGTAAACGTGAGGACAAACCACAGTCATTGATTAAAAAATCGGAGATCAAATCAATGAATAAAAAACACGGTGGCAATTTTGTAAATAACTTGAAAACTATGTCCATGGCTTAGTGAATTTTTAGCGCGCAGGGGTAAAATTGGAATCAGCCCTCTTTTGTTGACTTTTTATTTTCTTTTTTAATTAAAAAACTTTTACCCCCTTAAATTTTAAAATAAATTATCTCAAAAACTACTAACATTTTAATCAAACAAATTACATCAAAAAAACGAGAATTTCGTGCTCTTCGATATGACATCCATCATGATATAGTTTTTTTTCGATTTAACCGTTTTTTAAGTGAAATCGTGTATATATGTTATATTCAGACTGAATATAACACATATTCAAACTGAATATGTGTTATATTCAGTCTGAATATGTGTTATATTCGGTCAGCAACTATCCCCTCTCTTATAATAGGGGTCAGAGATTATATCCTGATATTTTCCCCCTTTTATCCTCCATACCTCCCTTATTTATTTCACGACCCACTTTGAAGAATCATCACCCATCAGTCTTCTACTCTTCTCTTCAATTGCTCATCCACCTGCATATTCCATTGATTGATTGCTTCTCCTTTCGTAGAAGGTAGTAGTTATCGTTTATCTGTGTTTTTTCCTTCAGTCGGTCGCCACACCACTGTCAATCACTACCTCCATCTCCGACATCAGGTACACAACTTTCTGATTCATTTATAATTTAGGGTTCTCGATTTGGGGTTTTCACCTACCATATTTTCCCATCAATGAAGCACTTGAACAATTTTTCATTAATGAATTGATGGACATTAAACACAGATAAAAAAAATTAGATGCTATCGATCATTTTTCAATTTTTCATTAATGAATTTGGGGTTTTCACCTACCATCTTTTATGGCATATTTAATGCTATCGTCATTATTAAAGATGGTGGGATAGCACACAGAATAAAAAAATTTAGACCATTTAACCTAAAACCAAATCATGTAAACACTTTAACCATATCTAGTACAAAGTGTTGTAGGCTGCTACTAATTTCACTTTTATGAAGCAGTAGATATGGGTCTGTTTTGTTTTCATCAGCAACTATGTTTTTTTTGTTTCATAAGTAGAATTTGTCTGTGATGCGGTTTGCATTAGCTAGTGGCATATTTTGTTTATTTGGGTTTGGTTTCGTCAGTAGGTTTGGTTTAATTAATAGAATTTGTATGTGGTGCAGTTTGCATTGTTTATTTGAGTTTGGTTTCATGAATAGCTTCCTGTTTTGGTTTCTATCAATAGCTACTTGTTTGTTTGGTTTGGGTTTGGTTTCATGAATAGCTTCCTGCCTTGGTTTCATGAATAGCTTCCTGTTTTTTTTGTGTATATATATATATATATATATATATATATATATATATATATATATTGTAGGATTGCATTATTTAAACCCAAAAAAAGAGCAAACGAGTAAACCGATACATGCTTTAATATAACACATATTCAGTCTGAATATGTGTTATATTCAGACTGAATATAACACATATTCAGTCTGAATATAACACATATTCAAACTGATGTATTTATATCAAAGAAAGGTAAGCATGAAAATGAGGTTTGAATAAACAAAAATGGTGTAATTATTCAAAAGGTCCTCCTAAACTACCCATCATCGAGGCTTCTGATCCATATACATTCTGCTGCTCATCATCCAGTATTCTCCTCCATTAAAAGGTGTACCCCATTGACAAACATCATACTTGCACAGTTAACATTTAATGGAACATAATAAACGAAATCAAATACGAGATCTTGGTTACTTGAATGATCATAATAGATCACTTGCAGAGGGGCATGCTAAAATGATTCCCGTTTGAGTTTTAATTTATTCCTAAGTTCATAATCTTTTATATATATATATATATAGTGGTTTGTATAGTTTGTTAGAATTGTTTGGTTTACAATTGAAACGCACAATATATATATATATATATATATATATATATATATATATATATATATATATATATATATATATTTATATATATATATATATATATATATATATAGAGAGAGGGAGGTTCAAAGAAAAACCTCAAAAAACGAAAAACTGAAGAACACATATAAATACATCAGTCTGAATATGTGTTATATTCAGTCTGAATATGTGTTATATTCAGTCTGAATATGTGTTATATTCAGACTGAATATGTGTTATATTCAGACTGAATATGTGTTATATTCAGTCTGAATATGTGTTACATTCAGACTGAATAAAGGTAGATATTCAAAACGAATAAATGTTTAAATTTTGTACCTTTATTCAGTCTGAATAACTCTATATATTCAGACTGAATAAAGGTAAATATTCAAAACTGAATAAATGTACCTTTATTCACTCTGAATATAACACATATACACGATTTCACGTAAAACGGTTAAAACGAAGAAAAAAAACTATATCATGATGGATGTCATATCGAAGAGCACGAAATTCTCGTTTTTTTGATGTAAGTTGTTTGATTAAAATGTTAGTAATTTTTGAGATAATTTATTTTAAAATTTAAGGGGGTAAAAGTTTTTTAATTAAAAAAGAAAATAAAAAGTCTATAAAGGATGCGCTCATTCTAATTTGACGAAAATACCCCTAAAGCTGAATTTTAGGAATGGCTTAAATATGGCTGCGATCAATGGACGAGATTTGTCCTCATGTTTACAATTGAATTTGAGTTTTCATTTGAACTTTCCTCTATATATATATATATATAGGGAAATGTTCAATAGAGAAGTGCAAATATTTAGAGAAGTAGAGAAGTAAAAAAACACGGGTCCGTTCATATATGAACGTTCATATATAAACAGTCATATATGAACAGTCATATATGAACAGTCATATATGAACGTTCATATATGAACGTTCATATAACAGTCATATATGAACATTCATATATGAACGTTCATATATGAACGTTCATATATAAACAGTCATATATGAACGTTCATATATGAACGTTCATATATAAACAGTCATATATGAACGTTCATAAATGAACGTTCATATAACAGTCATATCTGAACGTTCATATGAACGTTCATATATGACTGTTTATATATGAACGTTCATATATGAACGGACCCGTGTTTTTTTACTTCTCTACTTCTCTAAATATTTGCACTTCTCTATTGAACCTAAGGCTATATATATATATATATATATATATATATATATATATATATATATATATATATATATATATAAAGAGAGAGAGAGAGAGAGAGAGGTGAGTTCATACGAGAACGCTAACTATTTAAGAAAAACAAGAAAACAATCGCTATGTACAAAATCATATATGATTCAAGTACAAAATCATATATGATTACGCGACATTTCCCGTCACTTTAAGTCGCGACCAAAGTTGCGTGTATCCAGTTTTTGCAGTTAATGTACAATCACATGATTTGTTGTTTTCTTGTTTTCTTAAATAATTAACGTTCTCGTTTTGTTAACCCTATTTTTTGTATTAACTTTATGAACCTAATCTCATCTATCGATATTAAAATAGACGGTTGAGATAAAAACAATCAAAACAATAATTACATTTTGGAGTCAATGATTAGTAATGACATTGAACATTTGAGATTCCAAATCCCTCCGAATCCAAATTCCTCTGAATCCAAATCCAAATCCTTACGTGAAATCTAATCCATTCCAATACATTCCCACAAACCAAACGCACCCTTAGTGTTTAGGGGCATTTGAGGAAATTATCTCAAAACCTTTTTATTTTTATTTTTATCATTGCACAATTGAACACATATGACACTAAAGTTAAACTACATTGACACCTTACTGTCAGCTTCATATAGGTCTCAACCATGTTATTGTAACACCCTCGAATTTGAAAAGAATAACTAAATAAAATTTTTGATAACACATCCAAAATAATAGAATTTCCTTCTATAAACCAATACGAGAAATACCTCAACAATTATAATCCAAGTCTTAATACAAATGCTAAGTTCACATCGGGTGTTACTTAACTCAAGTACAAAATGTTATTCCCCAAAAACCAATGCGGAACACTTTACTTAACCAATTCACCTCTCAAGCACACTACTAGCACTCGACCTTTCGCAGTGTCACTAGGACTACTCCCAACCTGAACCTGTTGCACATGCCGACAAATAAAAAGGGTTAGGCTAACGCCTAGTGAGTTCAAGAGTTTATAACATGATTTAAATAATTTTTTGAATGAAAGTTTGTGACATAAATTATGATTTCCAAAAGAGTTTATGAGAAGGATGTAAATGACTCATTTTCCAACGCACACAAAATCTATGAGAGAAGTTCCCAAAATGTATAAAGCGTTTTCCAAAATGAATTCCCATCTCAAAACGTGAATAAATCCATATTATGTGAAACCTTCAAACACGGTTGATGACATAATACTCAACCCATAAATCATGGAAGAACAATCCATATACATATAATACTTCACCAAAAACATGATACGAACCTATACTCACACGAACGTAAAATGTAATGAAGTCCAAATACCATAAAAATGGAAATGACCTGCTTCATTCAACTTTAATATACATGGAGGAAAATCCAATATTAAAGTCATCAATTGCAGTCAATCACACAAGACCAACGATAATAAAACAAGGACACATAATATCCCAAGTAATGTTGGCCGACGACGGGGGAGACCCGTTCCATTGAGAGTGGGGGAACACAAAAGTATGTCACTCATACAATGTTAATCGTACGACACTTCACGACATAAAAGCCTAAGTGTCCCATACGACGCCTTTCAAGACACACCCAAAAAGACAGCTGACCTTAGCGGAATATTACCAAAAATGCCACCAAAGGCTCGACACAAGCGGGGATACAACCATGGCATTGCCCCGACATGGCGAAGGTCATAAACGCCCGTCAATCATACCTGATAGCTCAACCGGACTCGGCCCTCCTAGTATACCCTTGAAAAGTAAAGGTCATAAAACATGGGGCCCGATCAAATCCTGCGACACGTAGTAGACCATCAAATAAAGACTGACTTACGTGCCTATGGATCCAATGAAACACAGTCTACAATAACATGCCCATCCCGGAATGACTAAAGCATCCGAGCATGTAAATATCAATAATGTGCAATAATATGCAATATGTTGCAATAAATGCAAACCATAAATAAGACTCCACATTGAGCCATCAAAACCGGACAAAATGTCCCCAAGACTTCCTTAAAGTCAAAACCGAGCAAAATGCCCAAAACCCATTAGACCCATAAATAACGGTCCTCAAAATATGAAATGCATTTAAACATTGTTTAGGTAAACATATACCACAAAATCATCATTAACCCAAAACACGTCACGGATTAACACAAATGGGTTCCCCAAAATGGGCTCATACTCTTATAACTCTCAAAACGACTCATGACACGAAAACGTGCATTTTCTCAAATGGTTTATGAAAATCAATTACACCAACATGATTAAACCATTGAATAAACTCTAATTGAGCAATAAATCATTTAAGGACATATTTATGATTTCTACATATCAAAATATCCCAAAATCCCAAATATGGGTGTTTTACAAAATTTATAAAGTTAAACACTTCGAAAGGGTTAAACTCATCAAATAACTCAACAATTGATAATTTCAAGTAAAACACACAAATACTTGGAAAATAACATTTTTGGCATGTACAACGTTTTCGCAAATTAACTTGAACTCACCTTGCTAGATTTAGGCTAAATCTAGATTTTCCCCAAACGTAAGCTCCTTTGAAGAAACGCGAATCCTCAAGCCAAATCCTCCAGAAACCTAGATCCATAAGTTTCCAATCATCAATAACCAAATCCAACCATGTAGAATCATTTCCCAAACATTTTTCATCAAAATCCCAACTTATACCAAAACCCTAATTTCATAGATGAAGAAGGAGAAAGTTTCCTTAACCAAGCATAACCAAAATCACCCCAATAAAGCCCACAATAGAAATAGAAGATGAAATCAACAAAACCCTAGCTTTTGGGTAGAGAGAGGTTACCTTCATCACTTGAATCCTCCAAATTAAAGCTCCTAGTCTCCACAAAAGCTTCAAGCTTCCATATCTTCAACAATGGTGAAAATGGGTTTGATTTGAGTGGAGAAGATGAAGATGAGAAGGGAGGATTTAGGGCTTTCCTTGGGAGAGAATCGGTTTAGAGAGAGAGAGAGAGAGGAAACTGATTTGGGGTTTTGAAATGAAGTGAGGGGAGAGAGAGGGAAAAGTCTTAAAAGCTAACAAAATATCTCATCAGATGCATCGCGGACGTCCGGCTAGAAGCCATGCGGACGTCCGGCCTTGCCTTGACCGAAATCCCAATTTTCTCTGTTGCTTCCGCGGACTTTCGTGCTGACGCGGACGTCCGGCCCTGCGCCCATGCGGATGTCCGCAAGTCCGAAATTTAGTTTTTCAATTTTCGGGGTGTTACAATCCTCCCAACCTTAGAATGATTTTGTCCTCGAAGTCTAGATCCTTACAACAAAAGGCTATCTAACTCAACACCGACCATGTTCCAATAGCTTCTAACTGGAATCTAAATTCTCCCACGCAGACTGCTATGACAAACCTCAAGCAAACCCTTACCAACAATGTCCTCTCAGGTACATTGTACTTATGTCTGGGTGAACGCTCCATCTACTGGAATAACTCCCAACCAGACGACTTCGGTTGTCTCCCTACCTTAGGTGTTCCATACTTCCCCAATGGCAGATTCGAACTCCCAGTCAATCCATGTCCACATGCTCTTAGATTTTCTCTCCAAACCCAATTGCTCCCACTGCTGACTGTCGCTTAATTCTAACGAGCCCTAATAGACTCCAAAACTTGCGGTCGTTACTGACCCTTCGATTATACAACTCCAAGAATTCGTACAAATATTAATCACTCAATCGATAGATTCTTTCACCAATCAAGGAAGGTCGTCCTACTAAATTCCACTTATTACCATATGAACTTCTTAAAATCGCTACAAACGATACGATCGTCCCTTAAGATTGGACTAAAACACTCCAAATACGCTAGCGGTTCTTGACCTCGAACCCAAAAGTTGACACCTAGTCATTGTTTGGGTAAAACATCACACCTCACGACCGACGCTAGGAAACTCAGATGACATTTCCACAAGACCACTCTTATATTAAGATAAGGTCTTACAAGACATTTACAGACGTATGCTCGGTCGTATATTTTTATGCTGGTCGTACGTTCCGTACGACCGACGTATGGGACTTAAGACGGTCGTACGATTACACTAACCGTTAACAGTCAAACCCGTTTCTTTTGTTCATTAATGTAGGTCTACGAGAATTCATGGTGCGAGCAATCAGTAACGATCAGGTCATCAATGGCATTCAGAGCCCGACAGCGGTTACAAAGTGCACCATAATGACACCTTTAATGACCAGCGAAAGCTATTTAAAGGCCTGTGCTGCAACCGAAATGAGCATCTGTTCTGAAATCTACTCCAAGCTATTTCGCTCTGCTCCATCTATTTTCTAAGCAATTCTACACCAGAAACGTAGTAATTCGCAAGGCATTCGAACGAATATCGCTGAAGCATCTTCGCACGACAGCAGTTCGAACCGCACGACAGCAGTTTGTTTCGCACGTTTAACGCACGACACACGTCATTTGCACACGACTAAGTTTATATTTACACTCATTTGTAATCTGTTGTACACAAAACACCTGTTACAAAAGGACTTTCGCCCCTGTTTGGCGAATATAGTGCACCGTCGACTCCCACAAGTCGACCGCGGTTTTTTCCCTCGTTTTGGGGTTTTCCGCGTCACCAAATCTCTTGTCTTGTTTACTTTTTCCTGTGATTGTGTTGCTTGGCCTTGAGATACGTTTCTTTAGTTGTTAAAAGTCCACATCAACCTTAAGTTGTGCTTTTGTGCGATTTTTGGCATTAACAGTTTGACGCCATCCGTGGGACCCCGTCTAGAGAAAATCTCAAGCCAACGCATATATCGCTCTAACGATTTTGCAAAGTTTTTGTTGTTTTCAGGTAAATGGCAAATTACCAAGATCCCATGATTCAATTGCAGTCAGAATTGAATGCGGCTCGAAGTCAGATCCAAGCTCTGCATGAGCATAATCAGAAAGCAGCCGCGGAGATCGCTTCTCTGAGGAATCCAGCAATGGGCAATTCCTCTAGTCCTCGGAATGGGGCAATAGGCAACTCCTTTGGACCTCAGAATGGTCCTCGACCTATGGGTGTACCTATCATCAGGCCCCAATTTCAGACAGGTCCAGATCCATTCGTCAACAATCCGGGTCTAGGACCATTTGCCAACAATTCAGGTCCAGGTCCATTCGCCAATAACCCAGGATCGGGTCCATTCGCCAATAACTCAGGTCCGGGGCCATTTGTCAATAATCCTCATCAAGGGCAATATCCCCCTCAGCACCTGAGACCGCCACCTTTGCATAATGGAGCCACGCCATACTTCGTCCCTCTCAACGGGGACGCCAATGGTTCTTCTTATGGAAACGGTACGGCGACGGCTACACATTCAGGCGTCAACCCTCAAACGGGTGTAAATTCTGATCCTAATGACGCCGTCGCCCAGCGACTCAAGTTATTGGAGGATCAGAACGAGAAGATGTTGTCGCTACTCTCCAAGCTACCAGGCGCCGCCGTCCCTGTCGACGTCGAACCCCGCACAGGATTTCAAGCGTCGCCTTTCGTTGACGCGATAGCAACAGTTGACGTCCCAAAGAAATACAACATTCCTGCTTTTACTCCTAAATATTCAGGAATAAATGATCCGACAGAGCATATTGCACAATACAAGCAGTTAATGTGGACAGTATCAATCCCACAACAATACCAAGAGGTGTGCATGTGCAAAAGCTTCGGGGCGACTCTTATAGGTCCTGCTCTCCAATGGTTGATCAACCTCAAGCCCAAGTCCATTAGCAACTTCGCAGAATTGGTTAACCAGTTCTCGCAACAATTCGCTAGCAGTCGCAAGATGGAGAAGCAGACCAGCGACCTATATTACGTCGTCCAGAAGTCCCGAGAATCCATCCGTAGTTATTTCAACCGCCTTAACGCAGAAATGATAAGCATTCGAAATTGTGACGTCAAAGCTTACAAGCGCGGTCTTGACGACAACACCACAGGACTGTACGTCGACCTTACAAAATATCCTCCAGAGAATTTTGAAGACGTACGAGCTAGGACTCTAGCTTACATGAGGGTCGAAGACGACCTAGTCTTCCGTCGTAAGCACTCCACTGATAAAAAGGCACTCGGGATCAAGAAACCAGATTTCAAATCCAAACCGAGTGTCAAGTCAGAGCCGTCGCGCCAAATATCAAACGTTCGGTTCGATGAGAAAAAGAACAATCCTACGTCGTGATCCCCTCAATATCCTAAGATCCCCTCTTATGGATTCAAAGGGACGATGAAAGAGCTAGTCGACGCTCTCAGAAACGTTCAGTCGTCTGTCCGATGGCCCAAGAAAAGTGATAAAGATGACGATAAGAAGGACAAGACCAAATGGTGCGATTTCCATAGCGACCATGGTCACACGACAGATAACTGCCTTGCTTTGCAGAAGGAGTTAGCCTGGATCGTCCCCAAAGGTCATCTGCAAGGCTTGATCAATAAAGAATCTACGCCAGTCGATAACGTAAGACCCGAATCCCCCGTCCATGAAAAAGTCGTTAACTGTGTGACGGGTGGGTCCGACGTCTGTGGTTTAACCTATTAGGCAGCCAAGTGGCATGCCAGTCAATCGTCGAAAGAATACCCCATTCCTCGGTCGTCCCGACCGAAGCAAGAATTAGAGCTGGAGGCAATGCCAATAACGTTCGACCAAGATGACCTTCAGGAAAGTTGGCAAAAGCATCATGATGGTTTGATCATTTAGCTCACTATTGGCAACTGTTCGACCAAGAGAGTATTGGTCGACGGGGGCAGTTCGGCCAATATCGTTTTCCTAAGCACTATCAAAGCTATGCGAATCGATAAATCAGAGATCACCCATCGATCGACGACTCTGATAGGATTCAATGGCGATTCTACCACCACTCTGGGAGAGATCATCCTCCCGGTGTATGCTAAAGGGGTCAACAACATATAACGTTATACTTGGTCGACCTTGGTCCACGACATGAAAGCGGTCCCCTCGACCTATCATCAGACGATTAAATTCCCGACGCCGTGGGGAGTGCAAGAAATCAAAAGCGAGTAGAAGACCTCCCGTGATTGCTATAAAGCATCTGTGAAACCTCAAAGGTGAAACCAACATTGTGGCGACTGTACACGATCTGATCTGATCTATCCTTACACCAGAAAAGGCAAATCCAGAGTATCGTCTTACAGTCACCACAAGGGGGCAGAATGTTGTACCCCATACGACTTTACAGTTTTCAGCGACCAATCGTGGGCATAGATATAGCTCACGACTCGGGGGCAATCAGACCCCACGACGAAATGATAAACTTCACCAGGTACGTAACGCCCGTCAACGGCACTCAGGTACGACATACCAACCTTCCAAAGTTTTATTTACGTCCTTAATTCCACGACCCTTCATAAGGTAAGGAATGGACATCCTGCCCCCATGGCAAGAAGTTTCTTCTGCTAGTCTTTCCAAATCATTCCTTTGAACGGACAGAAGTAGACGCCTACTCCCAGATTCAGGACTGAAAGGTCCTCTCTTCTATCCAAACTAACATTCTATGCAGATTTGGAATCCCTTCCGAAATCATATACGACAACGATCCTTAAATGAGCGTACGTCCGAAGATCGTGGTGTCGAATCTACGACTGCACCCCCACGTAGCTGGATTATAGTGCTTTTATTTCCTTTTTTGCTTTCGATTTACTTCGACGAACGATTACTGACTTAAGCATCGAAGGGTCGTTGGTCAAACCAACGACCACCCCTGGATCTTATATTGCAGGATTCGCAGGATCACACGAACGTCAGTCTTACGATCTATATCGTGAGAAGATAAAGTCATGACTCATACGACGAGAACTGAATCTTACAATTTAGAACACAGATCTTATGATCACCACAGGTTCTACAGTGAGAAGCCAGTCTCTAAGACTTGCATGTCACAAAAAGGAATCTTATGATTCATTACACGAGTCTTGTGATCTTCACAAGTATCCTTTAAGTTAAGTGCCGGAACCAAAGTCTTATGACTTGAGTCCCATACTTAAAGTATTTGCGGCCCAGTCGCCTGACTACTCCCAATGTTATATGTACCCGTATCATGCGATTCTACGTTCGCTTTACTATTTTCTATACTAGTTTATTTTGTTTATTTACAACAAAGTAAAACACACGGTATAAAGAAAAATATGCTTGTATTAAATCCAAAGTTAATACAAGAAAAGGCACGACCACCAACGGTCGCCCTGAAAGATAAAGTTACAAAATCTATTGAGGGCCCTGGTCGACTCCACCCTCATCTTCTGCACCACCCGTCTTGGTCTCTGCGGAGTCAGTATCGTCGATCCTATCTTCTTGGTCGAGATCCTCATCGGTCCCGACATGCTCCAGATAGGACGTGACCTCGGCCTCAGCGCCAGCTAAGGGATTTTTCCCCTGTAGGTGACGGCGCATAATCGTCGCCCTGATATTCAGACGGGTCAACGCCTTAAACGAGAGAAGCTTCTCCTCCAAGGCCCCCGTCTTGGCCTCAGCGGCCCTAACCGACAACCTAAGCTCCCCCACTTGTTTTTCGCACATGGCGAGGGATGCCTTAGTCGACGTCACCTCTGCTTCATAAGCAGAGGACCTTTCCAACGTCTCCTTGAGACGATTTTGGAGCTCCTCCTTCTCCAGCAGCGACGTCTCCAAGAGACTCTTGAGATCGTCCACTTGAACGGAGAAAGCCTCCGCCTTGGCCTTAGCCGCCTGTTCCTCCTCTCGAGCTTTACGCTCTTCCTCTTGCGCTCGCTGATTTTTCTCAGAGATGCAAGGATCGACCTTCTAGAGCTCCTCCAGTTGGCCGAAAAGGCACAGTGATGCCTGGAACGCCTGCAGTCGCACGAAAATACACAAGGTAAGTCTAGCTTACTAAAGAAAGGAGGAAACGTACAACGAAAATAAAAAGCTTACCAGGAACGCCATGCCTGCGACGTGAGACCCTGACTCGTCCAGGGTAGCGATCCTTGAACGATGGTAGGAGAAATTTCCCCAAGTTTGGGAAAATCTTCGCCCTATCCAGGACGTCGTCCAGCAGGAAGTCCGACGATAACGGAAAGTTCACCGTCGTGACTTTAGGGGATCCCTCAGTCTGAGGACCTTTCCCCTTCTCCTCCGCAGTGGACGACCTAAGTGGCGTCGTCCTTGGCACGTCCGCATACGTCTTCGCCTTCTCAGGAGTGGAGACCTTCAAAGGCTCTCCACCCGTCGACGACGGTTCCCTCGGAGGAACCGACCTTGTCTTCTTCGCAACCCCGACCCCGAAGTCGGGGGATCCTTCCTCTTTAGCTCCTGGACCTTCTTAGCCAAGGCCAGCTGGGCATCTCTCTTCGCCTTACCCGAAGCCGACTGCATGTCAGAACCACCTGCGAAAAATAAGAAATGTTAGAAATTGTCGTACGACCCGGAGGAGAGTAAAACACGTACGATTAGTAAACACTTACTTGACGAAGTCTCTCGTTGACTTTTTTCTTCAGCCTCTGAAGTCCCGACGGTCGTACGACGGGGAGAGTCAATTAACTCTCCGACCCCACAAGAAAAAAGTCTCGCAACTTTTTCTTGAGAATCAACTGCGGGACCGAACCTCGCAAAATCAATATCTGAAAACAAATGACAAAAAATTAGCGAGAGACAAAACTAAGTACTAAAAGGTGTAGGATAAAACAAAATTTATACCGCTGGTGTTCCACCCAGACGCGACCCAGGAAGTGTCCTCGTCTATACGACCAAGCGTCCGTACACGACCAAGAACATATTTGGCCTTCCACCCACGATCGCGGACCAGGGTATCAGGAACCAACGTATGTCCTCCTCTTAGCCGAGAGGATAAGCTGTAACGGCGATAGTCATCTGACTTCACGTCAAATGCCTTTAGCAGATCACGCACCGTGAAAGGGGCATCCCAATCACTGGTGATCCGGTCGATCTCCTGAAAGATTTGCCAAAACTCGGGCAAGATCTGACCAGGAGATAAGTCAAAGATACCTAAAAACTCTCTGACCAAAGGAGTAAATGGCCACCTAAGACCTATTCTAAAAGGATACTCGTACATGACGAAAAATCCTTCTAAACACTCCGCCGGTCTAAGTTGGTCAGGAGTATACAAGCGGATTTCGACGGGAATACCCGCCGATAACCTAAAGGCTTCCACCTCCTCCTTTTCTTGAAAAGAGCTCGCCGGCTCGGAGGAGACAGAAAAGTCAGGCACATAAATCTGTGCTACGTATAAATCCATAAGGTCCTTAGACGCAGGAACCTTCTTGGCTATTGTTAATGCCAAAAATCGTCCAAAAGGATTACTTAAGGTTGATTGTGGAATTTAACAACTAAAGAAATAAATCTTTTGACAAAGCGTGCGACAAAGACAGAAAATCGTAAAGAGACAAGGATTTTGGTGACGCGGGAAAAACCTCAACGAGGAAAAAACCCACGGATGACTGTGGAAGTCGTTGCTGCACTATGGTCGCCAATCAGGGGTGATGTCCTTATGTTTCTGGTGTCGATCGTACAGAGATTACAATACAGATGGAAGAAAGACTTCGAAATGTAAAGTAACAAGTGTTTTTTAACGTAAAAACAATGTGCGTCGTGTGTAAAAATAAAGTGTCGTGTGTGAACTTTGTGCGTCGAGAGCGATTCTTCGAGAGAGATTTCCTTGTTGTGAATGTTCTTCGGGGTTCAAATGTTCATGTGTTGTCTCTGTGTTGTGTTCGTGTTTTTTCGTGTATGCTCTTCTGTCGTTGTCTTCATTGCTGTTTAATGGACTTTGTCAGTTATAGCCGTTGCTCATCAATGTCATTAATTCCTGCATTAAACATTGAACAAACGTAACAGTCATATTGCACGTTAGTCGGTCGAGGTCGAATGGTCCTACGCGACGGTCGTATGAACGAGACGACGTCATGGTCGAGTGTCGTGAGGTAAATAACTTTCGAGTTCGACTTTAATCAGGAGATAAAGTACTATGATTTTACCTTACTGTAGCAAAGGGGAGTAAGTGTTTTCCTTACCTTGGTCGTGGTCAAGATTGGTGAAATTTTGCCCAAACAGTTTGCCCCCAAAATTTGAAAAAGTGGAGTGGCAAATTCAAATTTCAAAAAGTTTTTTAAATTTTGCTTGTCGGATGTCTAGAGTCGTGACACGTGTCGAATAATCTTTTCAGTTACCTAGGAACTGGATCGGTCCAATTCTAACTGAATGGGAAGTCGAAGGGAGGATAAGGTCGTGACGTCATGCTGACGCACGATTATGCTTAGCAACTGTCATTGCCAGGTGTCGGCGATTTGTGCGGTCATACGAAGAGACAAGGGCGCGTGTCGATAATCAAAGGACTCGACCTGACATGATCGTTTGCATAAATAGAGACCGCGATGGATTTTTTCCTGTTTTCGATTTCAAAGAGAGTTTTAGGAAAAGATTTCTTTCTGGTTTTCTTGTCGGTCTTCGTCCAATCTTTTCTAAACCTGCAAGATACTCCGAATCAGTTAGGATTTTTCACGGTCTAGAGCACCTATATAAGGTACGACCCTTCAGTCTGTGTATGCGTCGCAAATCCATCGCTAGGAAGCCTAGGAAAAACTGGGATATCTGGGGCCTTTCAGAGATACAGACTTGGTTGATGGGGTTAGCAATGTCGACAGAGCCTAGAAGTACCATTCGAAACGAAGAAGATCTTGACGATTTCAGAAGTTTAGCGAGGATTCCTGCGGGGATTACTGTAAGCAAGGCTGGCAAGGTTCGTCCGGAGATGTGTCCCGAAGGGTATGTCATGATCTATGAGTACCCGTTCAAGATAGGCTTCTATTGGCCATACTCACCTCTTGCCAAGGCGTTTATGTGCAAATTCGATCTTTCCCCGGGGCAACTGATGCCCCAGTTCTGGCGCGTCATCCAAGTCATCGAACGACTTATTTTGCACTGGGAGTCTCCCATGAATGTGAGGGACCTACTGACGGCGTACCAGATCAAGAAGGATCATTACCGTCGCTATAGTTTGTTTTCGAGGTACAAGGGCGAATGCACCTTGGTTTTAAAGACTGCAGTCAACGACCGAAAATGGAAGACCAGGTATGTACTCGTGCGAGTGGCGACGCTAGACACTGACAGCGACTGGATTAGGTCTGGTTGGAATATGGGGGTGAGCTTTTTCTAGCCTTTTGTCGTACGTCTCGTGTCACTTTGTTATTTTCTTATGTATAGATATTAATTTTGACAAGGTAAAACCTGACGATGACTCCAAATCTAAGGTCGAGAAGTTTCTGGAGTTTAGCGCTGATGATCGGTCGTATGTCACGCGTCACCTGATAGACGAGGACGACGACAATGTTTTCTTAGGCGATAGAATGAGGATGGGTCGAGGAGAGAAAGAAGAAGAAGAAGAGGAAGAGGAGTCTGAGGAAACCGATTAGGAAGAGAAGGGGGAGGAAACAAAAGTAGAGATAATTGGTAAGTATCCCTTTACTTCCTTCCTGCTCGACCTAGTCTTTCTCTGCTCTTAATCGCACAATTCTTTCTTTTACCATACAGGCGAATCTCGGTCGATGATGACACCTGCAGCTGCCAAGAAGACGGATAAAATCGAACTGGCTCGCAAGGCGAGAGAAAACAGGCAGAAGGATGCCCCGACAACTGGGTCGGGGTTCCTAAAGAGAAAAGAGGTCCCGACAGCTGGGTCGGGACTCCTAAAGAGGACGAGGATGTCCATTCTGAAGGAACCGTCTCTGAGGACGGGCGGCTCATCGAGAGTCGTTTCGCCTGAGAGGGCGAAGGCGTCGACCGTGTGTGTCGAGAAGACTTCTGACACGATCGACGCAAGATCCGTTGATACTGCACAACCGACGAAGATGTCTCCTACTGTCGCGTCAGGCCCTTCGTCGACCGACAAGGGTAAAGGTGCGCATATAGGCTTTGGGGAGGAAAAGACGGTAAACTTTACGTTGTCGTCGGATTTTTTAGAGGATAACGTCTTGGATGAGACGAAATTGTTCCCCCACTTGGGAAAGTATCAGCTATCGTCTTTCAGAGAGCGTTTCAACGGAGTTTCTCTTGAAGATGCGGAGTCCCATGTCGCTGGACTGACATTCATGGTAAGTCTATCTTTCAAGACTTTGTTTTTCGTCTGTTGTCGTTGTCGTGTATTTTGCTAATGTGTTTTCGTATGTTTTCAGACGTTTCAGTCTTCTTTGGCATTGCATACTGAAATGACAAAGATAGATGGCTTAATGGCTTCTGTTATCAAGAAAGAAGATGCATGTTTAGAGAGGGAGAGGTCCGCTCTGGAACGTGAAGAGGCGATGTCAGTGCAACTCGACGATGCTTTGAACGAGTTGGAAGCCGTCGGCCATGCGAGGGATGAGGTGAACTCGCGTCTAAAGGAGTCCTTCTCTTTGATGCACGACCAAAGGGAGGAGTTGGATGGGATGAAGGAATCCTTGGCTGCGAAGGGAAAGGAAGCCGAGGAGTCCAAATCCAAGGTGGCGAGTTTAGAGAAGGAGTTGGAGGAGCTGAGGGATGAGAATAAGTCCCTATTTTCTTTTGCTCGACTTACTGCACATGCGGCGATCATGCGTCGTCACTTATTGGGCAAGAATACTCTGGCCTCGGCGTCAGACGAGTTGGACCTCTTCTACCAGGAGGTCGGGACCGAGAGAGATCTTGATTCGGATGATGAGAAGGAGGTCGAGGAGGAGGAAGATCCCCAGGGCAAGGTATCAGGCAAGGACGCGACCGACACACCTCCTCTGCCTTAGAAAATATCTTTGTTTTATTTTGTTTCCTACTACCTGACCGTTGTTGTTTGGGCAAAAAATCACGTCGCTCGACCGCAACCAGAACAGGTAAGACGTATGATTAAGGACTATATCTTGTATTAAGATAAGGTCTCGACAAAGACCTAGAACACCATTGTCGTCCCTCATAAAAGGTAAGTCGAGAGTTCCTTACGACGCTCGACCATAGCGTCGCCCGATCCGCACGACTATTATATAAGGACGTGCGACTTCGACCAAAGCTAACGTTAACCATGACCGTTTATTAAGTGTTTAATGCAGGAGTAAAAGTCATTAAGGAGCAACGACTATAACCGACGCAATCATTAAACAGCCGGCGACCGTAACGGACGAAGATCATTACTCTGGCGACCGTTTCCAACCGTTAAGGCCATTAAAGGAACATTCATGGATGAAGCTAAGGACGCGAAGACTATAAATATCAAGCTCAATCAACATTTCAACACATCGAATATCCGGCGATTAACAACCGAAGCAATATTCAAGAACACCTGAAGTGAAGAACTATTATTCTAAGTATCGCTCTCGACGCACGACAACAACCCTCGACCAGCAGTTCACACTTTATTTCGTACACGACAAACACCTATTTTTACATTCAAACACTTGTACTTTACATTTCGAAGCATTTTCTTCATTTGTATTGTAATCACTGTGCGATCGACACCAGTATCCAAGGACATCGCCCCTGATTGGCGACCATAGTATAGCGACGACACCCACTGTCGTCCGCAGGTTTTTTCCTCGTTTGAGGTTTTTCCTTCGTCATCAAATCCCTTGTTTCTTTATTTTATTCCTCGTCGCACGTCTCGTCGAAAGATCCTTTATTTAGTTGTTTAAGTCCACATCGACCTTAAGTTGTCCCTTTGGTGCGATTTTTGGCATTAACAGTTTGGCGCCATCCGTGGGACTACATCTAGAGAAAATCCTCGACGAACGTGCATTCTACTAATAGTTTCTTGGAGTTTCTTCTGTTTTCTGTCGCGGGAAAATGGCGGATAACGGGAATCCAGAACAAGCCGTTATACCAGTACACGCAAGCTTAGAAAATGCACAAAACTCCCCAGCAGCTGTCGATGAGTATCATTTGGAGGAAATCGTTCTAGATCAAAGCAAACTCGATCAAAAGATTCTTGTGGGTTCATCCCTTGATCCCCACATTAAAGAAAAACTCATATCCTTTTTGCAGGAACATGCTGATTGCTTCGCCTGGTCACATGAAGATATGGTCGGTATTGACCCCAATGTCATTGCTCATAAGCTTAACGTCGATCCATCGTTCAAACCTATCAAGCAAAAACGTAGCAAGTTCGCTCCTGAAAGAAATAAAGTAATAAATGATGAGGTCGACAACCTCCTCAAGACAGGAAAGATTCGGGAGGTAAAATATCCTGATTGGCTCGCTAACGTCGTGGTCGTAGCCAAGAAGAATGGAAAATGGAGGGTCTGTATCGACTTCACCGATCTCAATAAAGCCTGTCCAAAGGATCCATTCCCGTTACCTCATATTGACGCCATGGTCGATGCAACCGCGGGGCATGAGTTATTAACGTTCATGGACGCCTATTCTGGATACAACCAAATTTTAATGCACGTTGACGACCAAGAGAAAACCGCTTTCATGACGGATCGAGGTATTTATTGTTACAAAGTTATGCCTTTCGGACTAAAAAATGCAAGTTCTACCTACCAACGGCAACGGATGGTAAACAAGATGTTCAAAGACCATCTTGGAGACACGATGGAGGTATATATCGACGACATGTTAGTGAAGTCGAAGCAAGCGATTGATCACATTGATCACCTCAGGCAATCGTTCGACATCCTCCGGAAGTATAACATGAAGCTCAATCCGACGAAATGTTCCTTTGGCGTTAGTGCCGGGAAGTTCCTGGGTTATATGGTCACTCGTCGAGGCATTGAGGCTAACCCCGACCAAATCAAGGCCATCATTGAGATCAAATCTCCTCGAAATTTCAAAGAAGTCCAGAAACTCACCGGTCGAGTAGCAGCTCTAAACAGGTTTATCTCCCGATCTTCAGATAAATGTCATCTATTTTATAATATCCTCAGGAAAAATAGGGGCTTCGACTGGACCAATGATCATGAACAAGCCTTGAAAAAACTCAAGGAATACATGGCGTCGCCTCCTCTGTTGTCAAAACCTCACGATCATGAGATCCTACAGTTGTATTTGGCTATCAGCCCAAATGCAGTAAGTGCTGTTCTGACACGAGAAGATGAAAAATAGCAATTGCCGATCTATTATGTAAGTAAATCACTTTTAGACGCAGAAACCAGGTCTTCCTCTATGGAAAAATTACTCTTATCACTAGTCACTGCTGCTAAAAAACTACGTCATTACTTTGAATCACATCCTATTACTGTCGTGACTAACTTCCCTCTTAAATCTGTCTTAAGAAAACCCGAGTTGACAGGTCGCTTAGCAAAATGGAGTATATATCTAAGCAGTTATGACATCGATTTTAAACCCAGGACCGCGATCAAATCGCAACCCTTGGCAGATTTTATCGCCGATTTCAGCCCTGAGTTAGAAAAAGAAGCAGAACTCAAAGTGTCCGTTGTGGCGACTCGCGACAACGTACCTTGGATTCTACATGTCGATGGATCATCCAACATTCGAGGCTCTAGATTGGGCGTCGTCTTAAAGTCGCCACAGGGGGGAAGATGGTATACTCGGTCCGATGCGACTTCAAAACCACCAATAACGAGGCTGAGTATGAAACCCTGATCATGGGAATGAATATGGCCCACGACTCGGGGGCAACCGCACTGCATGTCAAGAGCGATTCCCTGCTGGTAGTAAATCAGATCAATGGAGAATTCGCAACCAAGGATTCAAAAATGACAGCATATCTAAGCGTGGCAAAAGAAATTTCCAAAAAATTTAAATTTTTTTCTATTGAACAGATTCCGCGAGACCAGAACACTCAGGCCGACGCATTGGCAAACCTTGGGTCCGCTTTAGTTGAACCAATATTTGATGTTATTCCTATGATTCACCTGGGAACGCCGTCCATTGGAAACACAGACGTCATCCAGATCGAAGACGAAGAAGATGATTGGTCACGCGACATTCGAAATTTCCTCGTGCACGACCAACTCCCCGAAGACAAAATGGAGGCTCGAAAACTCAGATTCAAAGCATCTAAGTACGTCATGATCGAAAATAAGCTTTATCGGCGATCATCGACGGGCTTAAATTTAAGGTGCGTCATCAGCAAAAATCAAGCCCAGAAAATCCTCCAAGAGATGCACGACGGCGAATGTGGTAATCATTCAGGAGGTCGTAGTTTAGCTAATCGTATATCCCGACAAGGATATTTTCGGCCAACACTGCGACAAGACGCCATCAAGTATGTCCAGAGTTGCGACCCCTGTCAACGACACTCAGGTATGTCTCATAAATCATCGGAACCTTTGCACTCGACGCTTATCCCATGGCCCTTCATGAGGTGGGGAATGGATATCGTCGGCAAGCTGCCACCTGCTCTAGGACAAAAGGTTTGGAATTCCGTCCGAGATTGTCTGCGACAATGGATCCCAATTCATAAGCGACAGGACCCAACAGTTCTGCGATGACAGGAATATCAAGCTAACAACCTCAACTCCCAGATATCCTCAAGCCAATAGACTTGCGGAATCGAGTAACAAAACTATTATAGCTTCGATCAGGAAGCGGTTGAAAGCTGCAAAGGGAAGATGGGTCGAAGAACTCCCTTCGATCATGTGGGCAAATCGCACGATGCCACGCACGTCCACAGGACAAACCCCTTGCTCTCTCGTCTACGGCTGCGAAGCAGTCCTACCGGTCGAGGTCCAACTCCCAACCTCAAGGCACACTTCCATTGAACATAACTTGGTTGATCTAAGTTGTGACCTTGATGCCCTCGAAGAACTCAGAGAATCAGCCTTAATCAGAATGGCGTCGCAGAAGCAAGCGGTCGAACGGTATTTCAACAAACATGTCAAGATCAAAGTCTTTCAAGAAGGCGATTATGTTCTTCGCCGAGTGTTCCAAAACACTCAAGAACCCAACGCGGGAAAACTTTCAATCAAGTGGGAGGGCCCGTATCGTATCTCTGAAGTCGTTGGTAAGGGAGCCTATCGACTCCAGACCCTCGACAATCAAGAGATCCCGCGTAGTTGGAATGCGACGCATCTCAAAAGATATTTTTTTGAGATTACTTCTTTCTCATACAAATTGTTACATGAAAATAAACATCATAGGATCGAAAGATAATTACGGGAACGCACAACATATATGCCCAAGTTCACGAATCGATCGTCTTATCACGGGGGCATCTAAATTTCGTCATACGATTGGTAGGTTTTAATGACCTCTCAATAAAAGTTTCTAAACTTTGAAATTTTTTCATATTCATCGATGATATATATTCATGATTGTCAATACAATTCAAAATGTCTGAGTTATACTCATCATATTGCAAAGAATGCCTAAGTCGCACGATTCTTCACTCATTTTACAGACGATAACATGTTCACAGAACGAACAGTTATACAAAGACAGACTAAAACTCATTACCCACTAATAAGCTCAAGCGTAAACTACATAAAACAAAAAATGTGGAGAAAAGTGTCAGTCGTATGTTCTTCCCAGAGTCTTGACCTTCGAGATCGTGGCAACGTCAAAACATGTTAATGCAAGGATCAAACGAGTATGTTAGGAATTGTTTTCCAACTCCTTACGCCATAATATTCTGAGAATGTGGCTCTAAAGATTAATGTTAAGGCTGGAACATCTATTTTCTGACGAGTGACCTCCACTCCAATATTGTTCCCGTCTTGACACACTTAATGAAAAGTAACAGAAGCATCTGTCAAATACGAAGGGAATACGTTAGCAAAACATAAAAACGAAAGAACATCGATAACACAAGTTTTGAAAGAAAAACTTACAAGGAACGCCAGTTTGGCTAAACACAGCCCTATCTCTTCAATAGAGATCCTTTGAAAACACTCCTTGGAAACTAAGGGCTGATGTTTCCCCAGATGCGGAAGTGACTTCATCCTGACGAGGACGTAGTCAAACGAGAGGGACGGCGACAGCGCAAAGCTGATCACCATAAGTTCCTCCTTGTTCTCTCCCGTCTTTACACCCCCGCCCCTGTCGGCTGACGAAAGGGTTGACGTGGCAGAAGACATCGTCGCCAGATGCACAGAATACACAGACATCGTGTTCATCGTAACCAACATCGTCAACGATTCGGGTATCGCAACCCTTGATAGATCTCCAACCACCCAAGATTTGAACAAAGTCGAGATTCTAGAGAAGGGCCTCATCAGAAACAGAAAACTTTTAAAGAAAATCTCTAAAGAAAACAACCCATTGTGATCTCTATTTATGCAGGAAATCGCAACAAGTCGAGTCCGCTGATGATCAACACGCGTCCATACCTATCCGAATCTTCGACACCTGTCTTCGACAGCTGGTAAGCATCATCGTGCGTCAGTATGACGTCATAACTTTTCAACTTCTCGTTCAGTTAAAGGTGAACAGGTTCAGTTCCACGACAGCCAGGTAAGTCCCTCAACACAGGTCACAAGTCTTCGACAAGCAAAATTTAAAACTTAAACTTGACATTCAATTTTCAAATTTTGGGGGCAAACTGTTTGGGCAAAAAATCACGTCGCTCGACCGCGACCAGAACAGGTAAGACGTATGATTAAGGACTATATCTTGTATTAAGATAAGGTCTCGAAAAAGACCTAGAACACCATTGTCGTCCCTCATAAAAGGTAAGTCGAGAGTTCCTTACGACGCTCGACCATAGCGTCGCCCGATCCGCACGACTATTATATAAGGACGTGCGACTTCGACCAAAGCTAACGTTAACCATGACCGTTTATTAAGTGTTTAATGCAGGAGTAAAATTCATTAAGGAGCAACGACTATAACCGACGCAATCATTAAACAGCCGGCGACCGTAACGGACGAAGATCATTACTCCGGCGACTGTTTCCAACCGTTAAGGCCATTAAAGGAACATTCATGGATGAAGCTAAGGACGCGAAGACTATAAATATCAAGCTCAATCAACATTTCAACACATTGAATGTCCGGCGATTAACAACCGAAGCAATATTCAAGAACACCTGAAGTGAATAACTATTATTCTAAGTATCACTCTCGACGCACGACAACAGCCCTCGACCAGCAGTTCACACTTTGTTTCGTACACAACAAACACCTATTTTTACATTCAAACACTTGTACTTTACATTTCGAAGCATTTTCTTCATTTGTATTGTAATCACTGTACGATCGACACCAGTATCCAAGGACATCGCCCCTGATTGGCGACCATAGTATAGCGACGACACCCACTGTCGTCCGCAGGTTTTTTCCTCGTTTGAGGTTTTTCCTGCGTCATCAAATCCCTTGTTTCTTTATTTTATTCCTCGTCGCACGTCTCGTCGAAAGATCCTTTCTTTAGTTGTTTAAGTCCACATCGACCTTAAGTTGTCCCTTTGGTGCGATTTTTGGCATTAACAGTTGTTGGTCGAGATTTTTGGATGTATAAATGACAGTTTATTCAGTGAATGAAACTTAGATTCCTCTTGACTTTGTGCCTTATACGTTTTGCAAATAAATACAACGTCAATTGTAAATCTCACCAAGTATAGAATGAACCAAAAATCATGCGACTTAGGCATACATTACAACACAACAACTAGAACGTAAGCCATAAGACTTTTAAATCGTGTTGGCAATCATAGCATTCATTCAGAACACAAAATTCTTCTAAATTAGAGAACTGAAATCATGGGGTCGTTAGACCTTATGGTCGTACGATTAGGTCATACGATGAATTTGAGTCATACGTTCCTGTGATAAGATAATCGAGTTATACACCCGATTACTTGTGTCGTACGATCATGCGAGACTAGAGTCGTATAGTAGACTTAGCAATTTATGCTATGCGATCTGCGATAAAACAATGTCAGAGGTTGGTCGTTGGCTAACCAACGATCCTCCGATGCTTAAGTCAGTAGTCGTTTGTGATAAAAAATCGTATGAAAGAAAAAAGAAGGATTAGAAGCAATACCTTCGTAGATTCTTCTTGTTTAATGGGGTATTTTCCCCTCGTCATTTACTATCCTATTTCCTTCAAGAGCAAATAGGTTTAAATGACGGGTCGACACTGATTTTTTGAGAATTACTGCCGATGTTTATATCGACCCTATTTTCGTGCGGCAAGGCAAAATGGTCGACATGTTCTTGCAGGAAAAGCATTAGTTTTTCTCTAAGGTTAGGGATAGAGTGATGAACCTATCAAGAAATTACGGTCATGCTTGCTTCGGTTCAGGGTGATTCCTTCGACCTGCGACTGCTATTTGGCCTACTTCCGCGGCTTCAGGGTGGTCTTATAGCAGTCGCAGGCGACTTTCGGCTCACTCTTGATTTCTTGGATTCCCCACGGCGTAGGGAACTTCATAGTCTGGTGATACGTCGAGGGAACGACTTTCATTTCATGGATCCATGGTCGGCCTAAAATGATGTTATAGGCCGACGCACAGTCGATGACGCTGAACTTGGTCTGCTTGTTGACTCCTCCAGCATAGACAGGCAAGATGATCTCTCCAAAGGTATTCGTCGCGTCTCCATTGAAACCAACCAAGGTTGTTGAACGTCGGGTGATTTCCGATCGATCGATTCCCATGGCTTTGATGGTGTCAAGGAAGATGACGTTTGCTGAACTGCCTCCATCGACTAAGACTCGCTGGGTTAAACAATTACCAATCGTGAGTTGAATGATCAACCCGTCATGATGCTTCTGATCGAATATGATCTTCATAGCTTCCAATTCCAAATCTCCTTTTGGTCTTGATGAATGCGGGATAGGCCGATCGTTGGGCGCTTGACTGGCGTGACGTTTGGCTGCGGAGTACATCAGACCACACACGTCGGAACCACCAGTGATGCAATTGACGACCTTCGCATGCTCGAGGGTTGGCGGTCGATCGTCGTTAGCTGGAGTAACGACGTCATCGATGATATCTTTGAGATTTCCTTTCGGGACATGATATGCTAACTCCTTTTTGAGAGCTATGCAATCATTTGTCGCATGACCATGGTCGACATGGAAGTCACACCACTTCGAATTATCTTTCTTGGCATCGTCCTGATCGGATTTCTTTGGCCACCGGATGGTCGCCTGAGCGGTTTTCAGAGCCTCGACCAAGTCCTTAGTGGACCCTTTGAACTCGTAGGAGGATATCTTGGGGTACTGAGGAAATTTGGTCGCGGTCTTAGCTTCCGCTTTTGTCTTGAACCGGACGTTCGAGATTTGGCGTGCGGGTTCTACTTTGGAAATTGCTTTCGCTTTGAACTCCGGCTTCTTCACACCTAACGACCTCTTGTTGTCAGTATGCTTGCGATGGAAGGCAGCGTCGTCCTCTACCCTCATATACGCTAGGGTTCGTGCTCGGACGTCTTCGAAATTTTCTGGGGGGTACTTGGTCAGATCGGTGTATAAACCCGAACTGTCGTCCAGACCACGCTTATAAGGTTCAATTGCGGTTTTGATGTCGCAGTTGCGGATACTAATCATCTCTGCATTGAACCTATTGAAGTAGCTTCGAATAGATTCATTAGTCTTCTGCACGACATAATATAGATCACTGGTCTGCTTCTCCATCTTGCGATTGCTGGCGAACTGCTGGGAGAATTGATTGACCAATTCAGCAAACGACCCGATAGACTTGGGTTTGAGATTGATCAACCATTGGAGGACAGGACCAGTGAGAGTCGCGCCGAAGCTTTTTGCACATGCATACTTCTTGATACATGTGTGGGATCGAGACCGTCCACATGAGCTGCTTATACTGCGCGATATGCTTCGTCGGATCGGTCACTCCCGAATATTTGTGCGTGAAGGCGGGGACGTTGTACTTCTTCGGGACCTCGACGGTCGCGATTTCATCGATGAAAGGTGATGCCTGAAAGCCTGATCGAGGCTCGACGTCGACGGGCACGGCTGCCCCGGGTAGCTTGGCGAGCAAAGACAGGACGCGCTCATTCTGATCTTCTAGCATTTTCAACCGCTGGGCGACGGGGTCATTAGGGTCGGATTCGTCCCTGTCAATGGATTAGCTCCCGAGCTAGTACCATTGCCATAGGACGAACCATTGGCGTCCCCATTGAAAGGGACAAAATACGGCTGCGACCCATTCTGAAACGGCTGAGATCCATTCTGAAACGGCTGTGACCCATTATTCATGGGTGGTGGCCTTATATACTGAGGAGGAACTGTCCCGAACTGGGGATTTGGGTTGAACGTCCCCTGTTGCTGGTTCTGCATGAAGGGACCTGGCCCGGGGTTACGGACGAATGGAGTCGAACCAGGATTATGGACGAATGGAGCAGATCCTGGATTCTGAACGAATGGAGCGGACCCTGGATTCTGAACGAATGGAGCGGACCCTGGATTCTGAACGAATGGCCTAGGACCATTCTGCGGTCCAAACGATCCATTCGAGTTCTGATTTCTCAGTCGCGCGATCTCTTTAGCTGCTCTTCGACTCTGTTCAGCCATGGCATTGATTTGATTTCGCGCAATTTCCAATTCCTGATACATCTGGGCAACAATATGCTCTTGATTTCCAAGGGCTGCCATTTTCCTGAAAAAGAAAACAGAAGAAACTCCAAGAAACCGTTAGTAGGACGCACGTTTGTCGAAGATTTTCTCTAGATGGGGTCCCACGGATGGCGCCAAACTGTTAATGCCAAAAATCATCCAAAAGGATAACTTAAGGTTGATTGTGGAATTTAACAACTAAAGAAAGAAATCTTTTGACAAAGCGTGCGACAAAGACAGAAAATCGTAAAGAGACAAGGATTTTGGTGATGCGGGAAAAACCTCAACGAGGAAAAAACTCACGGACGACTGTGGAAGTCGTCGTTGCACTATGGTCTCCAATCAGGGGAGATGTCCTTATGTTTCTGGTGTCGATCGTATAGAGATTACAATACAGATGAAAGAAAGACTTCGAAATGTAAAGTAACAAGTGTTTTTGAACGTAAAAAAATGTGCGTCGTGTGTAAAAATAAAGTGTCGTGTGTGAACGTCGTGCGTCGAGAGCGATTCTGCGAGAGAGATTTCCTTGTTGCGAATGTTCTTCGGGGTTCAAATGTTCATGTTTTGTCTCTGTGTTGTGTTCGTGTGTTTTCGTGTATGCTCTTCTGTCCTTGAACTGATGTTTGAGCCTGGTATTTGTATTCTTCGGGTGCTTGTGTAACAGACGTAACGGTCGTTGTCTTCATTGCTGTTTAATGGACTTTGTCAGTTATAGCCGTTGCTCATCAATGTCATTAATTCATGCATTAAACATTGAACAAACGTAACAGTCATATTGCACGTTAGTCGGTCGAGGTCGAATGGTCCTACGCGACGGTCGTATGAACCAGACGACGTCATGGTCGAGTGTCATGAGGTAAATAACTTTCGAGTTCGACTTTAATCAGCAGATAAAGTACTATGATTTTACCTTACTGTAGCAAAGGGGAGTAAGTGTTTTCCTTACCTTGGTCGTGGTCGAGATTGGTGAAATTTTGCCCACACAGCTATCGACTTGAGTCGCATGATGAAAAGAGGAATAAAAGATTGTACCTTATGTATCTAGAAAACCTCGAGCGATCGAACAAGCTTTGGAAATCCTCTAACTCTTTCTCTCGAAAAGCTCTCTCGAAAATATGTTGAAGGCGTAAAAAGAAAACGATTACAGAAGCACGCTATTTATGGCGAAGATCATGCCAGGTCGATCCGTTAGATGGTCGACACCTGTCATTGCCTTTTCGTATGCATCATGCCGATGGACGACACATGTCTTCTAAACGTCCTTTCGTCCCTGACACGCCGTCGTGACGTCATGACCCCATCTCTTCTTCCAATCCGAATCAAACCAAGACGGTTGGAATTCAACCAGACCCTCTCCCCATGCGACACGTGGCAAAACACATCGTCAGATCTAAAATTCGAACTTCACGCCTGAAATTCAAATTTTGGGGGCAAACATTTGGGTAAAAAATCACACCTCACGACCGACGCTAGGAAACTCAGATGACATTTCCACAAGACCACTCTTGTATTAAGACAAGGTCTTACAAGACGTTTACAGGCGTATACTCGGTCGTATATTTTTATGCTGGTCGTACGTTCCATATGACCGACGTACGATTACACTAACCGTTAACAGTCAAACCCGTTTCTTTTGTTCATTAATGCAGGTCTACGAGAATTCATGGTGCGAGCGATCAGTAACGATCAGGTCATCAATGGCATTCAAAGCCCGACAACAGTTACAAAGTGCACCATAATGACACCTTTAATGACCAGCGGAAGCTATTTAAAGGCCTATGCTGCAACCGAAATGAGCATCTGTTCTGAAATATACTCCAAGCTATTTCGCTCTGCTCCATCTATTTTCTAAGCAATTCTACACCAGAAACACAGTAATTCGCAAGGCATTCGAACGAATATCGCTGAAGCATCTTCGCACGACAGCAGTTTGTTTCGCACTTTTAACGCACGACACACGTCATTTGCACACGACTAAGTTTATATTTACACTCATTTGTAATCTGTTGTACACAAAACACCTGTTACAAAAGGACTTTCGCCCCTGTTTGGCGAATATAGTGCACCGTCGACTCCCACAAGTCGACTCCCACAATGTTTTCCTTCGTTTTGTGGTTTTCCGCGTCACCAAATCTCTTGTCTTATTTACTTTTTCCCAGATTGTGTTGCTTGGCCTTGACATACGTATCTTTAGTTGTTAAAAGTCCACATCAACCTTAAGTTGTGATTTTGTGCGATTTTTGGCATTAACAGTCATACCACCAAGTTTTGAACTCTAACAAAACTCCACACACGAGTTCCGTTCGCCGAGCATTCCCACAAAACCAAGGTTATCAATATGGTGTCCATAGGGTCCTACACGTCCTTTATGCGAAAATTGACTAAGACCCATAACAAGGTTTCCAACAAGACGGTTACCACCAACATTAACAGTAAATACCACGAGTCTAACCTTCCATTTACAAAAATACGCCGACTCTACAAATAGCACTACTTGGCCTACGGTACCAACACGCGTTAAAATACCCAGCCTTCCACTGTCGAAGTTCCACACGCTTACTCTTAACCGGGGTTACTTAACATTTCCAAGGTTCTAATGAGTTCAAGTTTTTTCAAGTGAAGTACTTAACAAATATGCCAATCGAAAACTTTTATAGAAATTTTCAACACAAAGGTTTTCATATCAAATTAATCGTACGCATAAAAGCTACTACTATCTACTCGGTAGTTGCGCGAAAATGGACACGCTCGTCCCACATATGAAACTCGTATTGAAAACCATTTCATCGTAATTTAGGTTATTAACAAAAGGCAAAAGCATTCTAAACAACTCTTTGAAATGAACCGCTATGGTTCTAGCATGGATTGATTTATGTCATGCACGTAAGGTAACTTCCTACTTTAAATAGTGTGCAACGAAAAGATTTGTACGTACTACAAAAGAAGTTTAAATGACATCCAACTCCAAAAATTCCTTCTTTAACCATAAAATGACATGAAAACAAGTTCACCCACAACATTTGCACGCGTTGGTTTCTTTCACAAAAACGGTGAAATGATTCATAAATATACTTTGGTTAAAACATAAAATGATTTGTGTCAGTTCCAAGTTTAAAGACAAAAATCAATACATTTTCATCATTTGAAGATATCGACTAAATCATCATGAGGAAATCTCAAATTGGAGTATGCATGCAAACTTGTAACATTTTCTTAGTAGTGTTCTTGAATTGAAATAACATGCATCAGATGGCTCATACGAAATTTCAAAAGATGAAATTCTTTAAATCAATTTCAAAATTTTCTAATTTGGTCATATAATGACATATGAGCAAAACCTCTTTGATAAGACTCACACACCTTAATGTGTTTTCTCAAAACTAAACCAAAAAGGTTTACGATTTTCCAAAATGTTCGTCAGGCCAAAATTGACCAAAGTTCAACGACTCACACATTCGTGTTTTCAAAACGTACCGTATCGTAAACCATGCGTGATCCCCACAACACTAAAACATACTTTGACCAAATGACCTCCACTAGTGCAATAAATTGATAAAACATTTTCTTTCACGATTCATTTATCAAAGTGTCGATGGTTAGTGGCTACCAAGTTATGCATACCCCTAGATCAAAACCATGCATTTGCGTGAAATGATAATAAAATAATCATTTAATCTAAAGCGTACAAAGCAAATCGTTAAGAAATACAGTCAGGATGTTATTTCATGCACTACTTACGTCGCGTATAAATCAATCCGTACACTGAACAAGTTGCAACAAAATGTGCTAACACAAATCTTTGAAAGAGAATTTACGCGACACCAAAGTTCTAAAAACTCATCCCTTTTTTGTCGTCTTATAGCATAAAATAATATTCCTCAACAAAACCCGAATGAGACAAAATGCCCAATATAACTCATAATTTCCCACATAATAAATGGAGTATGCACATTATGAAATTGCACTCACGCAACACAATACGTCGTAAAACAAAACTCCATGAAACTCAATGGGGCTCAATGGCCTCAAATCAACTAAATGACGCCAAACCTTTCGTCTCCAGAAATTGGTTTGCATAAAGTAAAAATCATGACTTCGAATGTCAAAATTCCGAAAATTCCCTTTTTGTTGTAATACCATATAAACAACATTGTTCAACCGAACTCGCATTAAATAATAAAGCTTGACATAGACATAATGGAAGATAACTTTCCGTCCAACCTTAACATATGTGGAGGAGATCCAATGTTAAAGTCATAAGTCGTAGTCATTCGTCCAACACCTTAAACAACATTAAAACATGGATACCACTGTATCTGAAAGTAACGTTGGACAACAACAAAAATAAAGCAAGTCACAAAGTTTGAAATTTCCCGCAATAAAATGATTTCATGCATGTTCAAAACCATGATTCAAAATCTTGTGTGTGATAAACGTTTTTCCGAGATTTTGTCACAATCCACATGAGGATTTGAAACACAAGAAATAACTTATGCAATTTATCTTAAAAATAAATTTTGTGCATAACTTAGTCGGCACTCAACGTCTCAAACCATACTCCTCCAAATCCCTCCGGTCACACTACCGTCATCCGGATGCTCAAACCTCTTAAGGCAAAGTGGGGAATTACATCGATTCACCTTACGATTCCTCCTCGAATTAAGGTCGATTCAATAAATCTATGGTTCTAATCCAACCATCAACTTCGACCCGAAACGGTCCACTTAAAGCAATTATCATGCTTATTGTCACCCTAAGTGACTAATACTAAAATCGTCAATCTTTTTCAACGACTACTCGCTTAGAAACTTCTTCACTACCCCAATGGTCATCACATTAAAGTAGTTCAAGTATGCACATGTAACTAGCAGGTTCACCACGACACTGGCCAGGTGTCATTATGAACGCACCGTACATGATTATCCTTGCTACTCTCGACGTGATTCTGGTTTCTAGCAACTCCATCGACCTCAAAACATCCTATCTTAAGGTGCCTAATGGTGAATTTCACTTTCATTTACTAAAAAGAACGCTAGTTTGAGTCTAGGTATCTGATAGGCGGGTATCACCCCCCCTAATTCTAACCGCAAGTGTACGGTGTCGAAATCAAGTAATAACTTGATGGCATTTTCCTCCATCCCATGTAGTGATCTGGTCTGCTGGCAAACCTTCTATCCAAATTTCAGCTCTACCCTTGAGTGAGAAGCTAAACAGTCTTAGCTTGATGGCATTTTCCTCCATCCCATTGATCTTGAACGTATTACAAATCCGTTCAAATGCGCGAAGGTGGGCATGGGGATCTTCAGTAGGTGCTCCCCCGAACTGATTTTGTTGTACCATGACGATGGTACTCGGCTTAATTTCGAAATAATTTGCTGCAGTAGCGGGCGGTTGGATGCCTATCCGTGCGGTTGCCACGTTCGGATTGGCAAATGACCGCATCGGAACTCTCGCCGGAGGAGGCGGAGGTGGGTTGTTACCAGGCGGTCTATTGACGGACATTTCGTCACCCATCTTTAGATGTCTCTTGGATTTGGTCTCTTGGCGTATTCGGAGGACGGTTCTTTTGATTTTCGGATCGATCGGTTCAAGTTTCTCCCCTCGGGTTTTCCTTGGCATAAACCAATTAGTACCTGAAAAGAAGAAGCAGCAAAATTAGTGATCCAGAAATTGAAAGTGATGAATTAAAATAAAAAAAATGTTCAATCTAATAGCGCTTATAGCTGGTAGTGCTATTAGTTGCAACTAGTTCCCCTGCAACGACGCCAAAAACTTGATAGGCGGGTATCACCCCCCTAATTCTAACCGCAAGTGTACGGTGTCGAAATCAAGTAATAACGTACGGTAAGTACGAGTATCGAATCCACGGGAACTAGGAACTAAGTATCACAATTACTATAAGCTCTATTAACTGAACTATCGAAATTGAATTGGTTGGTTTTAAACTAATTAATTGCAAGAAAATAAATCAAACACAAGACAGTAAACAGCTTTGGAAACTTCCGATAGAGAAAACAGTTGAGGGTTGGAAATCCTTAGGTTTTCACATACGAATATCTGACTTAAAATAATTACTAATTAATCCCCTTAATGAATACCCAATCTATAAAATCACCGTTGTTCTCTTTCGAGCAACATCGGGTTTTATTTTGAAAAGGACAAGTTTTATCTTTCGATCTCAACCTATGGATTTCAAAACACATTAAGCGCAAGATTCATATTTGAACTGATAGATTTAATCTCTCGATCTCAACCTAAATGGTTCACTTAGGACTAAGGCGTATTCGGTATATCTCTATCACCAAATTCTCGCCTTAGGCATGCAATTCCTAGTTCTATCTAACAGTTAATTCTCTCGAACTCAACTGGAAGCAACAAAACTATTGAAAGCTAGCTAAACTCTCAAAAGCATTAAGAATCAAATTACATGCATTCATTAAAAAAGGAAAAACTGATAAAAGTCATTCGTCATCCATTCATATGTTCAAACCTAATTCAATCCAACCCCCAACATCTAAAGATTAGTTCATGATGTTGGGGGACAAAAACATAGGAGAAGAAAAGGAAACAATGAACGAAAACATGGTAAAAGTGATCGTGGTGAATGTGGTAGATGTACTCCCTTCTCCCGGCTCTAATCCGACTCTCGTTGTGAACTTCTCCTCGATCTGTCCTCTATCGTGGCTCCGAAAGCTCTGAAAAGTCTCCAGAAATCGCCCCTAGACTGCTGCCGTTCGTCGTGTGTGGGTTGCGTCTAGAATCGTGACCTAAACCCGGAAATATAAAGCTGAAAATCGTGGAACAGAGGGATACGCGGCCTTCCACGTGACTTGCAAGTCGCGTGGAAAGTCCGCGCTTTCCAGAGTTGCTCGGGTCAGTTTCTGGTTCAGGTTCGGGTCCTGGTTCGGGCGCGGGTCTTGGGCTTGGATCTCGGGCTTCCGTTAGGCTTCGTTTTGGGTCTTTTTGGGCTCTTTTCAGCTTCTTTTCTCGATGATCACTGACTTTTAGAATACCTGTACATTCCACTAGATAAACCATTAAAAATCCGCTTCTTTGCTTAAATACAAGCCAATCTCATTGGTTTGAGAACCGAAAATAACGCCAAAAAGTGGCGTTATCAACAACCCCAAACCGAGCGTTGCTTGTCCCCAAGCAAATTAGCAATAAAATATAATAAAAGCATATATCAGAGAAATGTAATAACTACAAAACTCCCAATTGGTACCACGTGATGCACTGGTGATTTCCCATACCCATGAATGCCTATCTCACTCTCGCCTCATTCCTATTTCGTTTGATCTATGACCTTCCATTGTAAGTTGAACTCGTGACTGCTCCGATTACACTAAGGTTGTTCTAGGTCCAGACATACTAGGGAAAACATTTCGCCTCGACCCTACCTCACAGGATTCTCTCATTTCGCTCGAACCTAGGTTGTCGCACATGTTGTCATGTTTAGGAAGTTATGTACAAGAATACTCAAAATTCACATGACAACTCTAAAGAAAGACGCATAATTGTCCAAAAATTAATCTCAGAAAGGAATCAAGTAGCAAGACAGGGACTATCAGTAAAAGTGGTCGTATACCCTAATCATATTTTCCAAAAGATCATCCAGGTCTTTACAGGGGTTGTAACGGGGCTAGGGTTATGGCTAAGAAACGAAGGGTAAAAAGGAACAAAAATCATCGGCGTGTCAATCATTAACAGTTCTGAACTTTTCTGGTTTTTACCACTTGGCCCTCTTTGTCACTATTGGAGTCGCTTTGACTCTCTTATTTTCTGCTGTACTTATTATCAATATCTAAACTAGTTTTTTTTTATTGGAACTTCATTGGTCCTCTTTATTTGCATTGGGGCTGCATTGGCCCTCTTTTCTATTGTTTTCCATGACTGGCCTGTATTCCTTCTTTTCCGCTCTATCTTCTCGTTATTCATTATCGCTCAGATTGACATACTTTCGGATAGGGTTGGCTAAGGCTTTTGGCTCGGGTTTAAAGGTGGGTCTGAAATGAAAAGGTGAGTGTATGGCTACAATGGGGCTATGGTACACATAAATGGGTGAAGAGGGTATGATAGCTAAAACAGGGTTAAACAAACACGCAATGCCTGGAGTCACATCTTAAGGTCCACACGATGGGGTCTACTACACCCTTACCCAATATCCCGATGGTTGTCTTTGCTACTCAATGCAATAATATAGCGAGATCATTCTATATTCACGACAAGGAACTCGAAAAAGTGTATACGATTTTCGTGTATGAATCCCTCGAAATGAAAGACGTCTTTTAGGCTCAAAACTCGCTATTGGGTGGTCTCCACTAATGTCCCTAGTCATGTCCTTTCCCGGTCCTTCCCTAATGGTCACGTCACTATCACAAGATTCTTCCTACAATGGTTGGTCTCAATCATTCAAACAAAAATTTTAGCTAAAGTGATCTAGGTACTCAGAAGTGTAGGAAATCTACGTGCATAACGTGGACCCGATTGGGCAACCCCAAACCTTACCCACACGTTGTCCCCAATGTGCAAGTGTCGGCGTAGGCGATACTTAAAACAAGTATCGTTATGCGGTTATTACAGGTATTAGACAGGCAAGACATAACATTAAAGCATACGCATCAAAGAGTTATTCTCATTAAACAATGGCCACCCCAAACCTAGGCCGTGGCCTAGGTTTGTCAAACAAAGCCAACCCCAAACCTCGGTGAAACCGAGGTTTGCACAGGATTAAAAATGAGTGTGTGGATGTTGAAAAGATGAGGCACCCCAAACCTAAGTGAAACTTAGGTTTGTTGCATCTCGTTAACTAATGGAACCAAAACATCATACACACCCGTTACATACAAGGTTGAGAACATACCTGTTTGCCCGGAGAAAATCCTTATGAAAAATTGGAGCGCCCACGATTGAGAGACATCGGAGAAAAAGGAGCGAGAGAGGGAATGTAAAAACAAACGAAACAAGGCAAAAACGAAAGAAAACAAAGAAACGAAACACACAAGACAGGAAAAGAAAACACAGCACGAACACAGAAACAGGGGAGCCGTGCGGTTTGGCGCGCGGTTTGGAAACCGCGGCACAAGCCGCGTAACTCCCTGCTTCAGAAAACAAACAGAGGACCCCGCGGTTTGACACGCGGTTTGTAGGGCGCGGCACAAGCCGCGTAAGTCCCAGTTTCAGCTATTTTTTGATTTTTCGTTTTTTCGTTTTTTCATTTTTATGGTTTTTCGTAACTAGGAACACACTCAAAAATTGGAAATTAAAAGAAAACTAACCTCGGTGGGTTGCCTCCCACCCAGTGCCGTAGTTTCGGTCGTGGCTCGACCTTCTTTCCGATCACTCCTTAAGCTTTTCCTTATCGCTCGGCTCCTCTTCATCTTGACCTCTCACCTTCTCGAACATCTTGAATACTGCCTTTTCACCACAGACTCTCAGGGTCATCTCTCCTTCCTCCATGTCAATCAAAGCTCTACTCGTGGCCAGGAAAGATCTTCCCAAGATCAGCGGAACTTCTATATCTTCATCGATGTCTAGCACCACGAAGTCCACCGGGAAGTAAAACTTGCCGACCTTGATGAGCACGTCCTCTACCACTCCATACGGATATACTATGGATCGATCCGCAAGCTTCAGTGTCATGTATGTCGGGTTCACTTCTCCCAAGCCGAGTTTCCTGAAAACAGATAAAGGCATTAAGTTAATACTAGCTCCTAAATCACATAATACCTTATCAAAAGAAAACTTCCCAATTTGAATAGGGATTGAAAAACTCCCTGGATCTTTGAGCTTCGGGGGAAGCTTGTTCTGAATAATTGCGCTGCACTCCTCAGTAAGTGCAATGGTGGACTGGTGATCGATCGCCCTCTTCTTGGATAGAATCTCCTTCATGAACTTCATGTATGAGGGCATTTGTGCCAACGCATCTGCAAAAGGGATGTTAATATGCAATTTCTTAAAAGCTTCAAGAAATTTAGAAAAGTTAAGATCCTCCCTTTGGGCTTTATGCCTATTCGGATATGGTAGTGGTGGTACAAATGGCTTCACTACTGGCTTCTCCCGATCATTAGTATCCTCATCGGCTTCTAGCTCAGTTACTTCTATGATCTCGACCTCTTTCTCTTTCGGATCGGTTCCTTTTGATGTAGGCTCTCGTATTGGCTCTCCATTCAGCTCCTTGCCACTTCTAAGATAAATGGCATTACACTCTTCCCGGTTCTTCGTTTTAGTCTGACTCGGAAATGTACCGGGGGCCCGGTGTTGTAAGGCTTCTGAAATTTGCCCCATTTGTCTTTCGAGGATCTTGATGGAAGTCGTGTTCTGATCGGTTGCCGCCTTGACCGTATTAACTGTGCTTGCTAACTCTCCAACCGTGCTGTCGATCTTGTTCATGAACTTCATCATCATCTCTTCCAGCCTCGGCTTCTTCTCCCCGGATGGTCCTTCATTACTATTCCTTTGATTGAAACCTGGAGGACGGTAAACATTGTTAGCATTAGGATAATTAGCAAAGTTAGAAGAACTACCTTGTTGTTGTTGACCGGGTTGACTCCAAGAGAAGTTTGGGTGCTTCTTCCACCCCTCGTTATAAGTACTTGAGAACGGATCATTCCTCGGTTGGTTGTTCCGGTTTTGTAAGAATTGGACTTGCTCGGGTTCTTCCGGTCTACCTCCCTTCAATTGGTTCGAGATCGCAGCTAATTGAGCTTTTATTTCTTTCAGCTCATCCGATTCTTGAACACTTGCAACTCTTCTAACAGCTGATCATGGAGTAGAAAAGCTATGTTCGGCCAAGTTCTCGATCAGCTCGCATGCTTCTTCATAAGATTTATCCATTAGTGCTCCACCCGATGCGGCAGTGATATCGTTTTTGTACTGCGGGTGGAGTCCACTAAAGAATGTCTGGATGATGACCCATCCGTGCAACCCGTGATGTGGACACTTCTTCAACATGTCTTTATATCGCTCACATGCCTCATATAGGGTCTCTTGGTCCCATTGTGCGAAGTGTGTAATATCGGCCATTAACTGCGCGGTTCTTCCCGGTGGGAAGAATTTCTGGAGGAATGCTGCTTTCAGGTCTGCCCATGTAGTGATCTGATCTGCTGGAAAACCTTCTATCCAAATTTTAGCTCTACCCTTGAGTGAGAAGCTGAACAGTCTTAGCTTGATGGCATTTTCCTCCATCCCATTGATCTTGAACGTATTACAAATCCGTTCAAATGCGCGAAGGTGGGCATGGGGATCTTCAGTAGGTGCTCCCCCGAACTGATTCTGCTGTACCATGACGATGGTACTCGGCTTAATATCGAAATAATTTGCTGCAGTAGCGGGCGGTTGGATGCCTATCCGTGCGGTTGCCACGTTCGGATTGGCAAATGACCGCATCGGAACTCTCACCGGAGGAGGCGGAGGTGGGTTGTTACCAGGCGGTCTATTGACGGGCATTTCGTCACCCATCTTTAGATGTCTCTTGGCTTTGGTCTCTTGGCGTATTCGGAGGACGGTTCTTTCGATTTCCAGATCGATCGGTTCAAGTTTCTCCCATCGGGTTTTCCTTGGCATAAACCAATTAGTACCTGAAAAGAAGAAGCAGCAAAATTAGTGATCCAGAAATTGAAAGTGATGAATTAAAATAAAAAAAATGTTCAATCTAATAGCGCTTATAGCTGGTAGTGCTATTAGTTGCAACTAGTTCCCCGGCAACGGCGCCAAAAACTTGATAGGCGGGTATCACCCCCCTAATTCTAACCGCAAGTGTACGGTGTTGAAATCAAGTAATAACGTACGGTAAGTACGAGTATCGAATCCACGGGAACTAGGAACTAAGTATCACAATTACTATAAGCTCTATTAACTGAACTATCGAAATTGAATTGGTTGGTTTTAAACTAATTAATTGCAAGAAAATAAATCAAACACAAGACAGTAAACAGCTTTGGAAACTTCTGATAGAGAAAACAGTTGAGGGTTGGAAATCCTTAGGTTTTCACATACGAATATCTGACTTAAAACAATTACTAATTAATCCCCTTAATGAATACCCAATCTCTAAAATCACCGTTGTTCTCTTTCGAGCAACATCGGGTTTTATTTTGAAAATGACAAGTTTTATCTTTCGATCTCAACCTATGGATTTCAAAACACATTAAGCGCAAGATTCTTATTTGAACGGATAGATTTAATCTCTCAATCTCAACCTAAATGGTTCACTTAGGACTAAGGCGTATTCGGTATATCTCTATCACCAAATTCTCGCCTTAGGCATGCAATTCCTCGTTCTATCTAACAGTTAATTCTCTCGAACTCAACTGGAAGCAACAAAACAATTGAAAGCTAGCTAAACTCTCAAAAGCATTAAGAATCAAATTACATGCATTCATTAAAAAGGAAAAACTGATAAAAGTCATTCGTCATCCGTTCATATGTTCAAACCTAATTCAATCCAACCCCCAACATCTAAAGATTAGTTCATGATGTTGGGGGACAAAAACATAGGAGAAGAAAAGGAAACAATGAACGAAAACATGGTAAAAGTGATCGTGGTGAATGTGGTAGATGTACTCCCTTCTCCCGGCTCTAATCCGACTCTCGTTGTGAACTTCTCCTCGATCTGTCCTCTATCGTGGCTCCGAAAGCTCCGAAAAGTCTCCAGAAATCGCCCCTAGACTGTTGCCGTTCGTCGTGTGTGAGTTGCGTCTCGAATCGTGACCTAAACCCGGAAATATAAAGCTGAAAATCGTGGAACAGAGGGATACGCAGCCTTCCACGCGACTTGCAAGTCGCATGGAAACTCGCGCGCTTTCCAGAGCTGCTCGGGTCAGTTTCTGGTTCAGGTTCGGGTCCTGGTTCGGACGCGGGTCTTAGGCTTGGATCTCGGGCTTCCGTTGGGCTTCGTTTTGGGTCTTTTTGGGCTCTTTTCAGCTTCTTTTCTCGATGATCACTGCCTTTTAGAATACCTGTACATTCCACTAGATAAACCATTAAAAATCCGCTTCTTTGCTTAAATACAAGCCAATCTCATTGGTTTGAGAACCGAAAATAACGCCAAAAAGTGGCGTTATCAGTATCCAAAAATGAACACCTAATTCTCTCAAACTTATGCTCTGATACCAACTTGTAACACCCTTGAATTGGGAAAGAGCAACTAAATAAACTTTTTAATAACACATCCCAAATAATAGAATTTCCTTCTATAAACCAATACGAGAAATACCTCAATAATTATAATCCAAGTCTTAATACAAATGCTAAGTTCACATCAGGTGTTACTTAACTCAAGTACAAAATGCTATTCCCCAAAAACCAATGCGGAACACTTTACTTAACCAATTCACCTCTCGAGCACACTACTAGCACTCGACCTTTCGCAGTGTCACTAGGACTACTCCTAACCTGAACCGGTTGCACATGCCGACAAATAAAAAGGGTTAGGCTAACGCCTAGTGAGTTCAAGAGTTTATAACATGATTTAAATAATTCTTTGAATGAAACTTTGCGACATAAATTATGATTTCCAAAAGAGTTTATGAGAAGGATGTAAATGACTCATTTTCCAACGCACACAAAATCTATGAGAGAAGTTCCCAAAATGTATAAAGCGTTTTCCAAAATGAATTCCCATCTCAACTCACTCAAAACGTGAATAAATCCATATTATGTGAAACCTTCAAACACGGTTGATGACATAATACTCAACCCATAAATCATGGAAGAAAAATCCATATACATATAATACTTCACCAAAAACATGATAGGAACCAATACTCACACGAACGTAAAATGTAATGAAGTCCAAATACCATAAATATGGAAATGACCTGCTTCAGTCAACTTTAATATACATGGAGGGAAATCCAATATTAAAGTCATCAATTGTAGTCAATCACACAAGACCAACGATAATAAAACAAGGACACATAATATCCCAAGTAATGTTGGCCGACGACGGCGGAGACCCGTATCCATTGAGAGTGGGGGAAGACAAAAGTATGCCACTCATACAATGTTAATCGTACGACACTTCACGACATAAAAGTCCAAGTGTCCCATAAGGCTCCTTTCAAGACACACCTAAAAAGACAGCTGACCTTAGCGGAATATTACCAAGAATACCACCAAAGGCTCGGCACAAGCGCGGATACAACCATGGCATTGCCCCGACATGGCGAAGGTCATAAACGCCTGTCAATCATACCTGACAGCTCAACCGAACCCGGCCCTCCTAGTGTACCCTTGAAAAGTAAAGGTCATAAAACATGGGGCCCGATAAAATCCCGCGACACCCAGTAGACCATCAAATAAAGACTGACTTACGTGCCTATGGATCCAATGCAACACAGTCTACAATAACATGCCCATCCCGGAATGACTAAAGCACCCGAGCATGTAAATATCAATAATGTGCAATAATATGCAATATGTTGAAATAAATGCAAACCATAAATAAGACTCCACATTGAGCCATCAAAACCGGACAAAATGTCCCCAAGACTTCCTTAAAGTCAAAATCGAGCAAAATGCCCAAAACCCATTAGACCCATAAATAACGGTCCTCAAAATATGAAATGCATTTAAACATTGTTTAGGTAAACATATACCACAAAATCATCATTAACCCAAAACTCGTCACGGATTAACACAAATGGGTTCCCCAAAATGGGCTCATACTCTTATAACTCTCAAAACGACTCATGACACGAAAACGTGCATTTTCTCAAATGGTTTATGAAAATCAATTACACCAACATGATTAAACCATTGAATAAGCTCTAATTGAGCAATAAATCATTTAAGGACATATTTATGATTTCTACATATCAAAATATCCCAAAATCCCAAATATGGGTGTTTTACAAAATTTATAAAGTTAAACACTTCGAAAGGGTTAAACTCATCAAATAACTCAGCAATTGATAATTTCAAGTAAAACACGCAAATACTTGGAAAATAACATTTTTAGCATGTACAACGTTTCCGCAAATTAACTTGAACTCACCTTGCTAGATTTAGGCTAAATCTAGATTTTCCCTAAACGTAAGCTCTTTTGAAGAAACGCGAATCCTCAAGCCAAATCCTCCAAAACCCTAGATCCATAAGTTTCCAACCATCAATAACCAGATCCAACCATATAGAATCATTCCCCAAACATTTTTCATCAAAATCCCAACTTATACCAAAACCCTAATTTCATAGATGAAGAAGGAGAAAGTTTTCTTAACCAAGCATAACCAAAATCACCCCAATAAAGCCCACAATAGAAATAGAAGATGAAATCAACAAAACCCTAGCTTTTGGGTAGAGACATGTTACCTTCATCACTTGAATCCTCCAAATAAAAGCTCCTAGTCTCCATAAAAGCTTCAAGCTTCCATATCTTCAACAATGGTGGAAATGGATTTGATTTGAGTGGAGAAGATGAAGAAGAGAAGGAAGGATTTAGGGTTTTCCTTGGAAGAGAATCGGTTTAGAGAGAGAGAGAGAGGAAACTGATTTGGGGTTTTGAAATGAAGTGAGGGGAGAGAGGGGGAAAAGTATTAAAAGCTAACAAAATATCTCATCAGATGCATCGCGGACGTCCGGCTGGAAGCCATGCGGACGTCCGGCCTTGCCCTGACCGAAATCCCAATTTTCTCTGTTGCTTCCGCAGACGACCCGCGGACTACCGTGCTGACGCGGACGTCCGGCTCTGCGCCCATGCGGACGTCCGCAAGTCCGAAATTCAGTTTTTCAATTTTCGGGGTGTTACAGTTATGATATATGTTAGTGATACATGAACATATGTGAACGCATGAACATACTTAAAAAAAACTTAAAACCCATGTTATGACATATGTTACTATTACATGAACATAAACACCAAGTTTTGTTTTTCTGTTCGTGCACACTTACAACAAACACAGTTGAACACTAAGTTGAACCACATTGACACCTTAATGTCAACTTTATATAGGTCCCCAACCATGCTATGACATATGTTACTGATAGATGAACATATGTAAACGTATGAACACACAAGAATGACGAATGAAAGACGTAGAGACCTAAATAATCAAAATTCATGAACACTTATGAACACTCAAGTTCATACACATAATAACTTACTGTAAAGTTCATATATTCTTACGATGTTATGAACAAATATCATTGATACATGTTGTAAAACCATTTTTCTTACACTATTTTGCTGCACATCCGACATGAATCTAACCAACCTTTTTTAATATATAGCTAAAATCAAGGAGAATTATAATTTTGTAACTCCTCACTAAAAGGGTGTTACAAAACTATTATTCAATATAAAATTCCATACACGCCCCTACAAATCATTTACACATGCATGCCAAACAAAGATTGAAGATGTATTCTTGTTGGTCAATCAAGGTTAGTAAAGTTAACAACAATGCTTAGGTTAACATAATAACTCAACCATGGATCAAGAAAAAGGACGGCTAAGATCAAGTTGTATTGGTTTCACATTTTAAGAGGGTTGCAAAAGATGCTCCCTCTATATAGAGGGAGCATCTTTTATATATATATATATATATATATATATATATATATATATATATATATATATATATCTTAAAATATGAAACCAATACAAGTTGATCTTAGCCGTCTTTTTCTTGATCCAAGGTTGAGATATTTTCTAATTTAAGTTTATTAAAATATTAAAAAAGGGTAGTTTGGGCATATATTTTAAATTGGAATTATCTATTTATGGTTACTGTATCATAATTATCTCCATCTTTTTCTCCATTTATCTCTCTCCCTCCCTACAAACGTGGTGCTTCCCTTCAGTTCAATGAATCCCACCGCCGACCCCCCATCTCCGGCAACTATATACACCACAACACACACAGAGATAACCCACACGCACCGCCATGTATGAAACCTCATCGGAGGCAACACCATCGGAACCATACACAAGGACCAAATACCATTTTGCCAGAAAAGCACATACATAGACCAAATGGATAAGGTGAACCAGTGGTTTGGCCAACAACGATCTCCATCAACGATCTCATTTCCATCTCTGTCACTGGCGTCGACCCTGCCCCTCCCATCTCAATCTCTAGCTACTTCCATCTCCAATCAATCCCATTATAGGTGACTACTATGAATCATGTTTTCTAGATAGAAACAAATGAATGCATTTTTGTCGAACAAGATGAAGGTGCAAAGAACAATGGTTATGAATGGGTACGATTTTTTTATGAAATATTATGAAATTTTAGGAATGGTTATGAATAGGTATGAACTGTTCTTGTATTACAGTTATGAATTTTTTACGAAAGATTATGAAATTTTAGGAATGGTTATGAAACATGTACGAACTAGTCTTGTATTACAGTTATTATTTTTTTGAAAGGTTATGAATGTGTATGAATTGTTATTATATTACGGTTATGATTTTTTTAAATGGTTATGAAATTGAATTATTCCTAAAATTATGGAGTCGGTTATATATGGTAACCGAATAATTTATTTAAAGAATTAATAATTTTAAAAAATCTGAATTATTCCTAAAAATATGAATTTGTTGAAAGAACAAAAATACCCTCGGTTTCATCATTTAATACGGTTGTAGAATTAGGGGCCTATATATATATATATATATATTATAGACTTGAGATCACGTGAGACAAGACTATTTCCGTGAGACCCGTGAGAACACAAAAATAACACTAAACCTTCACAGCAAATGACTGTGAAGGTTCGATGTTTTCCATACCTTCACAATGAATCACTGTGAAGTTTCAGTGTTATTTTTTGGCCTCACGGTCTTACGAAAACAGGTTGGTCTCACGTGAACCTAACCCATATATTATTATATATATAGTGCTCTTCTTTTGTTAACCACCCATTTAGTGTTAACCATGTTAACCAATCTCAACCATAGATTATTCAGATCAACGGTTATAATTAAATAAAGGATTATAATATTATTTAAAATTAAAAAAGAGAGGGTTGATGTTTGTGCATAAGTGCAGAGGGGCATTTTTGTCCAAAACAACAAAACTTAAAATTGGAATCCCCTAAATATCAGGCAAAGAATCTCAAAGTTTCTTAATCGAAATCCATCCATAAATGGATTTCAGTTCTAGTTATGTACACAAACAAGTTTACGACCCCTACCACCATTCGATCAAGAACCACCATAACTCAACCTACCAACCACCCGCTTTTCCAGCAGCAACCGCCACCGGATTCCCACTACTAGCCATCGCGATAGCCTGTATCACCGCCACAACGTTTTTGCTCATTACCTACTTCTTGATCACCAAATGTTGCTAACCTTTAAGCCGATTCTTGATGGCATGAACCACCACCGTCGAAGAACCACCGTCGGTCTACTCGACTCCCGCTTGGCAAATCATCGGACTTTGACGAATCGTTAATCCGTGAGATACCCGTTTATCTATATAGCCAAAGGGATTGTGAGAATCGAAGATTGTATAAATGCGCTGTTTGCTTGAACGAGTTTCAAGATTTGGATACGTCACGTGTTCTTCCGAGTTGCAACCATGGTTTCCATTTGCACTGTATCGACATTTGGCTTCGGAACAATCCCAACTTCCCGATTTGCCGATTCAACATCTCGGGTACAGCACGGTATCCAACGGACACGATCGTGCCAACTTCTTCACCTCAATATCCTCTGTTGTTCGACCACGATAGCCCCTCGAGTAGCATCTTCATGTGCATATATGCACCAAGATATTCATATATCCAGACTTGTGTATGTGCATATATGCAAAAGAGCTCATATGCAAATTCATGTGCATATATGCACCAAGATATTCATATATCCAGACTTGTGTGTATGCATATATACACAAGAGCACATATGCAAATTCATGTGCATATATGCACCAAGATATGCATTTCTATGATTTGCATATATGCAGTTTTAAATCGTGCATCTATGCAAAAAAAACGTGAAAAGAATCTCTGAAACGTGAAGATGAAGATTATGTTTGAAAATGGGTTTTAGATGATTAAGATTATCATTAATAACTACCAAAAATCAAAATGGGTTTTAGAAGATTAAGATTATCATTAATAAGTACCAAAAATATCTTGTGCATGAAATTAGGAAAGTAAATAACCATTAAATAATTAAAATTCTGAAATTCCTAAACTACCCCTACCAAACCAGTAACTTATCTTAATTCCTATTGGTCCAAAAAAGTTAACACCGTTAATACTAAATGGACGGTTAACAAAAGAAGGAGACCCTATATATATATATATATATATATATATATATATATAGGGGTTAAATCAAATGAGAACCACAAATATGTTATAAACCGCGAGAACCGATATAAAAAATAATTTTTTACATGATATTTTTTCATCAAACGATAGGATTTAATATATTTTGATTCACATATATTTGTTTCATAATATGATAGTTTCACATGGATTTGTTTCACCGTATGAATATTTTTTACGAGTATTTTTCATTTCACTCGGTGAAACAAAAATCGTTTTTCACATTTAATCTTTTCACAAGGTGAACACGAACATATGTGTAACAATATCTTAAATCATAGGTTTTGATGAAAAAAATCATGTAAACAAATATTTTTATATTGGTTCTCACGGGTTTGTAACATATTTTTGGTTCTCATTTGATTATCGTCCTATATATATATATATATAATATAATATAGGGAAAAGATTAATGTGCATCCTTGAAAGAAGAAGAATAAGAGAACTATCAATAAAGTTTTGCCGATTGATCTCACCAATGCAAGGATCTTGAACCAAGAACCAATCCATATGATTGGATGGCAACTGATTTTACTATGTAACCATCGATACATCTTGGAAACTCTTACTATTCCTGCGACACTAGTTTCTCTATGGGACGAGCCATTCAATTGTGTAAGGCTTTAAAAGGAAATGGAAAAATGAAATTGAAATGAAGAAGTACATGCACCTTGAGAGCTTCAATCGTCATCTTGAAAGTAGGAATGGCATCTCGATTGAGGGACTCTTTTGTAACGGTACTAAAAAGCATATTGGGATTGGGGAACATAGAATCTTTAAATAAAAAAATTGTGCAGTAATAAGTTGTATCGCATACATGATAACTTGTAATTAAGAGATTTTCAAATTCTAAGAATAAATTAGTAGTACTTAGTGCATGATGAGTTGTCTGTAAGACTTTTAAGCTAAATTCTTTATAAGATGTGTGTGTGTGCGCGCGCGCGCACGTGCGTGTGTGTGTGAAACCAGAAGGTGGTCAATCTGAGAGAAGTCAAACAACAATCTAAACTACATAATCCATTGAAAATGTCATATATGAAAAATGAAAATTACTTTTAGAAATTAGGATAATAATCATTTTAAATCGAGTCAATTATTTCGTTACAGAAGTAATAAAGTGCTATCGGTTGATCTTTTCGTTTGCACGGTTTGTAAAAATTATATGGTTTATATTTAAAACTCTATATATGGTGAGAATCATAAGAAGGGATCTGGACCCTTTATCAATTCAAACTAAACATCAACACTAATAATATGCACCAGATCAATTCCCGTGAGAAGCTTAATTCTTGGATGAGTGAGATTAAAATATATCAAGGGTCCAAATCCCTTTCTTATGCTTCTCACCTTAACTCATCACACGATCCTTCGTGTATGTGTATATATATAGCCATATGTTCATTTGAGAAATGCAGAATGGGTATAGAAGTAAAAAGAAGTAATCCTAGCCCTTCCACTAAAAAATAAATGGTCAAGATTTACGACATTGACTGCAAAAACCGGAGAATTTGGTCGCATAATAACAATTATGCGCAAGATAAAGGGGTAGTTTTGTAACTTTTACAAATAGGAGACAAACAAGTGAATATGTGAACCCGTGTGATAGACATGAACTATTTAATTGATTCACATACGAACTACATGTTCATATGTGAACTCATATAATTCATATATGAACTATTTTACTGAACTAATGTGATTCACATATAAACTATATGTGTATATGTGAAATAGTGTGATTCACATATGAGTTATATGTGCATGTGTGAACCTGGATGATTTACATATGAACTATTTAATTGATTTATATATGAACTGAATGTTCATATGTAAATCTGTGTCATTCACATTTGAACTATTTAATTGATTCACATATGAACTCGTATGATTCAGATATGAACTATATGTCCTTATGTGAACTTGTGTGATTCACATGTAAACATATTATATATGATAATGACCATAGTGAGTCTAGAAACCGTCACCTTTCTATCAGCCATTAGATCAAACTCAAGATTAAATCTCGTCCGTTTAAACTAATATATTTACGGTTACTACTTGGATCCAGCCCACTTTCTTCTTTTCCCATCCTATACTTTAGCCCACTCCGTTCCTTTTCCATCGCTTCACATACGGATATCTTCTCCTTCTGCCCTCCCCTGTTACACCATCCATCCTACTCCTCTCCTTCATCTTCAACCTCCACGTTCCTGGTTGTGTCCCCAATTCTCGCGGTCTCCCACGATCCACATGATGCTCCTCTTACCAACTATAAATGTATGCAAACCTGGGCAAAGGATGAATGCTACGACTTTGATCAAATTGGGCGGTGTACTTCTGATATTTGTTGCAAAGGAAGGGGTGCGATTTTTGTTAAAAGATGTAATTAAAATTAGTAATCTTGACATTTATTATTTAAAGAATTGTTAACTTGAAATGTTTTGTAGTTTCAGGGTATTATGTGTAATAAACAAATAAAGAGAGACTAAAGTGACAAAGAGTTGAAAGCTGAGGACAACAAGGATCGCGCCTCACTTTGTTAGAAAGTTAAAGGGTAGCGGAGTCATGATTACAAGTGCAAGGACTGAAAGTGTAATTATCGAAGGACTGGAGTGTAACTTTGAGATGGGATATTTAATGTTCAATCTTCTCATTTTACAATTCATTCGAACGATTTATTCTCTCAGATTTTCCTCTCTTTTACTCTCTTCTCTCTAGTTAGTTTCTTTTGTAAGTTTCATCTTATAACTAGGGTTTATATTTTTTCTTGTATTATTTGTAGAGAATATGTAATATTTCTGAGTTGCTTCTTAAATAAAATCGATTTGTCTTTTTGAATATGGTATCAGAGCTGTAATGGCTCGATCTCTATGATTCTTGGTCGTTGTAGCTTTCTTATTCTTGTTCTCTACGATTATCGATCTGGTGTGGTTCGGTAGTTTGTATTGACAGGAGCTGTTGGTGTAAACCTCAGCGGTGATTGTTGATAACCTCATCGCTCAGATCGCAGATCGGTGGTTCTTTGTTGTTTGTACACAAATCTGGTTGTCGATTATGACTCTGTAGTTAAGATCGGCGTCGATTGAGTTTCTGTTACAGATCTTCTTCTTGTTCTTCACTCTATACGCTGGATTCTGACTATTGTAGTCTCAATCGGCGTATTTTTCGAGTTGTTTCTCTCGTCTCTCACAGATCCGTTGGTTACTGATTTTAGCGACTCAGATCTGTGTTCTTGACTATTTTAGATGATTGATACTGTCTCCTTAGACTTTGTCTCATCGCTTTGTTCTTCTTTGTAGAAACGATTTCACCAAAAAAACGATTTCAGTCCAGATCTGTGTTCTTGACTACTTTAGATGATTGATACTGTCTCCATAGACTTTGTCTCATCGCTTTGTTGTTCTTTGTAGAAACGATTTCACCAAAAAAAACGATTGCAATTTCCATTACAATTACTGAGATCTGTGTAATTTCATGTTCTTTTTTTGTTCATTTTTTGGTTGCTGAGTTTCAGTTGTTATTGAGATCGACAATATCTCTTGGTCTGTTTCATACTTGTTATTTCAGACCGTCGGTAGTTGTTTACTTCAGGTCGGTGACGGTTTTCATTCTTCAGATATGAGATTGTCCATATCTTAGTTTTCTTTTGGTAATTTCATCGATCTGTTGTAATTTTTCTGTTTTACTTGAGTTCTACTTGGTCAATCTTCGTTCAGATCTGAATCATTTCAAAGCTGGTTTAAACCGTGAGCCCTTGGTTCATCAAGTGAACTTAGGCAAGGAACGGTACTCGGCTTTAGAGTTTTTCTTGTAGTTTTACATGCTATTAGAAAAACTTTTCTAACCTCGTTCAGATCTGACCTCGTTTACATCTCTAGATTCCCTACAAATCTGGTACTAGTGTAATAACCAGGTAAATCCATTAGTTAAACTCTATCCCGTTAAGTTTATTTAATTTTAAGATTGGGATGTTTGGGGTAAGTTTGAATTAAGTCATAAGTTTAAGGGTGTTTTGGTACTTATCATATAGTTTCAGCCAAAAGTGAAAATTAATACTTAAATATCTTAAGTATCAGATTACCACTTTCCTTATTCAGAAAGTGTGTATGTGTGTGTGCGTTTTGAGAGAAAAGGAAGCAGAGGAAGAAAACGTACGGTTAGGGCTTCAATTGATTGGGCTGAAATCGATTTGGAGGTAAGTTCCTTTACAATTTGTGTTTATAATCAGTAGTATTAGACTTCTATCGTTTTAGAATTTCTAATTTCGCGACTTGAATAGATTTCAATCGATTTCTGGGCAAGTGGAAACCGACTGTGTTCTTGAAAACTTCTGGTAGAGTCCCGGTAGTGTCGACTCCCGGTAGTGTCTCCCGGTAGTGTCGACTCCCGGTATAGTGAACTCCCGGTATTGCTAACTTCCGGTATTGCCAACTCCCGGTACCAAAGAGTCCCGGTACTGTGAAGTTCCGGTACTGTGAAGTCCCGGTACTGTGAAGTCCTGGTACTCTGTGTAGTCCCGGTAGTTGTTAAGTTTAATGATACAATTGAGAACAGGAACTGGTAGGCTTTATATGTTTGGCTAGTAAAGAGGTGTATGTACCTTAAATTGTTTCAGATTCTATGGAGTCGTGGTAAGAGATAAGACCATTGTGAAAGGAGCTTGCGAGCGTGTGTAATAATCAAAACAGGTGAGTTTTACTTTAAAAGTATTTTTAACTGGAATACATATACGTATGGTTTGGGAATGTGATAATTGGTGATTACGTGTTTATATGTATGGTATATGTGAATTATAATATATTGAGGTATTATATTTACATGAGTATTATAAGTTGTTATAATACGTTGGCCGGGCTTAGGACTGGTGTGTTTGGCTATAGAATCCGTATAGCGTTGTTTGGCTGTAGATGTTGTACAGCGTTGTAAATTTATTAGTTGGCTTGCAACCAACTAATATGGCCAGGAGGAATGAGAAGGGAAGGTATATGATGTGTGAGTTCAAATTGATATATTTGATCGTGCTGTGTGATTTATATAAATAAGGTTTATATATATGATTTCGAACTAACAGGGATTTTTCTCACTTAGACCCTTAGGTCTAACCCTCATTTTTGTTTTAAAAATATGTATTCCAGGTGGTGGATCGAGTAAGAGCAAGTAATTATAGTAACCGATGGATGGCTTTTGTGAAGGATTATATGATGAAGATTTTGGCATGTTTAGCAGTTGTATTACAATATTAAATGTTATGTATGTATTTAGTACATAGTTTATAGTAGAATGGCTTCTGCTAAATGTAAAAGACTACGGGACCGTACTTGTAATATGATGTCTCTTTTGTTATATCGATATTGTGTTACATTATGTGATTTGTTGTGTATATGGGAATTGGGTTGTTACAACTAGCCTCGTTGCAAATATAATGCTTAGATCTGTACGGAGTGTGTGGATTCTTATCCTTCATTCTGTTTCTTAAATCTTAAAGGATTTTAGAATTGTTCTTATCTGTTCTAATAATAAATCTGTTGTGCTTATTATTATTTTGCTGTTGTACTTAGATCTTGACTGTAACAATAATAATAAATTTGTATTCTGATGGAACACTCTATATGATCAAGATTCTGCTGAATGAAAGGCTAAGATTGGATGAACAAAGAAAGGTGCCTCTGAAAGAGAAGGAGATTGTCTTGATCAACAATGCCTTGAAAGCGAAACAAGACCGAATAGATTACCGGAATTCACTAAGAAGGTTTGAGATTATCTTTGGGATCAGAAAGATATACATTCCACCGGAAGAACTTCATGGTTAAAGCTTACCTGGCTCACTTGAATACAAAGGGGGAGAATGTTAGTGTCAACTTTATATGTTGTATTCAAGTTGAGGGGTTATTTTGTAAATTGTGAGCCTAGGTATAAATAGCCTAGTTTAGCTCATTTTCACTAACACTTTTGATATTCATATCCTTAGAACTCTCTGTGAGTTTCTCTCTACATTGTATTACTTGATCTTGATGTTAATGAGAGATGGACAGAGTTTTGGATAGATCTTAATTTCATTACTTGTTAATTGGGATAACAAGTGGCCTTCCTCCCCCCCCCCCTTTTTTTTGTTTGTTGATTGTCTGTCTGTGTTACTACATATTGTTATCTTAGTTTTTTCTGTTGTTGGTTCTTTTTCTTCCGTTGTATCTACTTTGTCAGGCTTATTCTTATCAAACTTGAAGGATTTGAGGTTCGGCTTGACCTAGCACCCTGAGTGTTTTAGGAATCCTGCCTTTTGTTCACCTCACCTCAGATCCCTACGTGTTTGTTTCATCATGCCTGTCGATGAAGATGACGTGATAAACCCCAATGGTAACGCTGGAACATCAAAGATCGTCAAGCTTGACTTTGGCGATCCCCTATACTTACATCCCAGCGATACCACTGGGGCTTCCTTACTTCACCTAAAGCTAAATGGAACTTACAATTACAAGGTCTGGTCTTGTGCAAAGATCCTCGCTCTTGAAACTAAAAATAAACTTGGATTTATAGATGGATCTTGCCCTAGACCTACCACTGATGATGTCCTAGCTAAACAGTGGGACAGATGTAACTCAGTGGTTCTTTCATGGATCTTAAGCTCTGTAACTGAAGAGCTGTTTCTTGGACAAGTTTTTTCTAAAATTGCCTCTCATGTCTGGCTTGAACTTAAGGAAACCTATGATAAGGTGGATGGCTCAGTTACCTTTATCTACATAAGAAAATTAATTCTCTAACACAAAACGGGTCATCTGTCTCCGATTATTATCATAGGTTAAATTCCTTATGGAGACAGTTTGACGCCTTAGTCAAACTTCCTGCCTGCACCTGCAATGCTTCCCACGACTTTTCCGAACATAACCAGCTCTTAAAACTCATGCAATTTCTAATGGGTCTAGATGACATTTACCAGCCTGTAAGAAGTACTATTCTCACCTCTGACCCTCTTCCCTCTGTAAAAACAACCTTTTCCATTATTTCAAGGGAAGAATCCCACAGAGGAACATATAGCTCCTCATCTAGTAAAACTCAATCTTCTGCCTACTTTGGTAAGGCATCAGATAACAAGCGTAAGCCTATAAGACCACCAAATCCAAATCTCTTATGTAAACATTGTGGCATGATTGGCCACACCATAGAAAGGTGTTACAAACTCATTGGGTTTCCTCCAAAGGATTTTTAAAGAAAATCAAATGTAAATGGAAATTTTAGACCCTCTTCTAACAATGTAGAGACATCTAGCACTCCCAACACTAGTCATCCATCTTCTGGACCCCAAGGATGCTCTCCCTCTCAACATTTGACTCAAGAGCAAGTTTCTAAACTTCTGACTCTTCTTGACTCTAGCACCTTTAGTGTGGCTTCCGCCAACATGGCAGGTATGTCACTCTCTTCTCCATCTATGCCTAGTTGGATTATAGATTATGGGGCTACTCAACATATGACCTCATCTCTCAGTAGCCTTAGTAATATTGTAGATATGTCAGACTTGAATCTTATTGTTAATCACCCTAATGGATCCAAAGCAAAAATAAATAAAATTGGGAATATGAAACTCACTGATGAATTGGTTCTGTTTGATGTCTTAGTTGTACCTGATTTTAATGTGGATCAGTTATCTGTTCACAAGTTAGCTAGAGACAATAAGGTGTTTATTGGCTTTGATGAGCATAAATGTTACATTCAGGACTGTCAACGAACGAGGTTAATGGGGATTGGTAATGAGGTTGGAGGTCTATATCTCTATAATAATGGTAAGTCTACATGTTCTAATTCTACCATTAGTTGCTACATATCGTATCAGCTATGGCATAGTAGGTTAGGACATCCAGCTGATCCAGTCTTGAATGTTTTAAAAGAAAAATTAAGTATAAAATTGGGCTCTTCTTCTCCTTGTGAAATTTGTCACAAAGCTAAACAGTCTCGTACAAAGTTTGATCTTAGTGATCATAAGTCAAAGTAAATAGGAGAACTAATTCACTTAGATGTTTGGGGTCCTTATAAAGTCTCTAGCAAGGATGGTTTTAAATACTTCTTAATTGTTGTGGATGATTTCTCAAGATCAGTTTTGGTTTATCTCTTAAAGGGAAAGGATGAAGTTTATGACAACATTGTCACTCTTTTCAAACTCATTCAAACTCAGTTTAACAAAACCATTAAAACTGTTAGGAGCGATAATGGAACTGAGTTTTTAAATCAAAAAGTTTCAAATTTCTTTAGTTCACATGGCATTGTTCATCAATTGTCTATGGTTTTCCTCCAGTTCTCACTCATTTAAGGAATTTTGGGTGTTTATGCTTTGCAGCCAAACAAAATAATTTTGATAAGTTCAGCTCTAGGGCTGAAAATGTGTTTTGATTGGATATTCAAATTCCAAGAAAGGCTATAGACTGTATAGTCTAGATACTAAACAATATTTAGTCTCTAGAGATGTAACACTTTACGAAAACGTTTTTCCTTTCAAAATGAGTGACAATCTAGAATCTTACTCTGAAAATTTGAATACTTTAAATTTCTTTGATAATGTCAATAGTTCTACTGATGTTTCTTCTGAAAATCTGCCCAATGAGGAATCTAGGGATCGGTCTACAACTCAAGTTAATCATCCTGATTCCTCTGGTAGTCAAGATAATGTAGACAATCTGTCAACTGGTGTGGATTCTATCTTGTCTGCTAGGAATCAAGGAAATTCAAGAACTGATATTGAACATGATACTCGTAATGTTGTAGACCCCCCTCCTGAGGGTCAAAATCTTCCAAATCTGACTGTTGATTCTTCTTCTTCGTCTCAATCCATAAGACAGTCTAGTAGAGTTCCTCAGTTTCCCCGAAAATTTGATGACTTTGTAGTAGAAGGCAAGGTTAAATTTGGGATTGAAAAAGTAGTAAATTACTCTTATCTCACAAAAGAAAATTTTTGTTTTGTGTCAAATCTAAATAAGTCTGTTGAACCAAGTAGTTTTTCGAAAGCTTGCAAAGACCCTAATTGGGTAATTGCAATAAATAATGAAATGGAGGCTCTTAATAGGAATGGCACTTGGGTTATAACTGACCTTCCACCAGGAAGAAAACCAATTGGGTGTAAATGGATATATAAGATTAAATATAAGTCTACTGGGGAAATAGAACGATACAAGGCTAGATTAGTGGCCAAAGGCTATAGTCAGAGAGAAGGTCTTGATTATGAAGAAACCTTCTCTCATGTTGTTAAAATGGTAACGGTTAGATGTGTTATAGCTTTATTTGTTCAGTTTAATTGGCCTTTGCATCAACTTGACGTAAACAATGCTTTTCTGTATGGTGATTTGACGGAAGAAGTTTACATGACTCTTCCCGAAGGATATTTTTCTAATGATGATAATCATGTTTGCAAACTTGTGAAATCTTTGTATGGTCTAAAACAGGCTCCTCGTTAGTGGTACGAGAAATTGTCTAATTGTTTATTCGAGTTTGGTTTTAGTCAAAACAGTAGTGATTATTCTCTGTTCACTCTTAAACCTGGAAATACTTTTATTATTTTACTTGTGTATGTAGATGACATAGTCATAACTAGAAATAATAATAGTGAGATTCACAGAGTGAAAAAACACTTGCAAACGAATTTTATGATCAAAGATCTTGGAAATTTACAATTCTTTTTAGGAATTGAAATTTTAAAATCTAAAGATGGTTTGTGTATGAGCCAAAGAAAGTATTGTTTGGAACTATTGAATGATTTTGGATATTTAGGTTGTAAGCCTATCAATACTCCCATGGATATGAATTTAATAGTAACAGAGTCGTCAGGTTCCACTTCTGATCCTGAATTAGTTGATATATTTGGGTTTCAACGGTTAATTGGGTGTCTCATTTATCTGTTGGTATTATAAACAGATACCTCGTTTCTATTTAACAACAGATCAAGAAATATTACAAACTTTAGTAATACAAGAAAGATTAAACCCTAGTTACATAAGAAACTTACAAAGATAACCTAACTAGAGAGAGAGAGAAAACGAGAGCTAAAAGAATGATATTCAGATAGAAAATGTGTGTTGATTCTTGAAATGAGCAGACTTCAACTTTAAGTAGTCATATCTCGAATTTACAGATTTAGTCCTTCAGCGGTTACACTTCCAGTCCTTGCACTTGTGGTTATGACTCCGCTAACCTTTAGCTTTCCAACAAAGTGAAGCGCAGTCCCTGTTGTACTCAACTATCAGCTCTTTGTCACTTCAGTCCCTCTTTATTTTGTTTATTACACATAATACCCTGAAACGTACAAACATTTAAGGTTAGTAAACTTTTAACTTTCAAATGTCAAGATTGTTAAATTCCAATAACATCTTTTAACACCCGCCCTCAATCTTGACATTGGAATAAGTCAATCATTCTTAATTTCTTGCATAAATAATCATGCTGAAATGAAGAGAGAGACTTAGTGAAGATGTCAGCAGTTTTTTCCAAAGACTCAACCTTAACAGTTTTCAAAACTCCACTAGCAATTTTATTTCTTACTTGGTGAACATCAATCTCAATATGTTTAGTTTTCTCATGAAAAACTGGATTGTTTGCAATTTGAATTGCAGATTTATTATCACACAAAAGATTTACAAGAAGTAAATCTTTGATATTAAGACTTGATAACATTTCTACAATCCAAAGTATTTCACAGGTAGCAGCTGCCATAGCTCGATATTCAGATTCTGCTGAAGATCGAGATACAGCAGTTTGTTTTTTACTTTTCCAGGAAATAAGACAATTACCCAGAAATATACAATACCCTGTTACAGACCTTCTGGTGGATAAACATTTTCCCCAGTCTGCATCCACATATGCAGATAATTTGAAACAATCAGAAACAGTAAATGAAACGCCCTTACCCGGAGCCCTCTTTAGATATCGTAGAACTCTTAAAGCTAAGTTCAGATGAGACCGACGCGGTGCATGCATAAATTGGCTAAGACAATGTACTGCAAATGCAATATCAGGTCTTGTAGCCAACAGATAAATGAGTCTTCCAATTAACCGTTGAAAACCAGAAATATCAGTTAATGGAGAATCGGAAGAAGAACCTGATGACTCAGTCACTATCATATTCATGTCCATTGGGGTATTGACCGTCTTACATCCTAAGTAACCGAAATCATTCAATAGTTCTAAGCAATACTTCCTTTGGCTCATACACAACCCGTCCTTAGTTTTTAAGATTTCTATACCTAAGAAAAATTGTAAATTTCCAAGATCTTTAATCATAAAATTTGTTTGCAGATGTTTTTTAACTCTGTGAATCTCACTATTACTATTTCCAGTTATGACAATATCATCTACATACACAAGCAGAACAATAAAAAATTTCCCAGATTTAAGAGTAAATAGAGAATAATCACTACTATTTTGATCAAACCCAAAATCAAATAAGCAATTTGACAGCTTCTCATACCACTGACGAGGAGCCTGTTTTAAACCATACAAGGATTTTACTAATTTACAAACTTGATTATCATCATTAGAAAAATACCCTTCAGGTAAAGTCATATAAACCTCTTCTGTTAAATCACCATATAGAAAAGCATTGTTCACGTCAAGTTGATATAAAGGCCAATTAAACTGAACGGACAATGCTACAACACATCTAACAGTTATCATTTTAACTACAGGAGAGAAGGTTTCTTCAAAATCAAGACCTTCTCTCTGGCTATAGCCCTTGGCAACCAGCCTAGCCTTGTACCTCTCTATTTCCCCAGTAGACTTATATTTAACCTTATAAATCCATTTGCACCCTATAGGTTTTCTTCCTGGTGGACGATCTGTAACAATCCAAGTACCATTCCTATTAAGTGCTTCCATTTCATTATTCATTGCAATTACCCAATTAGGATCCTTGCAAGCCTTAGAATAACTACTTGGTTCAATTGATTTATTTATATTTGACACAAAGCAAAAATTATCTTTTGTGAGATGAGAGTAATTTACTACTCTTTCAATACCATATTTTACTTTACCTTCAACTACGAAGTCATCAAATTTTCGGGGAAACTGAGAAATTCTACTAGACTGTCTTATTGACTGAGAAGAAGAAGAATCAACACGAAGATTATGAGGATCATGACCCTCAGGAGGGGGATCTACAACATCATGAGTATCATGCTCATTATCAGTTTCTAAACTTCCTTGATTCCTAGCAGACAAGATAATGTCGGTACCAATAGATTGGTTGTCAACATTGCCCATACTACCAGAGGAATCAGGACAACTATTTTGAGTTGTAGACCGAGCCCTAGATTCCTCATTGGGTAGATTTTCAGAAAGATCATTAGTAGAACTAGTAACATTATCAAAAAAATTCAAAGTATTTAGATTTTCAACATAAGACTCCACATTTTCACTCATTTTAAAAGGGAAAACAGTTTCATAAAAAGTTACATCTCTAGAGACCAAAAATTGCTTAGTATCAAGACTATACAGCCTATAGCCTTTCTTAGAATTTGAATATCCAAATAAAACACACTTTTCAGTCCTAGAGCTGAACTTATCAAAATTGTTTTGTTTAACTGCAAAGTATAAACACCCAAAATTTCTTAAATGAGTGAGAACAGGAGGGAATCCGTAGATAACTTCATAAGGACTTTTACCATTTAAGATGGATGATGGAGTTCTATTTATCAAGTAAGTGGCTGTGAGAATACATTCAGACCACAAGTACAAAGGAATCCCAGCCTGAAACATTAAAGCCCTTGCTACATTCAGTAAATGTCTGTGTTTACGTTCCACAACACCATTCTGTTGTGGAGTGTAAGTACACGAGGTTTGATGTATAATTCCACGAGAATTAAAAAATGCTGAAACCTTTTGATTTGAAAATTCCGTTCCATTATCACTTCTAACTGTCTTAATGTTTTTATTAAACTGGGTTTGAATGAGGTTAGAAAAGACAATGTTGTCAAAAACCTCATCTTTTCCTTTTAAAAGATAAACCCAAACTGATCTTGAAAAATCATCAACAACAGTTAGAAAATATATAAAACCATCCTTACTAGATACTTTATACGGACCCCAGACATCTAAATGTATCAATTCCCCTATTTCCTTTGATTTATGATCACTTAAATCAAACTTTTTCGAGTTTGTTTAGCTTGATGACAGATTTCACACGGAGGAGAAGAAGAGTCTAATTTTATATTTAGTCTTTCTTTCAAAACATTCAGAACATGATCAGCAGGGTGTCCTAATCTACTATGCCATAGCTGATATGACACATGACAGCTAATGGTAGTATTATAACAAGAAGACTTACCCTTACAAGGTGGATTGAGAAAATATAGACCACCTGCCTCATTACCAGTCCCCATCAACCTCGTTCGTTGACAGTCCTAGATGTAGCATTTGTGTTCATCAAACCCAATAAACACTTTATTATCTCTAGCTAACTTATGAACAGATAACAGATCCACATTAAATTCTGGAACAACTAAAACATCAAATAAGCCCAATTCATCAGTAAGTTTCATGTCTCCTATTTTATTTATTTTTGCTTTAGATCCATTAGGGTAATTAACAATAAGATTCAAATCTGACACATCAACCACATTACTAAGGCTACTGAGAGATGAGGTCATATGTTGAGTAGCCCCAGAATCTATAATCCAATTAGGGATAGATGAGGAAGAAAGAGACATACCTGCCATATTGGCGGATGCCACATTTGAGGAGTTGGAGCTAAGCAGAGTCAAAAGTTTAGAGACTTGCTCTTGAGTCAGAGATGGACTAGGAGTGCTAGAAGACTGACCAGTGTTATGAGTATTGGATGCATCAACATTGTTAGAAGATGGTCTAAAATTTCCATTTACATTTGGTTTTCTTTGAAAATATTTTGGTGGAAAACCTATTAACTTGTAACACCTTTCTATTGTATGACCAATCATGCCACAATGCTTACATAACATATTTGGATTTGGAGGTCTTATAGGTTTCCGTTTAGTTTCAGAAGTCTTACCAAAGAAAGCAGAAGATTGAGTTTTATTAGAAGAGTTAGGGTTAGAGGTTCCTCTGTGAGATTCTTCTCTTGATATAATAGAGAAGGCTGTTTTAACATAAGGAAGGGGGTCAGTAGTGAGAATAGTACTCCTTACTGGCTGGTAAACATCATCTAACCCCATTAGAAATTTCATAAGCTTTAAAAGTTGGTTATGTTTAGAAAAAATTTGGGAAGCATTACAGGTGCAAGCAGGCAGTTTGACTAATGCATCAAACTGCTTCCAAAGAGAGTTTAACCTATGATAGTAATCAGAGACAGATGATTCGTTTTGTGTTAAGGAGTTAATTTTATTATGCAGAATAAAGGTAACGGAGCCATCCACCTTATCATAGGTTTCCTTAAGTTCCAACCAAACATGAGATGCAATTTTAGAGAAAACTTGACCAATATATAGCTCTTCAGTAACAGAACTTAAGATCCAAGATAAAACCAGTGAGTTACATCTGTCCCATTGTTTTGCCAGGACAGGGTCAGTGGTAGGTCTAGTGCAAGATCCATCTATAAATCCGAGTTTATTTTTTGTTTCAAGAGCGAGGATCATTGTACAGGACCAAACCTTGTAATTGTCAGCCCCGTTTAACTTTAGATGAAGTAAAGAAGCCCCAGTGGTATCGCTGGGATGTAGGTATAAGGGATCACCAAAGTCAAGTTTGGTGATCTGAGATACCCCAGTGTTTACCAAAGCGTCTTCTTCTTTGTCAGACATGATTCCAAAACAACAGAAGAACAACACTCAAAGGGATCTGAGGTGATGAGCAGGATTCCTAAAACACTCAGAGTGCTAGGTCAAGCCACACCTCAAAGCTCTCAAAGTATGTTTTGTTTACAGAAGATGAGACAAAAGGAAAAAAATAGTGAAAGCAGAGTAACAAGTCAAGACAAACAATCACAACAGGTAATATAGAACAGATAAGAACATAGACATGGCCCGAGAGAGGCCACAGATCGCACCTGAACAGAAGAAACAAAGAGATATAAGTGCAATATTATGAAACAATGAAGCAATATTATGAACTCTTACACAAATTCCTCACAATATAAGAATACGAATAAGAAATCACCTCAGATCTATTACAAGTCTAAATGATCTGTTAAGGATCAACCGATCCACAAACTAAAAGTGTTCCAGATCAAGAAGATGAATATACAGATCTGAGAAAGAAATACTGAAACTAACGAAGACTTCACAAAACTCAGACCGTGAGATATATTGAATCTCAGATCTAAGAGGTGAACGATATCAGATTAATGTTGAACCCAAAAAAGAGGCTAAAACGATGGAAATTCCTAACGGATCTGAGATATAGACGATCTCAGATCTGGAAAGAAGGAATGTCACCGTCTTGAAGCAAACACAACAGTTTACTTAGTAATGAGGATGAATCAGATCAAGAGATATAATAGATCTCAAATCTGAGCAACGTCTAAACCTCAACAAGTAAAATAACATGTAATAGCAGATTTTCAAAAGAACGCACAGATTTGAGAAGAAGAGTTCAGATCTATAAAACTTCAGTAACAAGATCTTTGGTTGAAACCATAAAGTCGAACCAAGATCTTAACAGTAAACAAATACAGATACAAATATCTTCAATGAAAAACCAGATCTAGACAAATCTGAGGTTTGAGAGAAGATCTGTTAATTTTGTAACTCAAGATCTTCTCAAGAACACCAGATCTCAAAGTATCCAGAACTAAAATATTTTGAAGAAGAAGAGTATCTAAACAGATCTAAAATGGGATCTGAACAGATCTAAAACATAGAGGAAATCATCATCGATGAGATTGTGTCTCATAATACCATCCTAGTTACTATTGTAACTCCGGTAATGAACAAAAATCGCACAACCAGATCGAGAAGATTTGAAGTAGTAAAATCGATAATGGATCGAGCCTTAAGCTCTGATACCATATTATAAACAGATACCTCGTTTCTATTTAACAACAGATCAAGAAATATTACAAACTTTAGTAATACAAGAAAGATTAAACCCTAGTTACATAAGAAACTTACAAAGATAACCTAACTAGAGAGAGAGAGAAAAAACGAGAGCTAAAAGAATGATATTCAGATAGAAAATGTGTGTTGATTCTTGAAATGAGCAGACTTCAACTTTAAGTAGTCATATCTCAAATTTACAGATTTAGTCCTTCAACAGTTACACTTCCAGTCCTTGCACTTGTGGTTATGACTCCGCTAACCTTTAGCTTTCCAACAAAGTGAAGCACAGTCCCTGTTGTCCTCAACTATCAGCTCTTTGTCACTTCAGTCCCTCTTTATTTTGTTTATTACACATAATACCCTGAAACCTACAAACATTTTAAGTTAGTAAACTTTTAACTTTCAAATGTCAAGATTGTTAAATTCCAATAACATCTTTTAACAGTTGGCCACTAGACCGGACATTGTATTTGCAGTTCATTGCCTTAGTCAATTCATGCATGCGCCTCGGCGTTCTCATCTGAATTTGGCTCTTAGAGTTCTGCGATATCTAAAAAGGTCACCAGGTAAAGGTATTTTATTTTCTGTTTCGGATTGTTTTAAATTATCAGCATATGTGGACGCAGATTGGGGTAAGTGTCTATCTACACGTAGATCTGTAACTGGGTATTGTTTGTTTCTAGGAAATTGTCTTATTTCTTGGAAAAGTAAAAAAGCAAACTGTTATCTCGGTCTTCAGCAGAGTCTGAATATCGATCCATGGCATCTGCCACTTGTGAAATACTTTGGGTTTTAGAAATTTTGTCTAGTCTTAATATCACAGATTTACTTCCTGTAAATATTTTGTGTGATAATAAGTCTGCAATTCAGATTGCAAACAATCCAGTTTTCCATGAGAAAACAAAACATATAGAAATTGATGTTCACCAAGTGAGAAATAAAGTGACTAGTGGTGCTCTCAAAACTGTTAAAGTTGAATCTCTAGAAAATGCAGCTGATATTTTTACAAAGTCTCTTTCTCTACATCAGCATGATTATTTGTGCAAAAAGTTGAAAATGGTAGACTTGTTCAAATGTCAAGATTAAGGGAGGATGTTAAAAGATGTAATTAAAATCAGTAATCTTGACATTTATTATTTAAAGAATTGTTAACCTGAAATGTTTTGTAGTTTCAGGGTATTATGTGTAATAAACAAATATAGAGAGACTAAAGTGACAAAGAGTTGAAAGCTGAGGACAACAAGGATCGCGCCTCACTTTGTTAGAAAGTTAAAGGGTAGCGGAGTCATGATTACAAGTGCAAGGACTGAAAGTGTATTTATCGAAGGACTGGAGTGTAACTTCGAGATGGGATATTTAATGTTCAATCTTGTCATTTTACAATTCATTTCCTCTCTTTTACTCTCTTCTCTCTAGTTAGTTTCTTTTGTAAGTTTCATCTTATAACTAGGGTTTATATTTTTTCTTGTATTATTTGTAGAGAATATGTAATATTTGTGAGTTGCTTCTTAAATAAAATCGATTTGTCTTTTTGAATAATTTTCGACCAAGCGTGACATCGGGATTGTATGCTACGTATCCAATTTTGTTTTCCTCCTTTTTGCTGCTATTTTTGTTCACCAAATTGATATGAGTTGAAACTATACAAAACCTTGTGTTTTTTATTTACTGAAACTTTTTAGTCTTCAAATTCATAGGAAAAGGAGTATGGTTAATTTAGCTACTACAATTTTACTTTGATAATGGATTTTGAAGCTACATTTTATGTTTCTTGATTGCAAGTTTAAATTTGCAGGTTTATATCTATATCTATATATCCACTGCACCTAGATTATGTTTTTACAAACAGATTTTCACCATAGGACCAAGCTGTTTTGTTATCAATGTATACACACACACAGATTTTTCATTGCACCTACATTCTGTTTTTACAAACAGATTTTCACCACAGGTACCAATTCGTTTATAAACAGATTTTCACAACCTGTCTTAACAAGTTGTCGAAAATCTTTTTCACTACACAAACCTGTTTATTCAAATTAGTTTTTGAATATGTAATTATGGTCATACACATGATCACAATCTGTTTGATCAAATTTGTTCACAGTCTGTATATACACTTTTTTGCAGTCTGATTGCAATCTATTTGCAATATGTTTATACACAGCTTTTTGCAGTTATGTATGACGTAAATAATCAGGTTAAGGATGGATGTTGTTTTTACAATATATTCTGTTTGGTTTTGGGTGTAAATGGAAAAAAGATGCAATATGTTCAAATTGGTCTCATTATAGTGTTTTCACCTCTTTCCCATGGATGTTTTTTCTCACAACTCTGGTTTCTGGACTGCTATTGCCTAAACAGTAGACAAGCATATTGCCTAAACAGTAGACAAGCATATAGACATGGCGAACCAAATTAATGGAGTTGCGGCCTTGCGGGTATACGGCTTTCTAAAATCACTGCTGATGTCCTCAATTTCACCAACAAATATTGCTTACCTTTCTTTATAAAATATCTAGGTGTTTTGAGTATGCTCTCGTTCATCAAAGTTCGTTGTATCCAAGATGGATTTTCGTCGTGATCAAGGCCAAATTCATCCCGATTTGCTAAACTATTCTTATAATTCCGCAAGGTTGGACTTTGACGATGGAGGAGCCGGTGTGAATAATGGTTTGACATTCGAAAATACGTCGTCGGGATTAGTTGATGAAACACAACTCAACACCAATGACGAAGCGGCGACGCAAAACGGTAGTACGAGCACCATCGAAATATCATAACCGAATGAAAAGGGCTTGATCGGTCACTATTTTGATACAGTAGTTGTATTGTGGAGTAGATTTTATATTTATAGATTGTGCACATTTACCAACATTAAAAACGTAGTCTTCATCTACGGAATTAGTTTCGGTTGTTGTGTTTTGGTTCATGCACGTTCAAAACACACAAAGGTTCACGTACTCTTTATTATATATTAGTTCATGAATGTTCACCCTACCACTATTGTTCACCACACGTGTCACTCTCTGGAAAATGCATGATTGGTTTATCAATGCTCACCCCCTAACAAAATCCATGAACTAAATATAAAATTACACAACTCATGGTTTTTATGAAAGAACAAATATGAACAAAAAATATGTTTCATGCTTGTTCATGCTTTGATCACGACGAAAATCCATCTTCGATGCAACGAATTTTGATGAACGAGAGCAAACTCAAAACACCTAGATATTTTTTTAAAAAAATATGAAAACCTATTTCGATTATGTAACTCCCCGTTAATTATTAATTTTGTAACTTCAAATTTAAATGGTTTCAAAACTATGGGATTTGGTTTTACTAAAATAACTCTGAACACCCATGTTCCTTTGATTTTTTTTATTTTTTTTTTTTGATGAATGGACCCATAGTGTTATAAATGGTTTACCCCCATTTCATCTCAACCACTCAATTTTTAGATCAATGGCTATAAATTGGTTAATAAAGTTAGTACATTTTTTGGGTTAATAAGTTAGTTTGCATTTTCATTGTTATTAAAAGAATTGTTTCTCATGATGTAGGTATTTTTGTTCAGCTTCATTTGCCAAACCATATAGACGAACGAAAAGTTCTAACGGAAATACGCATCGAGAAAGACGCAGATGGTATTCATCCTACAATGGACGAATCTTTAAGTATCAAGATAGTATCGTATGTGAAGCTTTTGAACCTTACCGATCCCACTTCGCTCGTGAACCAAGTGATGAGGTAATTATATATATATATATATATATATATATTTCATACTCATAATCAAATTATATGTATTTTAAGTTACATCGAGACCCCAAGAGCCCCAAGGCCCAATCATATTAAATGAACCAAGTGTTTTAGTTATTTTTTTCTATTTTCCATATCTTATTTGTGTTGCTATTGACATGACATATGTTCCAAAGGATCAAATGTTGCTTCTTATTTCCATGGTTTAAATCTGTTGATATCAGTTTTAATTGTCCTAACAGCATTATGGGTTCTCATCATATTTGGTTTTATCAGTGGAGGTATGGTTTAGGTTTCTGTTTTAAAAGTTTGGAATTCAGCACAACAGTCTTGTTCAACAAGTTCATGATCAACTTACATATACCGGGATAAATGTCAAAAATCAAGCTGCAGATTCTAATCAGCAGGGTCGTTCTTCTTGACATTTTGGAGGTCATGTGCGAAAAACTAAATGCACTCTTACTTTTTATTATCCATTATATTTTTTTTTACTTTGTCTTATAATAAATCAATCAATAACTTATTTTTGAATTTGATCAAAATGTCCATCTTTTTTCTCTTTTGACACTAAATTTTAATTTTTAATGTTATTATGTTAGTGTGGATTCAAAATTAATAATTGATTTTTTCACTTTTAATTAATTTTAGTGTTTTAACTTCATAACATCTCCAATAAGGGGTCTATGAGAAGGTAAGAGATATGAAAGAGGAAGAGATATGAATAATAATCATATTTCTATAGAACTGATCAACCATTTTTTTTTGAAGTATATATAATATTTATATACGGCAAATGAAACAAATAAACTCACACACCCTCCTCACCTTTGGTGAGGTTTGAACCCTTGACCTCCTACAAGGTCAAGGGCTCCGATATAAAACCCATATCAACAAGAACGTATTGCCATTAAAAATCAATATATTAAACATTAAAAGTGTGCCAAGAAACATACGAAGAAAATCAACAAATACTAAAAAAATTCCAAATTCTGTTAAATATTGAAAGAAAAGTATAAGATATAATGTTAAAACCTAAACAATTAAAGTTATTCAGAGCATCTCTATCAACCATTTCATATTTTTCTTCTAACGCTCTAAGAAAATTACATTTAACCCCGATAACTATTTTATTTTAACAATTTTTTATTATTATATATTATTGAAATATTTTATAAGTTTATTATCTCAAAATATTTTTAAAATATTATATAAAATAAATAAAATAAAATTTAAATTAAAACTTTAAATTTGAATTTTGAAAGATAAATTGTAAAAAAAACCATATTAAAAACAACAATATAACTAATTTAATTATCATGTAAAAAGAACAATAAAGAAATTATATATTTAAATAATCTTTAAAAAAAATTAAGAAATTATTAAAAAGTTGATGTGTTTTAATTCATTACAAAGATGACCTATAATAAAAGAGGGAAATTAATTAAAATGCCCTAAGTTTGACTTTAATTTACTCAAATGGCCAAACTCTTTTCAATTTCACGAAAATACCCAAAAATTCATGAAATGGTTCGTGAAGAATTGGATTTTTGTCCGTGAAAAATGATTTTTGTTCCGTGAAATAATAATCTTTTTCCCGTGAATGGCCTAATTTAGTGATGGCCATTTAGGCCCGACCCGACCCGACCCGACCCGATCGGGCAACCCGAACCCGACCCGGTCAAAAACCGGGCCCAGCCCGACCCGTCAAAAACCGGTTTCCAGCCCGATAGCCAGGACCGGTTTGGGTTTTTGGCTTTTTCTCCGGCCCGACCCGAAACCGGTTCACGGCCCGGTTTGTGGCCCGACCCGGCCCGAAACCGATTTTTTCAAAAAAGTAGCCGTTATATAGCCGTTTGGAGTCCATTTTAGCCGTTTTTTTGGTGTTTTTTCACCCTCCAACCCATATAAATACTAGGGGGCGTTATGGATCATATCACCAACTTACAAAACGCAAAAAAACGCATACAATTCTCATTTCTCGGCTCTTGCTATATTCGTTTTTCGCAAATTCTACTATAAAATCTCTAGTTCTCTAGTCTCTACTCTCAAAAAAATGGCCGAAAATTCTGATGCTAGTAGTGTCGGTGACGTCTCCCGATTCGACGATGACGAAGAAGAACCAGACACCGACCGCCTTGATGATCGCACGACTGTTGCACGACTGCAAAAGTACAATTCTCTTGAAGACTACAGTCCAGATCAGAATCCATACTACGCTTCATACAATCCATACAATTACAATCCATGGGAATGGGGTGATGGGGGTGGGAGTTCGGGAGCGGGACCTTCGGGTTATTAGAATTTATGTATTGTAAGTTTGTAACTTAAAATTATATATAAATTATAAAACGTAAAAGTGTATTTTAGTGATATATATTATAAATAAAACGTATTTTTAAAGTGTATTTTAGTGATCCAATCCAATTTTTTACTTTTTAAAGTTTAGTAATTAATTATTATACAAAGAAATTTTTTTTTTTTTAAATACGAAAATACGCCGGCCCGATCTCAGAACCGGTTTTGGGCCCGGCTCGGCCCGGTTTTTATAAAACCGGTTTTCCCTAACAGTAAACGGGTTAGGGATTTTCGGGTTAAACCCGGCCCGGCCCGACCCGACCCGACTTGGTTTTTCTCAGAACCGGTTTTAGGCGTTACTGTTTGAACCCGGTTTTTATATCGGCCCGACCCGAACCCGCTTTTTGGCCATCACTAGCCCAATTTAACACAAAAATCCGTGAATGGCCCACTTTGTTCTAAATTTATGTTGCAGGAATAATGGTTTTTTTAAAAATAATGATAAATATATGTTGCAGTAATAATGGATTGAAAGGGTCCGTGGTTTTTTAAAATAATCATAATTTATCATTGGTTTATTAAAATGCATATCCGTGAATGGCGCAATTTAACACAAATATATATATATATATATATATATAACACATCAATTATGTAATTCACGGATAAAAAATTCATTTTCACGGACAAAAATCCAATTTACAAAGGGAGTCCGTGATCACGCACCCTTTCACGAATATTTTGGGTATTTTCGTGAAATTGGAGAGATTTTGGGCATTTCAGTAGGTCGTTTGTCAACTTGGGGCATTTTAATTAATTTCCCATGCATAAAAGAGAGCTACTTTTTTTAAATAAAAAAAACTAAATTAGTTAAGAAGAAACTAAAATTGTTATGGCGGGGGAATGAGGGATTCGATCCCGGGTAGTTTATAAGACATCACATTAACAAGGAAGCATCTTGCCATTCCGCCTGGGTTTTTGAAAACATTGTATTAGATAATTTATATACTAACTTTATTATAAATAAAAAACTGAAAATATTCGGAGGGTAGGACCACTTTGCACACTCCAATGCACGGCCCTGCTAATCTAATCAGTTTGCTTAATATCAGGTTTGGAGGGATAAGGTTATTTCTAGATCACAACAGCCATGTATGTGCTTGCTTATGTTGGTATTCAGAGTTGGTTTTCTGTTGTTCTTGCAATTTATTGACTTCAAATTAACACTTGGGTGTTTTTAGGATGGCTAACGAGCAACATTTATGTACCATATCATGTCATGATTGTATTTAATAAGTGGGATGGGATGTTGTCCAACTTCATGGACGTTTGGATCATTTTAATATGTCTGAAAGGCATAATGTTATTTGAGACTACTTCAATCAATAGTCTCATTTTCATCAATAATATGTCCTCCATCCTTTTTTTAAGGCAGGCAGGCAGGCAGGCAGCTAGTTGTGGCCTTTTCTCCTCCATTTTTGCCATATGTTTTCACTTTTCTGCAAGTTTGACGATGCTTCATCAGTAAGATCAGACCTCCTTCATCTCCCTTTCTCTTCACTTCAATTTCATTGCTCTTTAAGTACATTCTTATCGGCAAAAGTAAATACGATAAGACGTACTTGATACTCTTGAAAATGTTGGTTGATTTCATTGGACTGGTATTCAGACCATAAAGTTAGTCTGTGCTCAGAGCATTCTACATGTTGCAATATGAACAAAGAAATAGGATGTCCAAGTATGTTGGTGGAGTGTGTCAAAAGCAACTCAAGCCACCTGTGCTTAACCACTTTAGAACAAACAGATCTCGTTGAAAGCATGACTTTAATGGATGCATCAATAAGCTCAATTGTTATAGGTTTACCATCCCTAGAGTGGTATGTCAATTCAAAGAAACAATTAGACAAACATGAATAATGATGCATATTAGTCTTGCATCTTGAAATTTAGTTTGATTTCATCCTTGGTAATTGGTAATACATACATTTAACTTAGTATATACAAAGATATTATTTTCAAATAAGTTAAGATATAATAATAATCAAATATATCAGGAGATAAGATAGAGTTTTCACAATTGCAGATTTTCACCAAAAATTCAATCTTGAATGATTAACAGCAAAATGCAAAATTTTGACCATCCATTGAAACAAAAGAAAACCATTGGTAACCTTGACAAAGCCAAAAAAGAAATTAGTTGCAATATTGAGACCAATGAAATTGTGAGAGAGCAGTTTTGACTTCACCGTTGACTTGCGAATTCCGGCGGTTTTCCGGCGGGGAGGGTGGGGTGGGGTGGGGCTGTCGTATTACTTATCCTGGTATGGGGAGTCGGTTCAAGTCGGATGGCGATGGGTGGGTGTGGCGTATTGACAGGAGATCGAATCAACAGAAACAGGGGAGTGAGACATCGAAGGGTTTGAAGGAGTTGACCAATTCTGCTCCTAGCAAGACGATTCTTGAACTGGACAGGTTTTCTACCTCCTTTTACATTACCAATTTCCCTCATGCTTTGAACTCTAGAGAATTATGGCTTTGGTGCAAGAATTTTGGTACTGTCGTAGATGTCTTCATTGCTAACAAAACCTCTAAATCGGGTCGACGATTTGGTTTCATTCGTTTCATTGGCATTGGGAATGAAGAGGCATTTGCAAGGCGATTATCAAAAGAATGGATGGGTAGCTTTCACATCTTTGTTTCTGTAGCCAGGTTTAAGCGAGAAAAACCTAAGTTCAATACAGTGCCTAAGGAAGGGGTTGTTCGTAAGCCGAATATGGGTAGCATGGGACCTAAATCGTTTGCTAAAGTGGTGAGTGGGGAAGACGAGACCCCGGAACGACAGAAACAGGAGGATGCTATCAAGAAGATTATGCTGCAAGATCATGATTTACTACAACTTGATGTTTCTTCGGAAGTGGTGTTAGCTAAAGTTCGTGAGGCTAGTTTGATGTCGAACTTATACAAAGTTCTTCTCAATGAAGGTTTTTGTGATTTGACAATCAAACATGTTGGTGGATTATGGGTGTGGATTGAATTCATTAACCAAAAAGTGTGTATGGCGTTCAAACAACGATCTTCGTTGAAGGAGTTCTTTTTGGCGGTTAAACCTGTGTCGAGAAGTTTTGTTATTGATGAAAGGGTAGTATGGATTGAATTTGAAGGTCTACCTCTGTGTGCATGGAGTGCCAATGCTTTTAAGAAGGTTGCAGAGGGGTGGGGAAAGTTTATCTGTTTTGATGAAGATGATGAGGATTCCGTAAGTTGTGGAAGGGTTTGTATTAGCACAACTTCTCCTTATTTGATCTTTGAAAAGGCAATGGTGATAGTGGAAGGGATCGAGTATGTTATCCGGGTTCGTGAAATAGCGCACTGGTCTGTAGAGATTACGAATGTGGTTGAAAGTCAGGAATCTAATGACATGAACTCGGGGAGTGAGGATGACGGAGATGAGGGAGACGAAGAGGAGTCGGTGGAATGTAAGGACTTGGTGAACGATGAGGTGGTGGATGATGTTGCCTCACCTTCAGTGCACGTTAACACGATATCTCAACCCAAGGTTGACCGGTTCGATGGCACGGCTGAAGACCATTTATCTGATGCGGAGAGTAGTCCGGAAAAGGAACCCGAAGCAGAGAAATTGGTTAATGTCACAGAAGTAGAGATGTTACAAGAGAAACCAATGGTAGGGTGTCAAACCACAACAGCTAAGTCAAACTCCGAAACAGCAAGATGTCCGCCTGGGTTCGCGCGCCTTAAGGAAGCTATTCAGGAGGTGGTAAAAATCGATCCCTTGTTACAAGTCTTGGAAAAAGGGGGTGGCGGATCAAGTTCTGGGTCGGTTTTTACGGGGATGCGATGTAGTACTTTCCTTCGCAAATGTAAAAAGAAGAAAGTTAAACAAATGCAAGGCGGTCAGACGGGATGGCTGGAAAAACGGAAGGGAGCTCAAATGGTGGATCGATGAAGCTACTCTCTCTCAATATCAGGGGAACAGGAAAGGTGATAAAAAGAAGATGGGTGCGGGGTTTGTGTTACCAGCAGGTAAACTTCTTGGGTATACAGGAGACGAAAATGACGCAATTAGAGTTGTTTAAGCTTAGAAGGATGTGGGGAAACTATAATTTCGATTTTACGTGTAGTTCTGCGAGAGGTCAGTCTGGGGGTATAGTTTCAATGTGGGATACAGCTTGTTTTCTAAGGCGTAATATCTGGTGTGGGGAAAATTATGTTATAGTGGAAGGGAGATGGTATAACATGGACTCGAATGTTTTCATGGTGAATGTCTATTCTCCTCAAGGCCTGGCTGCTAAGAGGAGCTTGTGGGAGGAGATCCTTCAGTTCATGAGAGTCAATCAAGGGCATTTCATCTTTTTTGGTGACTTTGATGAAGTGCGTGTAGAAGATGACAGATTTGGTTCCGTTTTTTTGTGTACAAGGTGCACTAAATTTTAATAATTTTATTGAGGAGGCTGAATTGATAGACCTTCCGCTTGGAGGTCGGAGATTCACGTGGACGAACAAAGCGGGTTCTAAAAGGAGTAAGATTGATCGTGTTCTCATTACTGAAGGCGTGTTGGGGGCGTTTCCGGACCTGTCGGTTTTGGTTCTGGACCGAAAGTGGTCGGATCATAGTCCTCTCTTTCTCCAAAATAAAAAGATTGATTATGGGTCGATTCCTTTTAGAGTCTTTCACTCGTGGCTCGAAGTTCATGGGTTTGATGAGGTGTTGGCTACGGCTATGGGGGGATTTCAACATAAACAAGGACAATTTTTGTATTTCCTTTAAAGATAAATTGAAATTTGTCAAAGGAAAATTGCGTGATTCGAATAAAATTAAAAAAGCCTCTCAAGGGCTTAGGAAGAAGCATCTTCCGGAGGAAATTGCAGCAGTCGATCTTAAAATGGATCAAGGGATTTCTTCCAATTTTGAGACTGAGCAACGTGGGGGCTTGTTGAAAGAATTGGCGGAACTTGAAAATTTAGAGATAAAGGATTTTGCTCAAAAAGCTAAGGTCCTTTGGGCGACAGATGGTGACGAGAACTCGGGATTTTTCCACGGAATGCTGAAACAAAGGCGGCGTACTTAAGCTATTCAAGGAGTCATGGATGATGGTAGATGGTGTATGGATCCGATAGAGGTAAAGAAAGTGTTTTTTGATTTCTTTAAGGAGAAGTTTTCAAGTTTCACTCCTTCTAGCTCCTTGGTTGGGAGCTCTCGGCTCAAGATGCTGCCAAGTTGGAAGACTTGGTTTCAGTGGGTGAAATTAGGGAGGCAGTGTGGCAATGTGGGGGTGATAAATCCCCCGGTCCGAATGGATTCTCTTTCAATCTGGTAAAGAGGTATTGGCATTTATTTGAAGCGGACAATATAGGATTTGTATTGGAGTTTTTCAAAAAAGGGAGACTCCCTAAGGGATGTAATTCGTCGTTCATTACTCTCATCCCTAAGGTGCCCAATCCCTTGTTTGTTAAGGATTTTAGACCGATATCGTTGATAAGGCTCCAATATAAAATTATTGCCAAAATTTTGGCAAACCGGTTGGCGAAGGTGGTGGGGAGTCTTGTCAGTAGTGAGCAGTCGGCTTTTGTGAAAGGTCGTCAGATTTTAGACGGTCCGCTTATGGTAAGTGAGATTATAGATTGGTATAAGAAAAAAAAACAGGTTATGATCTTCAAAGTAGATTTCGAAAAGGCGTATGACTCCTTGAGTTGGGATTATTTGGATTCCATTCTTGTTATTTTCGGTTTTGGAGTTAAATGGAGGAGTTGGATTTCTGAGTGTCTTTCTTCTGCTAGATCATCTGTGCTGGTGAACGGTAGCCCTACTGATGAGTTCCAGTTACGAAGGGGCCTAAGGCAAGGTGATCCTTTGTCTCCCTTCTTGTTCATTCTAGTTATGGAAGGATTACACGTGGCCATTGAGGAAGCTGTTTCTACTCGCATGTTTATGGGAATTAGGATTGGGAATGTTGCGCTCCACATGTCTCATCTTTTTTATGTTGATGATGTCCTCTTCCTCACTGAGTGGAGTCATCGAGAACTTCAAGGCATTTTAAAAGTGCTTGGGGATTTTTATAAATGCTCTGGGTGTGCTGCAGGTGTTTTTCTGTTCAAGTATTTGGGGCTGCCAGTTGGTGAAAGTATGGTGAGAAAAGCGAACTGGGACTGGTTAGTGGATCGTTTTAAAGCGAAGATGTCTTCCTAGAAGGCGCGCATGCTTTCTATCGGGGGTAGACTCACCCTGGTTAAAGCGGTTATGGGAAGTCTTGGGATTTATTTCATGTCCTTATTTAAAGCCCCTGAAGGTGTTTTGAAGGTTATGGAGCGCTTGCGGTCTAATTTCTTTTGGGGAGCCGAGTTGGGTGAGAAGAAAATGACCTGGGTACGGTGGGATAAAGTGTTGCCTGAGTATGATAGAGGTGGTTTGGGGGTGGGATCTTTAGCAGGTTTCAACCGTGCCTTGCTCTTGAAGTGGCGGTGGAGATTTATTAATAATGGGAGTGATCTTTGGGCACGTGTAGTGAAGGCTGTTAATGGTGAAAGTGGACGGTGTCTTGATCGAGATTCTTTTTGCAAAGGTAGAGGTGTTTGGTCTAGAATTGTGATTGTGGTTGATCAAATGCATGACAGGAACATAATTGCTTATGATGCGTTAACTTATAGAGTTGGCATTTGTGATAAGATCCGCTTTTGGGAGGATGTTTGGGTGGGCGATCATAAGCTTAGAGATCGGTACTGGCGTTTGTTTAGGCTGGATAATGAGAATTGTTGTCGGGTTCAAGATCGCTTCATTGATGGGAATTGGGTTTGGCATTGGCGGCGGCAATTAAGGGGAGGTGCTGAGGAGCAGGAGTTCTCTAACATGGTGGCTGAGTTAAGCCATGTCGACGTTATGGAGAGTCCGGATCGGGTCCTATGGTCGCTTGATGCCAACGGTGATTTTTCTGTTTCAGTGACTCGAAAGCATATTGATAATGTCACTCTCTTGGGTGGTGATCTGAAGACTAGATGGTGCAAGGGAGTGCCAAAGAAAGTTAATGTCTTTTTATGGAGAGCTATGTTAGACAGGTTGCCAACTCGGTTCAATTTGTCTAAAAGGGGTTTTGATTTGGATAGCATTGGTTGTGCCTCCTGTACTTCCAATGTTGAGTAAGAGAATCACGTTTTTTGCTCCTGTGAAGTGGCGGTGGAAGTGTGGAGGGCGATTCTGAGTTGGTGCGATGTGGTCATGCCTCGAGTTCTCTCAATTTCAGAGTGGATGTCTTGGGTGGATGATGTGCACATGGTGACTAGGCGCAAGGAAAGATTCGAGATTGTGGTGTTAGTGACTTGTTGGTTCCTTTGGAATTACAGGAACGATGTGGTCTTTGGGTCGGGTAAAATGAGGAAGTGCGAGCTTGTCGATTCTATTAAGGCGACGTCTTACCTTTGGTTAAAAAGTAGGATTAAAAAGTTTAATGTTTTTTGGCCGGATTGGCTTTTAAAACCGTTGTAATTTTCCAAGTTTGTGTTTTTCTAGACTTGTGATGTTTATAATACATAGTTGTTCAAAAAAAAGTCCAATCTAAAACAACAGCTATTTGAAGAGAATCGGAGTTGGGATAGGATCATATTGAACACTAGAAACCAACAAATTACAATTGGAATGCAGGTTGTAGCTTAAAGACAGAAATAGGAGACCCCAAACATACTAAGACAGCCCCAACTATGTCTAAACAAAATATAAATCCAAGTTTATAACAACCACCAAACAAAAGTTCAACTCTAATCTAAAAGACTATGTAAGCGCATATGTTGGATCAGAAACCATGAATCATTCAAAATGAGAAGTCTGAAGCAGAAAAGCCAATCACTACAGTCCGATCATTCAAATAGTAGCATTATAACACCCACCTCAATCATCATCATCTTCATTCTACAAGAACACAAAACAAATAAAACAACACAATGTTAAGAATAAAACTGAAGTAAACAACTTCCCATAAAATAAGAAGTACGCATATCTTAAACCATACCTTCTCACTTACTTCGTCATCTTCAAAATCATTTACCTCAGACTTAGACTTTCCAAAATCATCATAATCAGGTTCGTCATTATGTCCAACAACCTAATTGCATTACACGGAAACAAATATAAAAAGTAGAATGTAAATGATACAAAATATGACAATATTTATCGATGTTGATGTGGTGGGTGTCACGGTTGCATTACATGGGTCTATATGCATTCTGCTGACATCTCCCATTCATCGTTTGTGATGTTATTCAACCAACCTTCATCTTCTCCTTCTTCGACATCACAATAATCGTTACCATGTTTTGGAAGAATGATATTGGTTCCAATTTCAGCTGTATAACTTTGTTTGGCATATTGATATCGTTACCATGGTATTTTGTTAAAGTAAGGGGTTGTTTGGCAGTTGCTGAATGATTTGGTGCAGAATGATTAAGTGGTCAGAATGATTAAGAGGCTCTTACAGTATAGTGCAAAATGAAATATGGTTGTTTGGTAATTGTTCATAATAAAATTATGGCGCTGAATGGTTAAGGGAGGCCCAAGATACAAAATCATTCAGAGGGTTTTAGAACCATTAAGAGGCAGACTTTTTTTTGACAAACAAGATTCACCTCTTAGCGATTCAGAGGTTGCCTCTTAATGGAACTATTAAGAGGTAAACAAACAGACCCTAAAGCGACACACGTACTAAGGTGCTGAATTGAATTAGTTAACCTTAATAGAAAGAATTACCATTCGAGCACATAAACTTTCAATAAGAAAATCATGTATCCAATGAGGATCTTCAACACCCTATATATACATGAAAAAATCTTATTATGCATACACACACACACACACACATATATATAATGTGTGGATCTATATAGAAGCAAATATCCAAGGAACTCTTCATAAGCAATTCGTCAACAGTAAGACCAACAAGCTCGATAGCAACTTGATTGAATAGTAACCACAAGAATTGTGGCGTACTGGTTAAGGCCCTAGGGGATGTGTTGGAATATCCAGGTTCGAATCCAGACGTACACAACTTGTGGCCGCTGAGCTTTAATCAGGGCTGATGTCTTATAGTCATAATTTAAGTCTTATAGTCATAATTTGCCAAGAGATTAGTGTAGGCGTAGCCTAGGATACCCTTTCAAAAAAAACTTGATTAAATAGTACACACAGCATTTCCGCTTGGTTGTTAATAACTCGTTAACCAGTTTGTACCTATATAAATGTCGTTGTTAATAGGAGCATATCGAAATTATGATAATATGTTATAAATACTTACGATTGATGTGGGTTGTCTATTTTTTTACTAGCAAAACAAAAGTAGCGAACATCAATAAATGTGGCTTTCTTCAAGCATGTACGACACTGGTCGAATTTCCAATCATTAAACATATTGACATCGTTCATGACTACGTCAATAGTGTACAATGTTCCCTTTAAAAAGATATAAGAAACGGATGTATTCGAGAGTAACACACAAGTTGCTATTAAAGATAGTAATAATATACTACCTCAATGACACCTTTCTATAAAGTACTATAAATATCAGTGATGTTGGTCACTTGAAAATCGTCACTTTTTTCTAGGTGATTTGATTGAAAAGATATAGGCGGTGTTTCACTATAAAAAGACAACAACATGTAAGTAATATAAATTAATAATCCTCTTATAACATGGTTAATGATCATGTTATGTATATATGTACTCATTTACATTTCCTTATATGAAGCAACAATGTCCACCGGAAGGTTCTAATAGAAGAAGAAAAATAGATATACATAATATATGTCATAGACAAATGCAAGCAACATATTTGAATAAAAACATGCCTCTGAAAAGTCTAACTTTGCAAGATGTTAAAATAACAATGATTTTATTATCTTTGTAATTTTCAAATATGTTTATCGATATACTTCTTAGCTAATTGTCCCCATAACGTTATACACAGTTCCATATCGTTGTATGTCATTAATGAAGAGTAGAACATTAAGTGAGCAACTTCACATAAGAGTACGTCTAGTAAGTGTTTAATACAAGGTACCTTGTATAAGATATAACGACTTTGTGCATTCCGGGATTACGTGATTGCACTATTCTGACTTGTTTCTCAAGTAATCCCCACTCGCGGACAAGTCCAATAACGTCTACAATTAGATAGAAGTTACAAACGTAGATGTAAATGAATAAAACAAATAATAAAAAAGAAGTTAACCTGTTAGATACTTGTGTTAGATACTTGTCGTCTGAAACACGCGAACGAAGCATGTTAAACGGAATCAAATCAAAAACATATCGTTCAAATGCTACCGGTTGAATGTGGGAAACATAAATTCTTATGTCGTGGAAAAATTGAACAAAGTTGTCATGACACACAGGTTGATGCATTGTATCGTATGGGAGAACAACAAACTTATGAAACTTGTAAACGCATCCCTCCTTCATTTGATACTTAAATGTGTCGATCAGTTTATCATGAATCTTTGCATGAATGGAACAATGTTATGAATAAGAAAGAATTAGTGTTAAAAAGTAAAATGTTAAACTAAGGTTAATGAATATAATATGTTGAAGTAAACTAAGGGGTCGTTTACAAAATGTTTACCCGGGTAAGTGCTTACAAGTCACATTAGCTTACCGGATGAATATGGCAATGACCAAAAATCTTACCCGATAAGAGCGGAAGCAAAGACCGAGAGTCTTACCTGGTAAGAGCGGAAGCAAGGACTGAGAGTCTTACCTGGTAAGTGAGTTCGACGACTCTTACCACATAGCGCTTACTAGCTAAATTATTGCATACGATGCCATTTTGGTGGACTAAAATCTTATCCGGGAAGTAAGTGATAGTGTTGAATTTTACCGGTAAGCACTTACCCGGGTAAGTTATTAGGTAAACGGCCCCTTACTTGTTCATCGAATTGTATTAGTTCAAAAGATAAAATATGACTCATGATAAGGTTTTACGTTGTCTATGCACGTGAAATCATCATATGTACTTGCCATTTGTCGGTAATGTTGGGTTGTAGTTCGCGGACAAAATGATAACCAGATCCTATTCTTGTAGATCGCTACCTACACTCGCAAATAATACAAAGTTTCATATACTTGTCAAAAGTACCTAATAAATAGTTCAATACTTCTGATTTAATATTAAAATAATCAAATATTAGATAAATCGTACGTAAATCATAACATTACATGATACAGATGGGTAAAAAGAAGATTTTACATTTGTTGCAACGGTGACAAGCCAAATCAATCGGTATTGTTCGTTGTATCAAGTGGAGAATTATAAAAAACTTCCTTGTATACAACATTTTTTGATAGGTTATTTATTATCACACTTGCCACCATTGCCAACATAAAACCGAAGGCCATCGCGAGAAGTTACTCAAGTCGCGGTCACATAAAGTTGACCGTGTGTAAAAATAGGCTTACCAGATATGCACACACGTGATTAAATGTTTGCCATTGACTTTTGTTGATTGTCAAAGTAAAACAAACCTTTACATAACATTGCCTTCTCTTTAAAATGAAAAGACCAAGATGTATCATTTGGAGTCATATCAATCCTTCCAATGAAATTTTTTTCTCTCACATAAGTACCACAATAATAACGAATGAACAAGACATTGAGGAATTGTCCATACGTAAAATCATAATTATAGACTCAGTAACCCTCCGACTTATTTGACACTAACCGAGTACTGATACATAACCCTTTTTGCAAGTTTATGTTACGTAGCAATATAATTGGTGCCCCGACCTTCAACTCTAACTTATGGTTTAGAATCCCAGAAAAACACAATGTGTTATAAAATTCACAAGAATACATAATTCGCATTTCCTCCAAGTATTCTGTACTCGCACATATCTCATCAGCACTTAGCAATTCATGCATTTCGCCCGACATCTTTATTAGAACATGTGAATTAATCATGTCAACATCATCATTTGTCGGGCACATAATGCATCGCTCCTTTATGTAATAAATGTCGTTTAGTCTGTTTGAAATATCAGGGAATATACGAGATACAACTTCAATGGGATCATCAGCAATAGGAATAAAAAGGTCATCAGGCATAGTGATTCACGTAGCCTCGTCCTCATTTGTCAGTGCAATTAGAAGCCGACTAGCCCCCATGTCTAAAATCCATTTATTAAATTGTTGCATATGAATGAGATCATCACCGTTAGGGGTGAGCAAACGAGCGGGTCGGGCAGGTCGGGTGGAAATTATGCAAACCCGATCGGGTTCGGGTGGTGGATTCAGAGCCCGAAACCCGCCCATAATGTATATCGGGTTTCGGGTTGGGCGGGTTGGGTTCAGTTACAGTTTTATGTTTGATGGGTTTTCAAGGTCCGGAGATTTGGATGCTTGTATGGCGTTATATGAACAAATATATAAGGATGGCGTTCATATAAATGGATACACTTGTAGCATTTTATTGAACGGGTTATGCAAGGGAGGGAAAACCAATAAGGCTGAGGAGATTTTGGTAAAACTAATGGAGAATGGGTTGGTTCCAACAGAGGTAATATTCAATACCATTGTTGATGGTCATTGCAGGGAGGATAACACAGAAATGGCCCTTTTGACAATTGAAAAAATGGAATCCCATGGGCTTAATCCCAGCTGCACCACTTTTAATTCAGTGATTAACCATTACTGTCAATCTGGTAATCTTGTTAAGGCAGAGGAATGGACGAAGAAGATGGCAGAGAAGAGATGGGTGTTTCTCCAGATGTGGTGACCTACAACATACTACTTGATGAGATGAGAATCGTGTTCGTGTCCTTCGTCAGTGAGCCACGAAGTCAATGAAATGAACCCTAAAAAACATAAAATATAAATAATATTTAAGAAAATATATATATATATATATATATATATATATATAAACATTTCGGGTTTCGGGCGGGTTCGGTCCAGATTTTCTGCCACCCGCCCCGCCCCGATTAAACCGAATATATTTTTCGGGTTCGGCCAGTTTGGGTTCGGGTAGTTCGGGTTCGTCAATTTTCGGGTTGTTCGGGTCGGGCGGGTAGTTCGGGTTGGGCGGGTTTTGCTCACCCCTAATCACCGTCAATTGTTGGATCATACAAACACATACTTGTTAACACGAAAACCTTACATGCATCCCATTTAGTTGATGACTTGTTGACAACAGAAGCGACGATCCCACTGCGTGGTGCAAACGGAAATGTGGAATTACCGGAAGAATCTGTGAAGTCACCTCAAAGAACTACAACAGCGAATCTAAACATCCACATACGTTCTGATCCTGATTACTCACAACGTGCCATTCGACGAACTACAAATTTATAATGAGTTTTAAATATGTAACATGATTTTCGTATCAGTAAATGTTTAAACCATGTCATTGCAGTCCATATATCGTATTGGGATTGTGGCAATGCAGATCTACAACTACAAGTATACATTGTCACGCAATGGTGTCGTATGAAGAGAGAATCCTAAACTCTCCATATGTTGTAATGAAGGAAAGGTGACCTTCCCTTTCCTTCAACATCCGCCTCAACCGTTACACACCTTGTGTGAATCTATTGGTCGACGGGTTATCTTACCAGCATCATTCACCGATGTACCTACGTATATGATACAACAATATCAAGATGCAATGGCAATATGTCGTTGGGATGGAACTCGTGATCTGTTCATTACTATGACATCCAACCCAATATGGCCTGAGATCGAACGTCATGTTCAAGAAACCATATATGGACAAACCAACATGTGATAGACCCGACATTATTGTACGTATGTATAAAATTAAACTTGGTGAGCTTATAAAAGACATAAGGAAGAAATTGTCATTTCAAGCGAGTAAAAGCGAATACTTTTTTTAATATATTATTCTCTTAATTATTGACATAGCCCTCTTCATTCCTCTCTAACACTACGTCAAAGTCTCTATGCAGTTATTTACACAACTAAGTTCCAAAAACGTGGCTTGCCACATTGGCATGCTCTCAAGTTTCTTCATCCTAACGATAAAATAACAACTGATAAGATTGATTAGTTCATCTCTACAGAGTTGCCATCTGAATTAAATGACCCTTGTTGTTTTGAAGTTGTTCGTACTCCTATGATGCATGGACCAATGGTTGTTCGGGAATCAAGTTCGTGGACTTTTTGTAATAATTTTGCTATTTTGTATGGTCAATAATCACGCCCACAATTTTTTGCTTAAGAACACTTGTTGCTTCCATGCAGTCACATCGAAAGATTGTTTTGTCTCGCATCTTCTGGCATTGCTTCTTTGTTATTGCCTGGTCCGTACAGCGCACTCAAGATTTCGAACTCAACTAGCTATTAATGAACATTCGTGTTGTTCAATCAACGTCGGCTCGGATCTTGCAGAGTTGATTAACGTTTCAGAACTTTATCATTTAGGGTGATGCGCCTTTACAACACCGATATGCATTCGAAGTTGCTGATCGAACATTACAACATGTATGTCGGCATAACGTACTCGAGGCTGAACTTCAGGCTTTTTGTGGGAAAGTTGTTCTTGGAGGTGACTTTCGACAGATTCTTTCGGTTATTCCGTTTACACAACATATGAAATCGTCGCTTTTGTTGTCAACAAGTCATCAACTATATGGGATGCATGTAAGGTTTTCGTTTTAACAAGTATGTGTTTGCATGATCCACCAATTGAGGGTGATGATCTCATACAGATGCAACAATTTAATAAATGGATTTTAGACATGGGGCTAGTCGGCTTTGCAATTGCAATTGCACCGACAGGTGAGAACGGAGCTATGTGGATCACTATTATGGATGACCTTTTTATTCTGATTGTTGATGATCCCATTGTAGTTGTTGTATCGTGTATATTCCCTGATGTTTCAAACAGGCTAAACGACATTTATTACGACATTTATTACTTTAAGGAGCGATGCATTATGTGTCCGACAAATGATGATATTGACATGATTAATTCACATGTTTTAATAAAGATGTCATGTGAAATGCATGAATTGCTAAGTGCTGATGAGATATGTGCGAGTACGGACAACTTGAAGGAAATGCGAATTATGTATTCTTGTGAATTTTAAAACACATTGCGTTTTTCTGGGATTCTAAACCATAAATTAGAGTTGAAGGTCGGGGCACCAATTATATTGCTACGTAACATAAACTTGCAAAAAGGATTATGCAAGAGTACGCGGTTAGTGTCAAATATGATTTTACCTATGGACAATTCCTCAATATCTTGTTCATTCGTTATTATTGTTGGTACTCATGTCAGAGAAAAAACTTTCATTGGAAGGATTGATATGACTCCAATTGATACATCTTGGTCTTTTCATTTTAAAGAGAAGGCAATGTCCCTTAAAGGTTTGCATGTGTGTGCATACCTAGTGAAGCCTATTTTTACACACAATCAGCTTTATTTGACCGCATCTCGAGTTACTTCTCGCGATGACCTTCGGTTTTATGTTGGCAATAGTGACAAGTGTGATAATAACCTATCAAGAAATGTTGTATACAAAGAAGTTTTTTACAATTCTTCACTTGATACAACGAGCAATACCGATTGATTTGGCTTGTCACAGTTGCAACAAATGTGAAATTTTCTTTTTACCCTTTTGTATCATGTAATGTTATGATTTACGTATGATTTATCTAATATTTGATTATTTTAATATTAAATTTTTGAAGTGTTGAACCATTTATTTAGTTACTTTCGACAAGTGTATGAAACTTTGTATTGTTTGTGAGTGTATGTAGCAATCCATAAGAATGGGATCTGGTTATCGTTTTGTCCGCAACCTACCATCTAACATTACCGACAAGTGCCAAGTACATATGATGATTTCACGTGCATAGACAACATACAACGTTATCATGAGTCATATTTTATCTTTTGACCAAATACAATTCGATGAACAAGTAAGTTTACTTCAACATATCCATATTCATTAACCTTAAGTTTAACATTTTACTTTTTAACACTAATTCTTTCTTATTCATAACATTGTTCCATTCACACAAAGATTCATAATAAACTCATCGACACATTTAAAAATCAAATGAATGAGGGGTGCGTTTACAAGTTTCATAAATTTGTTGTTCTCCCATACGATACATTGTATCAACTTGTGTGTCGTGACAACTTTGTTCAATTTTTCCACGACACAAGAATTTATGTTTCCCACATTCAACCATACCATTTGAACAATATGTTTTTTATTTGATCCCGTATAACATGCTTCGTTTACGTGTTTCGAACGACAAGTATCTACCGGTTAACTTCCTTTTTATTATTTGTTTTATTCATTTACATCTACGTTTGTAACTTCTATCTAATTGTAGACGTTATTGGACTTATCCGAGAGTGGGGATTACTTGAGAAACAAGTCAGAATAGTGCAATCACGTAATCCCGAAATGCATAAAGTCGTTATATCTTATACAAGGTACCTTGTATTAAACACTTACTTGACGTACTTTTATGTGAAGTTGCTCACTTAATGTTCTACCTTCATTAATGGCATACAACGGTATGGAACTATGTATAACATTATGGGGACAGTTCGCTAAGAAATACACCGATGAACATATTCAAAAATACAAAGATAATAAAATCATTGTTATTTTAACATCTTGCAAAGTTACTCTTCATAGGTATGTTTTATTCAAATATGTTACTTGCATTTATGTCTATGACATATATTCTGTATATCTATTTTTCTTCTATTACGTGTTCCAAGTTTAATGACAACAATTGCGTCTCAACTTTATTAGAACCTTCCGGTGGACATTATTGTTTCATATAAGGAAATGTAAATAAGTACATATATATGATAATTTATCATGTTATAAGACGATCATCAATTTATATTACTTACATGTTGTCATCTTTTTATAAGTAAAACATCAACGAGAAAAAGTGACGATTTTCAAGTGACCGCATATATTTACAGTACTTTATAGAAAGGTGTCATTGAGGTAGTATATTATTACTATCTTTAATAGCAACTTGTGTGTTACTCTTAAATTAAATTTTTTCGTATATCTTTTTAAAGGGAACATTGTATACTATCGATGTAGTCATCATCGATGTCAATATGTCTAATGATTGGAAATTCGTCTAGTGTCATTCATGCTGGAAGAAAGCCACATTGGTTGATGTTCGCTACTTTTGTTTTGTCTGTAAATAAATTAGACAACCCTCGTCAATCGTAAGTATTTATAACATATCACCATAATTTTGATATGTTCTTATTAACGCCATTTATATAGGTGCAAACTAGTTATCCGAGTTATTAACAACCAAGAGGAAATGTCGTGTGTTCTTTTCAATCAAGCTGCTATCGATCTTGTCGGTCTTACTGTTAACGAATTTCTTATGAAGAGTTCCTTGGCAATTTGTTCTAATGTGATTACATTCACCTATTTACCTACTTACGTCCTTGGCTAAACCCTAAAGACCAAGAGTCCTAATCCCAATCACTAATTAAATAATTGATTATTACCATTTCACCATTCTTCACAAACTCTCACCACCATACCCTCATGGCTTAGTCCCTAAATCCCTTTTTTATCTCCCTAAACCACCTTAAACTCTATGCGGACAAACAATCTGATTTTTCCTTTTCTTCTCACCACTACTCCATAAAAATCCCCTTAACAACAAAAACAGAAAGGAGAAACATAGAAGCCCAATAAACAATGATAGAAGAAGAAACAGACTTAACTAACTCAATCTTCCAATCCATAACTCTTCTAACTTTATCAATAAGGCTTAAACAATCCTTACGGAAAACCTTTGTAGAAATTAGAGGAACCCCTAAATACTTAACAGAAAGAATGATTATCACAGCTTTTGTGATCATTTAGCCTCCAAATTTTATCTTCTAATCTTTACAATTTATCTTCTAAAGCATGATTATCAAGTAATGGCACATCCTCCCTATAAAATAAATACAGAGTAATCCAAAAATCTCCATCAATAAACCCTAACAGAAGTCTTTTCAGTCACCATTAGCATATACTTTCATTCGTTGCCTAATCGATCATAAGATCTATAACTAACTTAAAGAAAATTCATCAAATCAGACAGATTACAAGAGCATATACAGATAGTGAAACAGAAACAAGTTATTCATAATGAACAATGAGAGAAAATCGTACCGCGTAGACTCCACGCATATCCAAAATCGACCATGAAGAGACGAATGTTTTCAAGGCCACGAGTCCGATCAAAACGTCAAAATCGTGTAACATAATCAACAATCTTCAAAATTTAACCAGAAATTTAAAATAAACAAGAAGCGAAAACAATTTAACTGTAAACTTCATTTGATTTCTATCCGGTTCAATAAACCAGTTGATTTTGTAATCGAGTAAAATTGAAACCGTGTTGATATCAATCGGAACAACTGAGAAAAGTAAAAGAAAGCGATAAATAGCAATTTGAACCTTCAGGCATCATCACGAGGTCCAGAGAGGAGCGATTGATGAAGTGATGAGGGAGAGAGGAGACGGAGAAGATGGAAGCGAGCAGCAATCGAGAGAGGGATTTTCAGATTGAAAACTATAAAAGCATCATTTGAATTTCTAAACTGGAGAAATTCATCAGGGGTTTGCTTGATCCTCTACAAACACCCTCGCATCTCGATCGCCACTTCTAGCGTCGCTCATTCCGCCAGTCTCACCACAGCCTCAATCTGCTTCCCCTCTGCAGTTTGCATGTAACCGCCTCTTTTTGCATTATATAGTTAGGGTTTTCCAACTAGGGAATTTCAGTTTCTATGCTCGGCAGCCGTGGGTTGTGTGGGCTGTGGCCTTTTAAGTTACGATCTTTCAGGAATATAAAAAAAACTAGTTTTTATTTTGCAAATCAAATAAGAACCATCAAAACAAAGTTACACTTTTACATATATTTTTTGTCTCGCAGTATGAATCCAAAAAAAAATTAACATGAATTATTTTTCGCAATGTAAACACAAGTATATATATATATATATATAACAATTTTTTTTGAAAGACAATTGCATTTTGGGGTATCCTGGACTTAGTCCAGACTAATCCCCCTTCGACCCGGCCCACGATTCGGCCCAAACAGCAGGCCCACGAACAGCCCGTTGATTCCGGGATACCTCCGTATAATCACCACGGGGTTCGAACCCGGGTAGTAAGGGCTTCCACCACTGCCCTAAACCCTATATATATAACAATACTTTTAATATGTGTTCTTTTAAATCTCCAAATTTTTCCAACCTATGGATAATAAAAAAAAATATGTAATTTCAAACAAAAATCATATTTGAGTTACGAGATAGTTGTGACCTTTTCAAAGTTGATTACTGATGTGGATGTAATTTATATTGCTGCAACATCATATTTCCATATGTTTTCTTTATTTTCTATTGTCTTAGCGCATTATTTTGAGTCTTTTAATTGTTTTGGGGCTTCTTTTTAGATCTCTATGAATGAATGGGCCTAATGGACAATTTTAGGGGGTGTTTGGTTGGAGGTATTAAGAGGTAATTAATGAAAATAGGAATGATTGAGAGTGTTTGGTTCACCAGGGGAATGAAAATGAAATAATTGGAGATGTTTGGTATTACATTATGCAATTAATGATTAACTTAAATGAGTTAAAAAACCATTCCACCCAAAAAATTGGGGGGAATGACATCTCATTCATAAATTCAACGTGTCTCTCTCTTTCTGTCTTTTTATCCTTTCTTTTTTTCTTTTTTCTTCATAGATTGAATGCTCAAGAACGTCTTCTCTCCTCTGTTTTTGTAATATCTTCATCTCCAATTTTTGCAATATCTCCCTCTCCATCTCCATCTATGATTTTAGGTTTTTTCGAGTTTGGGTAGTAACCCTAGAAATCCCGATTTTGGTTAGTAACCCTAGAAATCCCAACTTGATTTTGCAATATCTTCATCTACATCAAAAAGGAAGTCATTTTCTGCAACCTCATCACTGGCGACATGAAATAAGTGATGGATATGATTTCGATTTTTGTGTTCAGATATAAAATAAGAGATTGATATGATTACAGTTTCATGTTTGGAGATGAAATAAAATGAAGTTTGTTGGATATTAGCATGAACTCCTATTAGCAAGCAACAAACATGCAATACAGTGTAATAAGCACCAAGCAATTTAGCACACATACTCCTATGTTCTAGAAAGCAATCTAGCATACATACTCATATGTAAACACTCTTCCCAGCTCTCTAGGAATTTCATCTCATCCCACTACCCTTGCTATAACGGAATCCCTATTAGCCATAACGAGTTGCCTCGCGAATACCCAGTCGCATGCAGCGTGAATCAAATAGACATTCGAATACAAGATTCTATCCTAAAACGGTTGGACTCAAACAAGAGCTGCGCAATAGAACTAAATCAAATATTCTAAGGCTATGTGATTCTTACTGCATACAACCTATAGGGCCTTCGCTTAACAACCTATTATAACTAGCATAAATTCCTAATAGCAAGCAGTACAGCATACAGCATAGTGTCAACAACAGGCAATCTAGCATGCATACCCTATGATCTAGAAAGCAATACAACACTAAGTAATGTACCTTTCCCCTTTGGCTCCGGCTGACTGTACACACTGCGCCCTCGATCACCATTCCTCAAACTGATTTTTCCTTCTTTTTATTTCCCAAAAACTTTAAAGAAAATTTTATAGCCGCAAACTTGAGATCAAACACACCGAGATGCGTTTGATTCACTCAAGCTGTGCTCTGATACCAAGTTGTAACGTCCCAAAAATTACAAGGAATTTAAAATTTTTAAAGTAACATTTCATTAATAAAAACTCATTTAATAATTCAATCATTTCATTTGCAAACTCATAATTAATATTCTCACGAACAATAAACAGCGGAATAAATGTCTAAAATTAAAATCATAAAAGTAATCAACTCTTCTCACGCGCCAGTGTGTACTCGTCACGCCTTGGAGCCACTCGTACCTGAAACCACAATTTATTGGGAAAGGGTAAGCACGAAGCTTAGTGAATTCAGACACCATAAATAACACAGTTATTTTCACACCACCTCTAAACAGATAATTGCACATAAACAGCATACAAGTCTACGAACAAATCATAAACATGCATACCTACACCATCCCACTCAAAGGCATAAGCTGGTCCACCCGACCACACGATAACCGTGCAAGCATTACCCGACTCCCCCGGGTTCCTACGCCACCCGCGTATACAACCTTCGGTCCCACCGAACTCCTACGCCACCCGCGTAGTCATAACAATAAAGGTCCGACTAGACACCCCACTATTTAGTCCCGCATCATAAACAATTAAAACTACCACACACGTACAAATCGTAATGTAAAAATAACCGACATTAGTTATAGTGAGAGAACTCACCTCGTAAGCGCGCCTAGCTCACAAACTATAATTCAAGCTCCACAAATCCAAGATCACTTCCCGACACCTAAACGAACGTTAAAACGTATCAATACGAGGCCCGGGCCCTAAAACATGACGCACGATTAAACTGTCGCTAAAACGACTTTTTGGCTTAGAAAACCAGGTCTGTTCGGGACCTGTTTCGACCTCCTTAAACCCAGAAAATCCTCAATTAAAATTAACTACCCGCTAGGTCCGGGTCTTAGCTTTCCAGGGACGTATTACACGCGTCCTAACGATTTTTCTATAATTTATTATGGATTTTACAAAACTGGTTAACTGCACAGCGAAAAACAGTACATTTCGTTACAAAACAGCAGTTTGACACTAGCTACGGTCCGAACTGGTTTTTCCGCAAAACATAAGAAACTTACTAGACTCAGATTGGGAACTTTTGGCACTGGTTTCATCCCAATCCGACATTCCTAGCAGAAGTTATGACTTTCCCAAAACAGTGGCAGAAACTGTGACTTTTAGAAACGGAACGCGATCTGCCACATCCGGACCTGCTGTATAAACAGCCAAATTACGCCTAGCTAGAGGCCGAACCGGACTTCCGCTAAAACACGAAAAGTGTGCCCGGCACAGAATGTGAACCGTGGGCACCGGATTCGCCTCAATCCGAGCTACGACGGAAACGTTATGGCCGTCGCAAAACAGTGGCAGACACACGTTTTCACATAAAATGATAACTAAAGGTTATAATCCCATTAAGTCAATGCTTAATCCAAACAGCCCCGGGGAGTCTAAAACTTACTGGAACAGATTATACCAAGGTGTAACAACAGCCGTGCACCTCCCCCTTGCCGCCTCCGGCGGCGGTGGTGGTCGGCGGCGATCTCGCACACACACACACACACACACACACACACACATACACACCACCCTCACACCACCGCTCTTCACTCTCGATCGCTCTAACGCGCACACACCCGAACGCGTATAACCACGACCGCCCACACACGACCACCACAGAGGCGGCGTACGGCGGTGGTTGCTTCGCCGGAAAAGAAAAGGAAACGGAAACGAGGACTTACCTTGCGACGAAAGCGACGACGTCCTCTCCTACTCTCGCCCTCCTTCCTCGACTCCGGCGTAACTCCGGCGGCAGCAGCAGTACCGGCAGCAGCAGTGATCGGCGGCAGCAGTGATCGGCGGTTCTTCCCCTCTTCTCTCGCCGGCGACGACTCTCTCCCTTTCTCGGTTCTTCTTTCCGGCCGGTGAGCAAGACGAAAACCAAAGGTGCCGTAGGGTTGGTGATATGCCTTCTCTTTTTTTTTTGCTTGATGATCACGACACCACACCCAATACAAACCTAAGGACCGATTGATTTTCTTTCTTTTACTGCTTGGGCCGAAACCCATGTGGGGTTTTTGGGCCTTTGGCACAATTAGCCCCTCCACTTACAACTCTCTCACCACTAACCAAAAATTTCGACACTTTAACGATTAGACCCAACTCGACTAACCCCGTTAACGGAAACCGCAATAAATCAAACTTAAAAGAAAAGAATTAATAAAACGAAATTACATATCGGGACACGGGCTTTACAACTCTCCCCCACTTGGATTAGACTTCGTCCTCGAAGTCTATACCGGCAATTAACTCGGAATAGTTCTCGCGCATCTCCGTTTCGGGTTCCCACGTTCACTCGAACCCCTTCGGTGCGGCCACTGGACTTTCCTCAACTAGAATCTAAATTTCTCACCCCGTCTAGAAATTCTCGAATACTTTTCTTACTAACAAAACTCCTTCAAGGACATTGAAATTATGATCGGAAGAACACTCCAACAACTGGATTCATTCCTTGTCAAACGACTTCGGTTGCCTCCCAACCTTAGACGTTCCATACATTCCGATTCAACTTTCAAGCTCTAACCATTCTAAAGGTGCTCACCAATATGCCTTATAGGATATACTCGAATCCGATCATACTTACCAACAACTGTCGATTAACCTCCACGAGTTCAAAAAGGCTCCCAAAATTTATTTCACACGAATCGTTAAACCAGTAAACTTATAATCACCCACGAAGGTCATTCCACATAACCATTCATCACATTTAAGCACCTCAGGGTTACTACTACCATCACCATAATTATTTTAAAATCGGCTACAAATCTCCGATTACACTAAAGGTGTTTGGCCTCAAGCCCAAAAGTCGACACCTAAACATACTACTTACTTCAAAAATGTCACTGCGCATTTATTCTCTTAATTACAAAGGGCATCAATCCCTTAACCGACACAATTCGGTCTACACTTACATCACGTGTGGAACACCCAATCTTCCACCGTCTACTTATCCTCCTCGCCCGCCCTAGGAAACCTAGTTACACCGTAACAAGATACACCTTAACGCCTACCTCCCAGGTACGTCTCAAGTCCTGGCACATCAGAACTACCTCTCAGGTAAGTGCCCAAGACTGTATCCTCTTAGTGCCTACTGGAAAGTCAAGGTCATAACACATGGATACCGGAGTCCCACCCCGAGATACCCAACCGACCATTACCAACGACTGACTGACGTGACCAAGGATCCATGCAAAACAGTCTACCAACAACATGCCCATTCCGGGATGACTCACTCACCCAAACATGTAAATACGCAACGTGCAATAAGTGCAAAACTGTGCAACAAAACATCCCATCAACAAAACTCCACGTCGAGCCATTAAAAACCGTGCAATTGACCCATGACTATCTCAAAGTCAAAACCGAGCAAAATGCTCCACGCTTGCTAGACCCATAAGTCGGTCAAGAACGCGTTTAAATAAAGTTTAAGCAAGCATTACTCTAAAATAACATTAGTCCCAAACTCTACACGGGTTAAACAAAAGAGTTTCCCAAAAGGACTCACACCCTTAAAAATTCTCCAAATGATACATAACACTTATAAGCGCACTTCCCAAATGGTTTACAAAATCATTTACAAAATATTTTCAACGTCAAGATTTTTCATTTCAAAAGACCGTAAGAAATAAAACTACTATTACCAGGTCGGTAGTTACGCAAAAATGGACACGCTCGTCCCACATATGAAAATCATGTTGAAAATCATTTCATTGCAGCTTAGTTTACTCACAAAACGTAAAGCGAAATAAATAGTTTCTTTGAAAATGAACCGTCACGGTTCTAGTATGAATTGACTCATGACATGTATTTAAAGTAACCGCTCGACCTTACACCGGGTGCGACAAAAGTGTGCACATAATTTCAAAATCAGTTCCACGACATTTGACCCCAAAATTCCTCTTTTTCAACATAAAATGTCGTGGCACAGGGTTCACCAACAAATCTTACGCACGTCGGCTAGTCATACAAAACGATGAAACGGTTTACAAATATATTTTTGTTAAAACACAATTGTCTCGTGTAAGTTTAAACTTAAAGATAAAAACCAATCCGTTTCCGTCATTCGAAAATATCGACTAAAACTCATAAAACCTCAAAAGGTGGGGTTCTTTAAATTGATTTCCAAGATTTCCCCAAATGGTCACATAAACAAATAAGATATGCACCTCGTGAAATTAAACCCACACGACTCAACATGCCGTAAAACAAAACTTATTTTAACCAGATCACTCAAATAGCTTTATACAGACATCGTGGAATGTAACTTTTCGTCTCAACTCTAACATATGTGGAGGAGTTCCAATGTTAAAGTCACAAGCCGTAGTCACTTGCCCAACATTTTAAACACCACAAAACACGGATATCATCTTACCCGAAAGAACCGTTGGAAAAATAACGAAATGAGACAAATTCTAACAAAGTTTGCACTCCCGTGATAAAACGATTTCATACACTTTCAAAACCATATTTCAAAATCTTGTGTGTGTACTCAACATTTCCCAAAATTCCAAAACACCATCCATAAAATGATTTGAAACACAAGAATTTGTTAATGCAATCTATTTCAAAATCAAACTTTGTGCATGACTTAGTCGACACTCTACGCCTCGACTCCTACTCCTCCAAATCTCTCCGGTCCACTAACGTCATCCGGACATTTGAACCTCTTAGGCAAGTTGGGAAATTACGTAAAATAATCCCTACGATTTTCCTCAAATCAAAGTCGGCTCTATAAGCCTATGATTCTAGCACAACCATCCATCTTGGCCCGAAACAAACATCATCCTCATCGTCACTCCAAGTGATTAATACTAGAATCGTCCTTTTATTCCAACAACTACTAATTTTATAACCTTCGTCACTACCCCAACGATCATCCCATCAAAGCAAAACAAGTACACACCTGTACTAGTAGGTTTACTATAGTCGTTCCTCCCTGTGATGGCTATTCCGGGTAGATATTACAACGAGTTATTAGCGCATAATAACTCACACTAACAACGCTCACGCTCAACTCTTTGGATTCCTCGTGACTTTCCCCGACTCGAGCATTGATCCTGTGTTTCCGATAGTAGGAGCTCTACTACTACCTTCCACACCTATCATCACTCGTTCCGAGTTCCATCCGATGGGTCCAAGTAGTTTCTCGCCGATAACTACACACACATGCCCGCACCGGCATACGTACGCACTCTTCCTAGCTCCCTAGGAATTCCACCAAATTCCACTACCCTTGCTATGACGAAATCCCCACTAGCCCTGACGAGTCGCCTCGTAAACGCACAGTCGTATACAGTGGAAACCAGATAGACATTCGAATATAAGATTCTATCCTACAACGGTTGGACTCAAACAAGAGCTGCGCAATAGAACTAAATCCGACATTCTAGGGCTATTCGGCTCCTACTGCATACAACCTATAGTGCATTCACTTAACAACCTACCAAGGCTAGCATGAACTCCTATTAACAAGCAACAAACATGCAGTACAGTGTAATAAGCACCAAGCAATTTAGCACACATACTCCTATGTTCTAGAAAGCAATCTAGCATACATACTCATATGTAAACACTCTTCCCAGCTCTCTAGGAATTTCATCTCATCCCACTACCCTTGCTATAACGGAATCCCTATTAGCCATAACGAGTTGCCTCGCGAATACCCAGTCGCATGCAGCATGAATCAAATAGACATTCGAATACAAGATTCTATCCTAAAACGGTTGGACTCAAACAAGAGCTGCGCAATAGAACTAAATCAAATATTCTAAGGCTATGTGATTCTTACTGCATACAACCTATAGGTCCTTCGCTTAACAACCTATTATAACTAGCATAAATTCCTAATAGCAAAAAGTACAGCATACAGCATAGTGTCAACAACAGGCAATCTAGCATGCATACCCTATGATCTAGAAAGCAATACAACACTAAGTAATGTACCTTTCCCCTTTGGCTCCGGCTGACTGTACACACTGCGCCCTCGATCACCGTTCCTCAAACGGATTTTTCCTTCTTTTTATTTCCCAAAAATTTTAAAGAAAATTTTATAGCCGCAAACTTGAGATCAAACACACTGAGATGCGTTTGATTCACTCAAGCTGTGCTCTGATACCAAGTTGTAACGTCCCAAAAATTACAAGGAATTTAAAATTTTTAAAGTAACATTTCATTAATAAAAACTCATTTAATAATTCAATCATTTCATTTGCAAACTCATAATTAATATTCTCACGAACAATAAACAGCGGAATAAATGTCTAAAATTAAAATCATAAAAGTAATCAACTTTTCCCACGCGCCAGTGTGTACTCGTCACGCCTTGGAGCCACTCGTACCTGAAACCACAATTTATTGGGAAAGGGTAAGCACGAAGCTTAGTGAATTCAGACACCATAAATAACACAGTTATTTCCACACCACCTCTAAACAGATAATTGCACATAAACAGCATACAAGTCTACGAACAAATCATAAACATGCATACCTACACCATCCCACTCAAAGGCATAAGCTGGTCCACCCGACCACACGATAACCGTGCAAGCATTACCCGGCTCCCCCGGGTTCCTACGCCACCCGCGTATACAACCTTCGGTCCCACCGAACTCCTACGCCACCCGCGTAGTCATAACAATAAAGGTCCGACTAGACACCCCACTATTTAGTCCCGCATCACAAACAATTAAAACTACCACACACGTACAAATCTTAATGTAAAAATAACCGACATTAGTTATAGTGAGAGAACTCACCTCGTAAGCGCGCCTAGCTCACAAACTATAATTCAAGCTCCACAAATCCAAGATCACTTCCCGACACCTAAACGAACGTTAAAATGTATCAATACGAGGCCCGGACCCTAAAACATGACGCACGATTAAACTGTCGCTAAAACGACTTTTTGGCTTAGAAATCCAGGTCTGTTCGGGACCTGTTTCGACCTCCTTAAACCCAGAAAATCCTCAATTAAAATTAACTACCCGCTAGGTCCGGGTCTTAGCTTTCCAGGGACGTATTACACGCGTCCTAACGATTTTTCTATAATTTATTATGGATTTTACAAAACTGGTTAACTGCACAGCGAAAAACAGTACATTTCGTTACAAAACAGCAGTTTGACACTAGCTACGGTCCGAACTGGTTTTTCCGCAAAACATAAGAAACTTACTAGACTCAGATTGGGAACTTTTGGCACTGGTTTCATCCCAATCCGACATTCCTAGCAGAAGTTATGACTTTCCCAAAACAGTGGCAGAAACTGTGACTTTTAGAAACGGAACGCGATCTGCCACATCCGGACCTGCTGTATAAACAGCCAAATTACGCCTAGCTAGAGGCCGAACCGGACTTCCGCTAAAACACGAAAAGTGTGCCTGGCACAGAATGTGAACCGTGGACACCGGATTCGCCTCAATCCGAGCTACGACGGAAAAGTTATGGTCGTCTCAAAACAGTGGCAGACACACGTTTTCACATAAAATGATAACTAAAGGTTATAATCCCATTAAGTCAATGCTTAATCCAAACAGCCTCGGGGAGTCTAAAACTTACTGGAACAGATTATACCAAGGTGTAACAACAGCCGTGCACCACCCCCTTGCCGCCTCCGGCGGCGGTGGTGGTCGGCGGCGATCTCGCATACACACACACACACACATACACACCACCCTCACACCACCGCTCTTCACTCTCGATCGCTCTAACGCGCACACACCCGAACGCGTATAACCACGACCGCCCACACACGGCCACCACAGCGGCGGCGTACGGCGGTGGTTGCTTCGCCGGAAAAGAAAAGGAAACGGAAACGGAAACGAAGACTTACCTTGCGACGAAAGCGACGACGTCCTCTCCTACTCTCGCCCTCCTTCCTCGACTCCGGCGTAACTCCGGCGGCAGCAGCAGTACCGGCAGCAGCAGTGATCGGCGGCAGCAGTGATCGGCGGTTCTTCCCCTCTTCTCTCGCCGGCGACGACTCTCTCCCTTTCTCGGTTCTTCTTTCCGGCCGGTGAGCAAGACGAAAACCAAAGGTGCCGTAGGGTTGGTGATATGCCTTCTCTTTTTTTTTTTGCTTGATGATCACGACACCACACCCAATACAAACCTAAGTACCGATTGATTTTCTTTCTTTTACTGCTTGGGCCGAAACCCATGTGGGGTTTTTGGGCCTTTGGCACAATTAGCCCCTCCACTTACAACTCTCTCACCACTAACCAAAAATTTCGACACTTTAACGATTAGACCCAACTCGACTAACCTCATTAACGGAAACCGCAATAAATCAAACTTAAAAGAAAAGAATTAATAAAACGAAATTACATATCGGGACACGGGCTTTACAAGAGAAGAGGGAAGAGAAGTGTGGTGGCGTTGTGCTTGGTGGTCGCCGGAGATGGAGGCGGCGATGGAGATGAAGGCGGCGACGATGAATGTGATTCTGAATCTGGGTAGAGAGATGAGGGATTTTATTGTTGTGCCTTCCCCAACTTTGTTTCAATCGTCATAATATATGTGCAGGTTGAATTTCAGTGATGGGGATGATGATGAGGGTTTTTCATGATGATGATATGGTGGAGAAGACGTACATATATATATATATTATTGATAGTTAACCTAAATTTTTGGTTAAAGTTAGTAAGTCGGAAAGTATATATATATATATTTATAAGTAGTTATTTTAGTGAAAGGGTGTGACCATTCATGAAGAGGTGTGATGCTTCATGAAACAACACAACCTTTACCGAACCATTGCGATGGTTCGATGGCACCTTTTCAATATGTATAAATAGGGTCAATGTATTTGTGATTTGTATGAACAAAAGTTGCAAGTATCAATCAATGGCAAGCATATTTACATATTACCTGTGATTTTTGTTCATCATAGCAAGTTTTATTCCAACAATTGGTATCAGAGCAAGACGATTCTGGAGAAAGTAGCTGCAAGTAAGAAGGAAGATACCTGTTCCATTCAACCGATTTAAGAAGCTTTTGATTTAGGAGAAATCGATACAGAAGAAACCGAATCGATTCTCAGAAAGAAAATCGAACACAGCCATCGATTCAGGAGGAAACGAATAAAAACTGCAAAACCGAATCGGAGGAAAATCGCCGGAGAAGAAAGCGATTGAAGAAGGAACCCAGAGAAGAAGGTGACGATTTCACCTTGAAGAAGCATCGCTGATTGAAGGAATCGCCAAGAAGGTTTACGTTTCCATTTCTTCCCAATTCCTTTTTGACCCAATTTTAGAATTAGGTTAAATAGAAAATTAATAAAGAGATTTTATTAATAAATAAAAACAACAAACGTTTTTATCTATAAAGATTTTTTAAGATATATTTTAATTAAAATTATAAGGATTTTTTGAAAAAATCTTATATTTTAATTAAGGAAGGAAAAATAAAAGGGACAAAAGAAGGAAGTTTTTTTAAGATTGTTCTTAGAAAGAAAAAAGTAAGGGGGAAGAAAGAAAGCAAGCAAGTAAAAACCGAATCCTAGTGATTCTTAGCAAGTCAAAACCGAATCCTTAGGTTCATAGCAAGTTCCGAACCTTAAAATTCAACTAGCAAGTTTCGAACCTTTTCTTAGGTTCAAATAGCAAGTAGAACCCTTGATTCAAACCAACAAGAAATTAGAATCATTGAGGTTTAATATCAGCAAGAAAGGATCAATTATTTTGATCAAAGCAAGCAAGAGCCAGATTAGCAAGTGGGTCTGGAAATACAATATTGATTAGCAAGTTGGTCAATATTGAGCAAGTTTAGCAAGAAAACCTGGTTAGCAAGTTGGCCAGTAGTAAGTAAGTGTTTTGATCTTTTGATTAAACACAAGAGCAAGAAAACCAGAAACCATCTCGGTTCTGATTTGTAAGAAATAAGCAAGTTAAAAGCAAGCAAGCAAGCATGGTAGAAAAAGAAGGTGACAAACATGATAACGCATCAAGCAGTGCATCAGTTCGAGAACAAGGAAATGTTTTACTACAATGTCCAAAATTGACTGAAACAAACTACACGACGTGGGCATTGTTGATGGAAACAATATTGAAGGCCCATGGTCTGTGGGAAACAATTGATGCTGAAAATGCAGTGGATGAGAAGAAAGCACATATATCAAAGGCAATGATCTTTCAAACATTGCCCGAAGATGTTCTAATGCAGGTAGCACAGTGCTCGACTACAAAGGAAGTTTGGGACTCAATCAAAGTTCTGTTCATTGGAGTAGACTTAGTTCAGAAAGCACGTTCGCAAACTTTGAGGAGTGAACTAGAGTCATTAAAGATGAAAGAAAGTGAAACTGTAAGTGGTTTTGCAAGCAAATTGAGCAATATAAGGGCAAAATTTAGTAATCTTGGAACTACGCTCGAAAGAAAGATAATTGTGAGGAAACTACTCAATTCGGTTCCAAAGAAGTTTTTACCGATCGTGGCAACTATTGAACAATATCAAGATTTAGACAAAATGTCGTTTGAAGAAGCCGTTGGAAGATTAACAGCCTTTGAAGAACGAATCAAAAGTCAAGACACGCCAGAGGCAAATGATCAAGACAAACTTCTGATGGCAAGTTCAAACAACCAAAGTCGTGGTAAAGGGCGAGGTAAAAATTTCAACAACGAAGCCAAGGAAAGCCTGAAATGGAAGAATAGTCCAAATGCACGTGGAAGAAGTACGAGTCAAGGAACTAAAGACAAGAGCACCTTCAGATGTTATGAATGTGGTGACTTCGGCCATTTTGCGAGGGAATGTACGAAGTGGAAAGACAATAAAGACAAGCAAGAAGAGTCTTATTTCATTAATGATGACGAAGGACCAACGCTGCTGTAAAGAGCAAGATAAAAGCAAGTTGAAGACCTACCTTAAACCAAAGTTTAGTTTAAGGGGGAGTGTTGATAGTTAACCTAAATTTTTGGTTAAAATTAGTAAGTCGGAAAGTATATATATATTTATAAGTAGTTATTTTAGTGAAAGGGTGTGACCATTCATGAAGAGGTGTGATGCTTCATGAAACAACACAACCTTTACCGAACCATTGCGATGGTTCGATGGCACCTTTTCAATATGTATAAATAGGGTCAATGTATTTGTGATTTGTATGAACAAAAGTTGCAAGTATCAATCAATGGCAAGCATATTTACATATTACCTGTGATTTTTGTTCATCATAGCAAGTTTTATTCCAACATATATATATAATATTTATTTTTAATTTTTAATTAGAAATTTAATACAGACACATATATATATTACACATATGTATTAATTAGAAATTTAATACAGACACATTTAGTGGAAAACAAAAAAAGTGGGTAAAATGACCAAAATACCCTCATGTGCAAGGCACATGAGGGGTTTAACAGATGCATGGTAACGGTGTTACACTCAAGGGACCAAAACCGAGCACTTCTGCATATTAGACGGTCATTTTTGCAATAAAAGTTTTCTGGGGACCAAAAGTGCGAAAATCAACATACCACAGGGACCAAAAATGCAATTGACTCTTTATTTTATTGGACCAAAAATGTAAATAATGGAGTTGAGTATCATGTCGGGAGGGGGTTAAATGTAAAGTTTGCCAAAATAGTAAATTCATGTGCCAAAGGTAAAAGTCAGGAAACGCAAGGGGGTCGAAGTTCATCTTCTTCAAAGTATGAGGACCTGTTTTTGCCATTAGTACACTTCTGTTTGGGGAAAACGACCCAACAGCTTAGAACTCAGTGTGGTTTTGGTTCAAATAGTTTGAAAAATAAACCAATATTGAGAGAGAAATCTGAGTTTCAAGTTCGAAGTCGAAATTTTCGGTTTTTTGTCGAATTGAGGTAGTATTCTAAACCAATCTTTGAGTTCTTTATGCTGTTAGTTTCGTCTTTAAGAGATTTATAAACCCCGGTAGTTTTTTATCTCAGATTTGTGTTTATATGGATCGATTTTGGTGTTCAAAGTTTTGTTGGGTTTTTGGTTAAATAAGAAATGTGAACTCATCTTGATGAAAAATTATGTTTTTTTTATGTCGAAATGTTGGTAAAAACGTTACCAAGGATTTTATGCAAAAAGAATGAAGAAAAAAGACGAAGAAATGAGTTATTTTGAAGTTTAAAACAAAAAATTTGTGGCCTCCATGGCTGCTGCTATTGGCTGTGTTTCCTGCCGGGTTGCGGGTCACGAGTCTGACCCGGACATGCTTTTACTTGTTAAAAATTAAATACAATGGGCCGCAGGGTGTCTAGGATTCGAACCCGAGGTTGCCTTAACCACCTAATATAAATGCAAATCTATTCCTTTACATATACTAAAATTATATTAAGTATGATTAGGCAGTTAGGTTTCAGAAATTAACAACATAACCCCTGGAATTTTTGAAATACGATTTTCTCCATAATAACTTGCTGGAAATTTTAGCAAGTTTTATTTTAGACTTATAGAAATGCAAAATTTAACCCGACTTCGATTATTTGTCTTTTTGAAATTACCAAGATGCCCTTACAATTAAACAATTGGTATTGCAAGCAATACCTTATGTATTTGGATTTATGAAATATATTTGAAATAATTCTACACTTGTGCCTTGGCGTTTTAATTATTTATTTTGAAGGAGATGGTTTCAATAAATCATTTATTTATTTAAATGGTTTAAAATGAGATTTAAAGTGTCGCAATAGGGATACTTTATTATCGAGCACTTTGATTTTAAAGGATTTATATAAATTGTATATTTTCTAAGGAGATGCGTTTATAATAAGTCATTTAATTATTTAGACGATTTTTATAATTAGAGTAAAGTGTCGTTATCGGATTTAATAATTGTTGGGACGCTTTAACTCGGTGTTGAGATTTATAAAATTACAGAAAGGTTAATTTGGCGCTTGAGACGTTGTCGAATTATAGACTTCGAGTTTGACTAAAGTTGGTCGGGTTTGATCACTAGTTGACTTTTATCCCGTTTGACCCATAAGGATTTTTTACTGTGAGATCAAATGGAGATATTTGAGACATGTTATGAAACTCGAATTTGGAGTTCGACGGCCATGGTTGACTTTTGGAGAAACTAAGTCATTAATTGGATATTGTGGTATGAAATGTGTAGGTCTTCCGTGTCGATCTACGCAATCAGATGAGTCTTCATGAGACTTACACTGGGATGCATACATATGTACAAATTTGTTTTGAGCATTATATAATTTTTATGGTGAATGTTATGCATGATAATGGTTTAAATACATGTCATCGGTATACCTTTACATGTATGTGGAGTTTTGTGGAGCATGCATGCTAATTGTTTTCCGGTTTTTAAACATGTTTAGAATGCTTGAGTTTTCATTTGGTAAATGGTACATGGTTTGGTGTATGAGGTGTCATTTTGGTTTGGTAAATGGTTTGGTTTGGTGTATGAGGTGTCAATAGTTGAGCCATATTGACTAATAAATAATTGTTATGATGGGTTTTGATCGTTATTAACTAGGCCCGACATTCACTATAACATTATAAGAAAAGAGTCTTATATTGATAATAAGACTTTGGTCGTTTTAAACCCTAGAGATACCTTAATGAATTTTGTTGACGACAAGTTTTCAGTTTTCACTATATACTGCAATTTTGCTCGGAGCATTGTCGCAAAAATTTCGTTGAGCTATAGGTTGATCGGGATCTAACTTAAAACATGCATAGTCTTTACAATAAGATGCGCAGTATAATTTTGAAAATACCCGAAAGAGAAAAAAAAATACTCTTAATAAAGAGATGACAATTTCACGTTACGAAATCGTATAAACTATCGTCTCAAGAATATTTTCAGCCTCATCAATGATTCGCAGCTCACACTCTTCTTGTAGGAGTATCATGAATGTGTGTGTCTCCAATGTCAAATCAAGACAAAGAATGTTACATCGGCTACTACGTCTTAATTGAGATTCATCAAATCTCGAATCAATCCCATTTCGATCAATATACATGTGATTTTTAAATCGTTTCTTTGAATATAATTATATATAGGGTTGGTCACTTGGTCCCAGTGTCAAATATGGTGAGAAGTGGTTATCAATTGTTGGATGAGAAATTGACGAACATTAGGATAAGATGCACCAGATCAATTCTCTTTTAAGTTAATTGCAATTCATGGGAGGGTATTTGATTAAAAGTGATCAACGGTTTAAAAATACTTCTCACGAAAAATGACACTTATGAGGTATTGTTTATTTCAGTGTTACATGTTTTCAGAAAATGCATGTTATTTTATCTGGAGTTTGCATGTTTGTTATTGTGACAGATATGATTTTACTCACGCAAACCATGAACTCATCAAGCTTTATAAGTTGACTATAGTATACATATCAGGGCCGGTAGTTCGAGGTTGGATAAGGGCAAGAGACACACTTAGAGACTTGCCTATTACTATTTCGAATTTAATCTTTTGTTTAGACTTTTATGTATGGATCATTTGTAACTTAACCTGGTAGGGGACGGGTTAACTCTTACGTTACATGTTTATGTATTTTGAAGACTTCCGCTGCGAACGGGTTTAAAGTTTTAATTTAGCCAAAAATTTGGAGTATATTTAGAGGATTTGTTTCAGATTACGTAACATTTCTCATGACAAAAATGAGGGTGTTACATGTAGCATGAGTGTCGGAAGCTGGTAGATTTATGAAGAATTATTTTAACAGTTGAAATTCTTTTGAAGATCTTTTGATTTCCCAATCTTATCCGGCTGAATAATGAAGATTTTTGAAGATATATTTAGTCCCTAACTCCCAAGTATTATGGTCTTTACATAGTGCTTGGTCAAATGATAGTACAACTAGTTTATTTTATTAGATTTAATGGATATGGTGTAATTTTTTGTCCCCTCTTGTTAGCCTCCTCCTCTAGTATATAAAGGAGCTTTGGCCAGGGATTAGATCATCACTCACACAGCCACTTGCACTTACATTACTCTTTTGTTTAGGTTCCATATTCCATAATTGATCTTTTGTAATTTGTGCTTGAATATTTGACTTAAGTGTTTAAGTGATTGGTTACATCAAAAGCTTACTTGTTCTTAGTTGCTTTGGCTCCAAGTTTCTTAACAAGTTCTTGTATTCAAGCTTTTGGTCAAGTTAAATTGAATATATTCGAAGTTGTTGGAAGTTTGTTGTCTTTTGTTACTAATTGTTTTTCAAAAATATATTATGAGTACTTGCTTTTCATTAATGCTTTGTTTGAATTAATTTCTTCCAAGTGTTTTGCTAAGCTTGTTCCTCTGGATATTTCAGTTTCACACTTCTCATCATGCAAGAAAACCAAGCAATGATAGGCTAAGTCCTTAGCTTGGGTGTGAAAGGAAGTTGTGGTCTAAAAACAAACAAATAGTGGATATTGCTCATGAATTGATGTTGACTCGATCTTTCATTCAAGTTATAATTTATCAAATATCTTCTTGACAAGTGGCCACTTGCTATAAGTGTTAAAGTGTGATGGACTTGAGACCCCGAGCCATTAGACACACCCCACTTGAATGACATGGAAGTAAACTTTTTAAGATACTAATAAATCGGATATTCATTCCTTCCCCATGCAACTTAAGAGGAGATGACCGGCCGTTTGGCCCATATCACAAACGTGACACTTGAGATATGTGGAGCAGTGCTTGTCAAAACCTTGACCCGAGTGACTCTTAGTTGATGGTCGAATGTCATACTCATTTTCTAAGCTACTGGAACTAATGTTGCAACATGGCTTACCTCCATTAAAATATGCTGCAACACCCGTCCACTTCACTGTTTGTTTGAAGTCCCAACTGAACTTTGCACTCTTGCATTTTGAATCTTTGTTTACTGTTTTATTTACTGTCGATTACTCAAAACTCACTCACAAAGATTTTACTTTGAATTCATCGGCTTTCTTTAATTTCCTAAGCTTACTTTCCCTTTGTGAATCGATAACCGGTATCTTACCGTATTACTTGTGAAAGACGATAGTGTTTAGAGGTGTATACTTGCATCACTATTCATTTGTCTTAGTCTGATTGTTAATACAACCCAGATCACACCAATTACACAAAATGGTTACGAAGAATTAAGCGTTTATCCATCCATGTCTTTCTAAGTTTTTCCACGTTTATCTGCATCTCCATATCATCAAATTTACGTCATAGCAGTTCTAGACGATAAATCAAAAGTCACCTTACTTTTTGTTTTATTTAAAAAATTTACAATATAGGCAGTGTTTTTTATTTCTATTTGGTAACACAATTGAGAGGAGTTTCAAATACCATTCGGCTTTCAAAACATAAGATGAAAACTAAGAAATATAAATCATGTTGTATTAAATTTGAAACATCAAACTCATCAAATAGATGATATTTGTTTCAAGTTATAACCCATACAGACATCAAAAAAACCATTTCGATATCTACTACAAGATATGTCAAGCAGTAAAATTCAATAGTTTTTTATTTTTCTCTTTCCTTTTCTTTTCCCACGAGATCAATCGTTTTTTAAAAAATCTCGAACTAAAAAAGAATGCAACCGGAGGACTTCCCCGAGAGTTCATTGATAACCACAACAAATTTTTTTCCAATGATCCAACTACTCAGATACAAACATCTATTAGTTCGTGTTCTTAGCCATAGCCACATGACCACGGTGCAACCGTCCAACGAAAAAGACAAGGCACCGTTCTTGCTATAAGAATCGTGACCCAAGGTCAACGGGCTTAAACACTAACTGCTATGATTGGAAAGCAAGCGAAATAGATGAATAGTTACACATACCCAATATATATATATATATATATATATATATATGGTTAAACATTTTCAGTTGCATCTATATCGGATTCGTCTGTCTTACTTTTTGCTCCTGCAACTGTCAATCTCTCTGTGGCCAATCGTTCCTCCAATGCCCGGGCACCCCTTTCCCTGCAGTTAAACAATCACTCCAATCGATTTCTTTGAATTACAAGCAATTATTTTACAACCATAAGGGTACTTACCAAATACACTATTAACAAAAACACATACGAAGGTTTCTCTGTAGAATTTTGGACATACTGCATCAAAATGTAACAAAGTTTGGTATACTTCCTATTTAGTGTAACAAAGTTTTTTTTCAGAGCCTGTAACAAAGTTCTAAAATTTCCAACTTTGTACCCATTTTGACCGCTGATATTGTAGCATCTGATGACGTGGATATGCGTTTACAAAAGGGTTACGACAAAGTGGATGATGAACATGACATCCACGTCATCAAATGTTACAAGACTAGCAGGTTACCGATCAAAATGGGGTACAAATTGGGTAATTTTAGAACTTTATTATATTAAATAGGATATTTGAAACCTTGTTATATTGAGGAAAAAAATCATTTGTTACACTAAATAATAACTAAGACAACCTTCTTAGCATTTTCGATGCATTTTTCCCTAAAAAATTAGCTAGTTTGCCAAATATATCTCGTTCTCTTCAGCAATTAGACATTCTATAACAAATATTCTTATGAACTTGCCAAATCCCTAATTATGCTTTTGGAGGTCAGAACAAATTTATGTTGAAAATGTTTATAGTTGATTATTTGTACGAAAGTATAGAGTCGATGCAACTTTCGTATATGAACAGAGTAGGATTGCATTAGTGTTGTTTGTTACCTTCTCCTAGTTGCTTCAATGGGATCAGAACCAGGCAACGGAGCACTGCCAACTGTGTAGCCCCTACCATCATTGGATGCTTCAGATCTCCCACAAAGCATTCGATCAAATATTGAAGCGATTGGATCAATCACTGGTCTGCAAACCCAACAAAGTAGCATAAGTTGAAAGAAATATCTTACTCCAGTCGAAGATTGCAGCCCTTTTCATTTTTGGAAACTTTTCTGGCTACAATGGCCTATTTCCCATTTTCATCAGTTCATGAAAATTGCAACATTTCCAATTATGGGAGTTTTCCAGTCGCAGTAGTATATTTCAACATTGTCATCTTTGTTGAAATTGCTTTAGGATTTCTTACCAATAGCCAAAAAGTTCCCAAAACTATATGCACTATTGAACACTTCAGTAAAAAAGGTAAAATGAGAGCAGTAAAAGTTGATGAATTAATTACCTCATGAATTCAGGGAAGAAAGTAGAGAAAGCAAATTCATCACTTGGGTCGCCCTTAAGTCTGGTTTCCTGTTTCCTTTGGAAGTATCTGAGGTAAATCCAACCAATATATGTGCCAAATATCAAGATTGGAAGGTATGTTGCTGGCTCTATGGTAAAGAAGCTTATAGCAATAGCTAACAATAACATGATGGATGGCAACCACTGCAATGCACAAAATAAAGTTAATTTGAGGAATTATGGTATCCAAAAAGTTGCATTCTGAAGATGAGAGGTATCAAAGTGGGTACTTTAATACACTTGTACCTTTGCTTTAACTTTTAATAGAGACAGTTCTTGGTCAGGAATTATCTGCTTCACGCCAACTAAGAGCCCTGAAAGCACCCCACTGAAGCCCGAAAGAGGCATGTAACTAACAAAAAAAGAACAAATAATTATCAGATAATTTGTAAGAGGTTGATCACATTAAGTATGCATAAACAAGGAAGACTCAAATGAGCACATATACAAAGGGGGGCAACAGGGATATTTCATTACTTACAGATAATTTTCCTGCATTGTTACGTAGTACAAGGAGATGGCTGTAATGAAGACGCACACAGATGTCAAGAAATTGACGATGAAAATGAACTTCAAGAACTCTCGAGAACCCCAGATGGGCTCAAGAAGCTTCCCAATGAAAAGAAGACCAATTGTGCTGCTAAGAACCTGTTTAGCAAATGTTATGGAACACTATCAGAAAAAAAAAATTGTTGTCTATTATTTTCCTCCAAGGTATAAATCCAAAAAGGTGCATACCCCTTGTATTGTTTGTTCTATATAGCCAGCTGTTATGAGGTTCCAACCAAAAGGAATTGTCCTGTAATTGATAAAAAGAAGGAAATGGGAAATGTAAATGATACTAATCATTGATAAAGGGTCAGCAGACTTGACATTCTAACGAATAACAGGTCAGATGTCCTGAATAAGTCGATTTGAATTGTTTTGAAATAACAGTTAGTTTCATCCTAAGAGCAGCTACAAAGAATCCATTAAAAGAATGAGTGGAATGCAATGGAAAGACACATATACACAGAAAGAGATTAAAACATAATCATCCTCATAGAGCTTTGTATTTTTATACATATGAAAGAGAAAAAGCTCAAATTCTTCATTTTGTAATGATTTGCTCATATTAGAAGCTTTCTTGTGCTACCAAAACCCTCTATCGACTTTGGTGGTTGGTTGGTTATGGTTTTTCGGTAGTGGTCTTGCTTCTGTTCAACTCGCTAACTTTGAATGAGCTTTTCTTAGGTAGCCATGTTGTCCCCATACAATATCGTGTTGGGCACACAAGATTGCATTATGGTGGTAAACTGGACATTTTTAGAAAACCTTTTTCTGTTATGTTGCATGACACTATTAGAAGAGTAAAATATGTACTCTAATACTCTATTATTGTTAAAAGGAAATTGTTTTTATAATGAAAAACTACCCCCCCCCCCACCATCTATCTCTCTCCTTTCCTTTCTCTAAAACACCCACAAATGTACCTAGCCATTCTTATTTGGATGGTAAATACATTAATAAATTAGCATCAGCATTTCCCACTAAAGACATTCACCAAATATCCATAGTATGAAGAGTTTCACATACTCTTGTCTGGTTGGGCAAATATCCATCCTCATTAGTTATTTATATTGGCAAGCATGCACCTACTTAGTCAATGCAAAGTGAGTGGGTTCAAATGATGCTATCTATGTAACTGGATTTGGTACATCTATAAGAATAGAGGATGACAAAAGGAAAAGGTAACATATTTTAGAGACACAAAAATATGACAAGAGCCCATAACTTGATCTTTGACGAGTATTAGATCCCTCCCAATACAAAAGCTAAGTTGATCTGGATATCCCTCCAAAGCCCAATTGCATTCATGTAAATATTCGTATATACATGGTTGAACTAGATAATTCAAGCAATATCAATCCAACAAAAGAAGTCTTGACACATGGGCATATAATATATAGGGAAGTAACAAAAACTGATTCCACCTTTATTATTTGAATAGCTATTAAAAGAACTGTTCTTACTTATATAGAAACTATAGCAAATGCAAAATAATCCTAGATATCCTTCCGTCTGACTTTCTCCACATCAAGTGATCAACAAATTTTTAGGATGTCCTTTTTCTTTCACTACCCCAATATCAACTATATGATTTGAAAGATATCCATTGTCATGGATGTTACAAGCATGAGAGAGTTTTCCTATATTCAACATACATCACAATCATGCCATATACCGAGCCATCATAGCATTACCAGCTACCTTAATTAATTAACTCATACAGTTTCACCTAGTGTATTCTTTTAGCTGCCAACACCACACCTTAAAACAACTATCACCCATGATCTATTTTCTTTAACTAGATCAGTTATGTAAAATTCTTGCATAAACATCCAACTGAACACTGTTTCTTTAAGTATAATGACCATAGGATCTTGTATATCAGATAAAACAGAAACACAATGTTGAATCGAATACAGATACAGCATTCCAGGAAACACAATCAATCAAAACTTGAGTGCAATTTTAAACTCAAACAACTGAGAAATGAATATTACCTGGCAGGAATGAGTGCAACGTAAGTAACGACAGAAGGGAAGATCTGAACAGCAATGTATCCACAAACAAGTACTACTGCTAGCCCTTTACACAGCCTCGTAAATCCTGTAAACAAGCTCGCACCCTACCACCAATCACCGCCAAAAACAATCGTCACTCAAACAACAAATCACGAGAGTAATTGGTCATCTTCTTGGCAAATTTTCAACATAATTATCTTTTATCTAGACCAAATCTACTATGAAAACCAAAAAGAAACGAAAAATGATCAAATTTATACGACAGCAAATAGGGACTTACTGTCGGAGAACTCATGATCCCCAGATAGTGTAGTTATAGCTGATTAGATTAGGGCTTCAATGATGGATTTGATGTAATCCAGTTATAAAAACTATAAAACAGATTGTGGATGTCTCCACTGCTTTTTTAGCCGTCGACGATGGAGAAATTTGGTGCGGAGTAGAAGTAGATCTTGTAGTCAAATGGGGTTGAGTGAGATTGAAGGACGTAACTTATAATTTCTACAAAAATCAATATGAATTTAATTTAACTTAACTTAAAAAAATTGCATTGTATTATTAAAAACATGTTAAAAGGAAAAGGGAAATAGAACAACAGTAAATAGAGAGAATGAAGCTGTAATTTTCATTAATCATAAGCTCTTTAAATATAGATGAGATACAAGTAGATAACTACGAGAAATATAAGATCTAACTTATCTCCAATAGGTTTATCTCTATCTACATCGTCATATCCTTTAGACGATGACACGCTTATCCTACAACACTCCCCCTTGTGCCGAGTTAAAGGAGTGCTGGTGCACAATTGTTGCCTCGTTAAAACCTTACGCCAAAATAAAAACCCGGTGGGAAAAAATAAAAATAGGACGAAGGAAAGAGTACAACGCACCAGTTAATTTGCAATACATGGACATTTCCTTTAGTCTAATTTTCTCTTAGATTTGTACATTAATCATAAGAGTTAAGAAAGCATGATGGTATATAAACTGTTGTCTCATTAAAACCTCACACCAAGGAACAAAACCCAATGGGAAAAATAAACCTTGGTTGAAGGAAAGAGCACAACATACCAAAATTATATATACAGTAGACTCCCCCTTTTGTCTACTACTCCCCCTGATCCGTGCATTAATCAAAGGAGGCTGAAAATATTTCCATTCTAATAATTTCTACATGTTTTCCAGATATGGTTTTACGTATTGATTTGGTAAACAAACATGTTACATTTCCTCGCATCTTATTCAGTTCACTTGAATCTTGAGGAGAATTTGTTATTGTTGATTATATAAAAACTTAAGAGGAATATGTTTGTGTTATAACCCTTGATATAATTTACTTTCATTTCTTCGATACATGATGCATTATTTTCATACATGCAAGTTGTATATTGGTTAAACTCAAAATTACTATCTCCTCTTATATGTGTAATGATAATCCTTAACCATATACACTCTTGAATAATCTCATGGAGAGTAATATTGTTGATAATTCAAGAAGATAGCTATTAAGGGTTTGCTTAGTTTACTTCCAAGCAATCGGCATGTTCCATATGATAAATCCTTAGCCAGTTTGGGAACAACCTTTGTATGGGTCAAATAGATAACTATATCAGTAAATATATATCAATGCATTGTTTGGTGTTTTTCTATAAGAGCCAGTACTTTTGTTGTTCACTATCTAAGTAGGTATTAAAGTTCCATTATCAATCCATTATTCTACGTAGGTAAAGTATAAGTCCACGTCAATGGTATCAAAAGATTATTTTGATATCATTCCAATGACGTTACGTTGGCGCTGAGCTAAATTTAGCTAACAAGTTCACTGAGAAATACAATATACGGTCAAGTGTATTGTGTTAAGTACAATAATGCGCCTATTGTACTTAGGTAAGGAATTCCATCTCGCAACACCTCTTCGTCCTCATCCTTTAGGCGAAACGGGTCTTTCCTTATATCCAACACTTTGATCGATCATGGGAGTGCTAACCGGATGCGCTTTGTCCATATTAAATAGCCTGATCATTTTCTGGACATATGCGAATCGGTGGATTAATATTCCACAAATTGGGTGTCGTAACTCAAGTATCTAGACAAAACCAAGTTTTCCCATGATCTTTCATCTCAAATTCAGATTTCAAGTAGCTTGTGGTTTCTTTTATTTCATCAAGAGTGTAGTTTATAACATCGATATATAGATCTACTTTGAAAATCTGGAACTTGTTTGTTGGTGATTTTAGTGAAATCATCGGTCCATTTTGTGTAGTTGGATTCACAAAGGTAATAATGGGGTTGGTAGCTAAGCTATAACATGAGTTAGGAGGTGTGGAGTGCACACTCGTGTAAGCTAACTAGAACCCGGGATTGTTGGACGGTTAAAATCGACAAGTTACAAAGTGGTTTCTTGAGCTGGGCGTCGGGGCCACTTGTGGCGCTACTTATCCAGCGCGGGAAGTAGCCCCAAGCTCTGGAATGTTGCCCGCGCTCCTTTTGGGGCTACTTATCTAGCGCGGGAAGTAGCGCCGGGCTCTGTAATGTTGCCCGCGCTCCTTTTGGGGCTACTTATCTAGCACGGGAAGTAGCGTCGGCGTCAGGGATGTTTTCTCACTTTGTAACTCCCGTTTTTTGTAACCGACGTCATTAAGTCCACAATCAAATCTCATTAAATGAGAGATTATTTCCTGGTTCAATACAATGTAGGTTACGATTCTCTAAAGGTGTATAAGTATGAATCGATTAGTGCCTTAATCGATACACCGAAACAAAGAGATTATCCCCTAGAGAATTTCGTGATACCCAGGCATATAAGGTCGAAATATCTCTTACGGAAAGCGAGCTCTCACGCGATCTCAGCGTTTATCCAAGTCATTCTACATCTATTTCTCTCTCAACTTTTCGAATTCCTCCAACAATCGTAAGAGATATTTGCTTATCGAGAGAGAGAGATGGCGAATGATCAAACTGTAAGAGACATGACTTCCAAGTTCACGAAACTTGAGAAGTTTGAAGGCGTTGATTTCCGTAGATGGCAAAAGAAGATGCACTTCTTGCTGACGACGTTGAAGGTCGTATACGTGCTGAGCACCCCAATGCCGGAGGTGATGGAGAACGAGACATTGGAGGTGACCCGACGTCGCGGCAAATGGAAGAACGACGACTACATTTGTCATGGCCACATTTTAAACGGTATGTGTGACTCCCTCTTCGATATCTATCAAAATGTGGAATCCTCCAAAGAGCTATGGGACTCTCTCGAGTCCAAATACATGGCGGAGGATGCTTCTAGTAAGAAGTTCCTGGTTTGTAATTTCAACAATTACAAGATGGTGGACTCAAGGCCGGTGATGGAGCAATACAATGAGCTCCTTCGCATTTTAGGCCAATATGCTCAACACAATATGAAGATGGACGAATCCATCTCCGTATCGAGCATAATTGATAAATTGCCTCCCTCTTGGAAAGACTTGAAACACATGTTGAAACATAAGAAGGAAGAGTTGTCTCTTGTGCAACTCGGTAGTCACTTGCGCATAGAGGAATCTCTTCGGGCGCAAGAGGCTGAGAAACCTAAAGTAAAGGAGGTTTCTGCACCTTCGGTGAACATGGTGGAAGAGGGAAAGACTAACAATTTCAAGGGAAAACAAAAGTTCAACGAAGCCAAGAAAGGGTCCAACAAGAAGGTTAAATTAACCTGTTGGACATGTGGGATGACCGGCCATCTCAAGCGGGATTGTCGGGTTCTCAAGAATAAAGGTGGAGCAAGCACAAGTGGTGTTGGGCAAGGATCCAAGGATCAAAACCCACGGCAAGGTCAGTTTCTTGACTTTGGTTTGTAATTCAAATTTGAATTATGTACCACTAATATCCTAATCTGTTTATGTGCAGGATGATGATGTTGCTTGGTGAATCGACTCGGGTGTAACAAGTCGTGTGTTCAAAGATCGCCGTTGGTTCGCCTAAATGGAACCGGTTGAAGACGGATTAATGATACACATGGGGAACGAGTCGAGTGCTACCATTCTTGGAAGAGGCTTAGTTAGGCTAGAATCTAGTTCTAGCAAAATAGTTGAATTTTTAATGTTTTGTATGTACCACGAATTCGAAAGAATTTGGTTTCCGGTAACATCTTGAATAAGTTAGGATATAGGCAAGTTTGTGAGTCGGACAAGTTTATCTTGTCAAAGGATGGCTCTTGTATAGGATTTGATTTTATGTTGAATAACATGCTTGAATTAAATTTGAATGAAAGAATGTTGTTTCAAATTTTATGTATGATACAATTGAATTGCCTTATGTTGCTTTATAAATTGCTTTATGATACAAATGAATTTTGTGTTTAAAATTCTGGTTATGTTGCAATTGAATTTTGTCTAAATTCTGTTTATGTTACTTATGAATTTTTTGTTTAAAATTCGGTTTATGTCGCATATGAATTTTTGGTTTAAAATTCTGTTTATGTTGCATATGAATTTTTGTTTAAAATTCTGTTTATATTGCAAATGAATTTTGTTTAAAATTCTGCTAATGTTGCAAATGAATCTTGTTTAATATTCTGTTTATGTTGCATATCATGTGAATTTTTGTTTACAATTCTGTTCATGTTGCATGTGAATTTTGTTTTAAAATTCTGTTTATGCTACTTTATGAATTGCTTGATGGATTTTGGGGTGAAGCCATGTTAACGACTTGTTTCTTGTTGAATCGAGTTCCCAATAAAAGGAACAAGATTACCCCGTATGAACTTTGGTTCAAAGGCCTAACTTGAGTTTTATTCAAGTTTGGGAGTGACGAGCGGTTGTTCAATCACCCGAACCCATAAGGAAGACTTTGGGTGATGCATCTTTGTTGGATATGCCGAGCATTCCAAAGCACATAGGTTCTATGTTATTGAACCTAATGATTCTATAGCGACTCACACCGTTATAGAATCGAGAGATGCGATATTTGATGAGACTAGATTCTCTTCAATGCCGAGACCTAAGGACATAGTTCCAAATACTAGTGAAACTAGTGAGGTTGATGAACAAGCAATTGTTCCAACCGAATCTCCGATGCTTCGAATGAGCAAAAGAGGAAGGATTGAAAAATCATTTGGTCCCGATTTCCAAGTGTATTTGGTAGAGGGATCAAGAGATGAGATTGGATCCCAATTCCTTACTGTTATAGTGTTGAGGAGGATCCAAAATCATTTGATGAGGCTATTAAGTCTCAAGATGTTGCTTTCTGGAAAGAAGCAATACATGATGAGATGGACTCCATCATGGGGAATAATACTTGGGTATTATCGGACTTGCCACCGGGTTGCAAACCTTTGGGTTGCAAGTGGATCTTCAAAAGGAAGATGAAAGCGGATGGGTCAATCGACAAGTTCAAGGCTCGATTAGTGATCCAAGGCTTTAGGCAACGGGAAGGCATAGATTATTTTGTTACTTATGCCCCGGTTGCAAGAATCTCCATGATTAAATTGTTGATAGCTTTAGGTGCTATTCACAATTTAGTGATTCACCAAATGGATGTCAAAACGACATTCTTGAATGGTGATTTGGAGGAGGAAGTTTACATGAAACAACCGGAAGGTTTTGTTATGCCCGGGATGGAGCATAAGGCATGTAAAACTTGGAATGCCATATGTCGGGTTTCCTTCAATTTTAGAGGGATATTCGGATGCAAGTTGGATTACCAATTTGGAAGACCACTCTTCTACGAGTGGTTGGGTGTACTTGCTTAGGGGAGGTGCCATCTCATGGACTTCCAAGAAGCAAACTTGCATCACGAGTTCGACTATGGAGTCGGAATTTGTGGCGTTAGCCGCTGCCGGTAAAGAGGCGGAATGGCTAAGAAATTTTGGTCCATGAAATTCCATTATGGCCGAAACCAATATCACCAATTTCTATCCGTCGTGATAGTGAGGCTACTTTGGCTAAAGCTTATAGCCAAATGTATAATGGCAAGTCTAGACACTTAGGTGTTAGACATAGCATGATTCGTGAGGTAATCACGAATGGGGTGATTTCGGTTGAGTTTGTTCGGTCGCAACAAAATCTAGCGGACCACTTGACGAAGGGGTTAGCTAGGGACTTGGTTCACAAGTCGGTAATAGGGATGGGATTAAAGTCCATCTAAATCTCTAACGGTGAGATACCCAATTCCCTTCTAATACAACGTTAGAAGCTGAATTCAATGGGAAAGCTCACCCTAAGAGATTGGAGCACAAGACGGTCATCCCAAGGTGTGTGCTCGGTACTGCAAGTGAAGGAGGTAATTGTTCTTTTGTAAAAATGCATGTGCAGGTGCATGAGGAAAAGAACTACCTATATGAGTGTGAAGTGTGGTCGCTTCAAAAAGCTTGGACTTGGCTTTGATACACTCACGAATGGATAAGGACACATGGCCTGTATAGTGTCAAGTTTATATGTTAGAGAGTCTTTTAAATTCATGTGTATGTTATCTTCTGGTACTCAAATGGGTTGACGGGTTCAATCCATAGGACACCCAGATTCTCGAGTATTTGAAATGTGTAATGTACTAAGATGGAAATTCAATCTTTTAGATATTTTCATTTATGCATGAGTTTGTTTACCTGTATTGTAATTTTATTTTGTGAATCAAGGATTGCACTAAAATGGGGGAGGAATGTTGGTGATTTTAGTGAAATCATCGGTCCATTTTGTGTAGTTGGATTCACAAAGGTAATAATGGGGTTGGTAGCTAAGCTATAACATGAGTTAGGAGGTGTGGAGTGCACACTCGTGTAAGCTAACTAGAACCCGGGATTGTTGGACGGTTAAAATCGACAAGTTACAAAGTGGTTTCTTGAGCTGGGCGTCTGGGCCACTTGTGGCGCTACTTATCTAGCGCGGGAAGTAGCCCCAAGCTCTGGAATGTTGCCCGCGCTCCTTTTGGGGCTACTTATCTAGCGCGGGAAGTAGCGCCGGGCTCTGGAATGTTGCCCGCGCTCCTTTTGGGGCTACTTATCTAGCACGGGAAGTAGCGCCGGCGTCAGGGATGTTTTCTCACTTTGTAACTCCCGTTTTTTGTAACCGACGTCATTAAGTCCACAATCAAATCTCATTAAATGAGAGATTATTTCCTGGTTCAATACAATGTAGGTTACGATTCTCTAAAGGTGTATAAGTATGAATCGATTAGTGCCTTAATCGATACACCGAAACAAAGAGATTATCCCCTAGAGAATTTCGTGATACCCAGGCATATAGGGTCGAAATATCTCTTACGGAAAGTGAGCTCTCACGCGATCTCTGCGTTTATCCAAGTCATTCTACATCTATTTCTCTCTCAACTTTTCGAATTCCTCCAACATTGTTTTCCTAAATAAATACCCAATAGCACAATTCATTGTTTCTATATGCTTTCCCAATCAATAATTCACTTAAGCGGGTATTCCGCATCCACCTAAGTTATTTTAATATATAAAGTGAGTGTTTCAACTTTATTGCAAACATACTCGATGGTTTAGAGTTACTTGATTGAGTAGTGTAATGTCATCAAGCATTTTTATATATCTCTAAATCTAGATCCCCATAGAGATATGTAGTGATTACATCCATGACCTGCAATTTCCAGTCCTTCAAGAAATATTAGGATACTTAATTAGCATAACGTTATAACGTCTTCTTACGGTCAATCTAGAGCGTTGTGAGAAACCTTGCGCCAAAGGAGAGCCGTATACATTAGGACTTTATTATTCTCATTACGCTTTCTGACAAAGACTTAGTTATGTTCTACGGGCTTTACACTTGGTGGGTTTAGCACTACCGGGCCAAATACATGATTCTTTGTCAAAGAATATCATTCTTTCTGGATTGTTCCTTTACATTTAGGTCAATATGCTCTTTGTTGATATTATTCAACTGAGCATGGTTCGATGTCGTCGTGCTCTATCATCTTATGAGCAATGCGAATAAATCATCAATGAGTATATATGATCTGTCCATCGACTCATATGTACTCTTATAAATCATTTAAGATTTTCTTTATCTCTAGAATCAATATTAACTTCGGAGCGTCCTCCAGTGATGATTCATGGACATAATTATAATTAGAGATAATCTCATGAGAGTTTTATGTATTGATGATAAATGGATGTGCCTTACTATTCTCTTCATTTAGAATAGTATTCATCGAACCAAGTAGCTTCCACCATTTCCATTTTGTAGCTACGACCTCAACCACACCTCCACTATGTGTGATTGCAACGCACTTTCCAATGGCGTTGTGCCCCTGTTGGGGACTTTTAACCTTACGGGTATATTAGCAGTTCGTATGTGTGATCTTGTCACTTATGGAATAACATTTAACGTATCAGGTATCGAGTCTGATTCGTTTGACTTCAACTTTACGTTGTGAAGTTTGGGGATCAAAATGAGACAAAGTGGGAACATTCCATGACAGTTCCTGCCGTTCCCTTGGAAAATACTTTTTCCTATCTCCCCCTAACGATAGGAAGACTGTCATCAAAGTGACTATCTGCAAATCATGCGATATTAGGATCACCCGTCAAAGGTTCTAAATAACGGATAATTGTTGGAGATTCATATCCAACATATATACTTAATCGTTTTTAAGGACCCATTTTGGTGCGTTGTGGGGGCGCAATTGGCACATATACTTGTTAGTACACAAATGTATTCAAGATTTAGGCTAATTGTAATTAGTCAATATTTGTCAAAGTCAAAATAGGTATATAATGTTTGCTTATTTCCTCTTTAGGAATTAGGTCATTCTCTACACACACTAGCCACACACACAAGTATTGCATTGCATTCACCATTATGAGCTACTTGGATTATTCTTGAATATAGAGATGGCTTCCTTTATTGTTTACATTGATTGATTACTTGTTCTGGGATCACAATTGGTATCAGAGCTTGTATATCATATTGATCAGATTAGGATTGTTAGGGTTTTTGCAAAAGTTGAGTGTTCTTCATATTTTTCATCTTTTTGGTTGATTTTAGCCATTAGAGTTCTTCTAATGGATTAGAATCGATCAAGGGTTGTTAGTAGACTATTCCTGAGTGTTTTTATTCCGCAAAATCACTAGGTTTGTAGCTCAGATTGTGCATTTACCCATTTTCGGACTTTTGTATTTTTGCACTCTGTTTTGCATCGAAAAACCACTTTCTGTTGGTTTTTGGACAAAACACGAAGCATTAAAGTTGCCCAAAATAGTGTTACGAACCTGCGTACCAAATTTCAGCCAAATCCGATTAGTTTTGAAGATTCGACTCAAAACACATTGAATCTTCATAACTATCGCAACCCTCTAAGATTCATAACTATCGCAAGTGAACAATACCATATCGCAAGGGTCACTTGCGACAAGAGTTTTATCGCAACCTCCTTTGTTTGAACGGTATCTTATCGCAACCCTCTATTGCGATAAGACCCCTTTTACCTTTGCGACAAGATTCCTTATTGCAACAAGTTTGTTATTGCGACAAGATTGTTACTGCGACAAGATTTGTTATTGCGACCAGTTGTGTGTTGCGATATCCGTTTATTGTGACAAGGTTTGGGCTGCGATAAGTCGTAGGTTGCGACATCAGTGTGTTGAGATAAAAAGTTTTGCAACAGTTATTTCCTAATCAGATCAGAACGATATTAAAAGATCAATGACAAGTAATCTAAACATGACTGCAAGAGATATTTTGACCATAGGTTCAAAAGATAAACCACCTGTTCTATTCCCTAAAGACTTTAAAATATGGAAAGACATATTTCTTGACTATGTGGAACGCCAAGATAACGGTGCTCTAATTTATGACTCCTTAATGAACGGGATACAACCTGATGTTTTTCGAACAGAACTGGATGGAAATGTTATAAAACTTAATCCCAGAGATTACACGGGTAATGAACTGATAATACACAAAGCAGATAAAGCGGCTAGGTCATTGGTTATGCAAGCCTTAACCAATAACATTTATCAGAAGGTTGACAGTTTGAGTGAAACCGGGAAAGGAATGTTTGATGAGCTGATCAAGTTGTATCAAGGTTCAGAAGTGGAAACTCAAATGAAAGTTTCGAATGTCATCAACAAATATGAGAATTTCAGGCAGAAAGATGGTGAGAATCTAGACGATGCATATGATGGTTTCACAACCATCTTAAATGAACTCAGCAGATACAAGATCACGAATCATCGAGACTAATGTAAAATTCTTGAGCGTGCTTCAGCCCGAATGGAAGAAGTATGCTCATAGAATGAAACATAATTCTAAGTTGGATGTTCTTCCACTACAGCAGATGTTTGAAACATTAAAGCAAGATGAGGATGATGCTGATCTGAAAAAGAAGAAGTTGATGAAAAAGGAGAAGAAGGGTAAGAAGGAGAAAAAGACAGAGGTGTCTGAGAAGAAAGAAGAGGAGGATGAGTTTGAGAGTGAACCAATAGCCTTGATGTCAAGAAAGTATGCTGAAAAAGGTAAGAGTATTCAGAAAGAGGATTATGGGATAGATCAGGATGATTTAGATGAGGCGGAAAGCTTAAGGCAGACAATGATACTTCTAACCAAGGCCTTTCAGCACAGATTTATAAAAACTCATGGATCAAACAACCAACGTTACTCATCTGGTTCTAAAAACTTTGAGCACAAGAATCGAATTGAGTCAAAGAAACAGTTTGATGATCACAAGGAAGACGGTAAAAGGTTGGAGGTGAAGAAGTTTGGTGAAAGAAAGGATGAAGAACAAAAGTGCTACAATTGTGGGAAGTCCGACCATTTCTCCAAAGAGTGCTGGAAACCAAAGGTAAGAAATTCCGACTACTACAAGAAGAAGGCGCTGTTGGCAGAGCAAAAGGAGTCTGGAATAGCACTGCTGGTGGAGGAAGAGTACTGGTTGGACCAAACTGATGATGAAAGAGAAGAGGAGACGGCTGCAATGGCAAAGATGTGCTTGATGAGTAAGGATGGTGAGGATTCAGAGGTTGATGCGGCGCCTGAGACAAATGAGGTAGATTCCTGCACTATTAATCACTATGCTAATCAGTTTAAAGTCTTCCAACTAAAACTAGATGACATAAATGAGAAACTCAAAAACGCGCATAAAATAATAGAATCTCAAAGAAAGGCAATTACTGACCATAACAAGTTAAATGATGAGTTGAAAAAGGAACGAGTTGAGATCGAAAAATCTCGAACTTATTTCCGGAACATAATGGATGAAATGGAAGAAAAAGTAAAAGTTTCTGAAGATAGGAAGATTGAGCTTGAAAAATTGTTGCAATCTTATAAAGATATTAACAACGAATTGACCGAAAAGGCAAGTGATCTAGAAGCGAAGCTGTACAAACTTGGTCAATCTGAACAAACCATTTTCCTAAACACACCAAAGAACTTCAGATATTACAATTCGAAATGGGGATTGGGATACGACAATCCTCATTACTTAGAAAATGCGTTGAAAAAGGCACCATGTCTTTACAAGTTTGAATGGCTTGACCTTCCGTCCTTGAAACCTAAATACATAATCAACTGGCTTAATGAGGAAGAACAAGGGGCTGAGGAAGAAATTAAAAGAAAGACATCTGTAACCATGCAACTTCCTTTTATCTACGAAAATGAAAATAGGAAGGCACTGATTTGGAATTGGAAACAAACCTTGTCTAATGACTATTTTCAAAGCTATGTTGTTGAGCCACTAAAGGATACTGTATCGAAACCCGTTTTGAAGGAAAAACATATTATCCTCCTTTGGTACTCGAACAGAAGCTTGTCGATCTTGAGTTGAATATTAAAAGCAAAATTGAGAAAATCAGAAATGATGATTAACTTGCTTTTGATATTGAAAAGGAAGTTATGTTAACTGTTTTGATAAATAGCAAGAGAGATAAGTCTGAAAGGGTTGTTTCTGAATCGTCAACAAAAAGCTTTGAAGAAAAGAAATCTCTTGAACTTAGATGCTTGAATCTTTCAAAACAAGTCTCTGATTTTTAGAAAATGTTATTTCTTGAAAAAGAACAAATAGAGAAAGAAAGAGAGAGATTTAAGTTCGAAAGAAAATCTCTTGAATATGAAAGTGTTATATTTTCAAAGAAAATATCTGATTTAGAAAAAAACATTTTGATCAAGGAGAGAAAAGATTTTGAGACTAATAGAGAATACTTTCAAAATGAAATCTCAAGACTTATGGGAAAATTGTCAACTTTATCCACTGAAGCTATGACAGAGTCTGTGAGCAAACCTTCCTCTGATTCAGATGCTTCTTCATGCAAAGCCTTCATGGGCAATACTCTTTTCAGAAGCATGAATGTGGATGACTTTGATGATTTTGAACCTTTTGATCTAGAGAAACAACCTGTTAATGAAAACTCTTGTGATATCTTCCACACCTCTTCTTCCTATGACAACAAGGTTGATTGTGTTATTGACATTCCTTGTGATGGGAAGGGTAAGAAAACAGAAGATAAGGTTGTTCAAATCAACTTTAATGCTAATCTTCCGGATCACTCTGAATTTTTGATCAAGGAAGAGGAACCCAAGAAGAATTTATTCGAAGGGGAATCTTCTAAAACCGTTGAGAAAAAGAAAAAGAAAAAGAAAAAGAAAAAGAAAAAGAAAAAGAAAAAGAAGAAAAATAAGCGCAAATCTAAATATTCTCGAGCTCCAAATTCCTACGCTTATGATTCTTATTTTGATGGCATTTCAGATCGTTATTTAAGAAACAACTCGCGGTTAGAGTGGAGAATAAAGGAGTCCACACAGGATGTGGCCCAGAGAAAATCATCTAATGTCGCTTTTCATTCCAAGAAAAACACTTTTGTTTCTACTGTTAGTAATCGTGTTGCTTCCAACAAACAAAAACTTGTTATTCCTTACAAGATTTCTTTAATGCAACAACTGATTAATTTAGCACATGATCAAATTTGTTGTTCTTCATGTGGTGTATATGATTTTATCTACAAGTCTGATTATTCTTCATGGTTTGGTTATAATTTCTATGGTTCCAATCATTTTTACACAAATAGATATTATAACCACAACACTTCAAAGAAACATGCCAACCCAAAACCTGTTAATTCTCCTAACACAAAAGGATCCAATTGGCAGTGGGTACCTAAAACTATTTGAATTCCATTTTGCAGCTCCGTCATGTGTGGTATTTGGATTTCGGTTGCTCAAATCACATGACAGGTAGAAAGGAGTTGTTGAGCAACTTTGTGGAAAGGATGGAGAGAGAGTTAAATTTGGGAATGATCAGTACTCTCTGTTGGTGCAAGTGTACCACATCTCTATATATTTATATATATTTATTTTGATGATTACAAACACACCGTATTATTGTTTATCTAACAATTTAATCCAAGTGTACAGTTCTTGAAGAACACGAAGATTTTATCTGAAGAGTTCAAGACGGAAGTTTTACGTTGTCATTAGTGTTTATAATTTATAATGATAAACACCCTAAAATAATATACCACTTGGATATTTCTAAAAACCTTTTAAATAATATTTTAAATAAGAAATTTTGGTTCTAGAAGTATCTGCCATGCGTACTGTTTCTGCAACCACTTTCTGACGCCGGTATACCGCGGGTGTTCAGCCGGTATACCGCGGCAAGCTCGGTGTGCATCTCTGATTGGTTGGAAGTCTTTTCTTCTGCGCGGTATACCGCGGTGTTCAGCCGGTATACCGCGGGTACTGTTTCCGTTGGTTTTTGCAGAGTTGACTTTCTGATCTTGATGTGCTTTTTCCTTTGCACGGTATACCGCGGGGGATAGCCGGTATACCGCGGATGCACATATCCGTTGGAAGCTTCATGCTATATATTTGCATGCTGATGGTGAAGAAAGAGTAGACCACACAAACAACAACAGCAAGCAACCAACTCCATCCATTTCTCAGCTCTCTCACTTATTTAATTTATATATTTTATAAAACCTTTTTTATAAAATATCCAAGTGTGAGATATTATACAAGAGTGATTACCCATTGTGAGTTATACTCCTCTTGTAAGTATTTGAATAACGGGTGTGTGATCCTGTTTATCTCATAGCAGAGGCTTGAGAAACTATTACAAATTCCTTTGTATTTGGTTTGTGTTCTACCGTAAAGAATACATTTATTGGATCGTGTCGAGAAGTGTCTCGGCTGCTGGTTTATCACAGTTGGTGGTAAATCAGTAAATCTCTGTGTCAAGTATCTCTATTCCTTATCTCTTTATTTATTCCGCTGTGCTTTTAATTATATCTGTTTATATAATTGTTGTATATTTATTATTTGTATACTCTGATTTATTTATACTGTTTCTGTACTGTATTTATTTGTAAAAGAATTTTTGAAAGTAAAAGATTTTAAATACAACCTTACCCCCCCTAGGTTGTCTAACAATTGGTATCAGAGCGGGGCTTTCAAAAATTATCTGTTTAAATTTTTAAAGTTATATCTTTCATATAATGGCTCAACAAACTGTTTTGTTTTCAAAACCTCCTATTATTGATACTGAAAAATTTGGTCTTTGGGCAAAATTATTTGAATGTCACGTGCGTGGCAAAAATAGAAAGATGTGGGAAATTATTGAAAAAGGAAATTTTATTCCAACCAAAATCGTAAATGATCTTATTGTTGAAAAAGATTCTAAAGAGTGGACTCCCACTGATGAAGCTTCGTATTGTTTAAATTTTGAAGCTAAAAACATGTTATATGCTGCTTTAAATTCTGATGAAATAGAAAGAGTTTATACTTATGAAACTGCTAATGAAATCTGGCAAAGTTTAAATGACACTCATCGTGGAAACACGCAAGTCAAAAGCAGTAAAATAAATATTCTAGTTCATGATTATGAAATGTTCGAGATGACTCAAGATGAGTCTATCGATTCTATGTTTAAAAGATTTAACCTCATAATGACTACTTTACAAGGATTAGGTCGTACTTATCCTAATGAAGATTATGTAAGGAAGATTCTTCGAGCACTACCTTCGGAGTGGATGCAAAAGATTACATCGTTAGAAGATTCCCGAGATCTCTCAACAATGAAGCTCGACGATCTTGTCGGCAATCTTAAAGTGCACGAAATTGCACTAAAAAGAAATCAAGTTCGGGATCAAGTCAAAAAGAAATCCATAGCTCTCAAAGTCGTTGCCCCTAAAGATGAGGAAGAAGAAGAGGAGGAAGAAGCAAGTTCCTCAAATGACGAATCCGAAAGTCTTGACGATTTAATCGAGATGGTAAGAAAACTCTCTAAACTTTTATCTAACAAAAAGTTTGCCAATATTGATAGGTTTCAAGGAAATGGAGACTACCATCGTGGTGGTAAAAATCAAAGTCGCAACGTCCATAACAAATATGACGAATCTAGTGACGATGAAAAAGCCAATAAAAAGAAAGGCTTTTGCTATGTGTGTGGTGATAAAAATCACTATGCAAATGTGTGTCCAAAACGTGCTAATCAAATCAACACACCAAAAACATTCGTCGGAGCCGCGTGGAGCGCAAACGAAGATAAAGACAAGAATATTTGTCTCATGGCCGACCGTGATAATGAGGTATCTACATCATGTTTTCATGACAATAATTATGATAGTAATTATAGTGACAATTATTATGAAAATGAAGATGAAAATAATCTTGACGAATTATATAAATCATTCCATGACATGGCCGCTCTTGCAAATAGGTATCAAGATGAAATCTCAAAATTAAAAGAAACCGTATCTGCATGTGAAAAGAAAATTAATGACGGTAAACAAAAATCTGCAAATGATATGGATATAATTGCTAAGTTAGAAAATAAATTAAGTAAAAAAGATGTTTGCAAATCTTGTGATATTTTAAAAAATGAAATTGCATGCTTAAAAGAAAAACCAATTGAGAAAAATGATTGTAAATCTTGTGTTATTTTAAATGATAAAATTGCATGTTTAAATAAAAATACATATGAAAGTGTTGCATGTATAAAATGTGATTTGCTTGAAAATGAAAATATTTATTTAAAAGCTAACTGCGATTTATATGAAAAAGATAATCTATTAGCTAAAGCTTTTCAAAATAGCAATGATAAAATGCTTAAAATGCTAAATATGTCGAATCACATTAATTGTCGAAAAGGCATTGGTTCTGATACATGTGTTGATAAATGCTCGTGTAAACCCATTAAAAGATTTTTTGCATCTCCTAAAGTTGATACAAGAAAACCCCCATATATGTCAAAAATGAAAAATGTGAATTATGGGAGGAAACCGTATGCTCGTATGTATAATAGTAATTTTTCTAGACCTAAAAATAATGCGAATATAAATGCTTCATTTTATGTGTATGATAAATACAATCGCAAAATTAGAATGGTTAGAAAATGGATTCCGAAAGGAATGTTTAATGTTGACAATCCCGGTGGGATGCGTTTGTGGTTTTAAACAAATTTTGTGGATTGTATGTTGTCGTATTTTATTTTATGTCGACAACATGTTCTTTATTTATTTTTGCAGTTTATGTTTTATACTAACTGTTAAAAGGACCCATATGAAAAGGGTACCACGAAAAATTTTCTTTGCCTTTTGTAGGTGTTTCCTGGCGAGGATATAATACGTGTTTCCTGGCGAGGATACAATACGTGTTTCCTGACGAGGAAATAATACGTGATACCTGCCGAGGAAATAATACGTGGTTACCTGCCGAGGTTATAATACGTGGTTACCTGCCGAGGTTATAATACGTGGTTACCTGCCGAGGTTATAATACGTGGTTACCTGCCGAGGTTATAATACGTGGTTACCTGCCGAGGTTATAATACGTGGTTACCTGCCGAGGTTATAATACGTGGTTTCCTGACGAGGATATAATACGTGTTTCCTGACGAGGATATAATACGTGTTCCCTGACGAGGTCATAATACGTAGTGATTTTTTTTAATCACATAAAATTAACCAAAAATCGAAGCCTTAAGATCCTTTTTTTTGGTGCAAGTGTTTCTTTTAGGTTATTTTGTTTTATGTCTATTATATGCTTTTTTTATGCATATTTTATTGTCCCTCAAATTTTATAATTTGTTATTAATTTGAGGGGGAGCTTTTTATCTTTACCCATGAGATTATGCTCTCTCAAATATATGCATATTTTGAGGGGGAGCATCTCTCGAGGGGAAGCATACCGTCTTTCTTGACCCTTTTTGTTTCGACAAACGGGGGAGAGAAACCGCATATGCTCATGCTTAGCGGTTGTGTTTGTCATCATCAAAAAGGGGGAGATTGTTGGTGCAAGTGTACCACATCTCTATATATTTATATATATTTATTTTGATGATTACAAACACACCGTATTATTGTTTATCTAACAATTTAATCCAAGTGTACAGTTCTTGAAGAACACGAAGATTTTATCTGAAGAGTTCAAGACGGAAGTTTTACGTTGTCATTAGTGTTTATAATTTATAATGATAAACACCCTAAAATAATATACCACTTGGATATTTCTAAAAACCTTTTAAATAATATTTTAAATAAGAAATTTTGGTTCTAGAAGTATCTGCCATGCGTACTGTTTCTGCAACCACTTTCTGACGCCGGTATACCGCGGGTGTTCAGCCGGTATACCGCGGCAAGCTCGGTGTGCATCTCTGATTGGTTGGAAGTCTTTTCTTCTGCGCGGTATACCGCGGTGTTCAGCCGGTATACCGCGGGTACTGTTTCCGTTGGTTTTTGCAGAGTTGACTTTCTGATCTTGATGTGCTTTTTCCTTTGCACGGTATACCGCGGGGGATAGCCGGTATACCGCGGATGCACATATCCGTTGGAAGCTTCATGCTATATATTTGCATGCTGATGGTGAAGAAAGAGTAGACCACACAAACAACAACAGCAAGCAACCAACTCCATCCATTTCTCAGCTCTCTCACTTATTTAATTTATATATTTTATAAAACCTTTTTTATAAAATATCCAAGTGTGAGATATTATACAAGAGTGATTACCCATTGTGAGTTATACTCCTCTTGTAAGTATTTGAATAACGGGTGTGTGATCCTGTTTATCTCATAGCAGAGGCTTGAGAAACTATTACAAATTCCTTTGTATTTGGTTTGTGTTCTACCGTAAAGAATACATTTATTGGATCGTGTCGAGAAGTGTCTCGGCTGCTGGTTTATCACAGTTGGTGGTAAATCAGTAAATCTCTGTGTCAAGTATCTCTATTCCTTATCTCTTTATTTATTCCGCTGTGCTTTTAATTATATCTGTTTATATAATTGTTGTATATTTATTATTTGTATACTCTGATTTATTTATACTGTTTCTGTACTGTATTTATTTGTAAAAGAATTTTTGAAAGTAAAAGATTTTAAATACAACCTTACCCCCCCTAGGTTGTCTAACACTCTCCAATCTTGGGTTATGGAGATATAGTAACCGACAACGTCAGGATCACCAAAGTTAATTATGTTGAAGGCTTAGGGCATAACTTGTTTAGCATAGGTCAATTTTGTGACAAAGATCTAGAAGTCCATTTCAAGAAGACCCGGTGTGCAGTTCTAACCGACGAAGGAAATGAACTTCTAGTTGGTTCAAGGAAGTCAAATCTTTACACTATTGACCTTTCAAAGCTTAAGTCGAAGAATGACGTGTGTCTGATGTCTAAGGCATCATTTGAGAAGAGTTGGTTATGGCATAGACGACTATCTCACCTCAACTTTCGTTACATTCAAAAGCTGATGTTGGGTGATTTAGTTATAGGTCTACCGGTTCTGCAGTTTGAGAAAGACAACTTTTGTACTGCTTGTGAGAAGGGGAAGATAAAGCGAGCTCCTCACCCACCAAAACCCGAACCTAGCACAAAGAAAACATTGGAAATCCTTCATATGGATCTCTGTGGTCCAATGAAGACTCAGAGCATCAGTGCCAAACGATACGTGTTAGTCATTGTCGATGATTATTCGAGATATACATGGGTCAAGTTTCTACGATCAAAAGACGAAATACCTGACTTGATCATCTCGTTAATCAAACAGCTTCAAGTGAATCGTCAACAAACAATTCAGATTGTCAGGTCAGATAACGGGACAGAGTTCAAAAACAAGACTCTTGATGATTTCTTCAGATCATTAGGAATATCTCATCAATATGCTGCGGCTAGAACACCTCAACAGAACGGAGTCATTGAAAGACGAAACCGCACACTAGTTGAAGCCGCCAGAACGATGCTGTCTTATGCTGATCTACCTCTGTTTCTGTGGACTGAAGCCGTATCGACGGCATGCTATACACAAAACCGTTCTATCATCCATCGTCGATTTGGTAAAACACCATATGAATTGATCAACAATAGAAAACCTGTAATACACTACTTTCGTGTTTTTGGATGCAGGTGTTCTGTGCTGAACGATAAGGACAACTTGAACAAATTCAGTCCTAAGGGTATTGAGGGTGTCTTTATTGGATACTCGCTCACGTCAAAAGCGTACAGAGTCTATCTTAAGTCTACCAGAACTGTGAAGGAAAGCATAAACGTCAGATTCGACGAAACTGAAGACATGGTTTCTGAATAATTCAGTTCAGAACCCGCACTTCAATGATGTTTATGGCTTCTAAACACTTCAGTTTAGAACCCGAGCATACAATAATTTTTTTTAAATAAAATAATATATATATAGCCTTTGACTGTTTCATTTACTGATCTTGTTTCGTTAAGATCTTTTGCAGATTTTGAGGGGGAACTTATCCGGTTTTTAAATCAGTCTATCATGAATTGAGGGGGAGCTGATACATTTAACTGTAAGTATCTTCTGAACTTGATATGAGATTGTTTGAAAGAAGAACAACTTTCAAGCATGAAAAACATGTTCTTAAATGTTCAAACCACTTCTCAAATCTCAAACAGATTTTATGAATTTAGAAGTGTGATTTTAAATGTTTTTCATGTATATCTCGGATTCCATCATTGTTTCTGACCGTGTGTTTCCAAAGATTTATACTTGCGTATTATCTTTTCTATACTTTCAAGTATTTATACACACCGGTTCAGCTTTTTATTGACTTTGTTATTACCACGTCTCAAAAATGAAACATTTTTTCGATGGTAATACTCCCGTTTGTACTTCACTTTTGTTGAGCATCATATTCATTTCAGCGTCAGAGCTTAAACGCTTCATTCAAGTATTGTTTATATTTGTTCATATAAACAAAATTCAATTCTTTGATACCCTAAGCGTTCATGATTATATTTCATATTTGATCTGATTGATACATTGTCAGATTCTCAAACAAGTCTTTCGAGTTCATTTCATTCATTCAATATCCTTGTTTTGAGAAATCTTCAAAGTTCAAATGCTCAAATTTTCATGATATTATTGAGGAGCATACATTCTGATGACAATGTTATTCAAAATGCTGAGATTTATAATTGTTCCAGCTAAACTGTTGAACAACGCATCTTTTTAGGACAACATTTCATGGGAATCAGTATGAGAGCTTAAAAGAACTTCTATGGATCCACGTTAACCAGTGTTTCCTACCCAAGAAGTTATCCTTGAGTGATTGAGGAGTAAGGGGTCGAAATCAAAGAGTGGGGGAGATAACTCATCCGGTTGAGTAATCTCATTGTGCTGAGGTAAAATGAAAAAGAGAGTTTGGTTAGAAGTGAGCGAATTAAAAACAGAAAGAGGGTGTGAGAATAGAGTTAAAAGAATACGAGAACTCTGCACCAACCAATTTCTGAGTCGGGCAGCCATATTACTGATTGGTTCACATTCTTTGGTGACCGTCATTGAAACAGGCAGTGAGCCCATGCCAACTCCCCCACCAGCTACTTATTTCTTTCTCAACAAAGAAATGTTTCAATTTTCTTGGGGATGCAGCATATTATCTATCTAATCTTCACTCGGAAGGTTTGGATATTGAAAAGAAGGAAGTTTTCCCCACCTTCGCACTTCAATCATGCACATTGAGTCCGTGAAAAACTTGTTGTTGTCTTAACAATTTACACAATTTGAGCCTATTATTCAAGCATAAGTTGCTTCAATCATTTCTACACTTGCACGTACACACAAGGAATATGTTTTCTTGTCATAACGTTCATAGAAATTCCTTAGTGCTTTTCGATGATTGAATGGAAGCCCTGGAGGAGTGAACATCAAAAATCTCCTTTCCAAAGTGCATTCGTTGTACTAAGTGGCTTTGTGCAACTTACAGGCATTTTAACTGTCTCATTCGTTGATTCAGGGTTACAACTTTCATATTATCTGAATTTGAAAAGATTCGGATAAACATTTTTGGAATTGATGGTTAAACAGATCAAGAGGAGGAGACTGTTTTTGGTACTCAAAGAGAAAGCTGAAATTGAAAAGAATTTTGATGATCATGATGCTCATAATCATTAAAAAGGGGGAGAAATATCAAACATAAAAAAAGAGGGAGATAATTCGAATATTTCCATTTCCGAGACTCAAAGAGACATTTGCCAAAGTCAAAAGAAGATAAGTTCAAGACAGTTTGTTCAAGATGATCAAATGTGCGAAGATACAAAGACAGTTTGTGCTTAAAGATTATTCATGAATGTCTTAAAGCTCAAAGCCCGTTAAAACCTCAAATCCCGCTCATGTTCAAAGACTGAAGAAATTTGCCAAAAGTCAAAGCTGTAAAGATCAGTGATACGAAGATTCGAAGATATAAAGATTTTGTTTTGAAGACTTTGATCAACACTACACATATTTGAATTCCGTGTTTCAAGACTTTGTGACTATTTGTTTCTGAAGAGCTAAAGAAGATTAAAGCTGCCAAAGTGGATTCTTGATGATAAAGCTTATCTGAAGATTCGCCAAAGGTTAAAGTGTTGAAGATCTGAAGATCAAAAGAGCTAAAGACTGTCGTTATAATTTTTTAAATCTTGAATCCATAGGGGGAGATTGTTAGTATACAAATGTATTCAAGATTTAGGCTAATTGTAATTAGTTAATATTTGTCAAAGTCAAAATAGGTATACAATGTTTGCTTATTTCCTCTTTAGGAATTAGGTCATTCTCTACACACACTAGCCACACACACAAGTATTGCATTGCATTCACCATTGTGAGCTACTTGGATTATTCTTGAATATAGATATGGCTTCCTTTATTGTTTACATTGATTGATTACTTGTTCTGGGATCACAATACTACAACCAAACATGCGTATGTAAAAGATTAGGCTTATATCCAGTTACCAACTGGTACGCATGATATTGGTTGACTAGTAGTAGGTCTAAAAACAAATAAGTAAAGTTGCATGTAATATTGCATAACCCTGGGAAGATGTGGGTAAATTGGTGTGCATAACCAATGCCATTAGCTACCATCTATATTCTTTTGATGATAATTTCTACGACCTTTTTATATACACATGGGGTGTAGGAAACTCTACGTTAATCCTAATACATATGCAATAATTATCAAACTCTTATGATGTATATTCTCCAGCATTCCAAGTCATGTACACTTGATGAGATAATTAGGGTGTGAGCCCTTAATCTTATAGCTAGTGCTAGGAGTGCATCATTGCATGTGAACAATAATACGACATGCGTCCATCGTGTCGAAACCAGAACCATAAAGTACTTTAATGGCCCGCCTTTTGGATGTTTATGTCCATAAATATCACCTTGTATTCGTTGTAAGAATGGAATATTTTGGTATTACGTCCTTAGATTTAGGATGGTCTCATTCCTGTACAAGATTTCTAGGTATTCGAGACGCATACTACGATGGTGGTGTTGCTTCTTGTACTGTAGAAGTCAATAGTTGCAATTTGGGTAATCACCTCATTATGTCTTTCAATGGAAAGATAATGTGTCTATGTGTGTTTTTCATCACACAGATCATTATGTCATGGCCATGGTGTCCCACGTGGTCATGTCAAAACATATATGTGTCATTGTCCTAAAGTTCTTTTTTGGTGACATAATATGATTTAATGACCTAGATAATCCATTAATTTGACACATTAATTTCTCTAATACATGTTACTTTCATATTATTAGACTTGATATACCCATTTACATTCTTATAAAATGATTTTCAATTGATACAAATATCTTAACAACGTTTCTATTAATATGGTTATTTAGTAACTATTAATCTTGTATTAACAAGAAAACGACAATCCATCGTCTACGTATAACGGTGATCGGGGGGGGGGGGATAAATATTAGTCTATATCATAGGATATCCTAAAATAAATTATCCTCGATACATTCCTACACGGAACGGAGAATATTGAGAGTTTTGTGTTTGTTTTGATGTATTTTTTACATCTATAATGGTTATGTATTCAGGTGTGTATATATATACACAAATGCAATTAATTTGATAGTTAAAATATATTCAAATAAACTTATACTAAAACAATCTTAGATATGCAAATAGTTTATTTTTCTACTTGTTCCATTTTCTATCAGGAGTTCTGTAATAACCAGGTTTGTCTTGTAAATAAATAATAAATTGGTGTGTGAGGTGTGAAAGTTGAAAAGTTTTTTCCTTCCTCATTGTTGTGTGTGGCTACTGTGTGCAAATTGGTATGGAGCAACTTTGATATCTTGAAGAAGAAGTTGGAAAATTAAAGCTTGAAGGTGTGAATCACCACTTTCTTGGAGGTAAATTCCTTCTCCTTAACCCATTAATCTGTTGGGAAATGTTTGGTATGTTAGTGTCGACTTTTGCTAGGGTTTTGGGATTCTTGATCGGTATCTCCTCAAGAAGGTGAGAAATGCAAACCGTGTGTTGTGTCCCAACCCAAATCGGGATGGGAAATCGTATGTATATCGCTAAATCGTTAGTATTAATGACCCTTGTAGGTCGAGACTTAAAATCAATCTTGAGTCGAGCGGTTTGTTGTAATGAGGGATTTCAGGGCGATAAAACCCCATTAGTCCGGAAGTCGCCTTATCCGGAAGTCCTTGGGAGTCCGGAAGTGGTTTCCCGGAAATGTTGTGGAATCCGGAATGTACCAGAATCTGGAAGGAGTCCAGATTGTACCGGAATCCGGAAGCGGTGTGTCCGGAAGTGGGTTGTCCAGAAGTGGTTTGTCTGGAAGTGGTTGTCCGGAAAACTCCACTGTTTGGGACCGTGTCGGGAATCCTTTGGGATCCTCTTTGAGTGCCGAGTAGAGAGTGCCTTAAAGAAGTCAGGATGTGTCTCGGGAGGTGTGATAGAAATCCTTGTGAGATGTCGAGTGACTTATTCACTCTCGTGTGTTGGGTGAAAATGTAGGTGTGCAGTTAGAGAATAGCGGTTTCAAGTAAGAACGTGCTAGCGTGGACGCCATGTGAGTCTTCCTAAGCTGAAGCTTTATCGATACTCGAATTTATTACTTGTACCTATATATTGAATTACATGTTTTGCGTTGTTTTAAATATGCATGATAAATGTGTGTTAATTATAGTTCGGGTATGTTTGGGGCGGAGCATGTGATGACTTATTATGGATATATGGGGAGTGTGTCCCATGCAGGATATATGAATTCGTTTCATATGTTCACTAAGGGCGGGTGTGTGCCCTAACACGTAGTCACAAATGTGTACGTGACCAAAGCGTGAGCCAAGAGGTGTTGTGTGTGTACTTAAACTGATAAAGGTGACTGTTCATAAATGCTTATAAACTTTCTTTAGTTGATAATTGCGGCGTGGTGTGGGTAGCAAGAGGGATCTCACTAGACCTCATGGTCTAACCCTCGCTTTTCAAAACTAAAACCTTTTCAGGTAAGCAGGTAGCCGAGAGCTCGTTTAGAGGAAATGACAAGACGTGAGTTGGAGCTTGCGTATAGAAGGATTAGAAGACTTTTCCTTTTTATTTTGTAGTTATGTTCTCAGCTGTAGTCAGGGTTATTTCCGCGAACCCAGTTTTGAAATCTTGATAATGTGACGATGTTGGGCCATCTTTGGCGTTTTGAATTAAGGAAGTAGCTTTTGGCATGCTTGTTTGGTGTAGGTTGTTACAGTTGGTATCAGAGCGTTAGTTTAAGGGATTTAGGTGACCGGATGGGCCTAAACATAAATTGTGGAGTAGGAGGACGCAACTGAGAATCTGAGATATAGGAAGCCTTTTGGGAAGACTTGGATCACTGAGAATTTAGGACGATGGTAGTGAGGACTCTCATGTAAGGTAAAATCAAATCACATCTGGCCAATGTCATTATGAATTTACAGGTGCATCGGTATGCTTGATTATTGTTGTTTAGATGATCTATGGAGGGGGTAGTGTGTAGAGAGTGGTGGTAGTGTGTGGAGAGTGGTGGTAGTGTGTAGAGATTGGTGGTAGTATGTAGAGTTCTAACCTTGCCATGATGGCAATGGTTTAGTGTATTGTGTGAGATCGTTCATGGTGTGAGTGATGACACCATCTAGAAGGAGTATTGTTTGAATTGTGGGTGGCCGTGTGAGGTAGAATCTATTGGGTTCATAAGGGAAGAATAATTGATTGGAGGTGAGTTCCTAATTTCTGATGATTCTTCATGAGTTTTAGATATCGATGAATTGGGATCTTGAGAGTTTCAACTCAAGAATCGGGTAGTAGAGATGTGTTTTCTTACTCTCTAGTCAGTGGAAGAGTGGCAAGGGTGGTTGAGAAATGGTAGACGTGTTGGTTGGTAATATGAGGCGAGGATAGGATGAAAAGGGGCTATTGTTGGTTAACCTATTTGGGGTCGAAGTGAAGCCACATATTTTGCAAATCAATAGTCAAGTGTTAACTGTGAAGTTGGGGCATACGAGTATGTGGGGGAGGCACCGGTACTAAAGGTTGTTGCAAATGTGAGAAACCTGGTGGTTTGGTCGGAAGTAAAGCGCCGGTGTTGAATTGTTGTGAATGTCAACGGTTGATCTTGCTTGAGCGTATAGCCTTCAGTGTAAAGTGAGTCATGCATTGTATTTTCAAACAAGTTACGTGAGTCCTTCATGTCAAATATATGTGTGTGTGCGTGTGTGTGTGTGTGTCTTGTAAGTTTATGGATTTGAAAATGAGTTGGCGCGTGCAAGCGTGTGTTTGAAGGAAAAAACACTTTTATTTACGTTGTGTGATAAATTTTGAACTTGGAGAAATGGTGACTTATTTCACCTCTTTTACGATTGAGTTAACCTTTGCTGTAGAAATCATAAAATATTTGATCACATGGTTTTATAAGCGGAATCAGTATGGACACGTTGTTGTGATATCAGCGAGTGTGAGAGTCGATCGACTCTCCCAGTGTGGGTGATTTTTCCGTATTTTAAAATTTGCACGAAAAGAGTTTTAGTGAATGCACTTTCGATTGATGGACAAGGTGGTGAGATATCATGGGTTGCGTGTGAGCGATCCTTGAGATCGATGTGTGTGTAGCTATTTTTATGGCGGTGTCATGTCGTGCATGTCTAACCTTGTTTCGCGGTGTATTTTCAAATGTGCAAAACGATTTAAATCATTGTGTTGTCATGCATGAAGGCTATGAACTCGCTAGGTAGTGAGAGATATCGTATTTAAGGGTGAAGGAAAGTTTCGAGAGTGAAAATGTGTGGTTGAGTCGTCGATGGTCGATTCGTGACCTTGGTGTTTCCTTTTAGGGAGGGCGGCGATTAACTGTAGTCTCAGTCTTTGACTTTAGAGATGCTTGTCTTATGGTAGTCCTTGCTCTTATTTGGCAATTTGACGTGTGGCTGACGGCGGGGGGTGTGTCTCGGGTGATTTCGAAGTAGGCAAGATACTTCGAAAGGTAGCGTTGTAGTATGTTGATGAAATGGTATCGGCGTGGAGCCGGAGCTTGAGGTGGCCTAGTATTTAGGCTATTTGTCGGGTAAGTCTTGTGGCTCAAGCATGTGAGGACTGTGGGGCACAAAGTTAGTTATGATGCGTGGGAAGAATTAGATTTCGGTGGATATTCTCGTTGTCGGAGGCACCGTTGAAACATCATCTTCATGTCGGGCGTTGATGTTGAAGTCAGCGTAGGTTTTTGAGATCGTTGTCGGGAGATTGGAATTGGGAAAGGTAACCCTGGTGTGATTATTTTTTCGGGTTTATACGCAGAGATAAGAGGTCGGTTGGGGAAAAGTGTGTATCTGACAGGATGCTGGACCGCCTTACGTGAGTGTTATGAAAGTGGAGAATCGCTAGTTGGATAGATGATTTTCCTATGTGGTTGATGTTTCGTTTAGGAATGAAGTAGTTAGCACAACTCATGTGGGGCACATGGATTATGTTGGTCTGCAAGGGAGCGTCTTAGAGCATCCATAACAATGAAATTTCATTACAATTGCAAATGTGCCACATCAGCGCCACATCAGCTTTGCAATTATCTTGAAATTATCTTCCACAATAATGAAATTTCAACCACTTTCTAAAGTGACACCTCATCATAAAAAAACTATATTTTAATCAAATAACAACAAAACTACAATTAAATATTCTTTACTATGATTTAATACGAAATATTTTATTAAGTAAATAATTATAATAAAATAAAATTAATTAATTAAATAAAATATTTAATTTATAAAACATTAAATTAAAATACAAAGTAAAAATATTACATTAATCGTCATTTTCTTCTTCTCTAGAACTTTGCCAATTCTCTTCAATCAAATCTGATTGTAAACAAGGATTCGTTGACCGATTACGTACTTGTATGTGATTTTGGAGATAGTTTTCGTACTCGGGAAGTATGCTACGAGAGAATTGAGGAGGTGTCAACTCCTTCTTCCCGCCCGTTGGGAAAGAAAGCCTCGAAGGATAAAGGTAAAAAAGTCCTTTTTCATCAAGTTCTACCGAAAACGAACAAGTGACAATGTTAGAACGCATGAATATTGAAAAAAAAATCAGGTGATGAGAGAATTCCACACATCATTTGTGGAAACAGAAAAACTTAAGAACAAATGGGAAAATCGAAAAATGATCATGAAGTTGATGGAAATGGATCCCACAACAATGAGCGAACCACAACGGAGATAGTACGAACATCAACTTGAAGAACTTCTAAACGAACAATGATGTATTTTTATGTGTTAAGTTTGTATTTTTTTAATATGTAATTTATTTTATTGTACTTTAATATAAATTATATTTTGTATTTTTTAATATTTATGCATTTCAAAAATAAAATTAATATTTTTATTAACAAATAAAATTATTCTTACATTTTTTCATAAACATACTCTACAAAACATCACAAAACATGATTTGACATAAAGCAATTTCCAATTTAGAAATTATTCCCTACAACTTCTTATACTATTCACCGCCACATCAACAAAAAGTACTGATTTGACATTTGCAAATTACCCAAACCAATTTCTAATTTAGCAATCATACTCACAACCACTACAATTTTTAAAATAGAAATCATAGTTGGCACTTTTGCAATCCAAATGATATCCAAATGAAATCCTTGTCGTGGATGCTCTTATCGTCTGATTTATTTGAGCGTGTCTCGTGTGGATTCCGAAGAGTCGGCTGGGGATAAAGACTCGATCGAGTGAAGTAGACGATCATAATTTGTGGTTCATCTAGATTGGAGAAGGCGAGGCCTAATGTGCGTACAAGTGATCGTGGGTTTTGTACCTCTAGTGTGTGGTGGTTGTGTGGATAAGTTGGTGGTAACTTATACAAAGTGGGCATGCGAGTCGTTGGTGGTAAGGAGTTGTTGTGAGGTTAAGTGGTGGGCTGGTGTTGTTATGGGATGAGCGTAAGTGGAAATCTTTGCTCGGGATTTGCTATTAAGTTATTCAAATGTGGTAAATTATGTGTGTTGAGATGTATAGATGTTTGAGTGGCATGTAGTATGGTCATCTGAGAATAAAAGAATGAGGTGGTAGTGGGTGGCTAGCTAAGAAGGAAATTGTGTGCTCTTTGGTTGCGATGAGTTGATGAGTGAGTTTGCCTTGTGTCATTGAAATATTTGTGAAGATGTTGGATTGTTTAGTTTATGATGTTTCGTAGTAGATACGAAATCTTTAGGAATGTTGAGCTAATCCTGGTGTGTAAAGGAAATTCAAAGGAGTGGGTTAATCTCGTTTGGGGAAACGAGAAGTGTGTGGTGGCTTCGAGCATTGGGTGTTATTTCGGAATGACTTGGTTGAATTGCGTGTATGGAGTGGTCAATGTTGGACGAGAAATGTTTCACACTAGCCTGAGGAAATGGGGATGGTATGTTGAAATAAGTGAGAAAACTGGACGTAGAAAGTGTGGCAAGTGACGCAGAAGATGGGAAGCAACGTTTTTAGAGTGTCATTGTCGGATACATGAACTCCTAGTGGGAGTGTAAGAATGAGGATTTGCGTGTATGTGATGATTCAAGGGTCGAGGGAAGCTAGCTTGCGTAGTTGGTCAAAAGTGTGCACCTTCTAGTGAGCTGTTCTTTGGAAACATGTTTTATGTTTTAAGAAGGAAGTGGAAGAAGGAAGTTGAATGTAGTGCTCGGAATGAAGGGCGATTGGGTTAGACTTGGTGATAGTGTGGGAAATATTCCAAGTGAGCTTGTCGTTCGGAGTTAAACTGATGGGAATAGTTTTGTGCGAGCATGACACTCCTTCCTGGTGAGTGGGTGGAACTTGAATTTATTTCATATGTGAATGGACGATTGTTGGATGCAATGAGAATTTGAATGTGTGTCTTCAAGATTGGTTCGGTTTGGTTGGTGGTTGCTTCAGATGTTGGAGTGTGGAAGTTTCCTACTTTTAGCTAAGTATAGTGTGGGATGATGATGTGGTGAGAATGTATGAATTATTTATCATTGATGAATTGTAGTCAATGCAATTCAGTCAAGGAAGTGTTATCTGCTTCAGACGTATATCGTGTTGGGGAAAGCGATTGTAGAATTGTGTGTTATCTGTTGAAGAAGATCATAACTGCGAGTTAAGGTGATATTCAAGGTTGATCTCATGTTAAGTTGGCGAATTGAGCGTCGTTATTTTAATAAGCGATTCATGTCATTGTGGCGTTAACCTATGTAAATTCGTTCTTTTACGGACGTGAAGTTGTGTGTGAAACTCTAATTTTGACGCGTTTTAAAAACCGTGAGTCTAGGTGTGTGGACGGTATTGTGTTCAGTTGGTACAGTTGGCCTGAGGCATTTTTTTATGTTACGCGAATTTTCTGGGGTTAGAGTGTAGTTAACAGAATGTGTGATAATTTGTTGGTATACGCCCTATTGTTGAAGGGTTATGCATTGTGGGAGCAATAGAATCCTTAGAGAAGCAAAGAGGTTGGCATGTGCAGTTATTTGGGATTCTTTCAAGAATAAAGATGTATCGTGGGAAGAGGCATTTGGTGAGACCGGAGGTCGCGCGGTTGACCGTCGATAAGTCAACCAGATTCGGGGGAAGTTAGGGTGGCTCAAGCCCGCCACAGGGTTATGTGAGCAAAAGGAGCAGATCCATTGAAATTCCAAGTAGGAGACAGTGTGATGCTTAAAGTTTCGTCGTGGAAAGACGTTGTGCGTTTTGAAAGAAAAGGGAGCTAAGGCCTAGGTATGTTGGGTCGTTCGCCATCACCGAGCGTGTAGGTGAGGTGGCGTGTAAGCTGGAGTTGCCCGAGGAGCTTCGGGGACTTCATTCGACCTTTCACGTGTCGAATCTAAGGAAATGTTTGGCCGAGTAAAGCATGGCCGTACCGTTAGAAGACATTCGTGTGGACGAAAAGTTGAATTATGTTGAGGAGCCGTTGGCGATCGTGGATCGCAAGGTCAGAAAGCTGAGAACTAAGGAGATCTCGCTGGTAAAAGTTCAGTGGAGCTTCAACAAGGGACAAGAAGTGACTTGGGAAGTGGAATCAAACATGAGGATCCGTTTTCCTCATTTGTTCGAAGATGCTATAATAACCGGGTTTGTCTTGTAAATAAATAATAAATTGGTGTGTGAGGTGTGAAAGTTGAAAAGTTTGGTGGCTATTGTGTGAAGTTGGAAAGTAGGGTTAAAACCCTTAAACCTCAATTTCCTTCCTCATTGTTGTGTGCGGCTACTGTGTGCAAATTGGTGTGGAGTAACTTTGCTATCTTGAAGAAGAAGTTGGAGAATTAAATCCTGGAGGTGTGAATCACCACTTTCTTGGAGGTAAATTCCTTCTCCTTAACCCATTAATCTGTTGGGAAATTTTTGGTGTGTTAGTGTGGACTTTTGCTAGGGTTTTGGGATTCTTGATCGGTATCTCCTCAAGAAGGTGAGAAATGCAAACCGTGTGTTGTGTCCCAACCCAAATCGGTATGGGAAATCGTATGTATATCGCTAAATTGTTAGTATTAATGACCCTTGTAGGTCGAGACTTAAAATCAATCTTGAGTCGAGCGGTTTGTTGTAATGAGGGACTTCAGGGCGATAAAACCCCATTAGTCCGGAAGTCGCCTTATCCGGAAGTCCTTGGGAGTCCGGAAGTGGTTTCCCGGAAATGTTGTGGAATCCGGAATGTACCGGAAGCCGGAAGCGGTATGTCCAGAAGTGGGTTGTTCGGAAGTGGTTTGTCCGGAAGTGGTTTTCCAGAAAACTCCACTGTTTGGGACTGCGTCGGGAATTCTTTGGGAGGCTCTTTGTGTGTCGAGTAGAGAGTGCCTTAAGGAAGTCGGGATATGTCTCGGGAGGTGTGATAGAAATCCTTGTGAGATGTCGAGTGACTTATTCACTCTCGTGTGTTGGGTGAAAATGTAGGTGTGCAGTTAGAGAATAGCGGTTTCAAGTAAGAACGTGCTAGCGTGGACGCCAGGTGAGTCTTCCTAAACTAAAGCTTTATCGATACTCGAATTTATTACTTGTACCGATATATTAAATTGCATGTTTTGCGTTGTTTTAAATATGCATGATAAATGTGTGTTAATTATAGTTCGGGTATGTGTGGGGCGGAGCATGTGATGACTTATTATGGATATATGGGGAGCGTGTCCCATGCAGGATATATGAATTCATTTCATATGTTCACTAAGGGCGAGTGTGTGCCCTAACACGTAGTCACAAGTGTGTACGTGACCAAAGCGTGAGCCAACAAGAGGTGTTGTGTGTGGACTTAAACTGATAAAGGTGACTGTTCATAAATGCTTATAAACTTTCTTTAGTTGATAATTGCGGCGTGGTGTGGGTAGCAAGAGGGATCTCACTAGACCTCATGGTCTAACCATCGCTTTTCAAAACTAAAACCTTTTCAGGTAAGCAGGTAGCCGAGAGCTCGTTTAGAGGAAATGACAAGACGTGAGTTGGAGCTTGCGTATAGAAGGATTAGAAGACTTTTCCTTTTTATTTTGTAGTTATGTTCTCAGCTGTAGTTAGGATTATTTCCGCGAACCCAGTTTTGAAATATTGATAATGTGACGATGTTGGGCCATCTTTGGCGTTTTGAATTAAGGAAGTAGCTTTTGTCATGCTTGTTTGGTGTGGGTTGTTACAAGTCCGTTCCCGACTCTTGCCATGAATTTGACCCTTTCCACAACCTTGTCCACATGGTACATAAATGACATGTGTGTGGATCTATATGTTTAACTCACTATCCTTTAGAGTTCTTTCCACCTCCAACTCTTGCCTTATTAACCCCAAGAATTTTCCTTATCAGGGTATGTCTAGTGTTGTTAAAAAAACCTTGTTACATCTCTTAGCTACTTGCAGTAGGTTGATGAGTTTGTCTAAAGGTTACAATCCAACTTATATTGCTTCATTAATATTTACCAAGGTTCAAAAAGGCGTAAGGCGTGGCGTGGCGGCGAGCTCAAGCCTCAAGCCTTACAAGATATGGCGGGGACGCGACGTTTTTTAAGGCGTGAACTAAGGCGGCAAATTAATAAATCTTATATATTAATATATATGTATAAATAGATGTTATATGTTTTTATTCAATGAATACAATTATATCCAACAATTTAATATATATATATATGTGTGTAATCGTGTAATCGCCGGAAGAGGTGATCTGCCGCTGCTCGTGTAATCGCCTAATTGTGTAATCGTGATTTCAATTTGAAAAACATTGACTGAACCTCAATTCTAAATAAGTCAACAAATTTAAGTTTTAACTTTTTAGTTTTTACCCTCTTACTTTTAACTTTTCAGTTTTAACCTTTAACAAAATTTAAGTTTTAAAAAAAGACAAAAAAAGTACAAATTGTAAAAAATACAAGTGACACCTTACAAAAAACTGACGCTATGGCGCGCCATATCACGCCTTAAGCCGCCATATCGTGAGCCACGCCTTACAGAAACGTTATGGCACATATCGTAACGGCGGAGACGCGTCTCACGCCATATCGCGCCATGGCGCGCCTTTTAGAACCCTGATATTTACTGATATATGAAAGGTGGAAATAATGTTAGGAATCATGTTATCTTATGTAAGTTCCTTGCCACAATATCGAGATGCATTTTGATATACAACATTTCTTTGTTACAATCAATCACCTTCTTGCAATAGATTGAGTTTCATTCCACTGTATGATTAGTCCAGGAAGTATTTGTTCATGAATATTCCCGATTCTCCATTTTAGGCCCGCAGTTCTTTGGGTTTGCTAATAGAAGGTTATCTCCATGAAAGTTATGACTGATATGTCATCACAAAAACTTAAAGGTATTTGCTTGTACCTTTTCAGGTGGTTGGTTTTTAGGGCATTGATGAGTTTTAGGTATTTTCTTGTACCTTTCCAAAGGAGATTTTATACTCATTTATGGTACTCAAGTTATTTCAAGTTTACAACGTTGATTTCGAGACGAGTTGTTCCAACCATTTATGTATATAAGGGACAATATATGATTTTCTATTTGATAAAACAATGGATTATGATTATAATTATTATATTATGTATGAAATTTCATTATCATAACAATATTTGATTTTTGTATGCTTACATTTTGTTGATAATACTTCATCAATATTTCAATTTGAGACAAGAAATCACTAAATCTATTAGATTTCCAGGTAGTAGGGAAATCACATGGATTTCTTAAGTCCCTACAAACCTTAGGGCTATTTACATCTGTTTGACAAAATCCAATCAATATCTTGCGATTTAATTACTTTGAAGATAACATTGTTAATTATAAAGCTTTTGGCAGGAGGCCGAAAAGAATATGAGTTTGGCATATGAAGCCAATTTTAATGTTGTAAAACCATAATAGTATTTTAAGAGATTTTGTCATTAGACAAATAAATAATGGTTTTGACATAAAGTTAAATTCAAACTTTTAACATCTTAATAGTATTTTTTTAGCTTTTGGTAAAAGACCAAAATATATGGGTTTGGAAGTGCAACTTCCAAAAACTAATTGTAAAGTTGAAAATCATGAGTAAGAACTCACAATAAAGTAAACATTTGAATAAGCATTTGCAGAGAATAATATATTAAATATCATCTCAAATGACCGAACATGTAACACAACATTTTAACAATTATATGATTCCTAATCACAAATATAATTAACTAGTATTTGGTATCGCGCGATGCGCGGTGACGAAGTTTATGTTAGGAAATGTGTAACCAATTTAAAATGAAACGTAATTTGATAATAAAATGTAATATAAGACGATGAATGTATTAGAGTATTTTTATGAAAATAAAGCAACATGCGCGGTGACGGAGTTATGTTAGGAAATACATAACCAAATTAAGATGAAACGCCATTCGTTAACTGTCAAATAATAAAACGCAATCTTCTGTGACCCGGTGTGGTTCAAACGACTAACATTCTCTAGTCAAATAGCTATTGTGCTATTCCTTTTTCTCAATAAGAGATCTACTTTTGAACGCAAATTATTTATTATTTACAATTAATTTATATTGTTTTGATTAACAAAGAGACCTTCGTATATTTTTTTAAATATTGTTACAATAATAATTCCGAAAAGATCACAACATAAGTAAAATGTCCTTAAGGAAAATGTTCATAAAGAACTTTAGGTACATGTTAATATGAAGATAATGGAGATAATGAATTACAACCAAAGTTCGTAGCACTTGAGTTTAACCTGGAAAAGAAGCAACATAAATAATTACGATATATGGTTGTTTTAAATGGAATTTTCATGAAATCCACAACAATACTGAAAAATGTTTGACTACTAAGTGTTTGAAAATCGAAAGAAAAAAAAGTTATTCAAACAACTATTGTCTTACCGTTAATTAGTTGTGAATTTTTGAGCAACCAATAGATAACCCACTAAGATTCCAACAAAATTTAAAAAAAAACATATCGTGAACATAGAAAGTAAAACCCAATAGAGAAAAAGAAGTTGAGAGATGGATAAAGCAAGAACTCTAGAGAAAATGCCAAGAGAAGATGGATATGTTGTAGATTAACCATATACATACAAAATGTATGCAAAATTACCCAAAAAAAACTCCACTAACTGTTACATGTAGATTTGTTGTATATGAAAATGGTCCTCATAGCCACACTTGCAAGAGTTTATATGTTAATCTATTTCTTTTGAAGAAAGTGGGCAATGGACAATTATTTTCTCCTCCGTCACTCATGATTTCCTTGCTAGGAAAATAACACAAAGTTCACCATAATACGCATTTACCTATTACATTTCCAATCAAATATAAATGATAAAGACTTAAAAATAGGAATTAAAAATTAAAAACAATAATAAAAAATTTAAATTTATAAATTTTCAACGATTCCTCATTCAAGTTGTTGTCATCAGACACACTTTCAAGATAAGTAGAAACGGAGAGAAAACAAAGCAAGTATGATATATACCTTTAAAAAGTAAACCTGAAATGAGATTAATAGAGAAGATTTATAAGAGATGAGCGAAGTTAGACAGTTGGATGTTAAACATAGTCTTGCAATTAAATTACCAAGAGAACAACCAAATTATAATGAACTATAATTTTTTTCATAAAGAATAAGAATTTGTTTTAATTTTTTTTTAAAGTAATGAAAAAGTATACCTTACAATTGTTTCATGTCCAATATCACAAAAGAAAAACTCATGTCCCAAACAATCCTAAAATGATAACACAATTCTTATGCCTTCTATATATTGATTGATATTGATTGTAACAATTATTCATTTGTATATATTAATGATTTATAATTGAAAAAAATGAAATGTTTTTTGAATTCATAAGTGGCTTTAATTGTTGAAAATAATCAATATATAATGTAATATTCTTTTTAAAAATAAAAGAATGGATTATATATATATATATATATATATATATATATATTTTGTCACCAATGTAGGACAATGAAGAATCAACCACAATTCACCATTTGATGAATACTTGATTTTCATGATGCCACCTCATCAATCATGGATTCTCCTTTTATATATATAAAGATAAAGATTTAAGGATATGAAATGTTTAAGTATTATATGAAATGTTTTGTCATGTAAATAAAAAATAACTATTTAACCAAAAAATGGATCAAATTTTGTATGAACCTTCAAGCCATATCCTATCCTTTATATAGCTACTCACACTTCCAACTTTTCACTTTTGTCACCAATGTAGGACAATGAAGAATTAACCACAATTCACCATTTGATGGATACTTAATTCTCATGATGTCACCTCATCAACCATGGATTCTTCTTTTATATATATAAAGATTGATTATTTGATGTTGGCTTACTAAAAAAATTGTATCTTATTAATTAAATAAAAAAATAATATAATTATATAAATTTAAATAAAAAATTTTGATTGTTAGCTTATAAAGAAATACAAACGATTATATAAAAATAAGTTTATAAATTTAAATAATTTTTTTTGATTTATAAGTATTGTTAGCTTACAAAGAAATATAAAAAGTTAAATACAAATAAATTCATTTAATAAAAGTATATATACCTTATTGATTAAATAAAAATAATAATAAGTTTATAAATTTAAATAAAAAAGGTTGGCTTCATTGTATAATTAAAAATGAAAGGTAAATAATATTTTATATAATAATAAATATATATTGGTTAATGATTTTTAATTTAAATTAAAAAAGAAAATGAAAAGTTTAAGCATTTAATGTGTTGAAATCAATTAAAAGTAAATCAAAATTATAACAAAAAAGATAAAGGGTCATGGAGGCCTCTCCTTAATCCTCTCTCCCTACATTCTCCTTTATATATATATATATTGATTGATGATTGTTAGCTTACAAATAAATATAAAAAGTTAAATAAAAATAAATTCATTTAATAAAAGTATATATACCTTATTGATTAAATAAAAATAATAATAAGTTTATAAATTTAAATAAAAAAGGTTGGCTTCATTGTATAATTAAAAATGAAAGGTAAATAATATTTTATATAATAATAAATATATATTGGTTAATGATTTTTAATTTAAATTAAAAAAGAAAATAAAAATTTAAGCACTTAATGTGTTGAAATCAATTAAAAGTAAATCAAAATTATAACAAAAAAGATAAAGGGCCATTGAGGCCTCTCCTTAATCCTCTCTCCCTACATTCTCCTTTATATATATATATATATATATATATATTGATAAGTAACAAATAACTTAAAAGCAATATAAATAATACACATGTAGTTATATTCAAATATTCACACTGATTCAAAATTATCAACTAATTTGTTTTTTTGAAACAAATCTATATTATTAAATTAAATGAGTTACCATATTCTAAATTAAATTGATCTATCTCATCTCAATTTAAATAAATTACTACGATAGCAAGTCATAAAGCCCAAAAATATTGATATTAATCCAAATAGATAAATATCATTAACATACCTAACATGATTAAAATAAATAATTTAATTTATTGTCATCATAAATATTTAAACGCAAAATAAATGAATCAATAAGTAATAAAAAAAATTGATTTTGGTTTAGATGGAATAAAATATATAAAATGGAATCTCAAAAACTTCAAAAGTGAGCTTATTCTTGAGTCATCAAAGCTAATGTATGAATCTGTAACCCGATAGTTTTTTAATTTTTAAATCAAAATCATATAAGGCCATCCGTATCCCTCACGGGCTCCGGCTCGGGCTCGCATGCGGGTTCAGAGGGCTCCAGCGGGTAGTGATACGGGGGGCTCGGGCTTGGCATGCGGGCTTGAAAACCCGAGAAACCCGAGGGTTGTGTGAGAGGAGGGTGAGGGTGGGGTGGGGTTGCGGGTTCCTTATAGCATTGGGTACGTCACTTTAGGGCTTGAGGGTTTGAGGAGAGGGTTAGGAGAAAAGCTGATGTGACGCTTGAGGGCTGTGATACGGATGGCCTAATAGTGAATTGGATTGTAGTTTTAACATTTTCCAATAAAAATTATTATTATATATTTTATGCTAATTGTGAATATCTAAGAAAATATTATATTATTATTGTTTATTTCTTTATTTCTTTTCTTAGATATATAGGAGATACATGCAGAAGGATATATATATATATATAATATTTTTTTTAATTTTCAAATGTGAGATTCATACTTTGAACCTTATAGCAAATTTTGTCGATGTGACATAACATGAAGAGTTGGATAGTAGCTTACCTCTTCTAATGTGATTGTTAATGCTATTTCATATTTCATGTTAAAACATTATAAGAATATTCTATATCTTCTATTGTTGATACTTTCATTGTTAATAATTCATGCAAAACAAAACAATAACAACTTTCATTGTTAAAAAATATACATATTCACTCATCGATTTTTAATTCGGCATGAATTCAATATAAATCAACATATATGATCAATAGGATATAAGAAATAAAAGAATTCGCGTACCTGGTATCGTAAAAATCCTAGCTTTGCGTCTTGACCAATTTCTTTTTTTTAGTGGAGCATCGTGCTGATAACGTGTTAAAGGAAAAGAGAAATAGAACAACAGTAAATAGAGAGAATGAAGCTGTAATTCTCATTAATCATTAGCCATTTAAATAGGGATGAGATACAAGTAGATAACTACGACAAATATAAGATCTAACTTATCTCCAATAGGTTTATCTCTATCTATATCGTCATATCCTTTAAACGATGACACACTTATCCTACAACAAATCAAGGTTTATTATAGTATTAAAATATTATGTAAATTTATATTCATTTTTAAATTTATAACTTCAATCCATTACATTTAGGTTTGTTTTGATATGACTTGAATTAGACGATGTAAACATATGTTTAAAAAGACGATTACATTTAACTTTGAACCAAAAAGAGGTTTTGACATTTGGATTATATAAGTGGTTCTGATTCATGATCATGGATGATATAGAATTGTAGATTTAGACATGTAAAGCATATGTTAAGCCGGATCTACTACTTAGGCCATCCGTAATGCATTCGGGATCGGGCTCGGGCTAGGGAGCGGGTAGGGCGGGCTCCGATACGGGGTGGGCGGGCATCCGGCTCGGGCTTGGCATGCGGGTTTGAAAACCCGAGAAACCCGAGGGCTTTGTTTGTTTTTTAATTTTTTTTTTAAAATTTTGAAAATAAATAAACTCCAACGGCTATATTTATATTTATTTTTTTTAATTTTTTTTTTCAATTTAATCACACTATATATATTAATCCAAACCTCTTATTTTTTCACACCAAAATCTCTCAAACTCTCTCAAACTCTCTCAAATTCTCTCAAATTTCATCATGAATCCAAACAAAACACCTACATCCCGTCGTAACCGACCGGATACGTCGTAACCGACCGGATACACCGCAACCGCAAGAAGACCCGGAGCTTGGTTTCCAAGCGTTTTCACAACAAGATTATCATCCGCATTTTTTGCAACAATTTCCGCCACAATTTCCGCAACAATTTCCGCCACAATTTCCGCAACAACTTTTCCAACAATTTCCCCAACAATTTCCTTACCAATTTACACGTCCCGGTTTGATTCAACAAGGTTTTACTCCGGCCAACTACAATCTTCCTTCACCCGCAATCGATCTCGACGACGACATTGTTCCGGAAACCCAACATTCTAGCCCGCACACACCACAATCCATCTACACACAACAATCTATCCCGGAACCATCAAACCCGACACCAACGAGAAAAGGAAAAAACAAACAATATGAAAATAGAGCCGCCAAACAGATGTGGAGTAAAGACGAGGAACTCGCGTTAGTGTCGGCGTGAGTTGACGTTTCGGAGGACCCCGTTGTCGGTAACGCACAAACCGGTGGTAATATTTTTATTGTTATTATTATTATTATTAATATTATTAATATTATTATTATTCTTGTTAATATTCTTATACTTGAATTTACATAAATGTAGAAAGTTTTTGGACCCGAATCGGGCAAGTGTTCTTTAGTTTTATGGGTCGCGGAAATTATAGAACAACTCATCAACTCAACACCAAATTCAACGACCTCAATAAAAGAATAAATTGTTTTGGCGGCATCTACAACAACTTGGTCACTAATAGATCAAGCGGAATGAGTGAGGCCGACATTTCACGAACGGCACACGAACGGTACCGAGCACAACTTGGGTTTGCTTTCACTCACGAACAAGCTTGGGAAGTCCTCAAAAAATGTCCAAAATGGGGAGCCGTTCCAACGATGACGACAACTTCATCGCGGGGTTCAAAACGTACCAAACATTCCGATGATGACGATGAAGACGTCAACGAGGTCGAGCAACTTTAACGACCCATCGGGAGAAACAAGGCAAAAAAAATCAACGAGTAATACGAGCGGGTCGAATACGAACGAAAGTGTTACTCTGTTGTTGACGAAGTTCAACGAGAAGATTGATGATACAATGGAGTACAAAATGAAAAAACTCGAACTCGAACGAGATAAGTTGGAACTCGAACGAGAAATCGAACGAAAAAAACGATTTGATAAAGACTTCGAGTTTTTCATAACCCCGCATGATCACCTTACGGGAAATATTTTGAGGGCTACTTTGGCAAAGAAAGAGAGAATTAGAAAATTACATAATTTTGGGTAATTTTGTATTTTGTAATTTTTTTTTTTTTAGTGTTTTGTATTTTGTAATTTTTATTTTTAATGAATGATATGAATTTTTATTTTTATTATTTATCTTATTTTTATTTATTAAAAAATATATAAATATTTTTATTTTGTTAAATAATTAAATGTATATATAGGAGATACATGCAGAATTAAAAATTACAAAATACAAAACACTAAAAAAATAAAAATTACAAAATACAAAATTACCCAAAATTATGTAATTTTCTAATTCTCTCTTTCTTCGCCAAAGTAGCCCTCAAAATATCTCCCGTAAGGTGATCATGCGGGGTTATGAAAAACTCGAAGTCTTTATCAAATCGTTTTTCTCGTTCGTGTTCCAACTTATCTCGTTCGAGTTCGAGTTTTTTCATTTTTTAAAAAAAATAGTCGTTGCCAACGTCTTTATTTTCAAATTATTTAAAAAAAATAAAAAAAAAGAGAAAAGCCATCGGGTTGAACGGGTTTTGGAACCCGGGGCTGGAACCCGAGCCCGAGCCTGCTCCCCCCCGTACCGTAACCCGCTGGAGCCCGCTCCGAGCCCGAGCCCGAGCCCTCAAGCGATACGGAAGGCCTTAGCAAGCTCTAAGGATCAATTCCAACATAAATAGTATTTGCAAGAAATGTGTTCTTCTAGCAAAACTTAACAACAAAGTGATTTCAAATAAGCTCTTGAAACCCTAGTTGAAGCTAGCAAGAAGTTTTAACAAAACCCGATTCTAAATAAGTTAACACGAATAATCTTATTTCTTCAGTCTACCCAATTTCATAACATAAACAAGATATTTTTGTCAGAACCTTGAATGTTATTTTGTTACTGACAATGATTTTCTAAACAATTACGAATTTAAGAATCAATGTAACATTCAGTTATCGGAATTTCCATACAATTGATCAAGTTGCATAAACCTAACACAATCATATTCAAAAGAGCATAGAAATTGGGTAAATAAACAACATTTGTCCTATATCATCTCAAACGACTAGAAACTCGCAATTGTTGATTTTTAACTAAAAATGATAAAGTTTAAGCAATACCTAAGTACAAGAATCAAATATGTAATTCCAACTTGAAGTTTCTTGCCATGCAATAGTTAATTATTTTGTTCTCTAATGCATCACATGTTCCCCCCAAATGATTTAGACCCGGCTTAAATACTTTTCTCGTGAAAACCGATAATAATGAAGAGACTGGAAATAAAAATGGTGCACAGGGGTCGTCTCATGTGACCTAGCACAACCCAGGTTGCGGCTAAGGTTTCCCGCGTACTTGGTCGTGGCTTAAAACAGCAGCTTACGTGAGTCCACTGTTTCCCGCGTACTTGGTCGTGGGCACCCGTGGGAAAGTAACAGCATGATGTATGATCTAGGTCGCGGCCATAGTCATGGGTCCACTGTTTTGTGTACGTTTTTTTTTCCAGCCCAGAACAAACTCGAAAATAACCATGGGTTACTTCCATCATTTTAGGCTTGATTAAACCATAAAATAAAGTTTATTTTGGTGTTCTTGATTGTAGAAATATGAAGTGCAACCATAAAATGGCATTTGAGTTGGTCATTTTGATAAAGGATGATATATAAATCTAATGAGGATGCATGAGGACCGAATATGGCATGAAAACGGAGAAATCGGGGAACAATAACCAATGCGATTTTCTACGTGACTTTCTGCATGGGCAACTTTTTGAGAGTGCGAGCGACTTTTCGCACGACATTAGCCGCATCAAGATCTATCTGCTCTAAAAAAGTCCGATTTGGGGGTTTTCTTCCTCGACTCTTAACACAAAACCTTCTCCTCCTTCATTTCTCTCAACTTTAGGTAATCTTGAAGCTCCAAGTCCGATTTTGGGGGCTCTTGGAAGATTGTTTGGTGATTTGAGATTCCAAGAAATGAAAGGTAAGATCCAAGTTCCCCTCTCTTGATCTAGGATTTTGGTCTCTTTGCACCTACAACATCTAATTTCTTGCTTGTGGTATATTTATGAGATTTAAGACTTGCGAATGGATCTATAGTTAGCTTAAATTTAGCACGGTGAGTTTCAAGCACCTTTTCTGAAAACTATGAATATGTCAAAAATGTATAATTTCAGTTTTTAAATGTGTTACTTTGTGATTTATCAAACGTGGGTGTGTACATTTTTTGGTACATTTGATTTTATAAAGCCTTGAAAATATGTATATTTGGGTTTTTGAGACATTTGGAGATACAAATCATTAAGGTGTAATATTTTGAAGGATGATTCAGGTAAATAGGAGTATTCTCATATATTTTCATTTTGATAAATGAAATTGAATAGCTACGAAAGTAAATGGATTTTCTGTTAACTTATATTGACTTTCTTGGATAGTCAAGTAAGTTGGGAGTTTTGTTGATTTAAAATTGGTTCAAAGGTGTTTTGCGTTTTTTACTACACAAAAATGGTCTAATTGTGATATCGGAACAGATTTTACACATACTACATCTTTATTTGAGGTTACATGTGTTTGGGTGCAGTCAGTGTGTTGATCATTCAAATTGGAGTTTGTAATTTGGAGTTGTAATGCAATTGATCCTTAGACATATGAGTCGCTCGTCTTTGGCATATGTTGAGTATGACGTCGTTATTGATCCTTGTTGGTACATGTTCGCTAAAAGTATGGTATTCACGGCGTTGAGCATTTTATACATATGGCGAGGTGGATAAGTATGGATTTATTTAGCATGTTCAAGCTATACATCATGAGTCTTATACATGTGTTGATATTGTCCCAAGTGTGAATAATCAAAAGGGCAAACATAGTGAGTTTCTGGTAGTAGGAAATCTTATAGAGTAGGCACTAAGGGGCCGTTTACCAAATGCTTACCCGGGTAAGCACTTATCGGTCAAATTTAACACTATCACTTACTTACCGGGTAAGGTTTTAGACTAGCAAATCGGTTTCGTATGCAACAATTCACCCGGTAAGCGGTAACCGTCGTCGCCATCACTTACCGGTGTAAGACTCTCGGTCCCTTCATTCGCTCTTACCGGGTAAGATTTTTGGTCCTTGCCATATCAATCTGGTAGGCGATGTGACTTAGTAAACGCTTACCCGGATAAGTGTTTGGTAAACGACCCCTAAGATCCTTGAGGTGCGGGTAGGCACTTAGAACATGACCCTTTAGGTGAAACTCGGAAGTGCAGGCACTAAGGTGAATTGCCACTTAATATCAGGTTATTTTTGTGTTATGCCATATAAAATAATAATAGTTTTAACTTAATCCATGAAAATAAATTGAAGCCTTTTATTGTTTTCTATTTTAATTTTTAAATAAAAAAATGGGAACAAAACCTCCATTTTCACAGTAGTTGCAATCGAATCGGGTCTTCCAAATGCGTCCCTTTTATCGCTATTCATGATCAATCAACCATCACATTACCAAAATCTTCCTGATACAACAATTCTTGGTATGCTTTTCTCCACCCCGCATCATTTCTGTATTTTATGTTCTATCCAAACCCTAACTTTTTTCTGTCTTTCAGTTTTATTCTAGGGAATAAATTATATATACAGCTGCATTTTTGCGGTTGTTTGTGCGTAGGATGTACTTTACGAATGAATCTACATGGTAATCTCCCTTAGAAATTGGGGATTTCATTGCTAAAAGATTATTGTTCCATAAATTCAAACGCAAACATTAGAAAGGGCACTGTAATTGTGGAAACCCTAAATAGCTTATTAGGATGAATATTTCATGTTGGAAAGGTAGTTAAGTTGTTCACACAGTCAATCCCCTTGGACCCAAATAACTCAATTTTATCCTATGAACTATTTGTGTAAGTGGACTATTTTGGTCAAGACTTTATAAGTATCTGTTAATGGGGCTAGATTTACCATTTTCAGAGGGGTTAGTATCCAATTACTCCCAAATGTTGCATATGTGTTTCCTCCATATTTTCTGAACAACCCAAGGTCAATTCATCATCTTAAAGCTTTGTAAATATTTCATATTTAATAATGAATCCTTATGCTACATTGCAGGGTTCTCAATCACATGAAAGCAATTGGTAGTTAATACAAGGGAGAACATTGTATACCTAAATTCTTCAGTATGTCGATGCCAAATGCAGATTTACCCGATGAGGTCATAAGGGACATCCTTTCTCGACTCCCAGTCAAATCCTTATTGCAATTCAAAAGTGTATCAAAACATTGGAGGGGTTTAATTTCCGACACCCATTTCGTCAAATCACACCTGAAAAAAGTCCAAACTTCATCAACCCACCATCAAATCCTTGTTCCAACTTCACCTCTTCTGTCCTTAAGCTATAACGCAAAACCAAACGACACCAACACATCAATACAACTCGATTGCCCATTTCTGAACCCAAGAACATCGATCAAGATTCTGGGTTCTTGCAATGGGTTGGTGTGTTTAATCGATGGCACACGAGACATGATCATCTACAACCCATCAACCAGAACACATTTCAAACCATATCACTCACCTCAACAAGTTCTTCATTGCTCAAATCGGATCGAGTTTGTGTACGGATTCGGTTGTGGCTCAAACCCTAATGACATGAGAGTGGTTAGATTTCCACGCTTTGCTCGTGACTCTGAATACATTAAATTTATGGTATGTGGTGTAGGTTCTGGTTCTGGTTCTGATTCTCTGGTGAGTGGAGTAGTGGAATATAATTATGATTTTATAGATACGGTTGGTACTTTTCTGAACGGATCCCTTCATTGGTTAGCACATCATAGTAACAATGACGATGAAAATAGAGTAATTGCTTCATTCAACATAAGCCAAGAGACATTTATCGACTTATCTCTACCACTTCAAGAAGGGAGTCTTCCGTACTACATTTTGGGTGTTTTACAAGGATGTCTTTCGGCGCTTTGTGATGATATATTTTATACGGATGTTGATGTATGGTTGATGAAGGAATATGGGGTGGTGAAATCTTGGACGAAATTCATCAAAATTCCACTTAATACGGGGATTGAGAATATTTCGTATATGATGCCTTTGAGCTCTGTAAATGAGGATGAAATTCTTCTGGAGATTGATTTACAATCGTTTGTTATCTACAATGTTAAGAAGAAGATATTTAGGCATGTCACGACGGCACATGATCTGAAATGGTTTGGGGATGCTGCAATCTATGTGGAGAGTCTGCTTTCGCCTGAAGTTTTGTGTGTGTTGTACTAATAATCTCTACCAAATTGTGATCGATATTTGCGCGCTTCATCATGACATATATCGCGCAGTTTATTCTATGAGGTAATCTCAATTTCATGAAGAAAAGATTACGATTTTAATGGGTAGTGATGATATTTTATTTCTCGTTGTAAACTAGAAACAATATACAATTTGTGGCAATGATGATGTTACACGAAGTATTAGCCTCGAATTATATAATTTCTTTTGATTAAATAACCTAACGAAGTATTTTTATTTGGTATTGATTGTGACGAGTCTTAATTGAGTCAAGATGTGGTGTTTGAGTTCCTTTGTTTCATGTTGTGTGTATTGTGGGGATTTCGCTTGGTTAACAACTCCTCCAATGGGCTCTTTTGTTTAAGTTTTCAATACCCTGAGAAAAGGTTCTAAATGGCGTAAGGCGTGGCGTGGTGACGAGGCCAAGCCTCAAGCCTTAGGAGCCACGGCCAGTTTATCAAGGCGTGACTTATGGCGGCAAATCTCTATATCATATATAATATTATATATAAAAACATACGTTTTGTACTATTAATCGACGATTCAATGATAACAATCAAGTTAAATTAGGTTATATATTAAAAAACTATCGAATAAGACGTTAAAAACGTAAAGAAATCAAATATTGCGTTACAAAAGACCGCACATTAGGCCATGGTGTGCCACAGGCATAACGTGGCGTGAGACACACGGCGCACCATGGCGGCTGTCGCGGCGAGCCTTTTAGAACAGTGCCCTGAGATCATCATTCCTTTTGGTTAACATTTTTATTATTTAAGATAACTTTTTGGGTCTAGTCTTGGTTCTTATTCCTTTTTTGTCACACTTTTGCATAAGTCGGAGAAACAATTGCTCTACCCTTTGGTGGAGAGGACGCGTTTGTGTACATCCCGACCCTCAAACTCTACTTTTGAGTGAGATATTAGGGTTCGTTTCGTTTGGTGTAACTTCCTAATCTAGCTACAAAAGGTTATTATGTTAGGAATGCAAAAAACACAAAAACAACCTGGGCTTGTTAAGACGGACGTGATGAAATGGGCTGTTCAAGTTGAAAGTTAAGATGGACATCATTTAAACAAGACGGACATGGCAAAATGGACTGTTCAAGAGATATTAGGTTCGTTTGGTTTGGAGAGGCGTCTTTTCCACTTTTTCCTCTCAAATTTTCTTTTGAATAACCTGGACTTGTTAAGACGGAAACCTTGAAAGTTGAAAATACAAAAAACCATGACATTTCTATTTTTGGGCAATGCACATATCATAATTACATAATCATAATTTACTCCCATGTTCTACCTATTTTGATGGACAAGAAATCACAAGTTTTATCACATGAAAACTAGTTTTTATCTCATGTTATCCTATCTGATTTTTGTCCCATGACACACCGAGCATGGGACTATTTTTTGTCTGTCACGTCCCATCCCACCCCACCCCACCCCACCCCACCTAGTCTGCATACCAACAAAGAATACTCATGTACACAAGTATTTAGTTGCTGTTTTTAGAGACTAGATTTTGACCGGTAATGTAAATAGATGTTAGCCTTCCATTTGGATGTAGCATAAGGGGTTGTTTACTTACAACTTAATGAATTTAATGGTCTGGCTCAGCCATGTTTCGTTACGGCTTTATCATTAAGCCACTAAGCTAAAATGGCTATATGGAATAAGCCAGGACCCCTCCATTGTCCACATTAAGCCACACCAAACAAAATAATACCAGAAATGCCCAAAAATACTACAACCCTCTCTCTTTGCCTCCCTCAAACCCATTCCCGTCTCTCAGACAGATTTATCCATACAAACAGGACTTGATGTAAAAAAAAAGTAAAAACCTCTAAGTTATATATATGTAGGTGGTGGCCTCATTTGAATTTGTTACAAAAGAAATACACATATCTTCACTTTACAAGCTATGTTTACCTATACATTAGTCACAAAGATACCATTTGTGAATGCAACCATTGGCACTACAATTTCAGAACTAGAATCACAATGTAACTTAATCTCCATTCCAACTGTCGACGTTAAGCGCTTACAGCAAGTTTCTTAGAAGCCAACGACAAACGATCCAAATAATCTTCAGATAAAGAAATCAACACACGGTGACAAGCCAAAGCGGATGCTGCAATAAGCGTCACGAAACTAACCCAACATAACCGCAGCATCAATATTGGATCTTTTCTTCCAGATTCCAAGACCTTGAAGAAAATGACTTTGAGTCGTCGGTTTCTCACTAGGGACTCGTAGTCAATGGCAAGTGTTGAAGATGATTGGTAAATGGCACGATTTCTGGCGGCCATGAAAGTGTTACCTAAAGCTGCACATATCGACTGATATACAACATCCGCAATCATTTTGCAAAGTTGATGGCGAAAAGGTTTGGCTTCTTTAGAAACAATGCCCCGGATTAGTGAAGCTCCATCCTGTTCAAGAAAAGATATATTTAGATATATATATATATATATATATATAGAGAGAGAGAGAGAGAGAGAGAGGGAGGTTCAGAGGAAACCTCAAAAAATTGGAAAACTGAGGAACACTATGGTAGCCCTCATTTGGACGGTATGCACAAGTAAATTAAGTTGTTTTTTGGTTTTTATGCACGTGTGTGTTATGCATTAGTGCATGTTACAAATGTACAAGTGCATACCGTCCAGATGAAGGGCTACCACATCGAAGGTTTACCGTTTTTTGAGGTTTTCCCACCCTATATATAGAGAGAGGGATATTCTTTTGTAAACCATCTTAATCTTGCAAACCGTGTAAACCGTCGATTTCATTGGTTAAATTAATGAAATTGTTTCAGGAAATTGTTTATTTTGATGAAATTGTCGTATCATTCATTTCTTGATGAAATTGTTTCATATATTTGTGTTTTCATATATTTTCTCAGTTTGATGAAACTTTTCATCAAGAAATGAATGATATGAAAACACAAATATATGAAACAATTTCATAAGAAATGAATGATATGAAACAATTTCATCAAAATAAACAGCTTCATGAAACAATTTCATTAATTTAACCAATGAAACCGACGGTTTACACGGTTTGCAAGATTAGGATGGTTTACAAAATAAGGGGCCTCTCTCTCTCTCTCTCTCTATATATATATATATATATATATATATATTTGTAGGCATCTTTTCAACAAGTTAAGAATCCAAAACAATTAGAATCTGCAAAATAACCTATTTGACATGTTAAAGTCAAAATGTAGCTCTTTCTTAAACACACGATAGTATTGGTGCATAACTAATTAAATGCATAGAAGGCATGCTGTTAACTTGGTCCATATAAAAAACGAAACCATCAGAACACATGGCAATCTACAACGAAGAATGCTTATGAAGCAAGCTAAAAGAAGCAAGATACTCACAGCGGTCATTACAAGTCGTCTCATCACAACACCATCTTTTGAGAGTAGAAGTTTAAGGACCAAGTTTATTGTATCCGATACCCTTGATGGTCCATTTGAGGAATTTTCAGCAGATTTCCCGCTTGTTGCTGCCATGTGTAATCCTTTGCTGAAGGAAGAGAAAACAATCAAATATTACCGAGTTAGTTCAAGGTGTAGAGGACCTTTGCGAAGCAAAAGTTAATGTTTCAGTTTAACAAAAAGGTAACATGTTGAAAGTTAGAGCTAACATGGTCATGTATCATGATAAACCGACATAATTGTTGTCATTCTTGTCTTCTATAAGACTAACTCATATCATTTTGTTAGATCTAAGCAGACAGATGAACTTATTTACCCTAATAATGCTTAATTTTGTATGCATGACTATTTAGGGAAAGATAACAAAACCAAACCAAACCAAATTAGACCAAATGAGCCCAGTATATCTCACCCGAAGGTGGGGTCGGGGTATGAAGACCCTGGCTTGTAAAAAACATGTGAAAGGGATAAACTTTACCCATAAGATTAAGAGGAAATAAATTAAAGAAAAAAAAAGAAGGCTTCGAAAAAAATTGAGTTGGATAAGAAAGAATGACAACATTTGAAAGCTAACTATGAGTAAGCAACACATACAAGCAGAAGATACAAGAAAACATAGTCAAGGCTAGGGGTGTTAACGAGTCGAGTCGAGTTGAGTTGCAAGTTATTAGAGCTCGGCTCGAAAAACTCTTACCAGGCTTGAGCTTGACTCGAACTCGAAGAACTTTTATAGAGTAGGGCTCGAAGTCAAATATTTTTTCGATGTTCAAGTTCAAGCTCAAGCTCAATACTTGTTTACGGGCTCAAACTCAAGATCGATTAGCCCGCTTATTGGCTCGACCTCAATGCCTTTTATACCTTGATTACATGATTTATGAACATATCAACGTGTTTGGCCCAATAAAAGTGTATGCTCGAGTGGCTCGGCTCGATTTTTTTTTCCAAACAAGCCAAGACGAACATTTGTGTTATGGAGCTCAACTCGTTAAGTTAAATAAGTTCTAGTGTGTCATCTTTTGAGGGTGAATGATTAATTTGCACAGATGCTATCGATCAACATCAGCACATATGTTAGTTACAAAAATTTGAATAAGTCTTCTTGATTTGAATTTCTAAATCACAAAAGATAGGCTTCACTGTTTATACATTATCCTTGAAATACAGCATAACAGGAGGAAATATATATGAGAAATAGGGAGCTCAAATGTCACTACTGCAATGGAGGATGATAACTAAAAATAATATAATTATGATAAACATGGTAAAGCTGAGGCATAAATATTATGATCCAGTTAAATACAAAGCACTATGTACTACTGAACCAAAGGACACCATGAGTCACATACCTTGTTGCCCCGATTCTCAAGAAAAAAGCAACCTTCTCCCATTGAAGTTCCTTTTTTTTGTTTAGCACAGCCTAAAAAGAAAACCATGAGATCACAAATAGCTATCTATTATTATTATTTTCGAAACATTAAAAGTATACAAATTGGTAGGGATCCTCAAGTTACTTGACTCTATCTAGATAAAGTTTCTGTTCCGTTTGCCATGTAAGCAAGGTTTCAGGCATTTTATTGAAGTTCTCAGAGCAAATACACAATGATATTATAAAGCTCATGAAACATCGACAGGAAAACACTTAAAAGCTGAATACCGAGTGCAGAATCTTCCTTGTGTCAAGTGAGTTATCAGTGAGAAGTTTACGAACAACATATGGGTATGAATCTTCAAAAGTCTTGAAATTTGGATCTCCGGCCATTGCTAGCCCTACAAATTACAAAGAAGAAAGTTGGATATAAGTAACGTCTATGCATGATTGAACATTAAAGAATTAACAAGCTAAATGATAAGCATGCATGACAAAAATATCTCATGAACATGCTTGAGATTTTTTCAAGTCCTGTAGAGCCGCTTTCTTTTTAACATATTTAATTTGAAGATAATAGGGTGGGTATTCTTTATTTTATTTTATGACATGATCCCTATATGTATGAGGGAACCGAAGTGACTCCTACTTTTAAGCTTATCCCAACGTCGTATTCTAAAAGCTAAAGGAATTTAATATTTTACTAACAACAAAACTACAAAAGCATCACCACGCCTCTCACCTTCTGGTGGCTTACAGTTACAATGCTTAATTTATTTTCATATAGATAAACGATGACTAAATGCAGACTCTTCCATAACAGGGTTTCAGAACTCAGACGGATCACATAGATGAGGGCTTACGATTGGTCACCACCACTATGTGCATTTGATGATCTGACAAACGGTCACTTAGCATAAAATAGTTATTTCAATGTTATGAAATTTAGATTTAATGATCTTGAATCATGGAAATTCACAACTCATGTAAATTGAAAGCCCGCGCGTCAACTATGGAAAGCATGTAAAAAAAAAGAGATCTTAAAAAGCTTTTGGTGGAAGAAATTTGCCGAGGATCACTTTGTGATCAAGGAAACAAGTATGTCCAACTGGTTCCATGTTCTAAACGGTCAAGCATGAAAATTGCCAAGTCCAAAAAGCATCAACCGGTAATTTTCTTATAAAAAATCGGATACAGATGATAAGTTTAATAAAAGCTTATAAAAAAGATGTCTTGGAAAGGGATTTTGAATTTCAAATTCAAAATAATATTTTAAATATTAAAGGACAAATCACTTAGTGTCAAGGATTTTTTTATAATTCTATTTTAAAAAAGATTTGACAAAGTCCAAGGATTATTATATATAATGACCGGGCTCTCGTACTTTCAAATACTTCTACTTTTTAGAAGTTCAAAAAAATCTTTCAAGTACGGATGTCTGGACTGTGTCCAACTGGACTTTTGGATATTGCTCGACAGTTTTGAAACCTTGGCTTTAAAAGGTATTTGAATCTCATTATAAAGCTTGAAATCCTACCACTCCTTGGCACGTTTATCATAAATAATTGAGAGTTATATGGGAGAAAAGCCATTGTTTTTATAAAAGATATTCTGGCAATTCACATTTAGAGTCTTTCCAGAGATAATGGGTGCTCCTAAACATAATCGAATTTACCTCTAAATTTTCTATCAGAAAGTAGCAAATAGTCCTAGAAACAAGAAACTTCCTTCAAATTTAAGATAACACAACTTTTCATGAATCAAAATGCAGCACCACAGTTTAGCAATGCAAAACAAGATCCTTCAGATTTGAGGTGCTTGTATCATTGTATGAGTAAAAGGCATAGGTGAAAACTGGAAAACTAAGAAAAAAGGCATCATAGTATACCTTCAAAGGAAGCAAGAGATCGTAGCAGAAGAGTATAATATGGTGGCATTCGGAAATGGTACTTTAGGGCTATTGCCCACACTTTACCCAGCACCTGCAGAACACATTGAGAATGTTAGCTAAGTTGATAGACCCAAAAGGCAATCAATCACACGATGGATTTTAGGCTCTGAACCTCACAGCTGATTAGAAGTTTGAAACATGTCGGATTACAAATTATAAATCATTACATATTACCACTCCCCAAAGAATAGTAATAGCCAAGTATTGATCTCCTTTACTTACAACTACTCTAAGAGAAACTCCAATGCATTTATTCTTAGCGATGCATATAATCAGCCGATATATTCGGCTGATATTTTGTGATCATTATTTAGTGATTGTAATTGATTTGGTGTATAGTTGGCATGTATATCGTTTTCCTATTTTTCTGTTGTATCCTTCCCTATTTAAAGGGTTTTCATTATCAATTGAAGCATCAACAATTTCACACCATAATCTCCTTTATGGTATCAGAGCAATTCTGATTACCTTCTCCTTCCTTTAATCTTCCGCTGCCCTTCTTTTCTCCTTTTCTGTTCGGATACGTCCGACCACAGTCATCACGATGACTAAAGAATCTGTCGAACAGCCCCCAAAACCCCAATCCTTGCATCCTGCATACTCTGTAACAAATATTCAGAGTAAGATCAGAACCCTAGACGGTACCAATGTTACATATTCTCAGTGGATCAGACTGTTCCGCTTACATGCTGTCGCCTACAAGGTGATGGATCATATTGATGGAACTGCCCCTCCGGCGTCATCATCCGCTGAATATGCGGCCTGGAAAGAAATCGATGCACTTGTCCTTCAATGGATATTCAGCACACTCTCTGATGACCTTCTTAAACGAGTCATGAACGGCAGCATTACTACGGCTCATGCTGCGTGGTCCAAACTCGAGAAAATCTATCTTAGCAACAAGAAGGCACGTGCTGCATCACTGGAAACCAAGTTCTGCAATCTGTCTTTGTCAGCCTGTTCATCCCTTGAAGATTATTGTCAGCGATTGACTGACCTTTCAAACCAACTGGCCGATGTCGATGTCCCTGTTACCGAGTCCCGACTCGTTCTTCAACTGGTCAGGGGTCTCCCAGCCGAGTATAATACTACTGCTGCCCTCATTAACCAGAATGGCGTCGATTGGGATCAAGCCGTTAGTATGCTGAATGATGAAGTTTTGCGTTTAGAAGCCCAAAAAGGATCTCATTCTACTGTTCTGGCCGCCACCTCTGCTCAAACAACCCCTCAAAATAATCAGCCGGTTCAGCCTTCCGACAACACCTCCTCCTACTCTCGTGGGCGAGGACGAGGTCGAGGATCCTGGAACCGACGCGGAGGCAGAGGACGTGGTAGCAGCAACCGTCAGTCCTTCTCTTCATGGTCCGGACAACAGCAGCAACCCTCTGGATACTCGCAACAGCCCGGGTTCCCTAACTGGGCCTGGTGGGCACCTCCACCATGCCCCTATCCGACCCAGCAGCAATGGCGGCCCGATAATAGCCCACTTCAACAACCGGCAGCCCAGTCTCAGGCCCATTTTTCTGGGTTTCCCCAGCAGCGGTCCAGCGGGAACAGTTCTTCACCACAGGGCGTATACAATGCATTGTGCCCTTCGGATCTCAGCGCAGCATTCAGCAACATGCAGATGAATCAGCCATCCTCTTCTTGGACTTCGGACCTAATGGATACGGGGGCCGAATCTCATGTAACTCATGACCAAGGTAAGTTACTAATCCCACATTCATCTCCTGTTTGCAGTAAATTATTGGTGGGCAATGGCAACTTTTTACCAATACATGGATCGGGCACGGGTTTTCATCACTTACCAAACCGAACCTATGTCCTACCCAATGTCCTTTACAGCCCACAAGTGATCAAAAATCTTATCTCTGTCAGACGATTTACTCGTGATAATCAAGTTTCTGTTGAGTTTGACCCATTTGGTTTTTCATTGAAGGATCTCAAAACTAGGAGGCTCCTGTCCCGTCACAACAGCACCGGAGACCTGTATCCTTTTACACAGCCGCAACTACCTCCTCAAGCCACTTTTCTTGCTACCACCCTCCCCTGGCATGATCGTCTAGGTCACCCAGGAGCTCCAGTTTTAGAACTTTTAAGTCGTACTTTCAATTCTCAATGTAATAAGAGCAAAACCTCACATGTTTGCAATTCTTGTCAACTTTCGAATAGTAAACGTTTGCCCTTTCATGCATCTACTACTTTTACATTTGCACCTTTTGATATAATCCATTGCGACTTATGGACATCTCCTATCACGAGTAAAACAGGATACAAATATTATATGGTTCTCATTGATAATTTTTCACACTTCGTGTGGGTGTATCCTCTTAAGTACAAGTCTGACGCCTTTCCCACTTTTGCCAAATTTCACCGTTTAATTGAAACTCAATTTCACCGAACCATTAAAACTTTTCAATGCGACCTAGGGGGAGAATTTGACAATTTAGCCTTTAAAGCCTTCGCAGACCAACACGGACTGTTGTTTCGCTTTGCTTGTCCACAAACTTCCAGCCAAAACGGCCGGGCAGAACGAATGATTCGTCGCATAAACGACATCATCCGTGCTCTGCTAATACACGCACATCTTCCGCCATCCTTTTGGGTAGAAGCATTGCACACGGCCGCCTACCTGCACAATATTTTACCCACCAAACGCCTCAATTCTCACACTCCCACCTTTGCCCTCTACCTACGGCATCCCGAGTACAAACATCTACGGGTATTCGGGTGTGCTTGTTACCCAAACACCTCTGCTACCCAACCTCATAAGTTACATGCCCGTTCCATCCGGTGCATTTTTCTCGGGTATCCACCAGACTTTCGTGGGTATAGATGTTTCGACCCCACAACGGGCAAAGTACACATCTCTCGCCACGTCACCTTTGACGAGAATGTGTTCCCTTACACCATTCCTCAAAACCCCACCGCCTATAAGTTTTTGGACGACACCCTTCCTCCAGGCTTTACCTTTCACCAACCCGTCCCCAAGCCTTCCCTTACGGCTCCATACCACTTCACATATAGCCGGCGTCCTAAACCACCCGTCGCCCAAACTCAACCATCCCACCACCCAACACAAACGACCGGCTCACACCTAACAGCCCAAAACGCAACCGGCCCATCTGTTCCACAGCCCACCTCGACCGCTCCCCCAGTCAAATCACATCCTATGACCACCCGTTCCAAATCTCGGTCCACTACCAAATCGGCCTTTTCAGCCACCACCATCTCACCCATCCCTACTACCTATGCCAAGGCCCTATCCGATCCTAATTGGTTAAATGCTATGCAAGCCGAATTTACTGCCTTACAGGACAATGAAACGTGGGAACTAGTTCCTCGACCTACGGATCGCCCGGTAATTAGATGTATGTGGCTTTTCCGCCACAAGTTTAAGGCAGATGGATCACTTGAACGGTATAAGGCCAGGTTGGTTGTCAATGGAAACTCTCAAACAGTGGGCATTGACTGCGAAGACACATTTAGTCTGGTTGTCAAACCGGCCACCATTCGGACAGTTCTATCCCTCGCAGTCTCCCGGTCATGGCCTATACACCAGTTGGACGTCAAGAATGCATTCTTACATGGGGAACTAAATGAAACTGTTTTCATGCATCAACCTCCCGGTTTCTATGATCGACGTGCACCAAACTTTGTGTGTCGTCTTAAAAAGTCTCTTTATGGGCTCAAGCAAGCACCAAGGGCCTGGTACACCCGCTTTGCTAACTATATTACTTCTCATGGGTTTCGTAGCAGTGCCTGCGACACCTCGTTATTTATTTATAATCAGGATTCGTCCAACACTGCTTATTTATTATTATACGTGGACGACATAATTCTCACTGCATCAAATAACAAACTTTTGCGGGATATTATTGCTACTTTGTCACGGGAATTTGCTATGACTGATTTGGGACGTTTACATCACTTCTTGGGCATCAAAGTCACCCAACAGTCACGTGGTATTTTCCTTTCACAGGCTCAGTATGCAAAGGATATAATTGCTCGGGCCTCAATGTCGTCTTGTAAACCCTGCACGACTCCTGTAGACCTCTCGGCCAAACTAAGCAGTACTACTGGCCCATTATTCTCGGATCCTACTCTATATCGAAGCCTCGCCGGGGCTTTGCAGTATCTCACATTTACGAGACCCGACATATCATATGCTGTTCAGCAGGTCTGCTTGTTTATGCATGAGCCCCGAGATTCTCACTTTGCTTTCATGAAAAGGATCATCCGCTACATTCAAGGGACGATTGATTATGGTATACGTCTCATTAAATCAGCATCTCATTCTTTGGTGGCCTATTCTGATGCTGACTGGGGTGGTTGCCCAGACTCCCGTCGCTCGACTTCGGGATATTGTGTTTTCTTAGGTGATAATCTGCTTTCCTGGTCCTCCAAAAGACAGCCCACTGTCTCACGATCCAGCGCTGAAGCCGAATATAGGGGTGTTGCAAATGCGGTCGCTGAAGCCACATGGATACGCAATTTACTTCTTGATCTGCACACGCCTCTTACCCATGCCTCTGTTGTGTACTGTGACAACGTCTCAGCAGTGTACCTTTCTAATAATCCAGTTCAACATCAAAGGACCAAACACATCGAAATTGACATACATTTCGTTCGTGACAAAGTTCGTGTAGGTCACATTCGCGTCCTTCATGTGCCTTCATCTTTGCAATATGCGGATATTTTTACAAAGGGGCTTCCACGACAGTTGTTTCAGTCTTTTCGCTCCAGCTTGAGCGTCTGTCCACCGCCCGCTCAAACTGAGGGGGTGTCTTAGCGATGCATATAATCAGCCGATATATTCGGCTGATATTTTGTGATCATTATTTAGTGATTGTAATTGATTTGGTGTATAGTTGGCATGTATATCGTTTTCCTATTTTTCTGTTGTATCCTTCCCTATTTAAAGGGTTTTCATTATCAATTGAAGCATCAACAATTTCCTTTATTTATTAGTAGGTTCACAGCATATAGATGCATTTGATGACTGCATAAGGCATTATGACCTTTGTGATGATCATTAGAAAGTAAATGTTGATAACAATGTCATACAAAACATAAGCTCATAATACTTGGCTCAAAAAGCAGTTCAAAATGCCAAATTGCAACATGAATGGACTGATTCAGAATCAGTTCGGGGAAGATCTTGTCAAGAATTTAGTGTAGGAGTTATTATGCATATATTAAGATTGTTTTGAGTTGCCACGGAATTCAATTTGATTTTGTTATAGACACTTCTATGGAGAAGAAATACCAAGACTGTAAACGAACACGAACAGAGGCTTGTTCTTGTTCGTTTAACTTAACTGACCAATTGAACGGACACAAATGGTAAATGAACGAAATTTTTTGTGTTCGTGTTCATTCATTGAGAAAATGTGTTTGTTCGTGTTCGTTTATTATAATGCTAAACAAACATAAATCAATGAACTCATACAAACATAAATTAATGAACATAAATAAACGGCCACAAGTGAACAAAAAACAATCACCATTACTCATCATTTTGTTCCTCTAAGATAACATAAAAAATGTAAAACCGGGTAACTTAAGAGGGATAAAAATGGAATTTTGAAAACTTTAATTTAATTAATGATTTTACATATTAATGTCATAATATATATCTACATATTAATGACATAGTTGAACTCTTGATGTTACTCCGATTATATACATTACACATCAATTAAAGAATAAAAAAAGTATTTCTTTGACATTCTTTATTGTTATTATATAATTAGCAATTCCATTTAGATGCTCAACACATCCAAATAGAAAGATAATACCTGCCCATGTCAAGCATGCACATTCAAGCTCATCTCAAGCTAAACCAACAAACCAGTGATATTCCACCAACCTTGCAAAATCTTTCTCGACCACTTGCAAACCCTTGGGGGTTGTTTGGTTCGCAAAATTCAAAAGACTTTGATGGAATTGGAATGACAAATTCCTTTGACCAAATTTCAAATCCTATGTTTGGTTCACATAAGAAAATGATGGAATCCTTTGAATTCCACTGAATTTAAGGAATTCAACATTCCTTGGCTTAAGTGAATGAATTGAATTCCTACCAACCAAAAGCATGGTCAGATTCCATCAAATTCCATTCCAATTCCTCCAAAGTCAAATTCCTTCGATGGATTCCAATTCCATCAAATTCCATTATGCAAACCAAACCCCCTAGATTCCTTTTCAGTCGTTAAATAAATTAGAACTTATGGAGGTGGGGAGGGCTCTTGAAGAGTTCTCCAATTAGTAAAGTGAAGAATGTAGGTAGTGAGGCCCAAGGTTCTAAAGTACGAAAACGCAAAGTGGAGTGTTTTCCTTCGGGCCTCAAGGCAGAAGACAAATAAAGTTCACAACAAGCAAAACATAATCCCATATCAAACTATGAAACTCATAAAAGTCATAAAATTACTAGTTATAGGTCTCATAAACATAAATTCGGACCAAGACATACACCTAGACGATAAAAACAAACAAAATCATAATGAACACCCCGAATTTCATGTCAAACACTCGAACTAAAAAGTAAAAGCATATAAAAATGAATCAAAAAATTAAAAACATTAAGGTGGCGTTTGGTTTGCAGATCCGGAGGAATTTGATGGAATTGGAATTTTGAATTCCATTGACCAAATTCCATTCATTCGTTTGGTTCGTTCTTTTTCACCGAAGGAATCTCTGAATTCCATCAAATTCCAAAAATGAGAGAATTCAACATTCCTTAGCAACTAGGAGGTATTTTGATGGAATGGAATGTTGTAATTTCATTATTCCAAATATACCCTTTAACTTAAATATAACATAATTTAATTTAATACTTTACTTTTTTATTTTATTTGATAGAATTTAATAATTTTTTTATTTTCTCAAAATATATTTTATTTTCTCGAAATATAATTTTGTTAACCTGCCAATATATTTTATTTGGGTTGTGGGTTGTGTATATTATATCTTTTACATATTAAAGTATTTAAAAATTCTTTTATTAAAGTATTTTTAGTTAAAAAATATTTAATGCTTATTTATAAAGAATTTTTTGTTTAAAAAAATAATAAATTTTCAAAAAGGTTATTTTGGTCATTTACCAAAAATTCATTCCAATTCCAAAGCTACAGAACCAAACAGACAAATTCTAATGCTTTTAACAGATTCCATTCCAATTCTGTCAACTAAACAGGTAGTCCTGACAACATTCCATTCCAATTCCTTCAAAGTCAAATTCCTTTGATAGATTCCAGTCCATCCAAAAACATTATGTGAACCAAACACCACCTAAGTGAAACAACCCACAATTCCATGCATCAAACACTTTTTAAAACCAGGGTGAGCCCCACAACGTACATGACCAAGGTGGTTGTTGTTTGCCAAGAATGCATCATATTTTTATTTTTTATGTACTTGCAAGGAATGACGTCAACGTGTTGAGTAGAAATTTACAAGTTGAACAAAAGAGCTACCATGCATGCATTTTGTATAACCATATCGCCTCCAAGTATGAATAGTGATGCAACAAAGTTAAAGTAAAAAATAGATTATGCTTACCCGACTAAATCTGACATCAGGGATTCCATCTTTAAGTTCTATCTCATCCATGGCATTTTCCATTTCCTAAATAATCAAGTTCAAAAGACAGTTACAAAGATGTGACCTTTTAATCCAAAAGGAAAAATCATATGCGTTTCACCATAACAAGCTAATGGAAGAAAGAGCTAACTTTCGGTAGTTAATGTTGAAGACCTTAAAAGATACTTGTATCCCAATGCAGATTTATTAATTGATGATGGAGGTATTATATTACCATGGTAACTCGTGAGATATTGGTTCCAGGCCTCACGACATCCATATCAGCAAGGGATCCAACAAGGGATGCCCAGTCAGCATTTACTATGTGGATAATTGATGCAAGCATGGCAAACTTATGTTTCTTTTCCATCCGACAGATAAGTCCAAAATCAAGAAACCTGACATGAAACCACTGAGAAAGGTAACATAAAACTATAAAGATAACTTCCAACAAACTGAAATTAAAATGACGGAATGGTAATAAACAAAAGTACCCTATTTGTCCAGATGGTAAATAGAGCATATTTCCAGGATGTGGATCAGCATGCAATAAGCCAGTTTCAATGAGTTGAACTAGACATGCCTCAACTCCTTTGTTAACCTAAAACCCCAAAGAGTAATATTTAAAGATATAAAGACAATGTTAAGAAGGTGCTGAATAAATTGATCTGTAAATGTTCAATACAGTACCAGATCAAGAAGATGTCTCTTAGCATCAATTCGCTGCTTCTCTGAATATTGAGATTCATGTTCAAAATTGCTACTGCACATGGAGAGTAATTCGTTTGGACTCTCACCAGCCATCCACTCCATAGTTAGAACCCTCTTTCGAGTCAGCTGCTGGAATGTTTTTGGAACACGAATGAAGGAAAAGGGAGAATGAGCTTCCTGCAGAATAACACATTAGTTACATTAATAATCCATGAAATTTGTTACTTGATCAAGCCTTATGGGGTGCCACAACACATGGAAGCAGTAAAAAATGAGCTGTTTGTCATCATACACCAAGGCTGACCTGGCATCAATATTATGCTATAACGTTAGAGTTTAGACTTCCTTCAAGTGTAAATTACAAAAGTAAATTAATAATATATCAAATATGAAGAAGAGTCAAATGCATGTATGGTTTGATATTCAATTCAAGGACTCATCTTCATTTCCAGAATGCATCATAACTTTTTACCATCCAGGATCTGAGAAAAACCCAACTGAACCTAAGGAATCATCTGTTTACATATTTTCTATAAGAACTGTCCATTTTACAATTTTGCTGGAATGTGGTATCATAGAAATATGATCATGTGCAATGTACAAGATGTTAAATAAACTAATAATCTTTAATATATTTATGAAGCATTTCCCTCATGTTCTTAAAGTTTCTTATAATTCAACGTTTGAACTTATTACTGACTTCTTACAACTCCACGTTTGAACTCCATAAAACTAATTGATAAACAGCGGATAAGCATTAATCCCTCCTAAAAAATTACATCCTTATTTTTTGGCCTAAAATACTTCAGTTATTACAAGATTTTGAATTAAACAAATTATGCCAAAAATGAGAATTCTATAATCTTCAATTTGGCACCAATAATAAGGGTCTTTTAACAGGATCCTCAAATTAGCAAGTCACGTTCAATCACGGTTTGTAAATTTTATTTTGTTTAAACATAAATTTTGGTTTTCTGTTTTAACCAAGAATTGCATTAATTTCCCATTCCCAGTTTACAATAAAAGTTTACATCTAACTGCATCGCTCGGGTACACATGTCATAAATAAACCATGTCATAGGTTGGCTGTAGGGAACGCCCCATAAACTACCATTCCAAACATGGCGCATGACGGGGTGTTTTCAGTAGAAATAAGTTTCCAAACACCCGAACAAGCAAAACTGACTGCTCCATACTAATTTCTGATCAAACTTCCATGACTTCCTTTGGATTCCAGGAGTGAGACTTCACTCCAATTGGTTATAATATTTATATTATACAAATACAACTACTCTGCACTTGGCTTGCCAGCATTTATTACGGTGATGAGAACACGTATTCAGGAAGGTGTTTATCCTAACCCTTGCAGGGAATGTCCTCCCATTATAATAGAATTAGATATTAACTAGTTAAAGCCCAGGAAGATCTAAATCTACAAAAATCGTTTTTGTCTTTCCAGCAAAGCTGAAATCATATTTATTTGAGGCATAACAACGAATGGTGCAACACCAAGATCATAGATTCATAGCTTTCTACCAATACCACTTCCTACAATGAGAATGGTACCAAACAGTCTCGAATCAAATGCCAAATAGTAGATGTAAATTGATAAAGCTTGATAAAATTACCATAAATTCTGCAGCATTTGCAGCCTCCAAAGTATAGTCCAACTCCCCCACCAACCCTTTCCCGAGCTCATCAGCATAAAGACGTAGATCTCTTTTCCTTTTAGTCACTTGTTGCAAAATGTCCAGCTACACCAGTTCATAAATAAGTTATTTAGACTTGACACTCAGATAAATGTATTAAGTGAACACGTAAACGATGATACAGACCCCAAGTCGCATGATATAGATATCCCGAAACACTACATGTCGAAGATTAGGTCGTTGAACTTTCACAGCAACATCAAGACCATCTACCGTATTTGCCCTGTAGACCTAGGCATGCCAAATAAACTTGTGAAGGAAGATCAATGAAGATACAATCTAGTATCCTAAGGGAAAAAGAAAAGAACTTAGATAAAAACTGGAGTTTCTTTTTATCATGTATTTAAAGCAATTCCGTGCACAATTATCATTGCCAAGTGGAACTTTGGAACCTGCATGGAGCATTGAGTAGTTCTCTGGATCAAAGACCAAACTGTTCGAGAACTTTATGCATTTTTAACTGTAACAAGCCCGTTTCACATCGACCATGAACCTGAATTGTGGTCTCCTTACAAGCCTTAGGTAGTAAGCTATTAATAACTACCCACCATGATTTTAGTTATTTGAAAGTTATGGACTAGTTTGTTGCTTTTAGGCTTGGAGCTTTGCATAAACTCCTTAACGAGAATAAGATTTGATGTTACTTAATAATGAACAGAACACACCTGACCGAATGATGCTGCAGCTACTGCTTCCTCAGAGATGTAACTGAAGAATGTTTCCACAGGGGAGCCTAATTCTTCCTCAATGATTTTCATGGCTAAAGATCGGGGGAAAGGTGGGATTTGATCATGGAGCTCACTTAAAGCCTGCAATCGTTACCAACAGCTCTAATAAAATACACAATAGAATTCACAACACACCATGCCACCATTATCCATAAAGTGCAAACCATCAAACGCGGATTTAAGTAGTAATTGGGCTTATTCAATGACTGAAAGCTTTAAACACAAACACCCACTAAATGAACATTCTTAATATTAAGGTTATTAGACTTTGAACATGATGAATTCACATTTTGATGGTATAATCCCATTCTAACAAAGAATTTGCTTTTACTTCAGAGAACAAAGAGTTTTGGTGAGAAACTGGCACACAACAATTCAATTTGACTTTGGTTAACAGATACAGGGTATGAGTTAGTTTAGTTTGACAAAACTACAACCTAACCGTTGAGCTCGGTTCAAATTAAAATACAAGGACTTAACTTTGTGCATTTATACAATTTCATCATTTATGTGTTAGTGTAAACCCGAGGGTACAAGGACTCCTAGTGGTAGACTGGTAAAAATAAAATTTCGAAAATGATCCAATAGGAGAGGGTATGATCTGATTATTTGAATGGGAAGGGGTATGTAGTGAACTTTTTGAAAAGCTTGGAGCAATTTTGATTACCCCAGGCACCTTAAAGCCTGTCACTAAATCAAAGATTTATAGAAAATAAATAATGATGGTTTATAGTAGTCAGTTGAGGTAGTTTAATAGCAATTAAGATAATTAAGATTTGGGAGCATGTGTCATTTATGGTTCAGCAGTTCTTAAATTCTGAATTTCAGAATCAGCAGCGAAAGATGAAGACTTTTCTGAATTCACCATGAAGAAGCAGTCTTCTAGTAATTAGAACCGTTCACGGACAGTACTGCCCATTAGACCCGGTCCACCCAGCCTGCTAAAAAAGGGGTTTGGACAACCATTCAAAAAAAATGGTTGGACACGGACTGGCCAGTTAAGATTAATGGGCGAACATGGGTGCATAAAGAAAATAAGACGGGCCCGCCCTTTATAGTTTTATAATCAATTAAATTTTATAATTAATCCTTTTTATACAAACTTTGTAGAAAAAAGATTAAGATTTTTAGGAATTTATATCAACTTCTCTCTTGTGTGTTGTTGTGTTCATGGGCGTGGTTGTCAGTTTGTATATCATGAGCGGGACTTGCTTTGATATAGCATAACCACATTTTTGGTTTGTAAGTTGTCTGGACAGAGAATAGTGTTACACAATGCATTAACTGGATACAATTGTCATGTTTTCGTGTAATCCTTTACTTACACACCCACAAAAAAAAGCTTGGATTTGCTACAATAAGCCAATTGGACAAAAAAATAGGTTGGACACGGCCCACGTCGGGCCCAAGCCTTCAAATGATCACCTATGCCGCCAATACAATGTTACACTAAAAGTATCCGGAAGGTGTTTAGAAATTGTAAACGAATTGATGATGTAGAAATAGTGAATTTTGCTCGCCTCTTTCGACAGCAGTTATCAAAGAAGTAGCTAACCCTTCACCATTCCTTGGCTACTAAAACATTGCTGCCCGTCTATTATTGTACTATCAGCATACCAAAATGAACCTCAAGAACAGAAATGGCACATGGAAGGATAAGTTGAATAGTATAACACATTGTGTGGGGCTGTGGGCATGATTAGTAAGAACTCAATGGTGAACATACATGCATACTGAACACACATGATAATTGCAAAGATAAAATGCAGTGCAACAACGAAATTGCAAAGACTTTCAAGAAAAGAGATTTTACTTCCACCAAACCTTGGATATTTGGAAGCCAATAACATCTGGCCTTGTGGAAAGGGACTGGCCAACTGCACCAGCAACCAAAAGCAAGTCACTACGAATATTGATGACCTAACAAGAGCATGAAGAAATCCACGAGTCTAACCAACATGACATTAAAATTAAGCAGCAAAAGAATAAGGTCTGATTAAATCTAACTGCAGATGTACCTTTGATAAAAGTAGGACCCAAGTTTAACATTGTTTCTTTTAACACCATCCCAAAATTGTACTGATCAGCCTCTGTGTCCATACTTGAGTTTTTTGACCTTTTAATTCCTGCTATTCTAATTCTGATTGCAGCTGAAGCAAAGGAGCCAAAAACCTTCCAAAAAAACAACATTGTCAATTCAACAAAACTGCACTTTCATTAAATTAACGAAATAGGAATGAACATTTTGTGGGGATAATTTCCGCAAGACAATGCACAAAAGTCCCAAACCAAATATCAAAATGTGCAAAGTTGCAACCCAACAACCGAAACAGGCTGTGCATCATAGATCAATAATATATGTTAACTATGTGCATGTCACAATCATGTCCTCCTTCAAGGTGAATAATCTACCTCAATAAGTCGAAGGGCCACTATATGAGGCCGGCATTTGAAATAGTCATCAGCTTCTTCTGCATTGTAAACTTCTGGAAGTGGCTTTGACCACATTTTAGACAAATAGTAATAATAGAGTATATATGCCTCCAAGGCTTTAAGATCGGCCATTATCAGGTCTGAGCCAGAGAGTTCTGTAAAAAGACGATGAACTAATGTTAATAGAAGCACTACAGGAGTATAACATGGATCAACTTGGAGAAGGTAAGTACTCTTAAAATTTGGCAACTACAACAAACTCTATAATAGGCGTCACTAATTGATACTAAACTAGTGACAAGTTCCATATGAATTTTGTACTTGATTTCTAGGTTTCTCGTTGAAAAGTCAATAGCATCTCCTTCAAGACGAATAAGCCACAAATTTTTCATCTTGAGCCAGTGCTAACAAAATTAAGACCAGTATCTGATTTCAATATGTGATTAAGCATTTTCCCCTTCGGCAACTACCAAGGTGTTAACTTCACACACAAATGTGGTTATAATGTTTATGAATTTGTTCTCCATCTATTATAGGTTTATATACAAGAGGCTCATTAATGCAAAAGTTCAACTCACTACCAAAATGCCTATGTTCATAACACGTCCTGAAGCCTTTCACATGTTTAAACCTACGTCTTAATGGCAACCAGAAAACTGTTATTTGTTTGTATACAAATTTCTTACAAAAGTGTGTATGAAATTGGAGATAGTAGAGAAAGAAAGAGTATAAAAGAAATAAGACCTGGATAATAAGGCTGAGGCCAAGAAGGAGATTGAACTTCGGCAGAATAGTGAGGATCTTCGAGGTTCCGTAACCAAACAAATTCGTCTACCTTCTTCGAAATCTCCGGCAAACCTAGAACTCCGCTCGTCCAATTGATGCCTGCACTGATATTCTTCTTAAGAAAATCGACATCCTTCTTAACAACTTGTACGAAATGCCCAAAGTTTTCAGCAACAGCACGGCAATTGTTTCTGTGACGTTTAATCGTTCTTCTTGAGCTCGACTGAGTTGCACAGCCGAGTACGTAAGCCGGAATAGATGATACCACGGCAGAGGCAGCGGCGGCGCTGAGCATTGGAGCCTAATGAGCGCAAATTTTCCGGTGAATTTGGTTGGAGTGTTGATTGGAAACTGAAAAGGGGAAACGAAGGGTGAGGAAAGGCGTAACGTATTTTATTATCATCGGCCATATCATTACAAAGGTAGGAACGGACTTCCTTTTGGCGCGACCAAGAGTAGGGGTGCTCAAAAACCCGACCAACCCGATCAACCCAACCCGAAAAAACCCGAAAAATCCCAACCCGAGGTAACCCGAAGCATTGTCGATAAAAAAATTATTCAACCCGAAGCATTTGGGTCGGAATCGGGTCAGGCCCAACAGAACCCGGCCCAACCCGATATACCGATCTGTTTGTCAGGCCCAAGCCGCTGTAGCACGCGTATTCCTGATTTTTTTAGGGTTTTACTTACATTTTCAAGTTTCAAACTCAAGTCTTCACTCTTCAGTTCTCACTTCTCACTCTCAGCCGACAACCGCTGAATCGCTGGCCGTTGCAGCCTGCAGCGCTGCTGATACTTCACGACGGACGAGTGAAGACGCTGCTGATACTTCACGACGGACGACGCACAGGTCCACAGCCTTGATACTTCACGATTTCTTTCCAGGTATCGATTTCTTGTTAGTTGTAACTTGTTATTTGTAACTTGTTATTTTGCTTTCTTGTTAGTTGTAACTTGTTATTTGTAACTTGTAATCTACAGGTATCGATTTCTTGTTAGCTGTAACTTGTAACTTGTTATTTCTTCTTAGGTATCGATTTCTTGTTAGTTGTAACTTGTAACTTGTTATTTCTTCTTAGGTATCGATTTCTTGTTATTTGTAACTTGATATTTGTAACTTGTAATCTGCAGATTCTGCTTGTTAGTTGTAACTTGTTATTTTGCTTTCTTCAATTTTTTGCTTTCTTTGTTGTTGACTTGTTGCTAGTTGTAAGTTGTAAGAATTCGGTTGACAAAGGGAGTTAAAGGTCTAATAGCAACAGGAGTTGTTGGAGGGGTTGGCCTCTATACTGCTTCTAATACCCTCTACAATGTTGAAGGAGGTCACAGAGCTATTATATTCAATCGCTTACTTGGGGTCAAGGATAAGGTAAAACTTTTTGTTTCTTATGTTTTAGTGTCTGAGTTTTTCATGCCTTGTGAAATTTTCAAGTTCCTTTAGAACATTACAGAACCATAATTTTGTTTCTTTATGTTTTAATTCTAGATATGCTGGATGTGCTCAACATGGGTATTATAAATATTACCACCTCATTCAGTTGTTCTGAAACATTAGAGATTACTGTGAATTGTGTAACGATTGATCATCCACCATATTTTGGTGATTTTCTAATTCACTGACCGATTACATTTACAATGATGATAATATGGGCAGGTTTATACCGAAGGAACACATGTTGTTATCCCTTGGTTGGAGAGGCCTATCATTTATGATGTTCGTGCTCGTCCACATCTTGTCGAGAGTACTTCAGGGAGTCGTGACCTCCAAATGGTAGGTTTATATGATACTTATAATCAACATCTTTTATCTACAAAAAAATCTTCATGTTTAGTAGATTTGCTGTATTTTCTTTTATATTAATTGTTTTGGTGTTTAGATTTACTTCATTGTGTGTAATATATAGTTTTTTATGTTCGTTTGGTATTCAGGTGAAGATTGGTCTTCGAGTCCTTGTAAGGCCTGAGCCGGATAAGCTACCTACAAAACTGAGAAAGTAGTAGAACTAAGACTATAACAAATAATGTTTGTAATAATAAGAAACAGAGGGATGTATGTGAAGGAACCTCTCTCTGGGTGAGGGCATTGTATTGTGCAACCACAACCTTAAGAGTTTCATGGATGATCGAAGGCAGTACTCTCTCGTTAACGAGTTTCATGGTTGTATTTTAAGACTTGTTTCCTTTTATTATTATGTTTGTAATATTTATTTCATCGTGTTTAAACACAACCCGAACAACCCGATCAACCCGAACGGGTTGGGTTGGGTTGGAATTTTTTCAAACCGCCAACATTGGGTTGATGTGTCGAAACGCCTTCAACCCGATCAACCCAACCCGTGAGCACCCCTAACCAAGAGCGTGTACTTCAGTTTACAAGTAGGAATTTACGATAGGGCTTCAGTTTACAAGTAGGAATTTACGACCAAGACGTAAAACCATCAAGTACTACAATAAAATTTCAAACATCTATTGGGGTGTTTGGGAGTGCTTATATTTTTGACTTATTTGCTTATAGCTTCTTCCCGCCGCAAATAAGCTATTTGAAGTGTTTGGATAGAAAAAATCAAAAGTGTTTATTTGCTTCTCCTCACCACAAATAAGTTGTTTTTGATAAGTCATTCCATACCTACTTATTTCCTTCTTCTTATTTCCTTATCTATTCAAATTACCTTTTACCCTCAATTTTTAACAAACATTTTTTAAAAACTGCTTTTCCTCACCACATAAGCAAATAAGCATAAGTAAAAAATATAAGCACTCCCAAACACCCCCTATATCTATACTTCTATGTTATTTTTGCTATAAAGCATTTTTAAAAACTCTTAAAAATAATTCTAAAGTTTTAATTACTTAAAATATCTTAAAAACAACTAATGAAGTTTTATATACCGCTTTTAATGTTAATTACTTGATTAATACTTATCTCTAACAATCTTTAAATCTTTAAATCGTGGACTCTTATTAATTCATTCTTATCTCTAACCACTTTCAAATCATCAAATCATGAACTCCTTAAAAAGCGTCATTCTTTAAACAAATTTATAAAAAAATGACCGTTTTCTCAAAACCACACATTAAAATAAATTAGAAAATTAAAATCGAGATATATCACGCTGCATTGCACGAGTAAACTTCTAGTCTTATAAAGCATATTTGATAAAAGTTTTAAAAACAACCTTTATTACATTGAGTACTACTTTTTAATGCATTGAGTCTTAAAGTCTTAATTACAAATGGTGGAACACAATGTACAACAATTCAATTAAGGCGTAGTTATCATTTTCTTTCGGTTAGTCTACTCGAGATAACTTTCAGCACTTCTTCCTCTTCCCAAACCACTTTTTTTATACAAACTTGATTTCTTAGCAACGCTCTCAATCTTATTTGAATTTTGAATTTTCACCTTTCATCCATTCCCCTTATGATCTACCAGTGAAGTTTCTACGTGAATCTGCTCTTCAAATCGATTTGCATCAAGTAAGTAATCTTAGGGGTTATTCTTGATTTTGAAGTTTGATTTTGTATACTTAAATTCTCGATTGTATGCTTGCCTGGTTTTAGATATAGGTTATTTTGTTCCTGATTATTTGTTTGAATCTAATGTGTTTGCCTGCTGCGTGTACCCTGTGCTACGTGTACCCTGTTTGATCTTCGTCTCGAGTCACTCTCCCTCTTCTATTTTTTTATGCTCCTATTTTCCCTCCCTCTGGTTTATGTAAGATTGTATATCTTTCTTTTTGTATTGACACGTTTTGGATTCCATCTCTGCATACAACTCGAAACTGATAACAACAAACCATTTTCGGACGTGGATTTTCCCGATTTGCATCAGTTTTTGGCCTTTTCAACTCATCCACTTTTTGATTTTGGTGTCAATTTATTGTGATTTTTGGTTTCAGATATCAAAGAGGACAACGAGTGTCAAATCATGTATCAAGCATGTAGTGTAGAACATGAATCACTTATCACATATGTGATTTCTCTTGATTTTTTTGAAGTATATAATATTTATATACAGCAAATGCAACAAATAAACTCACACACCCTCCTCACCTTTGGTTCTTTGTTTGTTTGTAACAACATGAGTCACATTTAAAGAATATTATCAACTGCTGATGAAACTTAATGTTTAGCCAAAAAGTTTTTCTTATCTGAACATTTAGTGGGGATGTACAAGGATTAAGTCGAAAATGGTGCTTATATTTTTCCTCTACGTTGAAAATCTAACTATTTGGTCTCTTTTGGTGTTGGCGGACAGCGTTTAGAGACCAATACCGAAATTTATTTTCGAATCAGTTAGCTATGGGGGCAATAACTTTTCTTGGATTTTATTTGTAACTTTTCTTAGTCGATATTGTGCAGCGGTAAGGTTTTCTGATGGAACTTTCTTCTTATCCTTTTCTTTGTTTTTCAATTTTCTTCTTTCTTAGCTTTCTTTTGCAATAATTTTGATTCTGTTCTCCATTTGTTGAAGCATCCTATGGAACCCTTTTTTTAGAGGCGACGTGTAGAAGGTGGATGTTTTTCGGTCACCTAATTTCATAAACGATTTAAGGTCGATTTAAACAATTTTAGGGAGAAAGATGTTTGACACTTGTTTTCGGCAGTGACTATAAAGTGTTAAATGAGTTCCATTCTCGAATTTGGAACATTAACAGTTCTCCTTGATGCAGTTGTATAACAGGATCCAAGATGCTCGAAAGAATGGAATGCAGCAGATTGGTTACGTCATTGTCAAAGTAGAAAGCCATTAAATTGTGTTATATGCTGAAGATTTATATCCTTCCATGTAATTGGATATTCGACGTAAGCTTCAAGAACTGTTTTGTTTGGCATGTCTAACTTTTCTCCCTCAGTCCCTCTTTTTATCTTCGAACTGTCACTTGAATAACCATTTTACTTGAACTTACTTTTGTGGGATTTTGTTTAGGTAATTCCAACTTTTGTGTATTAATGAAATAAGGCCCCTATCGTTACATAACTGAAATGTTTTTGGATAATATGTATCAACTTTAGTGTATTACAAGCTAACTAGTTAAGGAAATTTGTTTGCTGGAGTTTAAAACCATTATTTGAAGCTCTTATTTTGAAGGTCCTGTTATGGCTCAAGGGTTGATTTCTGTTTCTAAATTTTTCTGCAATTTTAAGACATACAACAAAAGTCAAAGATTCACATTCTTTAAATTTGAATGTTATAGTTTAATGTTTTGCATCTATTTTGCAATTATTTGAAGTTCAACTTCATACTTCAGATGTCTTCCTTTGTCACTCATCGGCTCTTGTGTAAGGTGCTACAAAGGTATGCTGGTATGGGATTTGCAATCAAATTTCTCATTAGGCTTACTTGCTGCAGCTTATTGAATTACATTATTTTTTTAACAATCAAATGAGCTTGGGTTTGCTCCTGGCTAAACTTAATTTGTTGATGGACATGGAAATTTGGAATTGGGGAGGATTTGACAGGTGTTGCTTTCAAGATGCATTACTTTTTTCTATCACACTATTCACATATAAGAGACGGTTGAGAGTTTGGGGGGACCAAGCACCGGTAAGTAATTGGCTCCTTAGTCTACTAAAATATCAACCTATTACATATTACACTCCTTTCATAACCCAATTGGACATTAAGATACACTATTAGGTAAAAGGCTTTTCATAGTATTTGCACATATTTTATTTCCACATAAAGATCATCATAGAAAAATAATCTAGAACTGACTCCAAAATAGGTTGCTTTGTATCAAACATTTAGAAATGGAAAAATAAACAAGTAAACCAAACAACTTTCAAGAAATGAATCCAATTACAGATACAAAGTTTTGACTCGTTTGTAGCATTTTAACCCTCTGTGCTTAAAAAGAGAGGATGATCAAGATCCAAATTTTTTATTTCAACATGAAATTGTAAATAGAAAAAGAAGTAGGAAAAATAAATAACTTTCAAGAAATGCATGCAATTCTAATTTTTTTGGGAATGGGTAACCCTGGCTTCGCCCAGACTAATCCCATGATAAGTCTTGACTGTAGGCTTTAACACGAACTACACCTTATGCTTCTCCTTGTTGTCTCTCTGAAACTCACCAAGCCGTGATACTTGAAGTTACAATAATTCTAAGAGAGACAAAGATCTCCATGGGGAACAATACAATCTAGTTTATCAGTCTGTAGTCGTCACTATTTTCTAGGCAATGATTGAAGAGAAAAACCTGACCGATATGAGTTTGAGTCAGAGTTTTATCCAGTTTCCTCGTTATCATGGTCATTAATGTTCAACCCAAAAGCCAAGAAACTCTTGCTAGAGTTGGCAAGCCTCTTCGATATCCCATTTTTGGTCGTAGATTTACGATGTTTGTCCAATAATACATTATGAGCACGTGTGTTCTTTTGTTTCAGACTGTAAGCATCATCTGGTTTAACAATGTCTTGGATCATTGGATTAGAGAAAGCATCCGCTAGGCTTTCATATGACTTCGATTTACTAGCATAGAACTTTGATACCCCCTACTTAAATAAACAAATGCAAAAGAAACTTGTTTAATTAAGAAATATAAGCATAATGGCAGAATTACTCAATCGAGCAGAATTACTTTCGTTGGTATTGCTCAGTACAACATTGTAGAAATGTAACACCAAAAATCTTTGGTAAGTAAAACCATGTGTCCTTGTCTTATAACCTTGCCTACTCTGATTGTTAATGTAATATCCAGGATAGAAAATGCCTTACGATAACATCTATAGAAAGGAAATGGCTCGATAATATGTCACAATCGCGGGGCAGATTAGGGTCTTGGTATACTTGGTGCTAAAGTTCCATGGGCACAATATCATCTCACAGATGTAGAGCAGATTAGGGTCTCCCTACACTTGGTGCTAAAGTATCATGTTAAAGTTTCATGGGCACAATAACATGTCACAATCGCCGAGTGGGGTGCAGTCGTGGTATGTCTTGTGCAAAAGTGTCATGGGCACACTAGCATGTCACAATCGCCAAGTGAGGTGCAGTCGCGGTACGTCTTGTACAAAAGTGCCATGCTAAAGTGTCGTGGGCATAAATAGCATGTCACAATCACATTCGGGGGCCAGGAGATTAAATGCTCAAAATTTCAGCCTATTCTCATAACTTCCTTCACCCAATTTCATTTCCTTCCCATTCTTTATCTTCTCTCTTCATTAAATACGATTTTAGGATGCATTAAAGGCACAATATCAGCCTTCTCTTCATAACATGTTAGTTTTATGTTCCTTAAAGCTTCTACTTCATTATTTTTCATATTGGTCGATTTTGGAAAAAATAGGCCCAACTAGGGTTTTGATGATTTTGGTTATTTTGATGAAATGGAAATGGTGAATGGCTTTACATACATAAATACTAAATACTTCTAACTTCGGATGGATTTTGGAACCCAAACAGGTGATGTTCAAGTTATGACCTTGTTGGCAAAAAATGGATTTTCCCACTTGATGGCTTATTTATACCAAAGATTGTTGTGTTGGGTATATTTTAGTATATCTTGAAATGTTAATATTTTAGACTATAATGTAATGGATCCATAAACATAGGAGTCGGTTTTGTGAAATTTGTTATGGGGTAATAATACCCTATTGTAACTTGAAATAGGCATTGGGTCTCTATTGGAAAGTAAGGTGTGGACTCTAGAGTCGGGCATTGGCCAATAAGCAGTAAAATGTAATTTCATAGTGAACGAGTCTAGACTCGGATTTCGGAAAAAGCAAGGTATAGACCTAGTGTGGTTGAACTTGGGACTCCACAAGTAACAGACTTGAAGTAGTTGAGCTTGATAGATCGTAATGATTAAAATCCATGAGTGAGATTTATATAACATGAATTATGCCTTACTTTTGTGTTATGCCACTTTTCATGGAAATCGCCCCCCCCCCCCCCCCCCCCGTCATTGCCAGGTGTGTTGCGCTCTTCCAAGGGAGAAACGAGTCTAAATGGTATAATGTATTAGATTAAAGCTATGTTTTCCGCTTTAGATGTTTTATATCTTTACTCTATAACTGTTTGAACTCTCTAGGCTTTTAACCTAACATGTTTTCTTAAAATGGAATGTATATCAGGTTCTCTTAGCAGTGGGGCTCCGAAGTCTTGAGTGGATAGTTGGTTGTCATTTAGAGGCACTTTTGGAGTTGTTGACTTTTGTATAAGACAACGTATAATCTTGGCAGATTCTTTTGGAAGATGATAGTGACACTCATCTGTAATTAAGCTTAGCATAGTTTAGATTTGTAGGTTGTTATTTATCATTTCCATTATTGGATTGTAAATACTTTACAGTCTCCCCTCTTCGGGTGGTTCCTTATATATAGATGTCAATTTCATGCCATTATTAAAGTTTAATTTTACTTCTATTTTTTGGGGTGTTACAAGTTGGTATCAGAACTCTACTTTAAGTGAACTAGTAATGAAAGTAAGATGCGTAGACTTAAACTGAGACATTAAGTTATGATTTGTGAGACATGGGTAGAACTTTTGTTAGGACCATAAATGTCCTACACATTAGAAAGTTATATAAAGAATTATAGAGTTTAATTAGTTTAATTAATTGTTTGTAAAAAGCCTCATAATGATAAATGGGCTTTAGTGCTTAATGGGCTTGGGCCTTGTCTGTCATGGGCCTAAGTATAAATAGATAGCTTAGCCTTAGAATTAGGTTAATCGTCAAAATTATTCATTATAGTCATAGCTCATTATTGAAAAGCTTTGTAAACACTCTGAAAGGTTTATCAAAGTTATATGGATGACTAGTTGAAATCATATTGATTGTTATACTATTCTATTGATTTCTTACTTGTATGCACTAATCTGGGATCCACAATTGGTATCAGAGCATACAGACGATTCGATTCAAGGTTATTTCAAGGTTTCTGGTAAGGTTATTTGTGTTTCGGTCTACTGTTCTTGATATTGAAAACATCATCTTTTGATTTCTGATTAAATTGATTGTTTCTGCTCATTCCATTAGATTCGTATTGGCTTTATTAGCGTTTCTGCAATTTTTTTTCAGAATCTAATTCGTTCGTTTAAGTGTTTTTCAAGCAAAAACAATTTTCTAATTTCTGGGTCTCTGTTCTTGGTAAAAACATAATTTTTTCATCAAAATCATGGTTTTTTGCTTAGAAATCGATTAGGGTAGTGTTGTTTTTGTGTTTTGGTTGTTTTCTAATCTTTCAGGAACGAAATCGAGCAACCCTAATCGCTAGCAGATCCAAATTAATCGAACAAACGTCGTGTCCGGAAGACCATCCTTAATCCGGGTAAGGTTCCTTATTCTCGCAAGTTTCCGGACGAAACTATCCAGAAGATTCCAGTTCCCGGGTAAGTTATTTACCAGACAAAATCTTGTTTGGACTCTGTATCCGGCTAGTTACTTTCCGGATTCGTTTTTTCTCGGTAACCTGACCACTACCCGGATATTCACTTTCCGGACATCCACCACCCGTACTTTAACAAGGAATGGGGAATTGGATACGATAACCCACAGTACTTGACAAAGGTTTTGTCCAAGAGACCTATTCTTTATCACTTTAATTTTTTTGGTCTAGACAAAAAGTATCCCGGGTATAAAATCGATTGGACTGGACCTCTTGAAAAGGAAAAAGAAGAGGAAACTGAGGAATACAAACGCAAACATACTTCAAAAATGCAATTACCCTTTGCGTATGAACCTCTTAACTACTCTTACAAGAAAAACAAATCCAAGTACCTTTCGAATGACTACTTTGACGGATATAAGGTCGCTGTGCCCAAGGATTCCTCGAAAAGGGATGAGGCCCCAGCACCTGAAACCAAAACTGAGACGGATGAGTTTAAACTCTATGTTCCTCCTCTCATTTTGGAATAAAAAATAGTCGAGTTAGAGGAGACACTCGAAAAGGAAAGGAATAATTTTCAAAAGGAAAAACAAGAGTTGTTAACTGAGCTTGAGAAACTCAAATCCAACAAAACCGAACCTGCAGCTGTCGAGGACAAGTAACTTATTCGGGTAGAAATCAACAAGCTCACATCCAAACTGTCTGCCTTGGCAACAGAGGTGATGCAAGAGCAAGTGAGTAAAGGTCAACTCCAAGCGAAGTTTGACCAACTCCAAAAGCAAAAGACAAATCTACCCGAACCTTCCTCAGACTCTTTCGATACATCTTCGTGTAAAGCCTTTATTGGAAAAACATCTTCTAGAAAAGGAAATGAGTCTCAAGAAACCCGTGTTCAAAAGAATCCCAACTCTGAATTTCAAAAAGCTTCCGCAACGGGTTCTCCCAAAAACACAGACTCAAAGTGTTCCTCACCTCCCTCAACCAGTCCCGATCCATCTGTTCCCGATATTAATTTTTCAATGTTCATGAATTCCGATGAAGGTTCAAATGAAGAGTTTGACAAGCCTCTTCCAAATCGCACCAACTTTCTACCTAAGGCAGTAAATCGACCAGTCAAATTTCTGAAAGGCGAATGTTCTACAAAAATCAAAAACCGATCTGTGAACGAAGTTTCCAAAAACGATTCAAATTCTCAAAAGCATTCACAGACACGGAAATAGACCGGTCGACCAAATGATAGACATCCTTCCTACTCAAACTCTACTGATCATAACTTTAAAGATATTTCAGATAATAATGGTCGGAGAAAGAGGATTAAACAAGTTTGGGTGGTGAAGAAATCTAATGAAAGCAAAACGAGTACAAAGTCATTTAAGCCAGCTTCGCATGCTAGGACATACAATAATAATCATGATGCTTTTAATTCTCGAACCTCTGTTGAACAAAGTGTGAAGGTTCCTTTAAGGCTTTACTCAATTTAATAGTTGTTTCAACTTTCTCATGATTGTATTTGTTGTTCCGCATGTGGTTCGAATGATTTTGTTGACCGTAAATATTCATCTCATTAGTATGGTACTTATAGCATCCCAGGTCCTCATAAGACATCTAACCATCAAGGATCCTTCAAAGGATGGATACCAAAATGTTTCTAATCTGTTTTGCAGTAATGTCATGTACGTATAATTCAGAAGATTCTTTCCACATGACTGCATTCAAAGGTTATGCTATTTTTAGGGGGAGCATCAGGTATTTGACACATACATGAGATTCTAAGTGAATTCAAAGACAGTGGCAATTCATTCTGAATAACTTACTTGCGCTTGTTATTATCTAAGTTTAACTTCCATGATTTCCACGTCCAAGACTTTCTTGATTTAGTTATTTCCATGTCTCAAATGTTTGTTGATTTTTCGATGGAAATACACTCGTTTGAATTCCTAGTTGTTTTCAAAGTTTGTCATTTCTTGCTAATGATTCACTTCATGTCTGATATATTAATTGTGACTTGTTCTTCACGATTAAACTTTCTAATCATTGTTTTATTTATTGCAAACACTATACTTACTGAGTCGTTCTGTTTAGCGTTTGATCTTGTTCATTGAAATTCTGTTATTTCAACAATGACTTCTGATCATCTCAGATCAGGACTCGTTCTTAAATGCGATGACTTCTAAACACTTCAGTTTAGAACTCGTACTTCACTGTTTACTAAACTGTTCTACTCGATGCATGAAAGGAGTGTTAGGTTTCATATTGTTTCTATGGTCAATCCAGAACCGGAAGGACCTACCCAAGAAACACATCCCTTATAGACAACAGTGAGGGGTCTAGATGATAGATGAGTTTGGAGTAAAAAGAATATGGTGAGGTTGTGACAGGACTTAAAAGAATTATTGGTCCTTACTAGACCGAGTCAGTTATCCGGGTAACCACACAATCTATTCATTCTCGTTCTTTGGAGATGAATATTGAAATAGACATGGACCAGTGTCGATAACTCGTGTCACCCCACCTAGCAACTCAAGTATCTCACAACAGATGCTTGTTTCATATATTCACGGAGAATTAGCACATAATTAATCTATTCCTCACTCGGAGGTCTTAGATGTTGAAAAAGGAAGACACCAGCTCCGGTCTCTGAACTTCATATTCTAATCACTGTTTCAATTGATTTTAACTTGCGTCGCAGGTTAAATCAATATTTGAGCCAAATAGATAAAATTTATTTCTTTCACACATGCACGAATCTTTGTGATTCCAATTGCATATCTTCGTGATATTGCAGGAACAGTTTGAGAAGTAATTTTCAAAATTTTACTTCAGTGATAACTGGAAGTCCTATCAGAGATATCCTGATTCCAACTCTGAACATAGGCCACACAATTATTTTAATTGTTGTGATAACAGTTACTTTTGTGTTTCTGTGTTAGATGATTACCCCATTCTGGTTACTTACTGTTTTGATCTGGAATTTTTGCTACTCGTCACTATTGTCTTTGAAAGTACATGATGCTCTGGATGCTCCTACTCATCATGAGGGGGAGAAATGATGGTACATATTCAAAGACACCGAATATCAAGTTGAGGGGGAGTTAGCAAAAGCCGAGGGGGAGTAACTGTTATTTGATCAGTTTTGTTATTTGACCAGTTCCGAAATCCGAAAAGAGTTTGAAAAGTTTACAAGTGATCAATTCTTCTCATTCATTATCAAGTGGTGTTTGCTACAATTCATTATTTCCTCCTTCGAGCGTACTGGTTCTACAAAATCTTAAAGTTGAAAGCCAATTCAACTCACGACCAATTCAACTCGTGGTTCAAAGACAGATTCTCTATTTTAAACTGAAGATGCACTATGGAATGTCACGTAACTTGCACATTATCATTCTTGTGTGCTTATCCGATGTGCTGAGTTTCCACAGTTGAAAGTTGCGTTTCGTGTACTCAGTCGAGGTAATCGTTTGTTGAATCTGGTTATAAAGTTGAAGATATGAAGATAAGAGCTTTATTCAAGGGGGAGTTTGGAAAGACTTGAAGACAAGCAACACCGAAGTTTTTTCAAAGATTCCAAAGAGGAGAGAAGATCAAGACCTAAAGTTTCAAGACCTATTTTTCTTTATATAACTTTAGGGGGAGATTGTTAGGACCATAAATGTCGTATACATTAGAAAGTTATATAAAGAATTATAGAGGTTAAATAGTTTAATTAACTGTTTGTAAAAAGCCTCATAATGATAAATGGGCTTTAGTGCTTAATGGGCTTGGGCCTTGTCTGTCATGGGCCTAAGTATAAACAGATAGCTTAGCCTTAGAATTAGGTTAATCGTCAAAATCGTTCATTATAGTCATAGCTCATTATTGAAAAGCTTTGTAAACACTCTGAAAGTTTTATCAAAGTTATATGGATGACTAGTTGAAATCATACTGATTGTTATACTATTCTATTGATTTCTTACTTGTATGCACTAATCTGGGATCCACAACTTTTAAGATAGTTATAGAGTTAGTGGAAATACACTAATTGAGAAATATGGCGATGATAATAAGAATCTTTATGTATAATGTGTTCATAATTTCACTTAGCTACTGCTATTATAAATATGGTGATACGTGGGCATATTTGACTTTACTCTTATTATGATGATTGATGAATGTGGTAGTGCGGTTCTTTGTTTTATAATAGTTATATGTGTTGGTTCTATATGCTCAAGAATGATCATAAAATGATATTGCCAATAACATATGATCCTATAGGGTCACACCCATAACAAGTAGACACCATATTGATTATTTTAACTAGTTGAATTATGATTCATGTTAAAATATCATAACTCTTGCATTTATTATTTTATTGAAAATAATATCTTAATTCATATAGTATGAATTAATTTGTGTGTGGTAATTATATCATTTAAAGGTTAAATGATTTAATTAGTTTTATATGACTTATTTATTTAATTAAAGGTTAAGTTAAATAAATAAAATTCATATGGTATGAATTTATAAAATCCATATCTTTTATATAAAAGTTGAAAGACAACATGTGAGACCCATGAGGAGTGTTGGTCCAATGCATGTGCTTGAAAAGTTCAAGGCTCATGATTGTGTTTTGCATGTAAGACTTTTTTAAATAAGAAAGGCATTCATCTTTCTAACTCACTTCCAATTGAACGTTTTTCACACACACACACACACTCTAAAATTCTCTCTAAAAGAGTTAGTGAGAAGAAGAAAAGCTCTCTCCCTCTCTTGAAGCAAAAATCGGATTTTTGGCTTCAAGCTTAAGAGGTTTCCTAAGCAAGAGTTCCTACTAGCATACATTGGTGTTGGAGCTTGTTGGTGTACTTCTCTAGAGGAGCTCTCGGTTGAGTTCTTGCCATCTCCATCTTCGTTTTCTAGAAGCTTTTTCAAAGGACTACAAAGGTTGTATTTTCTAGAAACCCCTATGTATGTTTTAATCTTTCATGTTCATGCAAATGGATCCTTGGTGGGTGTTATAAATGGTTTTAATGTTGTTCAAAATTTTAATCTTCTGTTGAAAAATGTTATCCTTTTCAAATCATATTTTTGAACAAGACCCAACAAGTGGTATCAGAGCCACTTTTACATGCATGTTAAGATTATATGTTTATACGAAAAACTTGGTTTTTGGAAGCCATGGGTGATTTTCATCTTGCATGAAGAGTTCATGCATGGCATCTTTGGCAACTTTAATAGTTTATAATTGTTATTTTATATGACCAAAATTTACATGCATTTTTGGGTCATAAAAGTTGCCTTAGAAAAACAAAGTGTTTGTTTATTTTGTTGTATGTAAATGATGTATATAAACAAGCCAATGACCCCTTGTGATGATGGTTGTGTTGTTTATTCAAATGGTTGTAATATTTATTTATTCATAAAGTATGTGATAGTAAATAGGCATTCTTTCATTTTGTTATTTTTTGTATATGATAGATTAATGTTAGATTAGTTTATTTATATAAAAATGTAACAAGTTTGAAGAATGAAGACCATTTGGAGATGCTCTTGGTGCTCTCGGTTTTGGTGGTGGTTTACCACCACCTCTCGGCTTTCAAGGAGCAAACAAACACACAATGGAGTTCCTAGAAGATCTTGCATGAAATGGTTGTTTTGGCAAGTGGGAGCTTGAAGACATCATTTGGAGTTTTGGTCCTTTGTCCCTTAGGAATGGACTTGACATTCTTGTTTGGTTCACAAGAATTGTCACTAGAAAATATGGTTTGGTTTATACACTTTTACATAATGTTGTTGAATGTTTATGTTGATATTATCATGTGTGGTTGAAATAGGATTTTACGTGCTAGATAATATTTTGAACATAAAAATAAATAAATCATCTTTTGGAGTTTGACTTTCACAAATAACATTTTAATGTAAAATGATAAAATTGAGTTTGTAAAATAAAAGGAGTTTTATTCTAAAAACTCTTAAATTTTTTGAAATGGTAAAATGAGTTAAAATTGTGATTTTAAAACTCATCCAAACTCCATGTCTAAATAATAAAATGTTGTTTTACTAAAAGACTAAAATTGGTTCTAATGCGCTCAAACTCGAACATTAATATAGGATATTAGTTTAAAATTGACCGCAACGAAATAGTTAATAAAATGGAGATTTTATTTTGAACTAAAAGAACCAGTTATTGAAAAATATGATTTTTCAATAATAGGTACCATGTGATATTGGATGCATGCAATATACATGATACAATATGTTTTTAAAGCTAGAATTATAAAACATATAAAAAAATCCCTTTTTAAACGCAAGTCTATGCCGTCCTTTTGAAGAAACACTCGCACGCCATTTGTATGGTACTTGTGGGAAAAAGGTTACCTAACCGCTTGGATTGTCTTTTGATGGCCGAGGTGGTATTCGCGATTCCTATAACTAGTTATGGGCCGATTCCACAAGTTTTTCAAATTGAATGACTTGATCGGGAATCTTTGTGAAAAAGGTTACCTAAGCATTAGAGACCCGATGCATGGATGAGATCAAACATGCCAATTAACAAATGTTGTTAAGGATCCCATACTGCTAGGATTTACATTTGATGTAAATGGTAAATGTTACCTACCTTATTGAATTAAATAGACGGGAAAAAAGATACCTAACCGTTTATTTGTTTTACGACTTGGATCCTAGACTTTTAAGTAATTAATGTTTTTGAAACATAAAGGGTATTAATTATTAAAGAGTTAAACATCGAAAATACTAAATGAACTTTGTTAAATTTTGTAGACGCAAAGTGCAAATACCCATCATACCAATTACCTTCGATCCATCCTTGAGTAGGACAAGTTAAACCATACTAACTTCCTTGATTGGCAACGGAATTTAAGAATTGTTCTCAAACCCGAGAAGAAGTTGTATGTGCTTGACACTCCCATTCCTGATGAGCCACCTGCCACTCCTAAGGCTCCTTACACTGCTCGGTTGAAACATGTTGATGATTCAATTGAGATATGTAGTCTTATGCTTGCATCAATGATTCCAGAACTTCAGAAGGATCTGGAACATCACAGTGCATATGACATGATTACGCAGCTGAAGGAAAATGTTCCAACAGCAAGCTAGAACCGAACGCTTTGAAACTGTTCGAGCATTACATGGTTGTAAATTGGAGGAGGGCAAGGACGTGGGCAGTCATGTTCTAAGGATGAAGAGTCACATCGACCATTTGGAGAGACTTGGTTCTCCTTATCCAAATGATTTGGCAACGGATTTGATCCTTAACTCACTGCCAAAGTCGTATGACACGTTCATCATGAACTACAACATGAATGGTTGAGACAAGTCTATCTCGGAGTTTCATTCGATGCTCAAAACTGCTGAGAAGAATATCCCTAAGAGAGCTTCTCATGTGCTCATGATAAGGGAGGGAGGAACCAAGAAATCTAAACCCTACAACTCCAAGGCTAAGATGAAGGTCGCCAAGGGCAAGGGCAAGGGCAAGGGCAAAGGAGTTGCCCAAGCCCCACAGCCTAAGTAGAAGGCAAAAGTGGCCAAAGAAGATGCATGCTTCGAGTGTGGCATCACTGGCCATTGGAGGAGGAATTGTCCTACCTACCTTGCAGAGTTGAAGAAGCCGATGAAGGCCCTTCGGGTATCTATATAATAGAGATAGACCTATTTACTTTTTCACCAAACACTTGGGTATTTGATACTGGGTGTGGAACTCGCATTTGTAATTCGTTACAGGGGTTCAGAAAGAGTAGGCAACTGAGGACAGGCGAGATGGTACTCCACGTGGGCAATGGAGCAAGAGTTGCGGTCCAAGCACTTGGAGATTTAGATTTGATCTTACCAAATGGCCTGTATTTGACATTAAACAATGTTTGTTTTGTACCTAGTTTGACTAGGAATATAATATCAGTTGCTCGTTTAAAACAATCTGGATTTACTTATCGTTTTATGGACGATTATATTCATGCATTCAAAGATGATATATTTTATTTTGAGGCAAGGCCTTTAAATGGAATATATGAAGTGAATCTAGATAGTTCTCCAAACAATAGTTCTATATACCATGCAAACACCAAAAGACCCAAATATGATTTGAGTGATTCTTATCTATGGCATTGTCGTCTTGGCCATATAAACAAGAAACGCATGTCCCAACTTCAAAAGAGTGGTATTTTGAAGGCAAATGAACATGATTCATTTGATATATGCGAGTCTTGTTTACAAGGCAAGATGACTAAAGCTCCTTTCTCTGGTTCAAGTGAAAGAGCTAAGGATTTGTTAGGAATCATACATACGGATGTGTGCGGTCCTTTCAAAACCATGACTAGATATGGTGACAAATTCTTCATCACCTTCACTGATGACTTCAGTCGTTATGGTTATGTTTATTTGATGAAGCATAAGCATAAGCATAAAGCATTTGAAATGTTCAAGTTGTTTCAAAGTGAAGTTGAAAATCAACTCAACAAGACCATTAAAGTCCTTCGTTCTGATAGAGTAGGCGAGTACCTAAGTGATGAATTCATAAATCATCTAGTGAGTCATGGGATTATCTCACAACTGACTCCACCTAGAACACCACAACATAATGGTGTGTCTGAGAGGAGGAATCGAACCCTATTAGATGTGGTTCACTCTATGATGAGCAGAAGTACTCTCCCTTTGTCCTTTTGGAGTTACGCCTTACTTACTGTTGCCCGTATTTTGAATATGGCACCAACCAAGAAAGTAGATAAGACACCTTTTGAGATTTGGCATGGAAAGGTTCCATCCCTATCTTACTTAAGGGTGTGGGGATGTGAGGCTTATGTGAGACAAGAAGCTTCTAACAAACTTGATCCCAGATCTACTAAGTGCATATTTATAGGATATCCTAAAGATTGTTTAGGGTATTATTTCTATTATCCCACCAAGAATAGGATCTTTATTGCTCGGAAAGCTTAGTTCTTAGAAAGCAAGTTTTTGATGGACGAGGCCAGTGGGAGGCATGTGGAACTTGAAGAAGAACCACAACCTAATGCACCAGAGGTTGGCACTAGCTCTCAACAAGAACTTGTTGAACCTGAACAAATAGTTGATCAGGAACTTAATGAAACACAAAGTGTTCGCAAATCTGGTAGGATTCGTCAAGGACCAGAGAGATATGGATTTCTCATTGACGAATGCTTTATGGTGGATTCTGATGAACCCACCAACTACCAAAGTGCTATATCAGATTATAAATCTGACAAATGGCAAGAAGCCATGAACACTGAGATGCAATCCATGTACGATAATCAAGTATGGGACTTGGTTGATCTTCCTCCTAATAGTAAGATTGTAGGGAGTAAATGGGTTTTCAAGAATAAAACTGACATGGATGGAAATCTACACACTTATCAAGCAAGACTTGTCGCAAAAGGTTTCACTCAAACTCATGGTATTGACTATGGCGAGACCTTTTCACCTGTTGCAATGATTAAGTCTATTAGAATACTATATGCCATAGCCGCATATTATGACTATGAGATATGGCAAATGGATGTCAAAACGGCTTTCCTTAATGGATACTTACTTGAAGATGTCTATATGGTTCAGCCTGAAGGTTTTGTCGATCCTAAGTATCCTAATAAAGTGTGTAAGCTTAAAAGATCCATTTATGGACTAAAGCAAGCATCTCGAAGCTGGAACATTCGTTTTAATGAGAAAATCAAAGAGTTTGGTTTTATTAAGAATGAGGACGAGCCTTGTGTTTACAAGAAGGCTAGTGTGAGCATTGTGACATTCCTAGTGTTGTGTGTAGATGACATACTACTCTTTAGGAATGACATTCAAACGTTGAAAGGCGTTAAGGCATGGCTTAGTAATTGTTTCTCAATGAAAGATTTAGAAGCCGCCTATATTCTTGGAATAAAGATCTATAGAGATAGATCAAGGAGACTTATAGGATTAAGTCAAAGTGCATATATTGACAAGATCTTGAAGAGGTTCAAGATGCAAGACTCTACACCATTTTGAGCATGTCTCAATGTCGTAGCACAAAGGTTGAGCTATAGAAAATGAATGGAATTCCATATGCTTTTGCAATTGGATCCATCACGTATGCCATGTTATGCACAAGACCGGATGTATCGTATACTTTGAGCATGACGAGTAGATACCAACAGAATATGGGAGAAGGTCATTGGATAGCCGTAAAGAACATTCTTAAGTACTTGCGAAGAACTAAAGAAATGTTTCTCATTTATGGAGGTTTGGAAGAAGATCTTAGTGTAAAATGTTACACCGATGCTAGCTTCCAAACAGATCGAGATGATTCTCGATCACAATCGGGGTATGTCTTCATTATGAATGGAGGTGCTATTTCTTGGAAGATTTCCAAGCAAAGCGTGGTTGCACAATCCACTACAGAGTCAGAATACATTGCTGCTTTAGAAGCTGCACAAGAAGCTGCCTGGATGAAGAAGTTCATTGATGATCTAGGGGTAGTCCCTACCATTCAGGATCCCCTAGAAATCTTCTGTGACAATGAGGGCGCCATTGCGTAAGCTAAGGAACCCAGGTCACATCAGAAGACGAGGCACATTCTCCGAAGATTCAACTACATACGGGATGAAGTTAAGAGATGAGATATCAGTATTCGCAAAATTCATACATATCAGAATTTGGCGGACCCATTCATGAAGCCCTTTCCACAAGCTAAACATGAGAGTCATGCGAGAGCTATAGGACTTCGTTATTCTAGTGATTGGATCTGATTTGGATTTAGTATTTGGATGTTGGAACAAAGTAAACAACAACTATTGTATTGAAGTTGATATATGGGATATGATCTTTTCATTAATACTTGTTGTGTTCTATATTAGCATGTTTAATCCATGAATAATATAGATTATTCTAAATGTCCATAGTCGATCATAGTTGTGGGAGCAACTATGAAGGAAGACTAATGTGAATTGGATTGGTTGATATTCATAGGATGAATATGGCAAAGTGAGAGTCTCAGATCCGTGCAACGAACAATGAAATCAAATAGATAAGCAATAGTGTTTATGATTTCAACTGGTCATCCATATATTAGCTTTCAATGTAGAGAGAATTACAATACGAAGTAAGAAAGCCAAATGAACAACTAACCTATTTTCTAAGGTTAATGCACTTTATATATGACGGGCTCGTGGTTAACAAGCCCACGGCCCGTTCACTAACTAAGCTCAAATTTAACTATTACAATACAGACCCTTGAACTTTAAATCAACATAAATTGACCATAACAATCTCCCCCTTTGATTTGAAGTTCGAGTTCGTGCTCTAGCTCTCGCCAGTTATAAACATATCTTTTGCGAAGCGCAAAATGAATCTCGAACATTCGGATAGCGCGGTGATAGTCGATGCGTTCTTCAACCACTTCTAAAGCATTTCGTGCAGTTATCTCATTCGAGTTTGGAACATACAAAACCTTCTGATTTTCCGATTCATAAGAAATGATTTTGCGAAGAGCATTTTGGACTTTAAAGAGCGTGCCGTCGCAGAATCTGTCGACCTGACTGAAGCGCATAAATTTCTTTTCATTCTGATCGTTGATGAAGACAATCCCAAATTCTGGTTGTAGAAGCAGAGCGTTCTCGGAATACATCTTCAACTCAGGAGCTTTCAGATTCGGCTTTATCAGATTTACCTTCCTTGCCCTGTTCTCGATTGCCATTTGGAAGTCCGTGAGATATGACATCATAATAGTACGGACCAGGAATCGACGAACAGCTTCGAGCGCCTTTGTGACAGGTAGCGGTCGGATGGTTCTTGTACGAAGGTCTTTCAGAATTGCCAGGAAGTCGAACGGTCGGAGGTGCTGGAAGTCAGCTTCGGAAAATTTCCATTCATTCCCATCTTCACGTCGGACAGTGAATACAGGATAAACGATTTTTATAATGCGGCTTGACTGGATGTTGAGTTCCTCTGTGATCTGATGCTTGGTTCTGACTTGACTGATTGGAAGACACCGCTTCATTGCGCTGATGTACCGGCGTTGGTATTCGGGGTTAAGGTTGTAAATACCAAGGTAAAAGGTCGGCTCGATTGGGCGAAGCTTGTGGACGAACAACTTCTTCATGGATTCCTCCAGGTGAGGAATAAAGATTGGGATCTTCTCCCAACGGATTTGATGTTGTTGCTGTTGAGGAGGAAGATCAGAAGCTGTCGGATGCTGAGGAGATGTCGGAATATCGACAATTGTGGTCTCGGATCTTGTTGAAGTTTCAGCGGGTTGAGCAGAGTGAACGGGGGTTCCATATAAATTCTGGAGCAAGAACTGATCGTAGTCAATGTTGTCATCTTCATCAGTAGGGAAGACCAAATTAACCTGGAAATTTGCGGCACTGGCGGCTTTTTCATACCATGCATCTTCGGTTTCCGGGTTGGTCTCGCAGTCTGGATCAATCATATCCAGTATCGGCATATCTGATGAGTCAAAATTAACCAGTTCCTGTGTTGAACCCTTCGGATTTTCAACCATCGGGTCTTCATCATCTGAAATATCCATATCTATTACCATCTCGGCTCATGGCAACTCGGCTTCGGGTACGTCTTCGGTTGTAGGTACCGCAGTTGCTGGTTCCAGTTGAACCACAGTTGTCAATTCGGTGAGGATAGCAGCGGTCTCGGTAGGTCTTAATCTTTTCTCCCCCTCACGGTGATCAGGATCATCCTGGTCATCGTGCTTGCGCTTTAGACCGCCTGCTTGACTCTTGTAGGTATCTTCGAGTGAACGGACTCTCTCGGCCAGCGTTGTGAGCGCTTGGTTGTAGTCCTTGAGAGTCGATTCAATGGTATCCAATCGAGTGGTAATGGATGATGAAGGAACAGTGACCTGTGACTTCAGAACGGTAATCAGGTCTGCTTCGGTTGAGGCGTCACTGTCAGATTGTTGGAGTAGCTGAGCTAAAAGCATCGTCTTGAGTGTTTCCACCGAATAAGTAGGCTGAGCATGAGCCGGTGGAGGTGTGGGTTCGGTTTCAGCTTCGACGACCTTTTCTTTGCGTTTGATTAAGCTCTTCATTTTGGCGAGCTCGGCGGCGACGTGCTGCTCCATTGCCTTGCGGACAGCCTTAAGGGTGCTGTCCAGGGACCCTTGTGACACAAAGTCTGGGTGAATAACTCTAGGATCACTTAGATTACTGATAACGCCACTTTTTGGCATTATTTTTAGTTCTCAAACCAATGAGATTGGCTTGTATTCTAGCAAAAAGGCGTAGATTTTATGGTTTATCGAGTGATTTATGCAGGTTTTCTAAAAAGCAGTAATCATCGAGAAAAGAAGCTAAAAAGAGCCAAAACGAAGCCCAACGGAAGCCCGAGATCCAAGCCCAAGACCCGCGCCCGAACTATGACCCGAAGCTGACCCGGAGGCCAAAAAAGGAACACACGCGACTTGCCACGCGACTTGCAAGTCGCGCAGCAAGCCGCGTAACCCTCTGTTTCAGCATTATACTTTGGCGAATTTTCTGATTTTAGGTCATTCTCGATACACCACACACACGAAGAACGGCAGACGACTTGGGGTGATTTTCCAAGCTTTTTCGGAGCTTTTGGAGCCACGATAGAGGATCGATTGGAGGCACGTTCACTACGGAAAGTAGATACGATCACGGGAGAGGGGAGTTCATCATCATAGCTATCACGTTTACAATTACCATGTTTACATACACTTTCGCTTTTCTTTCTCTTGTGTTTGAATCCACCACCAACATGAACTAATTTCTAGATGTTGGGGGTTGGAATGATTTTGATTTAAGCTTATGAACATGTAACTTGAGATTTTTTTATCAGTTTTTCCTATATTAATGAAGCATGTGATTTTGTTCTTAATGCCTTTGTGAATTTGGCCAATTTACAATTGATTTGTTGTAAACGATTAAGTTCGAGAGAATTAATTGTTAATCTAGAACTAGAAATTGCATGCCTAAGGTGGAAATTTGGATAGAGATATCAAATTAAGCTTTAGTCCCGTTAAATCTTGCGTTTAATGTGCTTTGAGTTCATGAGTTGAGATCGAGAGATAAAACTTGTATTTTCAAAGTAAAACCCGTGTTGCTTGAGAAAGAACAACGGTGATTTTAGTGAGTGGGTATTCATTAAGGGGAAGAATTGGTAACTGTTTTGAGTCAAGCGTTTGTATGTGTAGGTCTTAGGATTTCCAACCCTCAACTGTTTTCTCTATCAGAAGTTCTTAAGTTGTTTATTGTTCCGTGTTTGATTTGGTTTGTTTGCATTTAATTAGTTATAAACCTACCACTCCAATTTCGATAGTTCAGTTAATAGAGTTTATAGTAATTGTGATACTTAGTTCCTAGTTCCCGTGGATTCGATACTCGTACTTCCGTACGTATTACTTGATTTCGACATCGTACACTTGCGGTAAGATTTAGGGGGGGGGGGTGATAACCCGCCTATCAAGTTTTTGGCGCCGTTGCCGGGGAACTAGCTGCAACTGATAGCACTACCAACTATAAGCGCTATTACATTGAACATTTTTTATTTTATTTTTGTTACTTTGTTCCATCACTTTCAGTTTCTGGATTACTAACTTTGCTTACTTTCTTTTCAGGTACTACTTGGTGTATGCCAAGGACGACTCGAGTGAAGGAAATCAAACAACTTGATCCGGAGATCGAGAGAACCGTCCGCCGAATACGCCAAGAGACCAAAGACAAGAGACATCTAAAGATGGGTGACGAAATGCCCGTCAATAGACCACCTGTCAACAATCCTCCGCCTTCTCCTGAGCAACGCCCTATGAAGTCGTTTGCCAATCCGAATGTGGCAGCGACACACATAGGCATTCAAGCACCTGCCACTGCGGCAAACTCTTTCGAGCTTAAACCGAGTACCATCGTGATGGTACAACAAAACCAATATGGAGGAACACTGACAGAAGATCCGCATGCACATCTCCGGGCATTCGAGAGGATTTGCAACACGTTCAAAATTAATGGGATGGAAGAGGATGCAATCAAGCTGAGATTATTCAGCTTCTCACTCAAAGGTAGAGCCGAAACATGGACCGAGAGTATCCGACCGGACTCGATCACTACCTGGGCACAACTGAAAGCCGCATTCCTACAGAAATTCTTCCCACCGGGAAGAACCGCGCAGTTAATGGCCGATATTACACACTTCGCGCAATGGGACCAAGAGACCCTATATGAGGCATGGGAGCGATATAAAGACATGTTGAAGAAGTGTCCACATCACGGGTTGCACGAATGGGTCATCATCCAGACATTCTTTAGTGGACTCCACCCGTAGTTCAAAAACGATATCACTGCCGCATCGGGTGGAGCACTAATGGATAAATCTTATGAAGAAGCATGCGAGCTGATCGATAATCTGGCTGAGCACAGTTTTTCTACTCCAAGATCAGCCGTAAGAAGAGTCGCAAGCATTCAAGAATCGGATGAGCTGAAAGAACTAAAAGCTCAACTAGCTTTTATCACGAACCATTTGAAGGGAGGCAGTCCTCAAGAACCTGAACAGGTTCAGTTCTTACAAAATCGCAACAATCAGCCGAGGAACGACCCGTTCTCAAACACCTACAATGAGGGGTGGAAGAAACATCCTAATTTTTCATGGAGTCATCCTCAAGGGCAACAACAATACGGTAATTCTTCTAACTTTTCTCATTCTTCTCAATCTAACAATGTTTACCGTCCTCCAGGTTTCAACCAAAGGAACGAAGGACAATCCGGGGAGAAGAAGCCGGGGCTGGAAGAGATGATGATGAAGTTCATGACCAAGATGGACAGCACGGTTGGAGAGTTAGTGAGCACGGTTAGCACAATCAAGGCGGTAACTGATCAGAACACCGCATCGATCAAGATCCTCGAAAGGCAAGTGGGGCAGATTTCGGAAGCCCTACAAAACCGACCTCCCGGAACATTCCCTAGTATGACCGAAAAGAAACACCGGGAAGAATGTAATGCCATTTATCTGAGAAGTGGCAAGGAGCTGAAAGGAGATCTTACAAGAGAGTCGCCATCAAAGGAAACCGATCATGAAGAGAAAGAGGTTGAGGTCATAGAGGTGGACGAATTGGAAACCGAGAAAGATATAGTGACTGAAGAGGCCAAAAAGAGTGAAGAGAAAAAGAGGCAACCACCAATCAACCCGTCGGTACCACTGCTACCATATCCGAATCGTGTGAAGGCACGCAAGGATGAGGAACAGTTCAAGAAGTTCCTCGATGTCTTCAAGAAGCTACACATCAACATTCCATTCGCGGAGGCACTTGCTCAAATGCTGACCTACCTCAAGTTCATGAAGGAGATTCTATCCAAGAAGAGGGCGATCGATCACCAGTCCACCGTTGCACTTACTGAAGAGTGCAACGCGATCATCCAGAACAAGCTTCCCCCGAAGCTTAAAGATCCAGGGAGTTTTTCAATCCATATCCAAATTGGGAAGTTTAATTTTGATAAAGTGTTGTGTGATCTAGGAGCGAGTATTAACTTAATGCCTTTATCTGTTTTTAGGAAACTGGGATTGGGAGAAGTGCAGCCGACGTACATGACGCTTAAACTCGCGGATCGATCGATCGTGTACCCGTATGGAGTGATAGAAGACGTGCTCATCAAGGTTGGAAATTTCTATTTCCCGGTGGACTTCGTGGTGCTGGACGTTGATGAAGATGTAAAGGTACCACTCATTTTGGGGAGATCATTCCTGGCCACGAGTAGAGCATTGATAGATATGGAAGAAGGAGAGATGACCTTAAGAGTTGGCGGCGAGAAGGTAATATTCAAGATGTTCGAAAGTGGGAGAGATCGGAATGAAGAGGAACCCGGAGATGGTAAAGGAAAGCCAGATGAAGAAAAATCCGCGGAGAATCGCAAGTGTGGGCGAAGCAATTCCGCGGATACCGAGCCAAGTTGAGATCCACATAGTCGTGCCACGACTTTAACCAAGGTGCTGGGTGGGAGGCAACCCACCGAGGTTAGTTTTCTTTTTAATTTTCAGTTTTTGAGTGTGTTCTTAGTTACGAAAAAGAATAAAAATGAAAAAACAAAAAAGCAAAAAAAAAGAGAGAGCTGAAACAGGGACTTACGCGGCTTGTGTCGCGGCCTACAAACCGCGTGCCAAGCCGCGGGGTGTTCTGTTAGTTTTCTGGAACAGTGGGTTACGCGGCTTGTGCCACAGTTTCCAAACCGCGCGCCAAACCGCGCGGCTCCCCTGTTTTTGTTTTCGTGCTGTGTTTTCTTTTCCTGCTTTGTGTGTTTCGTTGTTTTGCTTTCTGTCGCCTTTTGTTTTGTTTTCCTGGTGTCTACCCTCTCTCGCTCCATTTTCTCCGATATCTCTCGTTCGTGATTGCTCAATCTTTCAAGAGGATTTCTTCGTCCGAGCAAACATGTATGTTCTCAACTTTATATATAACGAGTAGTGTATGATGTTGTTCCCTATGCAGTTAAACAAGATGCAACAAACCTAAGTTTCACTTAGGTTTGGGGTGCCTCACTTTTCAAACATCTACACACTCACTTTTTACCCCTGTGCAAACCTCAGTTTCACCGAGGTTTGGGGTTGACTTTTGTTTTGACAAACCTAGGCCGCGACCTAGGTTTGGGGTGCCCCTTATTGAAAATATTTAGGCTAGCTCTTTGTTGCTTCATGTTATACTATGCATTGCCTGTCTAATACCTGTAATAACCGCACAACGATACTTGTTTTAAGTATCGCCTACGCCGACACTTGCACATTGGGGACAATGTGTGGGTAAGGTTTGGGGTTGCCCAATCGGGCCCACGTTTATGCACGTAGATTTCCCGCACCTCTGCATGCTTAGATCACAATAGCCAACTTTTTTTTGTTTTGAATGATTGAGACCGACCATTGTGGGGAGAATCTCGTGATAGTGACGTGACCATTAGGGAAGGACCGGGAAAGGACATGACTAGGGACATTAGTGGAGACCACCCAATAGCGAGTTTTGAGCCTAAAAGACGTCTTTCATTTCGAGGGATTCATACACGAAAATCGTATACACTTTTTCGAGTTCCTTGTCGTGAATATAGAATGATCTCGCTATATTATTGCATTGAGTAGCAAAGACGACCATCTGGATATTGGGAAAGGGTATAGTAGACCAAATCGTGTGGACTTTAAGATGTGATTCCAGGCAATGTGTGTTTTGTTTTAACCTGTGTTTAGCTATCGTACCTTTTTACCCATTTGTGTGTATCCATAACCCTTTTTGTAGCCAAACACTCACCCTATTCGTTTCCAAACCCACTATTAAACCCTAGCCAACAGCCTTAGCCAACCCTTATCCGAAAGTGTTTCAATCAGAAGCAGCAATGAAGAGCTGAAAAGAAATAGTGTGGGCCAGTTATGAAAATAGATAAAAAAGAGGGCCAATGCAGCCCCAAGCAAATAAAGAGGACCAATGAAGTCCCAAAAAAAACAGTTGGTTAAATAGTATCTACAACAGAAAATAAGAGAGTAAAAGCGACTCCAATAGTGACAAGGAGGGCCAAATGATAGAGCATAAAGCTAGGAAGTTCAGAATTGCTAAAGTTTGACATACCAAGGATCTTTGTTCCTTTTCACCCTTCGTTTCTTAGCCATAACCTAAGCCCTGTTACAAACCATGTAAAGACCTGGACGATCTTCTGGAAAACGTGATTACGGCATGCTACCACCTTTACTGATATTCCCTGTCTTGCTATTTGATTCCTTTCTGAGATCAATTTTTGGATATTTGTGCGTCTTTCAATAGAGTTGTCATGTAATTATCGAGTATTCTTGGACATAACTTCCTTAGACATGACAACATGTGCGACAACCTAGGTTCAAGTGAAACGAGAGTATCCCGTGAGGTAGGGTCGAGGCGAAATGTTTTCCCTAGTATGTCTGGACCTAGAACAACCTTAGTGTAATCGGAGCAGTCACGAGTTCAACTTACAATGGAAGGTCATAGATCAAACAGAATAAGGATGAGGCGAGAGTGAGATAAGCATTCAAGGGTATGGGAAATCACCAGTGCATCACGTGGTACCAATTGGGAGTTGTGTAGTTATTATATTTCACTGATATGTGCTTTTACTCTATTTTATCGCTAATTTGCTTGGGGATAAGCAACGCTCGGTTTGGGGTTGTTGATAACGCCACTTTTTGGCGTTATTTCCAGTTCTCAAACCAATGAGATTGGCTTGTATTCTAGCAAAAAGGCGTAGATTTTATGGTTTATCGAGTGATTTATGCAGGTTTTCTAAAAGGCAGTAATCATCGAGAAAAGAAGCTAAAAAGAGCCAAAACGAAGCCCAACGGAAGCCCGAGATCCAAGCCTAAGACCCGCGCCCGAACCATGACCCGAAGCTGACCCGGAGGCCAAAAAAGGAACACGCGCGACTTGCCACGCGACTTGCAAGTCGCGTAACCCTCTATTTCAACATTATACTTTGGCGAATTTTCTGATTTTAGGTCATTCTCGATACACCACACACACGACGAACGGCAGACGACTTGGGGCGATTTTCCAAGCTTTTTCGGAGCTTTTGGAGCCACGATAGAGGATCGATTGGAGGCACGTTCACTACGGAAAGTAGACACGATCACGAGAGAGGGGAGTTCATCATCATAGCTATCACGTTTACAATTACCATGTTTACATACACTTTCGCTTTTCTTTCTCTTGTGTCTGAATCCAACACCAACATGAACTAATTTCTAGATGTTGGGGGTTGGAATGATTTTGATTTAAGCTTATGAACATGTAACTTGAGATTTTTATCAGTTTTTCCTATATTAATGAAGCATGTGATTTTGTTCTTAATGCCTTTGTGAATTTGGCCAATTTACAATTGATTTGTTGTAAACGATTAAGTTCGATAGAATTAATTGTTAATCTAGAACTAGAAATTGCATGCCTAAGGTGGAAATTTGGATAGAGATATCAAATTAAGCTTTAGTCCCGTTAAATCTTGCGTTTAATGTTCTTTGAGTTCATGAGTTGAGATCGAGAGATAAAACTTGTATTTTCAAAGTAAAACCCGTGTTGCTTGAGAAAGAACAACGGTGATTTTAGTGAGTGGGTATTCATTAACGGGAAGAACTGGTAACTGTTTTGAGTCAAGCGTTTGTATGTGAAGGTCTTAGGATTTCCAACCCTCAACTGTTTTCTCTATCAGAAGTTCTTAAGTTGTTTATTGTTCCGTGTTTGATTTGGTTTGTTTGCATTTAATTAGTTATAAACCAACTGTTTGGGCAAAAAATTCACGTCGTACGACCGCGACCAAAACAGGTAAGACGCACGATTATGAACTGTAAGTCCAGGATACACTCTTACAATCAAATATGAACAATTAAGATTGTATTCACAGCAACTGGTCATATGATTTATTAACAATCTGTGAATTACAAGATATTACAATGAATTTCTCTAAATGGATTCACCAAAGATTATATCAAAGATTCTTTAAAGATTAGCCAAAGATTTAGTTAGCTACAGTTGCTAACTCCTATATATACTGTAGAGAATAGCTAAAGCTACAGTACATATAAGAAACAGACTAATAGAACAATTACACGTGTCCTAATTAGTAACTGAATATAACAGAGAATATCCCAAGATATGAATTCTGAACATACTTCTGAATAAGCGCTTCAGAACATTTGTCTTCATAGTCAGAAGTTCTGAGTCTTCTACTCAGAACTCTGATCCTTCTAGTCAGAATCCAACACTTAGAATCTTTTTGAGATTTCTCACTCAGAACTTCTGAGTCTTCTTACTCAGAACTCTGATTCTTCAGATTAGATCTTAACAGTTGTGTTTTTGACAAAACTCTAGATCTAACAATCTCCCCCTTTTTGTCAAACACACTTGTACTTTTCATCATCAGATTCTTAGAGCAGGAACAATCTTCAGAAGGAGCTCTTCTGAATGCTTTGACAACTTTTGCTCAGAATTCTGAATAATCTGAGTTAACAACTTCTGGTCAGTCTTTAATCAGCAGCAGCAACGATTTCCAAATTGATTTCTGTTACATATTTGCTTTTTCTTTGCTCCCCCTTGAAATGACAAATCTTATCTTTAGCTTTTCTCCCCCTAAAGTTTTGGAAAGCAAAATCATCTTCAAAATCTTTACTAAATCTTGTATTAAGATAAGGTCCTGACAAGAGCCCAGAAAACATTTGTCGTCCTTCATAAAAGGTAAGTCGAGAGTTCCCCACGACGCTCGACCATAGTGTCGCCAGTTCCGCACGACCGTCGAGTAAGACCATGTAACCTCGACCAAAGCTAACGTTAACCATGACTGTTACGTTTGTTCACTTGATTAAATGCAGGAGTCAAAGCCATTAACAGCAAGCAGCCGTAACGGATGAAGAGCATTATAGATAATCACTCCAGCGATCGTTTCCAGCCGTTGTAGCCGTTGATCAAAGCATTAATGGAGTTAATTAATGACGCGAAGACTATAAATACCAAGCTAAGTCTTCACATGAAAGAACATCTGATATACATCGACGAACATCACCAAACGGCAGGAAAAATCATCCAAACTCATAGCAAAGAACATTCAAACTCTGGAGATCAAGTACTGAAAGCCAGAATCTTACAGCGAACTCAAGAACACTCGAAGGAAAGCTCAAGTATCGCTCTCGACGCACGACAACATCCCTCGACTAGAAGTTCACACTTTGTATTCACACACGACAAACACCTGTTTTTACATTTAAACACTTGTACTTTACATTTCGAAGCATTTCCTTCAATTGTATTGTAATCATCGTACGACCGACACCAGTAACAAGGACGACGCCCCTGATTGGCGACCATAGTGCAGCGACGACACCCACTGTCGTCCGCAGGTTTTTTCCTCGATTGAGGTTTTTCCTGCGTCATCAAATCCTTTGTCTCGTTTATTTTTTCTCTCGTCGCACGTCTCGTCGAAAGATCCTCTCTTTAGTTGATTAAGTCCACATCGACCTTAAGTTGTCCCTTTGGTCCGATTTTTGGCATTAACAGTTTGGCGCCATCCGTGGGACTACATCTAGAGAAAATCCTCGACGAACGTGCACTCTACTAATAGTTTCTTGGAGTTTCTTCTGTTCTCTATCACAGGAAAATGGCAGATAGCGGAAACTCAGAACGAACCGCTGACCCAGCGCATGGAAAGCTTGAAAAGGTGCAAGATGTTCCTAAAGCCATCGGTGATTATTGCCTAGAAGAAGTTATCTTAGACCCAAGCAAGCCCGAGCAAAAAGTCTTGATAGGATCATCTCTCGATCCCCAACTTAGGCAAAGGATAATATCTTTCTTGCAGGAATATGCTGACTGCTTCGCTTGGTCGCATGAAGATATGGTTGGCATTGACCCTAACATCATTTCTCACAAGCTCAATATCGATCCATCGTTTAAACCCTTCAAGCAAAAGCGCCGTAAATTCGCTCCTGAAAGAAATAAGGTAATCAACGATGAGGTCGATAACCTCCTCAAGACAGGAAAGATCCGAGAAGTAAAGTATCCCGACTGGCTTGCTAAGGCCCCACCGAGTTACTACGCCACCCGCGTATACAAAGTTCGGCCCCACCGAGTTACTACGCCACCCGCGTATACATAACAATAAAGGTCCCACTAGACACCCCACCATCTAGTCCCACATCACAATTAAATAAAGCTACCACACACGTGCTATCGTAATGTAAAAGTAACCGATATTAAAAATAGTGAGAGAACTCACCTCGTAAGCGCGCCTAGCTCACAAACAATAATTCAAGCTCCACAAATCCAATATCACTTCCCGACACCTAAACGAACGTTAAAACGTATCAATACGTGGCCCGGACCCTAAAACATGACGCACGATTAAACTGTCGCTAAAACGACTTTTTGGCTTAGAAAACCAGGTCTGTTCGGGACCTGTTTCGACCTCCTTAAACCCAGAAAATCCTCAATTAAAATTAACTACCCTCTAGGTCCGGGTCTTAGCTTTCCAGGGACGTATCGCACGCGCTCTAACGATTTTTCTACAATTTATTATGGATTTTACAAAACTGGCTTGCTGCACAGTGAAAAACGGTACCTTTCAGTACAAAACAGCAGTTTGACACTAGCTATGGTCCGAACTGGTTTTTCCGCAAAACATAAGAAACTTACTAGACTCAGAATGGGAGATTTTGGCACTGGTTTCACCCGAACACGACGTCCCTATAAAAAGTTATGGCTTTCCCAAAACAGTGGCAAAAACTGTGACTTTTTTTTTTAAAACGGAATGCGAAACTGTCAATTCCGGACCTGCTGTATAAACAGCCAATTTACGCCTAGCTAGAGGCTGAACCGGACTTCCGCTAAAACACGAAAAGTGTGCCCGGCACAGAATGTGAACCGTGGGCACCGGATTCGCCTCAATCCGAGCTACGACGGAAAGGTTATGGCCGTCGCAAAACAGTGGCAGAAAAACATTTTCACATGAAATGACAAAAGTTGTTTATAAACCCATTAAGCCAAAGCTTAACCCAAACAGACCCGAACAGCCTACAAGCTTACTGGAAAGGGCTATACTACACTGGACAACAACCCACTGCCGCCTCCGGCGGTGGTGGTGGTTGGCGGCGGCGACGGTGGTTACGGTAACACCCTCCGGCGGAACCTCCCAACATCCACCGAAACGACACACCCGCAACCTCACCCCGCACACACCCGCGCCTGCACACACCTGCACCACCCCTCTGCCGCCACCCCGGCGGCGTGCAGCGGCGGCCCCAACGCCGGCAGCCGTGGCTGCAGCGGCGGTGGTGGCGGTTTACGGCGTTCCGACAACGAAATCACAACGAAAGAGAACGGGAACACGGGATTACCTCAACGTGACTTCTCCTCCACTCCTTTCCGGCAGAAACGTGACGACTCTCTCTCTCGTCGCTGCTCTCTCCCTCTCTCTCTCCGGCGGACAGCGGCGCCGGCTGCACTTTTCGGCGGCAGCAGCAAGGGACGGTGGTTCTCGGTGGTGACGACGGAACGACAAAGAGGGGAGGGGAGATCTTCGGCCGTGAACAAAGGGGAACAAAATAGGGTTTTCTTGGTGGTTTGCTTGCATTCCACGAGACCAAAAACGAGAGAAGAGTAAAAGAGGCCGGTTTCTACAAGTTATCCCATGCACATTCCAGAAATGCCACTTTCAGCCCCTCATTTCTATTACTTGCATAAAAATTGAAACTTAACCCAATTAGCCCCTCGACATAACGTTTCGACCTATCCCGTTAACAAACCATTATTTAAAGAAACATTGAACTAAAAAGTATTTAAATAAAATGTATATCGGGACACGGGCTTTACAACTCTCCCCCACTTGAATTAGACTTCGTCCTCGAAGTCTATGCCCGTGAATAGCTATAGCTGGTTCTCCCTCATCTCAACCTCAGGTTCCCAAGTTCACACGGAACCCTTTCGGTGTTTCCACTGGACCTTCACTAACTGGAATCTAAAATTTCTCACACCGCCTAAAAATTTCCCGAATACTTATCTCACCACAAAATTCCTTCAAGTACACCGAAAATATGATCGGAAGAACACTCCAACAACTGGATTCATTCCTAGTCAAACGACTTCGATTGCCTCCCAACCTTAGATGTTCCATACATCCCGATTCAACTTTCAAGCTCTAACCATTCTAAAGGTGCTCACCAATATACCTTATAGGATACTCGAATCCGATCATTCCTACCATTACTGCCGATTACTTCTACGAGTTCTAATAGACTCCCAAAATTTATTTCACACGGGTCATCGAACCAGTAAACTTATAATCACCCACGAAGGTCATCCCACCATAACCATTCATCACAATTAAGCATCTCAGGGTTACTACTACCATCACCATCATTATTTAAAATCAGCTACAAATCTCCGATTACACTAAAGGCGTTTGGCCTTCAGCCCAAAAGTTGACACCTAAATATACTACTTACTTCAAAAAGGTTACTGCGCATTTATTCTCTTAATTACAAAGGGCATCCTTCCCTTAACCGACACTATTCGGCCTACCGTATCAACACGTGTGGAATACCCAATCCTCCACCGTCTACTTATCCTCCACGCTCGCTCTAGGAAACCTAGCTACACCGTATCAAGATACACCTTAACGCCTACCTCCCAGGTACGTCTCAAGGCTATATCCTCCCAGTGCATACTGGAAAGTCAAGGTCATAACACAAGAATACCAGGGTCCCACCCCAAGATACCCAACCGACCATTACCAACGATTGACTGACGTGACAAAGGATCCAATGCAAAACAGTCTACCAACAACATGCCTATCTCGGAATGACTCACTCACCCAACATGTAAATACTCAACGTGCAATAAGTGCAAAACTGTGCAACAAAACAACCCATCCACAAAACTCCACATCGAGCCATTAAAACCGTGCAATTGACCCATGACTATCTCAAAGTCAAAACCGAGCAAAATGCTCCACGCTTGCTAGACCCATAAGTCGGTCAAAACGCGTTTAAATAAAGTTAAAGCAAGCAATACTCTAAAATCAACATTAGTCCCAACCTCGACACGGGTTAAACCAAGGAGTTTTCCAAAAGGACCCACGCCCTTAAAATTCTCAAAATGACACATAATACTTATAAGCGCACTTCCCCAAATGGTTTACAAAATCATTTACAAAATATTTTCAACGTCAAGATTTTTCATTTCAAAAAGGTCGTAAGCAATAAAACTACTATTACCAGGTCGGTAGTTACGCAAAAATGGACACGCTCGTCCCACATATGAAAATCATGTTGAAAATCATTTCATTGCAGCTTAGTTAACTCACAAAACGTAAGCGAAATAAATAATTTCTTTGAAAATGAACCTTCACGGTTCTAGTATGAATTGACTCATGACATGTATTTAAAGTAACCGCTCGACCTTACACCGGGTGCGACAAAAGTGTGCACATAATTTCAAAATCAGTTCCACGACATTTGACCCCAAAATTCCTCTTTTTCCAACATAAAATGTCGTGGCACAGGGTTCACCAACAAATCTTACGCGCGTCGGCTAGTCATACAAAACGATGAAACGGTTTACAAATATACTTTTGTTAAAACACAACTGTCTCGTGTAAGTTTCAAACTTAAAAATAAAAACAAATTTGTTTTCATCATTTGAAAATATCGACTAAAACCTCATAAAATCTCAAAAGGTGGGGTTCTTTAAATTGATTTCCATGATTTCCCCAAATGGTCACATAAACAAATAAGATATGCACCCCGTGAAATTAAACCCACCCGACTCAACCCGCCGTAAAACAAAACTTATTTTAACCAAATCACTCAAATAGCTTTATACAGACATCGTAGAATGTAACTTTTCGTCTCAACTCTAACATATGTGGAGGAGTTCCAATGTTAAAGTCACAAGTCGTAGTCACTTGCCCAACATTTTAAATACCACAAAACACGGATATCATCTTACCCGAAAGAACCGTTGGAAAAATAACGAACTGAGACAAATTCTAACAAAGTTTGCAACTCCCGTGATAAAACGATTTCATGCACTTTCAGAACCATAATTCAAAATCTTGTGTGTGTGCTGAACATTTCCCAAAATTCCAAAACACCAACCATAAAAGGATTTGAAACACAATAATTTGTTAATGCAATCTATTTCAAAATCAAACTTTGTGCATGACTTAGTCGGCATTCTACGCCTCGACTCCTACTCCTCCAAATCTCTCTGGTCCACTAACGTCATCCGGACATTTAAACCTCTTAGGCAAGTTGGGAAATTACGTCAAATAATCCCTACGATTTTTCCTCAAACCAAAGTCAGCGCTATAAGCCTATGATTCTAGCACAATCATCCATCTTGGCCCGAAACAAACATCATCCTTATCGTCACTCCAAGTGATTAATACTAGAATTGTCCTTTTATTCCAACGACTACTAATTTATAACCTTCGACACTACCCCAACGATCATCCCATCAAAGCAAATCAAGTACATACCTGTACTAGTAGGTTTACTATAGTTGTTCCTCCTTGTGATAGCTATTCTGGGTAGATATTACAACGAATTATTAGCACATACTAATTCACACTAACAACGCTCACGCTCAACTCCTTGGATTCCTCGTGACTTTCCCCGACTCGAGCATTGATCCTGTGTTTCCGATAGTAGGAGCTCTACTACTACCTTCCACACCTATCATCACTCGTTCCGAGTTCCATCCGATGGGTCCAAGTAATTTCTCGCCGATAACTACACACATATGCCCGCACCGGCATATGTACACACTCTACCTAGCTCCCTAGGAATAATCATAATACCCCACTACCCTTGCTAGGGCGGAACCCCCACTAACCCTGACGAGTCGCCTCGTGAACGCACAGTCGTATACAGTGGAAACCAGATAGACATTCGAATATAAGATTCTATCCTACAACGGTTGGACTCAAACAAGAGCTGCGCAATAAAACTAAATCCAACATTCTAAGGCTATTCGGTTCCTACCGCATACAACCTATAGTGCATCCGGTTAACAATCTATCAAAGTTAGCATAAGTTCCTAATAGCAAGTAACAACCATACAATACAGTGTATTAAGCACCAAGCAATCTAGCATACATACTCCTATGTTCTAGAAAGCAATTTTTGCATACGTACTCATATGTAAACGCTATTCCCAGCTCACTAGGAATTTCATCTCATCCCACTACCCTTGCTACAACGGAATCCCTGTTAGCCATAATGAGTTGCCTCGCGAATACCCAGTCGCATACAGCGTGAATCAAATAGACATTCGAATACAAGATTCTATCCTAGAACGGTTGGACTCAAACAAGAGCTGCGCAATAGAACTAAATCAAATATTCTAAGGCTATATGATTCTTACTGCATACAACCTATAGGGCCTTCACTTAACAACCTACCATAACTAGCATTGATTCCTACTAGCAAGCAATCATCATACAGTACAGTGTAAACAACATAGGCAATCTAGCACGCATACCCTATGCCTAGAAAGCAATAAATACACTAAGTACTGTACCTTCCCACTTAGCGTCGGCTGACTGTACACACTGCGCCCTCGATCACCGTTTCCCAAACGGGTTTTCCTTTTTCCTTTATTCTCAAAGATTTTAGCAAAAGAGTTTCAAACTTCATAGCCGCAACTTGAGACCAAACACACCGAGATGTGTTTGATTCACTCAGGTTGTGCTCTGATACCAAGTTGTAACGTCCCAAAAATTACAAGGAATTTAAATTTTTTAAAAGTAATACATTTCATTATAATCAAACCAAAAGTTAACAATTCCCATTACAATAAGAATAAACGTCGTTATTTAAAACCATCAATAAAGTTTAAGCAGCGGAAAAGTTATATAATTAAATCCCCTTTTAACAAAAGTTTAACTTAAACAATCCTCGCCTCGCGCCCGTGTGTACCGTCATGCCCGACTGCTACTCACACCTGAAAACACAAGATTTTGGGAAGGGGTAAGCACGAAGCTTAGTGAATTCAACCACCATAATTAACACAGTTATTCCACACTACCCCTAAAACAGATAGTTGCATATAAACAAGCATACAAGTCTACGAACAAATCATAAACATGCATACCTACACCATCCCACCCAAAAGGCATACGTCGGTCCCACCGACCACACGATAACCGTGCAAGCATTACCCGGTCCCACCGAGTTCCTACGCCACCCGCGTATACAATTTCGGCCCCACCGAGTTCTTACGCCACACGCGTATACAAATTTCGGCCCCACCGAGTTCCTACGCCACCCGCGTATACAAAGTTCGGCCCCACCGAGTTACTACGCCACCCGCGTATACAAAGTTCGGCCCCACCGAGTTACTACGCCACCCGCGTATACATAACAATAAAGGTCCCACTAGACACCCCACTATCTAGTCCCACATCACAATTAAATAAAGCTACCACACACGTGCTATTGTAATGTAAAAGTAACCGATATTAAAAATAGTGAGAGAACTCACCTCGTAAGCGCGCCTAGCTCACAAACAATAATTCAAGCTCCACAAATCCAAGATCACTTCCCGACACCTAAACGAACGTTAAAACGTATCAATACGTGGCCCGGACCCTAAAACATGACGCACGATTAAACTGTCGCTAAAACGACTTTTTGGCTTAGAAAACCAGGTCTGTTCGGGACCTGTTTCGACCTCCTTAAACCCAGAAAATCCTCAATTAAAATTAACTACCCTCTAGGTCCGGGTCTTAGCTTTCCAGGGACGTATCGCACGCGCTCTAACGATTTTTCTACAATTTATTATGGATTTTACAAAACTGGCTTGCTGCACAGTGAAAAACGGTACCTTTCAGTACAAAACAGCAGTTTGACACTAGCTATGGTCCGAACTGGTTTTTCCGCAAAACATAAGAAACTTACTAGACTCAGAATGGGAGATTTTGGCACTGGTTTCACCCCAACACGACGTTCCTATAAAAAGTTATGGCTTTCCCAAAACAGTGGCAAAAACTGTGACCTTTTTTTTTAAAACGGAATGCGAAACTATCAATTCCGGATCTGCTGTATAAACAGCCAATTTACGCCTAGCTAGAGGCCGAACCGGACTTCCGCTAAAACACGAAAAGTGTGCCCGGCACAGAATGTGAACCGTGGGCACCGGATTCGCCTCAATCCGAGCTACGACGGAAACGTTATGGCCGTCGCAAAACAGTGGCAGAAAAACATTTTCACATGAAATGACAAAAGTTGTTTATAAACCCATTAAGCCAAAGCTTAACCCAAACAGACCCGAACAACCTACAAGCTTACTGGAAAGGGCTATACTACGCTGGAAAACAACCGTGCACTACCCACTGCCGCCTCCGGCGGTGGTGGTGGTTGGCGGCGGCGACGGTGGTTACGGTAACACCCTCCGGCGGAACCTCCCAACATCCACCGAAACGACACACCCGCAACCTCACCCCGCACACACCCGCGCCTGCACACACCTGCACCACCCCTCTGCCGCCACCCCGGTGGCGTGCAGCGGCGGCCTCACTGCCGGCAGCCGTGGCTGCAGCGGTGGTGGTGGCGGTTTACGGCGTTCCGACAACGAAATCACAACGAAAGAGAACGGGAACACGAGATTACCTCAACGTGACTTCTCCTCCACTCCTTTCCGGCAGAAACGTGACGACTCTCTCTCTCGTCGCTGCTCTCTCCCTCTCTCTCTCCGGCGGACAGCAACACCGGCTGCACTTTTCGGCGGCAACAGCAAGGGACGGTGGTTCTCGGTGGTGACGACGGAACGACAAAGAGGGGAGGGGAGATCTTCGGCCGTGAACAAAGGGGAACAAAATAGGGTTTTCTTGGTGGTTTGCTTGCATTCCACGAGACCAAAAACGAGAGAAGAGAAAAAGAGGCCGGTTTCTACAAGTTATCCCATGCACATTCCAGAAATGCCACTTTCAGCCCCTCATTTCTATTACTTGCATAAAAATTGAAACTTAACCCAATTAGCCCCTCGACATAACGTTTCGACCTATCCCGTTAACAAACCATTATTTAAAGAAACATTGAACTAAAAAGTATTTAAATAAAATGTATATCGGGACACGGGCTTTACAGAAGTCGATACAGACCCTCCATTTTCCATTCTTCTTAGCCACGAGGCCGAACTTTGTATACGCGGGTGGCATAGTAACTCGGTGGGGCCGAACTTTGTATACGCGGGTGGCGTAGGAACTCGGTGGGGCCGAAATTTGTATACGCGGGTGGCGTAGGAACTCGGTGGGGCCGAAATTGTATACGCGGGTAGCGTAGGAATTCGGTGGGACCAGGTAATGCTTGCACGGTTATCGTGTGGTCGGTGGGACCGACGTATGCCTTTTGGGTGGGATGGTGTAGGTATGCATGTTTATGATTTGTTCGTAGACTTGTATGCTTTTTTATATGCAACTATCTGTTTTAGGGGTAGTGTGGAATAACTGTGTTAATTATGGTGGTTGAATTCACTAAGCTTCGTGCTTACCCCTTCCCAAAATCTTGTGTTTTCAGGTGCGAGTAGCAGTCGGGCATGACGGTACACACGGGCGCGAGGCGAGGATTGTTTAAGTTAAACTTTTGTTAAAAGGGGATTTAATTATATAACTTTTCCGCTGCTTAAACTTTATTGATGGTTTTAATTAACGACGTTTATTCTTATTGTAATGGGAATTGTTAACTTTTGGTTTGATTATAAAGAAATGTATTACTTTTAAAAATTTTAAATTCCTTGTAATTTTTGGGACGTTACAACTTCACCGATCTCAATAAGGCTTGCCCGAAAGATCCTTTCCCATTACCGCATATCGACGCCATGGTCGACGCAACCGCAGGACATGAACTATTGACCTTCATGGATGCCTATTCAGGGTATAACCAAATCTTAATGCACGTCGAGGACCAGGAGAAAACCGCTTTTATGGCGGACCGAGGTATTTACTGTTATAAAGTTATGCCTTTCGGACTAAAAAATGCAGGATCCACCTATCAGCGTCTAGTGAATAAAATGTTCAAAAACCATCTCGGCGACACAATGGAGGTATATATTGATGACATGCTCGTCAAGTCAAAGCAAGCGGTCGATCATGTCGAGCATCTAAGACAATCGTTCAACATCCTTCGGGAGTATAGCATGAAGCTCAACCCTACCAAATGTTCCTTCGGAGCCAGTGCTGGAAAGTTCTTAGACCACATGGTCACTCGCCGAGGAATCGAAGCTAACCCCGACCAAATCAAAGCCATCATCGACATCAAATCTCCTCGAAATTTCAAGGAGGTCCAAAGGCTTACTGGTCGAGTAGCGGCCCTAAACAGGTTTATCTCCCGATCTTCAGATAGATGTCATCTATTTTATAACGTCCTCAGGAAAAATAAAGGTTTCAACTGGACCAACGATCATGAGCAAGCATTGCAAAAACTCAAGGAATATATGGCGTCGCCTCCTCTGTTGTCGAAACCTCACGATCATGAGGTCTTACAATTGTATTTAGCTGTCAGTCCAAATGCGGTAAGCGCCGTACTCACACGAGAGGACGAAAAACAACAATTGCCAATCTACTACGTAAGTAAATCTCTCTTGGACGCAGAAACCAGGTATTCTTCCATGGGAAAACTGCTTTTGTCGCTAGTCACAGCTGCTAAAAATTACGACACTACTTCGCATCGCATCCTATTACTGTCGTAACTAACTTTCCTCTTAAGTCTGTTTTAAGGAAACCTGAGTTGACAGGTCGCTTAGCAAAATGGAGCATATATCTCAGCAGTTACGACATCGATTTCAAGCCCAGGACCGCGATCAAATCACAAGCCTTGGCAGATTTATCGCCGATTTCAGCCCTGAGTTGGAGAAAGAAGCAGAGCTCGAAGTGTCCACTGTGGCGACTCACGACGACGTGCCTTGGATCCTACATGTCGACGGATCATCCAACATTAGAGGCTCTGGACTGGGTGTCGTCTTAAAGTCGCCACAGGGGGTAAGATGGTATACTTGGTCCGATGCGACTTCAAGGTCACCAACAACGAAGCCGAATATGAAGCCCTGATCGTGGGAATGAATATGGCCCACGACTCGGGGGCAACCGCACTGCATGTCAAGAGTGATTCCCTGCTGGTAGTAAATCAAATCAATGGAGAATTCGCAGCCAAGGATTCAAAAATGACAGCATATCTAAGCGTGGCAAAAGAAATTTCCAAAAAATTTAAATCTTTTTCTATTGATTAGATTCCGCGAGACCAGAACACTCAGGCCGACGCATTGGCAAACCTTGGGTCCGCTTTAGTTGAACCAATATTTGATGTTATTCCTATGATTCACCTGGCAACGCCGTCCATTGGAAACACAGACGTCATCCAGATCGAAGACGAAGAAGATGATTGGTCACGCGACATTCGAAATTTCCTCATGCACGACCAACTCCCCGAAGACAAAATGGAGGCTCGAAAAATTAGATTCAAAGCATCTAAATACGTCATGATCGAAAATAAGCTTTATCGGCGATCATCGACGGGCTTAAATTTAAGGTGTGTCATCAACAAAAATCAAGCCCATAAAATCCTCCAAGAGATGCACGACGGCGAATGTGGTAATCATTCAGGAGGTCGTAGCTTGGCTAATCGTATCTCCCGACAAAGGGTATTTTTGGCCGACACTGCGACAAGACGCTGTCAAGTACGTACGGAATTACGACCCCTGTCAATGACACTCAGGTATGTCTCATAAACCCTCGGAGCCTTTGCACTCAACGCTTGTCCCATGGCCTTTCATGAGGCGGGGAATGGATATTGTCGGCAAACTACCACCTGCTCCGGGGCAAAAAGTATTCCTCCTCGTACTCACGGATTACTTTTCTAAATGGGTCGAAGCGGCTGCCTTCTCCCAAATTAGGGATAAAGAAGTTATCTCCTTTATCCAGACTAACATCATATGCAGGTTTGGGATTCCATCCGAAATTGTCTGCGACAATGGATCCCAATTTATAAGCGACAGGACCCAGCAGTTCTGCGACGATAGGAATATCAAGCTGACGACCTCGACTCCCAGATATCCCCAAGCCAATGGACTTGCCGAGTCGGGTAATAAGACTATTGTAGCCTCGATCAAGAAACGATTAAAAACTGCAAAAGGAAGATGGGTTAAAGAACTCCCTTCAGTCCTATGGGCAAATCACACGACACCCCGCACATCCACAGGACAAACCCCCTTCTCTCTCGTCTACGGTTGTGAAGCCGTCCTACCAGTCGAAGTTCATCTCCCGACTTCGAGGCACACTTCCATCGACCACAACTTTGGAGCAGGAACTGATCATAATCAATGTTGTCGTCCTCATCAGTGGGGAAGACCAAATTTACCTGGAGATTTACGGCACTGGCGGCTTTTTCGTACCATGCGTCTTCGGTCTCTGGGTTGGCTTCACAATTTGGATCTATCATATCCAGAATTGGTCTGTCTGATGAGTCAAAATTGAACAGTTCCTGTGTTGAACCCTCGAGCTTTTCAACCGTCGGGTCTTCTTCATCTGAAATTTCCATATCTATAACCATGTCTGCTAGAGGTAACTCGCTTCAGGTCCTTCTATTGTAGTTGCCGCAGTTGGGGGTTCCTGTTGAACCACAGTTGTAGTTTCAGACTGGATCGGGGCGGCGGTCTCGGATAGACGTGGTCGTTTCTCCCCCTCACGGTGATCAGGATCATCCTGGTCATCGTGTTTCCGCTTCAGACCGCCCGCTTGACTCTTGCAGGTATCTTCGAGTGAGCGGACTCTCTCGGACAGCGTTGTGAGCGCTTGGTTGTAGGCCGTGAGAGTCGAGTCAATGGCGTCTAAGCGAGTGGTTATAGAAGAAGATGGAGCAGTGATCTGTGATCGGAGAACTGAGATCAGGTCTGCTTCAGTCGAGGCGGTTGTATCTGATTCCTGGAGCAGTTGGGCCAATAGCATCGTCTTTAATGTATCCACCAAATAGATAGGTTGAGTAAATGTCGGTGGATGTGGTGGTGCGGTTTCGGCTTCAACGATCTTTGCTTTACCTTTGATGGCTTTGGCGATCTCGTCGGTGACATGCTGTTCCAGTGCCTCGCGGACAACCTTGAGGGTGCTGTCCAGGGACCCTTACGACACAAAGTCGGGGTGAATAACTCCGGGACCACTTAGGTTACCCGTTGAGGCGTCTACCACATGGGTAGAGCCACCTACGTTCACAGTTGGCGTGATGTTAGCTGTGGTAGGATTTCCTGCCGATCCTTGTGTTCCACCTAGAGGTGAAGACACTACGGTGGTTCCGGTCGGGTCACGAAGAGCCTCGACTTGGTTTTGTTCCCTTTCAAGTGTCCTAGCCAAAGATTGATTTATGTCAAGAGGCTCTAGACTCGATGGTGCACGAAATGAAGTCGAGACCGGGGGCTGCTGGTCTCTTATTTCAACACCAACACTCTCTGAATGAGAGGCCGGTGGAAGTTGTGCTTGTTCCCCGTGTGATATTGAAACATCCGTCTGTCGTGAGACGGATGAGTGGATGAGGGGGTCGTGCAATTGCTCCGCTGGGTCCACGGAGTCTTCTTCAATACCCCGTCCCAACAGATGAGACGATGTAGTAGATGTGGCTACCCGGATATCGCTCGTTTGGGGTCGCTCATGAGCCTCGTTATCTTTACGGCTCGATCTTTCCTGGTTCAACTTTGAACGCAGTTCTCTCCGTCTCGCATGATCTAACTCTTCTACTTGTTCTCCCTCAGATGTCCTAGTAACAGGCCCGGTTCCAGTATGAGGTGGTGATTCAAGAGGGATTGGGACATTGTAGTTTGGGTTGGGTCCGATACCGTGAGGTATGTGTTACAGTCGTAAGGTACGGGTGGTATCGGAGTCCGTGGAGTCAGATTCCACGTCTTCAACATTGTGAGATGGTGAAGGGGGTTCGGTGATATAAGGCTCAGTCGAGTGATGTAGTATTGGTCTAGAGGATGGACCGGCTTGGGCTGAGCTGGAACCGGGTTGCGATTCCACTGCACCACCTACTCTCGTTCCCCTTCCTCTCACAACTAACGTTCCCCGCCCGACAGCCCCTGCTTGTCGGGCCATTCCACCTCTTACTCTCGGACCCTCACGTCTCTCGGGTCTAAGTCCCTGGGCAGGTCCCTCCGGCTCTGGCTGGACCATGGGATTACCTAACTCTCCCCTATATGCAACTACCCCTGGTGCAGTGGGATCGGCGATGGCCAGTAGGGCTTCAGGGATGGGCATGGCTACCGCATCTGAAGCGTTGCGGATAACCATGAACTGGAGGTGTCTGATGGGGCATACCGGATGTGTAGTACGTCTTGGAATGGCTGGATTCGCATCCATGTGTTGACGAACTGCGAGCGATAGGAAACGCGGGTATGGGAGGAACTTCTTCTGTTTGGTTCCACCAACGTGTCGAATGGTGGTCACAAGTTCACGCCAGATGATCATGGCGAAGTCGACGTGGCGGTTATAGCACACGGCGTGAACAAGTCGCAGGAAGTCGCCGGTACATTGATCAATACCTTTCCATCGGGCGGATAGGCAGCAGTTGATTATGGTGAAGAGCGTGTACCAAATTGGCGCCAGGAACTTGCGATTGAAGACTGATGGTCGCTGAAGGTCGGAGTTGTAACCAAGGGCACGCATTTGTGCGCATAGTGTGGCATCGTTAACCGCAGGATCGTACCGTTCATGGTTGTTGGCAGTGGCCTCCGGTAGAGAAAGTAGTCGGCGAAAGGAATCGGGCGTCAGAGTAAATGGGTGGTTGTCTATCTGCGCCGTGATAGTCTGTGTGTTGCCAATCGTACGGACTTGGGCCGTCAGCCAGACTTGTAGAACGTAGATCAAAGGAACGTCGACGGTGCGAGTGAGTACCTCACGGATGGGATGGCGCATCAGAATGTCCAGAATGACCACGTGTTGTGGGTTGGGTCTGAACAGCGCCGGGTCCAAGTAATGATTGTTCGCTTCCAATTCGATGCCATGGTTAGGGTCAACCAAGGCAGCATCTGCAGCTTCGTCGATAATGTCCTCCTCCTGAGGAATATGGTCCTCCGGGTTTTGTTGATCCGCCATGTATATATCTATCAAAACAGCACACAGTTAGGGACTTAGACGGAAGAACAAGTGTCGGTGCGTACCTTTGCGTTGAATGGCTCAATCTGAGACAGATCGAGGACTGGTATGGATGAGACAGGTATGGAATGGACACAACAGCAGAGTTTTCCGGATGAAAATGCCAAGGTGTCCGGACAACACACGGTGTCCGGGTAAATGGGTTTTCCGGATAAGATAAGCAAGTGTCCGGATAAAAATGGATTATCCGGACAGAGGTACCCTGATATACTGAATTTCCGGATAAGATGGGAGTCCGGACATCACACTATCCGGTAGTTGAACTTACCGGAAACCCTAAGATTTCCGGACAACTAGGTCTCCGGGTGATGTTGGTTTCCGGATGGATCTTCATGTGGTTGAAAGTGTCCGGACACGACGAATGTGTCCGGACGAAGACGCAATCGTGCAATGTGCAAAAATGGAGATCCCAATCGAGTGTTAGGGTGCGGAAGGGTGTCCAGAAGCGAATAACAGCATATTGGAGTACTGACAATCCATGAATCGCCTCTAGTGAAGCGAAACCGACGAAAAAAACCTTAAGGGTTTCGGCACTGTTGGATCGACCCAATCAGTGGTCGGTTTGCGGTGTGAAGAGTGCAGAAATAGTCGATATGTGATCGAGAGTGAGAAACGAGTAACATACCTGAAGAGTAGGGCGAAAACACCGGTGAATCGGGAAAGAGGGGAGAGTCCGAGCGAGAGAGAGAGGGTGCGAAGGGTTTAGGGTTTTTCTACGATTTTCCGAATAATGAAAAGGAAGGAGTCCGGGTGGTTTATATAACCGGGTGGTGTTCGGATTCTTAGCCGACCCGGATTCATACCCGGTCCGGATTATGGCCGAATACCATAGGTGTCCGGATGCGAGAGTTGTCCGGATGCGAGAGGTGTCCGGATACTAGATGTTTCCGGATAACTCTGAACAGTCCTGTTCCGTGAAGATTTTCAGGAATTTTGAACTGGAAGAGAACTTTCTCTCGCTCCCCCTCAAACTGAGCATGGGGATTTATCGCTCCCCCTCGGATAGTGCAGTGGAGTGAAGTGGAGGAGACCGACACACAAAAAACTTTGTAGACTTTTAAAGAGAAAAAAAACTTGTGCCGCTCCCCCTCAAACGATGACTATAACACACACGCAGGAGTGCCCACACACAAAAAAACTGTTGACAGTAAGGAAAAAACTGTGTGTGACGCTCCCCCTCAAAGTATGAGGAAACTTACCTGATATTGCATTGTGCTCCCCCTGAACACGAGAACATTTGGTGAAAGCACAAAGATAGTGAAAGAAAATATAGACGACAATATTAGAAAATAGAAACACACGGAGAAAGAATGAAAAAAACAATCGATATCTACCTAATAAATACAGAGACTAAATCTAGCGGTGTGACTAGAACAAGTAGAATACAAGTGTGAGGAAGTGTGTGCTCATGCATCAGGAGGGTAAACACCGGATGATGAGAAGACAGTTACTCGTATATGTATGGAACTTGTAACGGGTACACAGTCGGATTAAGTCTTCAGATTTAGCATACCTAGCTTGAACACAAGAGTTTTAAAGCGTTTTTCGTTCAAGGCTTTGGTAAAAAGGTCTGCTAACTGATGTTCCGTATTTACGAAGTAGAGTTCGACTGTACCTCTTTCGACGTGATCCTTAATGAAATGATACCGAACGTCGATGTGCTTCGTCTTGGTGTGTTGGACCGGGTTGCTTGATATAGCAATTGCGCTCTTTGAGTCACAGTAGATCGGGACTCTGACATACGTGAAACCGTAGTCTTTCAGTTGTGTCCTCATCCAGATGACTTGGGAACAGCAGCTTGCGGCGACCACATACTCTGCCTCGGCAGTTGACGTAGACACGCACTGCTGTTTCTTCGATGCCCAACTTACCAGGCTATCTCCCAAGAACTGAATGTGTCCCGAGGTGCTCTTGCGGTCCAACATGCATCCCGCGTGATCCGCATCAGAGTAAGCGGATAGGCCAAAACCTGTCTCTTTCAGGTACCAAAGGCCAAGATCAGCAGTACCACGTAAATAACGAAAAATTCGTTTAACAGCATTGTAATGAGACTCTTTAGGGTTTGACTGATAACGGGCGCAAAGAAATGTCGAAAACATGATGTCCGGTCTACTGGCAGTTAGGTACAGTAAAGAACCGATCATTCCCCGATACAATTTGGCGTTGACATCCTTTCCGTTAGGATCGGCGTCAAGCTTTGTATTGGTTGCCATGGGAGTTTTCATTGGTGAGGACTGGTCCAATTGGAATTTCCGAAGAATATCCCAAATGTATTTGGACTGGTTTATAAAAATTCCTGTCGACAGTTGTTTAACTTGAAGACCAAGGAAAAAGTTCATCTCACAAAGCATACTCATTTTAAAAAATTTCCCCATGAGAGTGGCAAAGTTCTTTGCATATAAAGGACTAGTAGAGCCGAAAATGATGTCATCGACATATACCTGGACTAGAATTATGTGGCCCTTTTCGTTCTTGATAAACAGTGTGGAATCAATGGTACCTCGAGTGAACTCGGCTTATAACAAGAACTTTGACAGTGTGTTGTACCATGCTCGCGGAGCTTGCTTTAAGCTGTATAGTGCCTTGTCTAAGATGTAGACATGATCAGGCTTCGAGTAATCCACAAATCCGTCGGGTTGCGACACGTAAACTTCTTCTTGGAGGTCGCCGTAAAGAAAGGCTGTCTTCACATCCATTTGGAAGACTGTGAAGTTCTTGTGCACGGCATAAGCGAGAAACATACGGATTGCCTCGATTCGTGCTACCAGAGCGTATGTCTCATCATAGTCGATCCCCTCTTGTTGTCGGTACCCTTTGGCCACAAGACGCGCCTGGTTGCGAACAACGATACCATCTTCGTCCTTTTTATTTTTGAAGATCCATTTGGTGCCGATCACCGTCTTGTGCTTTGGACGTGGAACCAGTCACCATACCTTGAGAGCTTCGAATTGATTTAGCTCTTCTTGCATGGCTATGATCCAGTCCGGATCTTCGAGCGTTTCGCGTACGTTCGTCGGCTCAATCTTGCTTAAGAAGCCGGAGAATAGACAGAAGTTGGCGGAAGCGCCTCGTGTACGAACAGGAGTCGAGGGATCACCGATGATCTGATGTAGGGGATGGGCCTTCGTCCATTTGGTGGAGTGCGGAAGCGGCTGCTGGGTAGAGTGAGAGGTGTCCGGATCCACGTATGCACCTGATGGAAGGTCTTGAACTTGTTCAAGAGTCGTAGTCGTGTTTCTTGGAGGAAGTGGGGGAGGATTCGTCGATGGTTGAACAACTTCTGGTTCCGAGGAGTTCAGAGGTTGAGCATCGGTTGTAGCAGAGGACGAGTGTCCGGGTCGTGCTCGGAGTTTCCTTCGGTGGATGTGATGCGCGCGTCATCTTTCCCTTTTCGCATGCTCCACAGAGACGGTCCTTCACGAACGGAAGTTGGGGCACGCCTCTGACGTGTTTGCCTAGCACCAGTTGATTGATACTTCTGAAGTTGAGGTGCGAAAGACGTCTATGCCATAGCCAAACTTGGTCAGAGTCGGCTTTTGACAAGAGACATACTGATTTGTCCGTCTTGAGAGCTGCGAGGTCAATGGTGTAGAGATTGGTCTTGCGAGTTCCAACTAGAAGTTCCTCTCCGTCGTTGTTGAGGATTCTACACCTTGTGGCTTTAAAGCTGACCTAGAGATCCTTGTCGCAGAATTGACCGATGCTGAATAGATTGTGTCCTAATCCTGCGACGTGGGATACCTTCTTGATTGTTATCTTGTCTTGTACGATGTCGCCGTAGCCTACGATTGGCGACTTCTCGTTATTCCCAAATCTCACGTCTCCGCAGTATTCTTCCTTGTAATTCGTGAGAAGCTCCCTTCTTCCGGTCATGTGCTTGGAGCATCCAGAATCTAAGTACCACACATGACCGTTCTGCAAAACATAATTAGTGACGTTTAGGTACCCAAATTTGTTTGGGTCCTGGGGGGTTAGATTTGGCACTGCCTGGGGAAATATGCTTTGACTCAGCTTTCCCTTTAGGTGTAGATTTTACACCGTTGAAGGGAACTGGTTTTGGCACTTGTTGCCTCTTGGGTGCAGAATTTACACCTTTTGGAGGAACAGATTTTGGGGCAGATTTCCACCTGGGTGCCGGTTTAACCTCAGTAGGAGCAGCCCGTGTAGGAATGGGTCGGGTCTTCCGCTGTGGTTTAACCGTTTGATTGAAACCCCTTTTAAAATGATGTTGTTGCCTGTTATTATGGGGTTTGCGCTTATGAAATAGGTTACCAACAAAGTAAGGCGCATACCAATCATTATTGTGAATATCATCAAAATCATTCCAACCACAATTAGAACAACATAAACAATCATGCGATAACTGAATCAATTGATTAAGAGAGTTAACTTTAACGGGAAAAGAAACATCAAAATGGTTCCAATGATTCCAAGCATAATTGTCTTTGTCTATTCTAGAATGGAAAACAGGTGGGGAAGACTTTGACGCATCCTTCTTGACAGGATCCCTCTTTAGCCACTTTGGTGTTTCTTTATTAGCGCGACCATTTTTATCTGAAACAGCAGGGATAGTATGATCAGTGACTTTCGAGGAAACAGGGGTCTTAGTGGTCGGTTGTTCGGTCTTTTGCTTCGGCTGTGATTGTTCTTGATCATTTGAAACATTTTTAAGAATCTTGATCACAGCCAGAGTCTTGGATTGTGAACAGTCGCCCTTTAGAAAATTGACCGGACGATTAACCACTGGAGACAAAAAATCAGGTTGACTTGGAGAAAAAATAGGGTTAGCAGTCAATGGTCCAGTAGCTTGCCTTGGCTGTGATTGCCTTTTGGAAACGGGTTTCGAGGTTGGTTTTGACTGGGAAATCTTGATCACAGCCGAGGCCTTTGTTTGAGAACAACTTTCTTTTAAAGAATTAACCGGATGATTGACCACGGGGGATAAAAAATCAGTGTGACTTGGAAGAGGTTTGTCGAAGGGAAACGAATCAAACTCTTCTTCACAGTTACCTTCGGAGTTCATGTACTCTGAAAAATCTATCTTGGGAAGTACTGGACTAGGATCAGGTGAGGAAGGCGAGGAACACTTTGTGCTTTCGGTAGTGTGCTTTGGGGAATTCGGTGCGGAAGCGTATGAAAAATCAGAATTAAATTCCTTTTAACACACTCATCTTGAGAAACTTCATTTTCTTGCAAAGAGATATTTCCTATAAAGGCTTTACACGAGGATGTGTCAGAAAAGTTAGAGGAAAGTTCAGGGGAAAATTGCTTCGCAGTTTGGAGCAAGTCAAGCTGCAATTGGAGTTGACTATTTATCATATGCTCTTTCATCGTTTCTCTTGTCATTTCAGAGAGTTTTGAGGAGAGCGTATTGATTTCCCACTGAATCTTTTCCTTTTCCTCACTTGACACACCGTCGGATTTCTCAGATTTGAGTTTCTCAATATCAGAGATTAGCACTTTCTTTTCGTTTTGAAAATTAGACCTTTCTTTCTCAAACGACTCCTCCAACTCGACAATTTTTGCTTCCAATATGAGAGGAGGAACATAGAGTTTAAACTCATCTGGCTCAGTCTTGGTTGCAGGTGCTACATCCTCATCCTTCTTGGAGTAATCCTTAGGTGTAGCTACCTTGTAGGGGTCGAAGTAGTCATTGGAAAGGTACTTTTTGTTCTTTTGATACAAGTAGTTTAAAGGTTCATAACAAAATGGAAGTTGAATTCCTCGTTTGTGTGTGCGTTTATGTTCCTCGGTTTCCTCCTCCTTTTCTGGTTCAAGAGGACCAGTCCATTGAATTGCGTACTCTGGATACTTTTTATCTAATCCATAGCAAGCAAAATCATACAGAGTAGGGACTTGATATCTGCCCTTTTTCAGATAATGTGGGTTATCATATCCGATTCCCCATTCTTTGTTAAAGTACGTGAACTCTTTGGGTTTGTTCAAAAAAATGGTTTGATCAGTTTGACCCCTTTTGTGGAGTTTGGTTTCAAGATCTAGAATTTTAGCTACATACTCCTTGTGTTGAATTTGAAGAGAAGAACATTGATAAGTAATGTCTTCTTTCTCATTCAAGCACTGATCAAACTGACGTTGGAGATCAGATAATCTGGCCCTTAAGTCTTTAGGTGCTAATGAAAGGATTTTGCATCTGTCTTTTAAATCAGCATTTTCAGACTTATACTTCTCAGTTAATTTCATTTGAACATTAAGCTTTTCAGTTATTGAAATAATTTCAAGCTTTTGTTCTTCATTTGTGGCCTTGAGGGAGTTTGCCTTTTCTGTGATGGTTTGCAGTTGAAGTATGAAGTTTTGTAAGCAAGAGTCACATAACTGATTTGCTGTTGCCTTGTCTTCATCCGTAGACGATTGATATCCCATGAAAGCATCATCACCTTCATAATTGTCCTCATCATCAGATCTGCCTTGCAGTACTCATTTTCAGCGAACATTGCCTCCCCAGCCTCCTTCTGTCTGGCCAGTGCAAGCTTAGCCTCATAATAGTGAGAGTTCTTCACTGTAGGTTGACGGCAGTCTTTAGCGAAGTGACCGAGTTTCCCGCAGTTGTAGCATTTCACAGGTTCATCTCGCTTCTTCCGGTCACCTTTCTCTGTCTTCTCCTTCTTCTCAGATCTATCTTGCTCTTCTACCTTCTTCTTTCCTTCATACCGATCCTTATAGTCGTGACGCTTATTGGAGGAGGTGGAGTAGCGTTGACTATTGGAAGACGGCTTCTTGTAGAACTTTTGTTGTTGAAATGATTTAGTCAGAAGGGCAATAACTTTCATTAAGTCTGATGCTTCATCATCATCATCATCATCATCACCGTCTTTCTCGTCTTCAGGTTCTAACTCGGAGGAGCTTTGCTGTGGACTGCGTCTGGATTGACTGTTTGAAGATTTCCCTAGTTTGGAAGTCATGAGGGCAATCGGATCAGCAGATGGTTTTGGCTCATTCTTCTTCTCTCCCAGAAGCTCATTCACTTCATCTTCGTCTTGGAGAAGTGTCTCATACAGTTCATTGATGCTGATGTTCTCTATCAAGTTGTGGTGCTTGACATGAGAAGCATACACTTTCCATTCAGGTAGCAAGTTGTTGAGGAACTTTAGTGCATTCTCAGTATTGGAACGAACAATTTTATTCTTGTTCAGTTCATTGAGGAGTAGACAAAAACGTTCATAGGTCTGGGTAAGGGATTCACCGTTGCGCTGCTTGAACCCATCGAACTTGGTTATCGCGCTATTTATCTTCAGCTGATTTCCTACAACGCTCCCTCGCATCATTTTGGCTACTTGGTCCCACATGCCCTTAGCCGTGTCTTTGTAACTGTCTATGGCAGTGTAGATAGAATTAGGAAGGGCTTGAATCAGATATCTCTTTGCATGCTTTTCACCTTCAGTCATGTCTCTTTCAAATTCTGTCATCTCAGCAAGAGTCTTCTCCTCACGTCGAGCTATTGCAGTTGCAGTTGCAGCTATGTCCTTCATTGGCTTGGCAATTGGGCCATGATCTAGAGCTCTTTTGATGTACTCATAGTTGTCCTTGGACTCTATGAAGATCATGAACCTATCTCGCCATTGGCTGTACTCGTTCGGATAGAGACACGGTGGCTTGGTGTCAGTGCCAATTGCTAGAGCATCACGAGAAGTAGACATCTTCGGTTGCAACGGAGTGATCGTCAGACGTGTAGATTGATTCAAAGGGTAAACCTAACGCAAGGCACTAAAAGTGAAATCCTAACGTAGGGTCTACGAGTGATTTGACTAACCTGAACTTACTGGATAGGAATCCAAATAAGTGATCTGATCTGGAATTGTTCGGATCAGATTTGATGCAAATGGATCAATAACCAAAAACAGAAGTATCCGGATAAGATGAGGATACCGGATAATAGAATTGTCCGGATAACTGTAAGAGTCCGGATATCAGAAAGAATCCGGACAAAGTAAGCTTTCCGGATAACAGATACCACACACTTTCCGGATAACTGAGGTTACCGGATGTGAACTGATTCCGGATGTGAAGTTTCCGGGTACAATGGAGTTTCCGGATACTGTGAGGTTTCCGGATACTACGAAGTTTCCGGGTAAAATAGATTTCCGAATACTTTAAATTATCCGGAACAATAATACCCAGATAGGTTTGAGATTAAGAGACTTACCCGGATGGATGACTTACCCGGAAGATTCGAGAGTCCGGTTGGCTGGAAGATCCCGGATGAAATTAACACAATTATCCGGGAACCTTGATTCTATCCGGAAAACGCGGCTGAGTTGTCCGGACAAATCGGCTGTTTGCTCAATTCGATTGGATTTTCGATTAGGGTTGCCCAAAATCAATCCTGGAAGATTAGTAACAATGCCAAACACAAAATAACACTAATCCAATCGATTTCAATGCAAAAAGAACACGTTTTGATGATAAAGATTCGATTTTTGATTAAGACCACTACCAAAAACTTTGAACTTATTTTGCAAAATTGACCAACCAAACGAACGAATTAGGATGTGAAAATTTGCAGAATTACTTATAATTATGATGCTAACACAACCCAACAAGCAAAATTGAACAATTTAAGCAGAATCACAGATTTGAAAAATTCAAGAAAAGTCAGACGTGGAAAAGTCAAACTAACCAGAAATCAATGAATGAGACTTTGAATCGAATCCATCTGTTTGCTCTGATACCAATTGTAAAATCCAGATCCGTGCAACTATGATGAAATCGAAATATATGAACAATAAGAACAAATGATTTCAACTGGTCATCCCTGTCATTCACTTTCAGAGAGAATTTGCAATACAGTGTTTGAAAGTAAAAAGGATGATTAGCTTGTTTTTCCAAGCTAATCTTACATTAAATACAATGTGCCCGTGGTTAACAAGCCCACGGCCTGTTCACTAAAAGTCTCAAATTAAACAAATACAATTCAACCCTTGAACTTTAAATCAACCATAAAACCTGCCCTAACAGTAAGCATCGCAAAATCGTTGGTAAAACCACGACCGACCTCTAACGAACTTTATCGCAGGAACGCACGACATGAGTATACAAGTGCATGACTCGATTGTTTGATCACAGGGGCATATATTCTAAAGTTTCATCATACGATACAGTCACACGTAAGGTCTAAACGATCTAAGTTTAGATCTAAACGATTCATCTAAACGATCTAAGTTTATGGAACTTAGAAATACTTTGTATGTTCTAATACATCGATGATATATATTTGTGTTTCAACCGTTATATTGCAATAAAAGCCTATGTCGCACGATCCTCCGTTTATTTCATACTTTTATGATCAATATTATCCACGACATATGTTCAGCAAAAGAAGGAACTTCATTGAACGATTACATATAAACGACAGATAGTCGGACAAGTAAATACAAAGTCAAAAGTCGTTGCATACCAACGGCCCGACCACCAACGGTCGAGCATGGAAAGCCTAGTTCATAAACCCAGAAAAAAGAAATTACCCTAAGATCTAAGGAAACATAGCAATCGCAAACTCTGCCCAAAGAAAACTCAGCCTTCGGAATCCTGACAATCCTGAAGAACTGATGCAAGGATCAAACGAGTATAGCCGGAGTTGTCTCCCAACCTTTCGCGCCATGGCATTCCAAGAATGTGGCTCTTAAGATTAATGATAAGGTTGGAGGAAGGAATATCCTCTCTTCGACAATCGATCTCCACTCCAACACCTCCAGTTTCCTCACGTGTTTAGAGAAGGAAAACAAAAACATCTGCACGATTACAAAAAGAACGTATTAGCAAAACGCTCATCGAAAGAATAAACATCGGTAACACAAGTTTCGAAAGAAAAACTTACGAAAGACGCTAGTACGGCTAAACACAGTCCAATCTCTTCGATAGAGATCCCCGGAAAATGCTCCTTGAAATATAAGAGCTGATATTTCCCCAGAAGCGGAAGCGACTTCGTCCTAACGAGGACATAGTCAGTCAAGAGGGATGAAGACAACGCAAAGTTGATCTCCATAAACTCCCCATAATTCTCTCCCGTCTTCACACCCTCGCCTCTGTCGGTTGACGAAAGGGTCGACGTGGCAACAGAAGACATCGTCGCCAGATGCGCAGAATCCACGGACATCGCGTTTATCGCAACCAACATCGCCATCGATTTGGGTATCATAGCCCACAGTAGATCATCAGTCACCGAAGATTTGGAAAAAATCGAGAAGATGAGTTTTCGAAAGCTTAAAGAAAACAATCCATTTTGATCTCTATTTATGCAGGAAATCGTGACAGGTCGAGCCCTTCAAAAGATCGACACGCATCCCCGACTTTCATATGCCCCAGTAAATCACCGACACCTGGCATCGACAGCTGGTAAGCATCATCGTACGTCAGCATGATGTCACGACCTCGTTCTCCTTTCGACTTCTCGTTCAGTTAAGAGCGGACCAGCTTAGTTCCAAGGTAACTAAGGTAATTTTCATCACTTGTCATATTTTTTCGACTGACAAAATTTAAAACTCGAATTTGCTATCCTTCTTTCAAATTTTGGGGGCAAACTGTTTGGGCAAAAAATTCACGTCGTACGACCGCGACCAAAACAGGTAAGACGCACGATTATGAACTAAATCTTGTATTAAGATAAGGTCCCGACAAGAGCCCAGAAAACATTTGTCGTCCTTCATAAAAGGTAAGTCGAGAGTTCCCCACGACGCTCGACCATAGTGTCGCCAGTTCCGCACGACCGTCGAGTAAGACCATGTAACCTCGACCAAAGCTAACGTTAACCATGACTGTTACGTTTGTTCACTTGATTAAATGCAGGAGTCAAAGCCATTAACAGCAAGCAGCCGTAACGGATGAAGAGCATTATGGATAATCACTCCGGCGACCGTTTCCAGCCGTTGTAGCCGTTGATCAAAGCATTAATGGAGTTAATTAATGACACAAAGACTATAAATACCAAGCTAAGTCTTCACATGAAAGAACATCTGATATACATCGACGAACATCACCAAACGGCAGGGAAAATCATCCAAACTCATAGCAAAGAACATTCAAACTCTGGAGATCAAGTACTGAAAGCCAGAATCTTACAACGAACTCAAGAACACTCGAAAGCTCAAGTATCGCTCTCGACACACGACAACAGCCCTCGACCAGAAGTTCACACTTTGAATTCACACACGACAAACACCTGTTTTTACATTTAAACACTTGTACTTTACATTTCGAAGCATTTCCCTCATTTGTATTGTAATCATCGTACGACCGACGCCAGTAACAAGGACGTCGCCCACTGTCGTCCGCAGATTTTTTCCTCGATTGAGGTTTTTCCTGCGTCATCAAATCCTTTGTCTCGTTTATTTTTTCTCTCGTCGCACGTCTAGTCGAAAGATCCTTTCTTTAGTTGATTAAGTCCACATCGACCTTAAGTTGTCCCTTTGATGCGATTTTTGGCATTAACACCAACCACTCCAATTTCGATAGTTCAGTTAATAGAGTTTAAAGTAATTGTGATACTTAGTTCCTAGTTCTTGTAGATTCGTTACTTGTACTTCCGTACGTATTACTTGATTTCGACACCGTACACTTGCGGTAAGATTTAGGGGGGTGATAACCCGCCTATCAATTACCCGTTGAGGCATCTGCCGCAGAGGCAGAGCCACCTACGTTCACAGTTGGCAAAATGGTAGCTGTGGTAGGATTTCCATCCGATCCTCGTGTTTCGCCAGAAGGAGACACTACAGACGTTCCGATCGGGTCACGAAGAGCCTCGATTTGTTGTTCCTCATTTTGTGTCCTAGCCGAAGAATGAATAATATCAAGTGGCTCTAGACTCAACTGTACACTGAAAGAAGTCGCGACCGGGGGATGCTGGTCGCTTATTTCAACACCAGCACTCTCCGAGCGAGAGACCGGTGGAAGTTTTGCTATATCCCCGTGAGAAACTGAAACATCCGTCTTTTGAGAGACGGATGAGTGGATGAGGGGGTTGTGCAATTGCTCCGCTGGGTCCACAAAGGCTTCTTCAATATCCTGTCCCAACACATTAGACGGGATAGTAGATGTGGCAACCCGGATTACACTCGGTTGGGGTCGCTCAGGAGCCTCTCTATCTTTACGGCTCAATCTTTCCTGGTTCGCTTTCGAATGCAGTTCTCTCCTTCTCACATGTTCTAACTCTTTAACTAAATCTCCCTCGGTTGTCCTAATAATTCCCGTTCCAGGTTGGGTTAGAGGGGTTGAAGGTGAGGCAGTAGAGGTTCCTTCGATAAAGTCTAGGTTCGGTCCGATACGGGGAGGGATTTTTGAGACCCGAATGGCACGGGTCGTATCGGATTCCGTATCAGAGTCAGATTCCACGTTCTGAACATGTGGAGTGGGTGAAGGCGGGTCGGAAAGGTATGGTTTGGATGTTTGATGAAGCTTAGGTCTCGATGGTGGACCGGCTTGGGCTTGGCTGGAACCGGGACGCGATTCCACTGCACCACGCTCTCTAGATCCCCTTCCCCGAACAATCATCACACCCCGCCCGACAACACCTGTTGTCCGGGCCCTTCCACCTCTCACTCTTGGACCCTCACGACGCTCGGGTCTAGGTCCCTGGGCAGGTCCCTCCGATTCTGGCTGGACCACAGGATTCCCTAACACTCGGTGCAGTGGGATCGGCGTAAGCCAGAAGGGCGTCAGGTATGGGCGTGGCTACGGCGTCGGATGGGTTGCGAATGACCATATTGTAAATGATGAGGAGGACATACCGGATGGTTCAATCGGCGTGGGTTGGCAGGATTCGCGTCCATATGTTGACGCACAGTAAGCGAAAGGAAACGCGGGTATAGAAGGAACTTCTTTTGTTTTGTACCCCCGATGTGACGAATAGCGATAACGATTTCCCGCCAAATGATCATGGCGAAATCGACATGACGGTTGTAGCAAACGGCGTGGAAAAGTCTGAGGAAATCACCGGTACACTGGTCTATGCCCTTCCATCTCGAAGAAAGGCATCTGTTCAGAATCGTAAACAGAGTGTACCATATGGGAGCCAGGTATTTTCGGTTGAACGCGGATGGTCGGTCGAGGGCGAAGTTGTAGCCAAGATCGCGGACTTGAGCGCACAGTGTTGTGTCATTGACCGTGGGGTCATATCCTTGATGACCGCCGGCGTTGGCTTCAGGCAGTGATAGAAGGCGGCGAAAAGATTCCGGTGTGAGCGTGAACTGTTGATTATCGAGCTGGGCAGTGATCGTTTGTGAGTTACCGGCCGTGCGAACTTGTGCGGAGAACCATACTTGGAGTACGTACAGCAACGGGACGTCAGCAGTTGCGGTGAGGGCCTCACGGAGAGGGTGAAGCATAAGGATGTCCACAATCACGCGATGTTGTGGTTGTGGTCTGAATAGTGCTGGGTCCAGATGGTGATTGTTGGCCTCCAGTTCAGTACCATGGTCAGGGTCGACCAAGGCGTTGTCAGCTTCTTCATTTATAAGTTCCTCTTGAGGAATTTGTTACTCTTCCGGGTTCTGTGGAGGATTTTGTTCCTGCTCCGCCATTGAGTATCTGTAAAAAGAAGCACAGTTAGTAACCGAGGCGGACAAACGATTGTCAGCGCGTACCTTTGCTTTAATGGGCTCAATCTTAGACAGATTGAGGACTGGCAGTGATGAAACAGGTACAGGATTGACAAACAACAGGGGTATCCGGATAAAAGGATGGAATGGCAAACCTTTCCGGACAACATATGGTTTCCGGACAAATGCATCCGGATGACATAAGATACCGGATGGGAAGAATGTTCCCGGATAAGCTAGACTGTCCAGACAAAATGGTTTTCAAGTGACAAGAGATTCCGGACAAGTGGGAGTCCAGATACGTAAACATACCGGTAGTTGAACTTACCGGAAGCCCGAAGGATTCCGGACAACTAGGGTTTCCGGGTGTTGTTTGTACCCGGACGAAATATCTCATATATGCACGTTCCCGGACAAACTATCCTAATGATGTATGTGTCCGGACAAGACGAATGTGTCTGGACGACACTTAAAATCATAGATCGAACAGAACTCAGGCCCAATCATGAATGTAAGCATTTATGCAGTGTCGATACATGCAGATAAAGACATTAAGTGACTGAAATCGACCTAACTACTACCACAAGACCAGAAATCGAAGAGACCGATAATGGGTTTTCGGACATTGTAAAATCGATCAAATCAGTGGTCGAGAGGTGGTGCGATGTGTGCGAAACTCGATTATGTTTAGTCTAGATGGTGATGCGAGAGACAATCCTGATTTTGGGGCGAAATACGACTGAAGATCGAGAGTTTGAGATGAGCCGAGCGAGAGAGAGAGTTCGAGAGGGTTTTGGGTTTTAGGTTCGAGTATGCCGGATAAATGAAATGGGCTAACCCGGATGATATATATCGACCCAAGAAACCCGGATGGACTACCCGGAGACCCATCCGGTCCGGAAAGTCATCCGGATTCAAGGGTATCCGGACACTTTTGTCAATAAGGAAAATTTCATTTTTCAGTAAAGTGAAACCCTCCGAATTTTGACAGAAAGATCTCTCGCTCCCCCTCAAACTGAGAATGGGGAAAACTTGCTCCCCCTCGGATATTGCAGAATTGTGCAATGGAGAGTCCGACACAAAAAAACTTTTGAGCATTTTGAAAGAAAAAGACGTGTCGCTCCCCCTCAAATGATGACCATGACATGAAATCCACACGGGAGTGCCCACACACACAAAAAACTTTTGATCAATTTTAAGAAAAACTGTGTGTGACGCTCCCCCTCAACAGATGAGTGAACTTACCTGATACTGCTTTGTGGTCCCCCTGAACACAAGAATACACCATGAAAGCACATATATAGATCAGATAAAAATTGACAACAGTATGAAATAGAAGGAAACACACGAAGAAAGAAAGGAAACAAACGAAATCTATGAAATAAATACAGAGACTTAAACTAACTGTGTAACTGAAACAAGTAGAATACAAGTGCGAGGAAGTGTATGCTCAATCATCAGGAGTGTAAACACCGGATGATGAGTAGACAGTTACTCGTAGGTGTATGGAACTTGTAACGGGCACACAATCGGATTAAGTCGTCAGTTTTAGCATACCTAACTTGGACACAAGAGTATTAAAACGTTTTTCGTCCAAGGCTTTTGTAAAGAGGTCTGCTAACTGATGCTCAATATTTACGAAGTAGAGTTCGACTGTACCTCTTTCGACGTGATCCTTAATGAAGTGATACCGAATGTCGATGTGCTTCGTCTTGGTGTGTTGGACCGGGTTGCTAGATATGGCAACAGCGCTCTTCGAGTCGTAGTAAATTGGGACTTTGACATACGTGAATCCGTAGTCCTTGAGTTGCGTCCGCATCTAGATGACTTGTGAGCAGCAGCTCGTGGCGGCCATGTACTCCGCCTCGGCAGTTAATGTGGAAACAGATTGCTGCTTCTTGGACGCCCAACTTACCAGGCTATCTCCCAAAAACTGGATATGTCCCGAGGTGCTCTTCCGGTCCATCATACAGCCCGCGTGATCCACATCGGAATACGCGGATAGTGCAAAACCTGCCTCTCTCGGGTACCACAAGCCAAGATGAGCAGTACCACGTAAATAAAGAAAAATTCGTTTGACAGCAGTTAAATGAGACTCCTTAGGTTTTGATTGAAACCGGGCACACAAAAATGTTGAGAACATGATATCCGGTCTACTTGTAGTTAAATACATTAAAGAACCGATCATCCCCCGATATAGTTTAGGGTTCACATCCGTTCCGTTAGGATCGGCGTGAAGCTTCGTACCGGGTGCCATGGGAGTTTTCATTGGCGAGGACTGTTCCATCTGGAATTTCCTAAGAATATCCTGAATGTACTTGGCCTGGTTTATGAATATCCCGGTCGACAGTTGTTTAACTTGAAGACCAAGGAAGAAATTCATCTCGCAAAGCATACTCATTTTAGAAAATTCTCCCATTAGATTGGCAAAGTTCTTAGCATATGTGGGATTAGTAGAGCCGAAGATTATGTCATCTACATACACTTGAACTAGAACTATGTGACCCTCTTCGTTTTTGATAAACAAAGTAGAATCGATTTTACCTCGTGTGAATTTAGACTTTATCAAAAACTCAGACAGTGTGTTGTACCATGCTCGCGGAGCTTGCTTTAGACCGTAAAGCGCCTTGTCTAGAACGTAGACATGATCAGGCTTCGAATCATCCACGAATCCGTCTTGTTGTGAGACGTACACTTCTTCCTTGATATCTTCGTAGAGGAATGCGGTCTTCACATCCATTTGGAAGACCGTGAAGTTCTTGTGCACGGCGTATGCAAGGAACATAGGAATGGCTTCGATTCGTGCCACCGGAGCATAGGTCTCATCATAATCGATCCCTTCTTGTTGTCGGTATCCCTTGGCCACGAGACGCGCTTTGTTGCATACAACGATGTCGTTTTCGTCCTTCTTATTCTTGAAAATCCACTTGGTGCCGATCACCGTCTTGTGTTTTAGACATGGAACCAGTCGCCATACCTTTAGAGCTTCGAATTGATTGAGCTCCTCTTGCATGGCTATGATCCAGTCCAGATCTTCAAGCGCCTCGCGTATGTTCGTCGGCTCGATGTTGCTTAAGAAGCCGGAGAATAGACAGAAGTTGGCGGATGCACCTCGTGTTTGAACTGGAGTAGAGGGATCACCGATGATTTGGTGAAGCGGATGAACTTTCGTCCATTTTGTGGTGTGTGGAAGCGGCTATTGAGTTGAATGGGAGGCGTCCGAATCCACATAATCACCAGAAGGTAGGTCTTGAACTGCTTCAAGTGTAGCCGGCTGGTTTCTTGGAGGAGGTGGGGGAGGATTCGCCGAGGGTTGAACAACTTTTGGTTCCAAGGAGTTCAGAGGTTGATCATCGGTTGTAGCAGAGGACGAATCACTAGGAGTGATCTCCGAGTTTGTAACAGGTTCCTTCGAGGGGACAATAGTATCAGTTAAAGTCGATGACGATGACGGTTGAGCTGTCTCCACAGTGATGGACGGCGTGATTGTAGAAGGCGACGGACCGGAAAGATTCGCCGAATCCTCAGTACGAGCAACTTGTAGTTGAGGTTGTGCGGAGACAGTAGGGGGAATATTAAAGATGTCATCATAAAAGAACTTAAACAATAAATCTAAATCAGAAGAGTTAGCATTCGATGAAGATGCATGATTTGGATTTACTGTCGCTTGTGCAGGTCCCGAACTTGGAGGTCTAGAAGCTAGCACGCCAGTTAAACCGGGTTCTGAACTGTTTTGTTCAGAAGCCAAATCTGCGGCTTCGTCGAATGTCACGTTTACACTTTCGACAACTGTTGGTCCCTAAGGGCTATACAAGTTTGTAGAAGGGGGGGGGGGTTGAATACAAACACACGTTTTTACTTTTCTAAATTGTTTATTGATAAATCAAGACAATTTACAACTTGTTGCGGAACAAGATTAAGGATAAACCTAATCTTAACAAGTCTTGAGAAACACTAAGTTTCTTGCACTAGAAAGAGTTAAAAAAATTACGAATAATAACTTAACAATAAGAGAGAAATAAGAAGATGGTCCGAGCACACTTCAAAACTGAAGTAAGGTTATTCTTATATACTGCATGCATTTAATGCAAGGCAGTATGGCTTTACACGTGGCAGCAGCTGAGTGGTTGCATGTCATTGACCTTTGTAGACAACCTTAGTAGCCGCATGGTGCACAATGTAGAATCAGAGTTGTTGTACGATTACAAACAAAAGGGATGTCCATTCTGACAGTTCGTACGGAGACGTACAAGGGAGGTAAGACAATAGTAACATGCAGGGAGACTTCATGATCAGCTTTCGTTGAGTCAGATCTTTATCAGCGAATGATAAAGTTCAGCGATTGCTGAAGTCTTCTACTTGATACTTCACGTTGAATGGACAGGTCTTGCTTCGCTAATATGCGCATCAGTTCATGAGTAGACTTGTCGCTGGTTCATGAGCTTGATCTTCGACTTCAGCGTAGAACATATGTTGACGTGAAACTTGTCTTCAGGGATCATAAGTAAACAACTAACTTATCATCGATCATCTCATAGACTGAACAGGCTCAGAGCTATAAGATGATGAACAGTGTTCGCTGAATATCTAATCTAAAGAGTGAGAGTTCCTATCAGCAGTACTATAAAGTCTTAGTACTTATCAGCGATAGTGAAACTCTAATACATAATGTTTACTTACAATTTTCACTAAGTGTTTAAGAGAGGGTCATTGTCAAATCACTGAGGGTTTGGATCAACAATCTCCCCCTATTTTATTATGACATGGCAACAGAGAAAATTGCTATTTAATGAAAACATAAGGATAAAAAGAACTCATAAAATATTTGTCCCTTTTACTGTTTTCTGGGATCTTTTCAGTACTGATGGAGTAAAATACATTTGCTGAAATTTTTCTTTAAACTTCGTAAAGATTACATAGGGAAGTGGAAAAATTACAAGTACAGCAAATAAAATTACAAGTACAGAAGATGTAGACAGATAAGGATAGAAAGAATTACAAGGCGATCCTATCCGTCAAAAGGTTCTTCCTTGATGAGAAGTTCATCGAGGGTCTTTGATGTGGGAATCATCCAGTCAGGGACAGTGACACCTTGATCCTTTTTGTTCTTTGCTTCTTCAAAGATCAGGGGCTTGAGGTGATGTGCCTTAATGTCGCGTCTGACTTCACACCAGTATATGAGATCTCTGAGCTGTTCGATGGGAGTGATTGGAAGCTCAAAGATGCGTTGAAAGTGTTGATTTCCATGGTAGTCTAGAAAGAATATACCATAGGGATCACTTACGACTTTGCCAGGGATGAAAGTTTCACCAGGTGGTAGGGAGGTGTCAAGCGCTGAGAGATCAGCATCAGGGCCAAGAACTTCAGCACGAGAGAAACCAATACCTGTTTCATTCCGTATAGGAGGACCTGAGTCTGAGACTTTCTTTTCCTTTATAGAGACTCTTATTTGTTGAGGAGGAAGAAGAGTGGAAGGAGGAATATCCACAGCAGAAGAAACCAAGTCGATCTGAGTATTTAAAATTTTCTCGACATGGCTCTTGAACTTTGAGCGCGATCCCTGAATGGCTAATTTCACTTCCAACCATTCAGAGAATCCAAACTTCTCTAAAGTAGCAACATAGAAGGTTTGCTTGGTTTTGTCTTCTCTGAATACATCAACCTCAACAACAGGAATGTCTACGAACAGTCTTCCTCTGATGTTTACCTTGATGATTTTGGATGGTCGAGATCGATAATTCAACATTTCTTTACACCATTTCAAAGTCGTATCAGATACTTTAGTCTTTTCTTCAACGATCCTTTGGGCACCATCCCATAGCTGACATTGGACATCAATGGGAGTTCTTTTCAACGCGGGGTCTTTCACCGATTGTTGGACAAGCTGGATGGCGAGAGCCTTATCTTTTTCTTCAGCTTTCTTCTTTTCGGCGAGTAATCTTTCAGCTCTTAGACGATCCTCGTATTCTTTCCTTGAGATCCTGAACTTTGTGGGAGCAGGGATTTTGTCACGAGGAAGAATGATTCGCTGATCTTCAAGCTGTTTGATCATTGCATCTCTCTTTTCTTGATCCTCTTCACTTAGCTTTTGAGGAGCCAAGGAAGGTCTGTTTTTGTGAGAGAGCAGCTGTTCTTCAGGTTCATCAGTCTCAGTGGTTAAATCCAAGACTGAGATTATTTCTTCAGCTCTTGTGGCTGGGATTATTCCTGGTGTAGTCGAAGGAGCTTCAGCGGGATCCTCAAACAGGGGAGAGGACTAGATGAAACACAACGATTGTTTAAGTAAGAAAAGTTGGGAAGAAAGAGATAGAGAAAAGAATGTGGTTAAGTGTATAGAGGTTTTAAGGATAGAAGGATTGAGATTGAGAAGGGATAGAGGAGGGATGCAGTGTAAGGGAATAGAAGGTAGTGTACCTGACAAACTGGCTTTTGAAGCAAGATCGTCAGATTGTCTTCTTCAGCGAGGCCTTTGTTTTTGCCTTCGTCAGCTTCAGACGCTGCAGGCTTTGTCTTGGTCCGCTCCCCTGAAGGTTCTTTTATCTTGATCCCTTTCTGAGCAGGGGCTTTTGCAACAGGCTGGACGTAGAAGAAGTCGTCATCATCATCGTCATCATCATCATATTTGGGGGATGATGATGGTTCTTCATCAGAGATGTCGACAGGTTCATCATCTTCAGTTTCTTCTTCAGACTCGACCTCTTCAGCATAAGGTTCGGTCACGTCAGTAGCAGCTTCCTTATATTGCTCATCGAGTTGCTCCCCCTCAGATTCAGAGGAAGGTTTCTCGGTTTCCTCAGGGGTTTCAACCCCCCGAGGTCGTGAAGTAGAAGTACCAACAGCAGTTTCAATACCCTCCCCCTCAGCATTATGGGGAAGGTCTTCTTTATTCTTCTCCCCCTCTTCCACATCATGGTTGGGGGAGGTAACAGATTGTTCAGCAGCAGTGTGTATTTGGTCTCTATCTTCCAGGCCAGAGATCCCAACACAGTTTTCAATCTTTGCTAATCTGACTTTCAGGCCAGTTATAGCAGGATTGATCTTTTGAAGAGCTTCACGATCGACCTGAGTAAAATTTGAAGTTCGGGCGTTCAGGCGATCGAGCACTTTCTGAACAATTTCTTTGATGGCGGAGACGTCAGCCTTGATCGTGGAAACTTCACCCTTAAAAGAACCAACCTCTGTCTTCAATGATGTGACTTCATTGGACAGAGAGGTGAAGTTTGTTGAAAGAGAGGTGGTGGTGGTTGAATTGTCAGCGAGGGTGGTAGCAAATTGAGCGATGCTACCATCCACCTTCTCCAGATCAGCTTTGGAGGCTTTTGTATCGACGATCTCGGTCAGCTTTTTGAGTTTCTCTCCAGTGTCTGTAACCGCTGAAGAGTTTGTGGAGAGAATGGTGTTGTAATTTTCCACCTTTGTTTCCAGGGCCTTCAGGGAGGTGTTGATATCCCCCAAATTAGGACCTGAAACAGTTATTAACTTATGAACATAGGAAAGCTCAGAAGTTTGGGGTAGAGAGAGAGAGAGAAGAGTGTTTTGGATTGTGTTTATACCTGCAGGTGGGTTGGCGAAGTTGTCGAACCCTTTGTGTCCTGAATGAAATTCCATGTTGCCTTCAAGAGTACCTTGGCGCATGGAGGTGCCTGCAGATCCTAAATTTGCATCCATCATCGTATTCAGAGTGTCTGCAGCTGAGTCATATACGATGAAGGGTGTCCCTGAGAAAGTTGGGAAAATTGATGGGGAGACCAAAGATTGAGTAGGAGGAATGAGGGATGAGAATGATGGTTGGGTGCGGGGTTCAGCGTTGGATCCGCTGTCAATTACTTCAGTCTGTAGAGAGGCTGAAGGAGGTGGGTTCATTTTCAAGTTTATAACTTCAGCGTTTAGAGACGCTGAAGCCGGGATGGAAGGTGTGGCTTGATCAGCTGTGGCAGAGCGTACCACTGAACTTTCCATCAGCTCTTCAAGATGAGCTGAGGAGTCTTCAACATGTAAATGCTGGGGGGGTTGCTCCTTGGTTTTCTTGATTCTTTTGGAACCAAGTTGGGAAGTAGATTGTTTCCTTTTTCGAGAAGGAGTGGAGGGTGCAGCGTGGGTATCAGCGGTGGGGATTTCCACTGAATGAGCTGCAGAAGTAGAAGAGGGAGGATTGAGAAGAGATAAGAGAGTAGAAAGACGTACCTCGTTTTCCAGTGGCTTGAAGTCGAGTACCTTAAGGCCAACCTGAGAGAGTCTCAGATCACCCTCTGTTGGGTACCTTTCACCAAGTCCTTGTTGAAAGACGGCGCTGATAAATCTGGGATAAGGAACCCATGCAGATCTTTCAGCCATATCTACTCTGAACGCAAGGTCGTCGTAGATGATTGAGGCCCAGTCAACATTTAGACCTTTCAGCAATGCATAGCCCATTGGTTGCTGAGGTTGAGCAGCTTGATCAGAGGAGCCACACTTCGCTGTCATGCAGCTTATCAGATGTGCGAAGATGAAGTTCATCTCGCTGGGCATTTTGGACTTCTTAATCAAGGTCAGTTTCTTCTCAGGCTTCTTGTCCCTTCCAGTGTCCCATGCATAACCCATTGCATCGAAGAATGCAATGATGGCTTCCCTATCATCATGGTTTTTGTGGTTTGGGAGAGGGACAAAGCGGTTTTCTTTGGTAGAGGTAGGAAGGCTCAGTGCTTTCCTAATTATGGCAGGGTTGATTTTGGTGGTGCCAAATTTTGTGTCACACAGAATGGAGTCAACGATCTTCGTTGGGTCTTTGGCATGGGGTACCTGAGCTCTTCTGGCAGTATACCAGAACTGAGAAAGTAGGAATTGATGAGCAGGGGGTGTAATGGTCAGGGCTGTGGATAAGCAACATGTTTTGAGATACTTCACAGCATCATCCAGATGTGTGACTTGCTTTCGAGGAGGAAACTCGAAAAGCGCATGAAGGTTGTTCGATTTTGAAAAATTGATTTCCTCAAGCTTGAACTTGACCTGAGGAGCTTTGACGAGAGTCAGTTTCTTTGCAGCCGTGGATTTCTCAGCGGTAGGAGCAGGAGTAGAAGATGTCATTTCTGTTTAACATATCAACCATGAATCATAAAAAAATACAGTCTTATTGTGAAAGCTTTTCCAATAAGATGTTTTTCGATTTTTGTCCATTTCATTCAGACAGAAATGTCTTAATGAAGATTAGGGTTTTCTTGTTTTGAAAAAGAGAAACAAACCCAGTAATAGTCTTGTTTTCCATTTTCCTTTTGATAAGGATTTTGGAAAAACGAATGAAGAACAAGTTTAAGATTTTGAGTTTTAAACTTGAAGAACAACCATGAAAAGGCTGTGTTCATAAAACCATGAAAGAAATGATTTCATTTTAGAAAAAAGTTTCTTTTGTTTGATCTATTAAAAGCAATAAGAAGATCAGAAACAAGTTATGCAGGTAAATAATAAGAATATTAACCTGGTAATCGAAGAAGAAGATGAACAGATTTCTGGAAATAAGCAACAGTAAATCTTTTCTTGCTTGGAGAAGAAGTTCGCGTAAAGAGAAAATATAATCTCGAAATAGTTTATGTAGAGAGATTTGAGAGAGAGAAAAACTCGAGCGGGAAAGTTTTTCATCATGACACGGACACGTGTTTGCATTTGATTGGAAGGTAAACGAAACGTGCAAACGTATGTCAGAAAAAGAACGTGCCAGGGTTTATCCGTTGTGATGATGTCACAAACGTCCTTTCATATTTTAGGATGTCTCTGAGGTTTTGAAAGCTCAGGGACTATTTTGAAAAACATGAAGCACTGAATAGAAATATCAGTGTTAGTTTTAAGAAATTTCAAAGTATCGCTATTTAGTCAGAGATATTCAACGATGCAATTTGTTTAGAAATCTTACATTTACATGCGAACGTCAGTGAGCAAGAGAGAAAACATACCTTGATATCAACGAATCTATTATGTTCAGAGAGAGAATGATAGAATGGGTTATATAATTGTTTTATCCTATCACTGATCAAATGTGAACCACTGAAGATCTTACTCTTCAAAGTTCAGCATTCCAAGCTCGCTGATGAGAAAGTTGAATCTTGTCTCATCAAGAGGTTTGGTGAACAGATCAGCTAACTGATAGTCAGTTGGGATAAAATGAAGTTCTATATCACCATTCATCACATGATCTCTGATAAAATGATACCTGATTTCGATATGTTTGGTCTTTGAGTGTAGCATTGGATTGTTGGCTATAGCGATGGCACTTGTGCTGTCGCAAAAGATTGGAATTTTCGAGAGCCGAAGGTCATAGTCTAGTAGTTGATTTCTCATCCACAAGACCTGAGAACAACAGCTTCCAGCGGCTACATACTCAGCTTCAGCAGTTGAGGTGGACACTGAGTTTTGCTTTTTACTTGTCCAACTCACCAGCTTTCCACCCAGAAGCTGACAGCCTCCTGTGGTGCTTTTCCTATCCAATTTGCAACCTGTAAAATCACTATTTGAATAGGCGATTAGATCAAACCCTGAGTCTTTGGGATACCAAAGACCTAGGTTCATAGTACCCTTAAGGTAACGAAAGATTCGCTTTACATCGGTCATATGAGATTCCTTAGGTTCAACTTGATATCGTGCACACAAACAAGTTGCGTACATTATATCGGGTCGACTAGCTGTAAGATACAAGAGAGAGCCGATCATCCCATGGTACAGCGTGACATTAACAGGTATTCCATTTGAATCCTTGTTTAGTGTCAGCGGTGGTGCCATAGGGGTTTTCATAGCTGAACTCTGAGTTAAATCGAATTTCTTCAGCATATCTTTAACATACTTTCCCTGATTAATGAAAGTTCCTTTTTCATTTTGTTTTATCTGAAGACCAAGGAAATATGTTAGCTCACCCATCATGCTCATTTTATACTCTTCTTTCATCCTTTCAGAGAAACGAGTACAAAGATCAGGGTTAGTAGAACCAAATATAATGTCATCAACATATATCTGAAAAAGAATGATATGACCTTTCACTATTCTGAAAAATAGAGTTTTGTCGATTTTACCTCGCTCAAAATTTTCAATTAGGAGATAAGAGGATAGAGTGTCATACCATGCACGTGGAGCTTGCTTTAAGCCATAAAGTGCCTTATCCAGTTTATAAACATAACCTGGACGCTTAGGATCTGAGAATCCTGGAGGTTGTTCCACATAGACTTCTTTATTCAGCTTTCCATTGAGAAATACTGACTTAACATCCATTTGATATACTTTGAAGTCTTTGTGTACAGCGTATGCTAAGAATAGACGAATAGATTCTAGTCTTGCTACTGGAGCAAATGTTTCATCGTAGTCTATACCTTCCTCTTGTCTGTATCCCTGAGAAACAAGACGAGCCTTGTTGTGAGTTACAATTCCATGTTCGTCCAACTTGTTTCGATAGACCCATTTAGTGCCTATCACTGTCTTGTCAGTTGGTCTTCGAACAAGTTTCCAAACTTTGTTTCTTTCGAATTCAGTCAGCTCTTCTTGCATGGCGCTGACCCAGTTTGGATCTTTGAGGGCATCATCTATTTTCTTTGGTTCAATCAGAGAAATAAAGTTAACAAATAAACAAATATTACTTGCACTTCGTCGAGTCTGAACACTAGCGTTTGGATCACCAAGGGTTTGATCAATTGGGTGATTTACAGTCCATCGCTGAGCAGGAGCATAAGTCGCTGACTCAAATTGGACTGGAGGAGCTGAAGATGAACCTTCAACAACTTCTGGAATATCAGCCAAGAGAGGAGTAGGTGCAGATGTCATCTCATTCACTGATTGCTGAGAAGTAGATGGAATGTCTGAGACATTTGGTTCAGAAGCAGGTATAGTGTTTAAAGGAACAGCTGAGACCCATGATGTTTCAGCTTCACTATTCTGCATGTTTGGGATGATAGTAGGACTATCATCTTCAACGGTATGAGTATGAGAAGTGGGACTTTCTTCTGAATCACCAAGATGAGAAAACATCCATTGATTCAGTTCTTCAGTATCAGCAGAAGGTCGAGAATTCGCTGACAGTTTGTCTTCTTCGATTGAAGACTCTGAAGGCTTTTGAGATTGAAGAATATCCAAGAAAGATTCCATCATCAGCCTTAGGATCAAACTTTCCAAGGGTATCTCTGTTGTTCAGTATGAAACACTGACATCCAAAGATGTGAAGAAAGCTAATTGAAGGCTTTCTCCCATGAAAAAGTTCATAGGCTGTTTTATTAAATCTTTTGACTATCAGCGACCTATTTTGCGTAAAACAAGCAGTGTTGACAGCTTCTGCCCAAAACTGAGTAGGCAGGTGAGAATCGCTGAGCATTGAACGTGCAGCTTCAATAATAGTTCTATTTCTTCTTTCAGCGACTCCGTTTTGTTGCGGTGTTCTCACTGAAGAAAAGTTGTGAGAAATACCCTTACTCTCAAAGAAGGAATCAAGAGAACTGTTTTTGAATTCAGTCTCATGATCACTCCTTATTGAGCGAATGGTCAAGTTGTTCAGGGTTTCCATTTTCCGAACAAAGGTGATGAGTTCTTCAGGGGTGTCACTCTTAGAACGGAGAAACATAACCCATGTATATCTAGAGAATTCATCAACTATGACCAGTGTATATTTTTTTCCAGCGATGGATTGCTTGTTAACAGGGCCAAACAAATCCATATGGAGAAGTTGTAGAGGAGATGGCACTAAGGAAACTTGCTTTGACTTAAAGCTTGCTTTGGTCTGCTTGCCTTTCTCACACGCTGAACATAAGGACTCTTTGGCGTATGAGTGCTGAGGTAGACCAGTGACTAACTCTTTTGAAGAAAGAGTGTTCAGTGTCTTGAAGTTGAGATGAGAGAGCCTCTTATGCCATAGCCAGTTGACATCAGATGAGGCTTTTGAGAAGAAACAGGAGTTCTCAGTGGTTGTTGAGTCCATGTTTACTACATAAACATTTTCCAAACGATAACCGTTGAGAGCTATCTTCTCCTTTTTGTCAGCGACAAAGCAGGATTCCTTAGTAAAGATTACTTTGTTATCCTTGTCGCAAAGCTGACTGATGCTTAGAAGATTATGCTTCAGCCCTTCAACATATGCGACTCTTCTGAAGGTTGTTGTACCATTAGAGAGTACACCAAACCCTCGGGTATGTCCTTTTCCATTTCCACCAAAAGTTACAGAGGGACCCTTCTCTTCTTTGTACTCAGTGAGCAAGTTCTTCATACCAGTCATGTGTCTAGAGCATCCGCTATCGAGATACCATATACCCTTCTTAACCTGCGTTTCAAAAGAAGATTAGTTTGTCTTGGGTACCCACTTAACCATGTGTACACACTTGTCAGTGGGGGTAGAAGAGGAAGTGGAAGGTTCAGCAGTCTTCGCAGCATTTGAAGATTCAGCTTTGTCAGTCTTCACTTTGGTTAATTTCTTAACCTCAGTGGTCTTCTTTGCCTTGGGGGCAATGATCTTCACCTTAGCTATCTTTTCAGCTTGGGTGGCTGTGGGGCACTTACTAGCAATATGATTGGTAAGTCCATAATGATAACATTTCCTATAACTAAAAGTAGTTCCAGGACCATTTGCATGCTGAGCTTTTGATTTTGAATTAGAAGGACCAACACCAAGTAAGCTATTGGCTTTTGAAATGAGAGGAACATTCAGTTCTTCGGATTTCTTACCAATAATTTCCACTTTGATTCTAGGAGTTGATCGCTGAATAGATCCACGCTGAATAAATCCAGGGATCTTATTCTTTGAATCAGAGGGATAAGTCACTGAAGCTTTAGAAGCGTTCAGCTTTGGTACAGAGGTACCCTTCTGAGGATTTTGGTTAAAAGCAATTCCTTTACCTTTGTTTTTAAAGACTGAGGTAGGTTTTGGATAAACAACTTTTTCTTTACCTTTAGAAGTTAAGGTAGAGATTTCCTCAGGGATAGGCGGTTTAGAAGAGGAACACTGAGATGAGAAAGTGTCAGGGATAGAGGATACGAACATTCCAAATTTCAGCATGGAACAATCAGTGGTTGGTTCTAGAGTATCAGCTTTGTAACCAAGACCACGTTTATCACTCAGGGGAATCTGAGACTTAATTATCTCAGTGATCTTTGTTGAGGAGTTATACCATCAATCCACAATAGCTTTTTCAGCTTTTAATGCAGCGATAGCTTCTTCACGCTCGATTTTGACTAGCTGATTTAAGTGAACTTGATCTTTAAAATCTTCTTCAATTTTAGAAAGATTTTCTATTTGAAGGTGACAGTTTTTAAGCTGTTCAGCGAGATCAAGGTTTTGATTTTCAACCACAGTTTTGCCATTCATGGCTTCATATAAACTTCTAGTCAAGAGATCGATCTTTCGAAGACTATCAGCTTCATCAATATTTAAAATATTGGTAAAGAAGGAAGGTGATACCTTAGTAGCAGAGGTTGAAGTAGAGGGAATGTCAGAATTTTCTTCCTCATCTTCAAGTTTGGCCATGAGACATAGATTGGCTTCATCATCATCTTCAGAGGCAGCCCAATCATAGTCAGCCATAAGGCCTTTGCCTTTCTTCTTAAAGGTTTTCAGCTTTGAATACCTTTCTTTCAGCTTTTTGTATTTTTCATCTCTAGTCTTGTGAGTAAAGTTTTTCTTGGGAAAAACTGAGGGTCTAGAGACTTTCTTTGACCTGCACTCGCTAGCAAAATGTCCTATCTTTTCACAGTTATAGCAAGTAGCAGTAGCCTTATCAACAGGGGTTGATGATCTTGGCTTGTCAGTAATAGCAAGAGGTTTCTTCTTCTTGAAATTACTCTTTCTAGCAAATCTCCTGAACTTATTAGCCAGGAATGCCAAAGTTTCATTATTATCTGAAACGTCAGAGTCTGATGATCTTTCAGAGTTAGTTTCCAACTCAGTGACAGTGATAGTCGATCGCTGAGAGGAAGGTGACTCTGAGATTAAAGCAATAGGGGTGCTTTTGGAATCTTTTACAAGATTCTTCTTAAAATGACTCGATTGCTCATGATTCAGCATCGTGCCATATAAGGTAGAAAGGGTCATTGATTTTAGATCCTTTGACAGCTTGAGATACATAGAATAACTGTCCCAGCTTTCAGGTAAACATTCTAAGAACTTTATCAGTACTTCAAAGTTAGAATATTCCTTACCAACAGTTTTCAGATCTATTATTAAGCAGTTAAAACGTTGGTGTACTTCAGAGAGAGTTTCATTCTTACCACAAATGAAGCTTTCATACTGTCTTACCAGGTTGATCTTTCGAGAGTCCTGGACTTCAGAAGTACCTTCATACTGAACACAGATTGTGTCCTACATAGCTTTTGAGGTTTTCAGGTTCATGACGGAATGGTAGACCTCGTCAGGAAGAGCCATGGAGAGTATGGATCTGGCTTTGGTGTCGATAGCCACTTTCTTCTTATCTTCATCAGTCCACATATGAATTTCCTTGGGAATCAGCCTTTCTGGAATAGCAGGTCTATTCTCAGCGGCTGGAACTGCAGCATCAATTCTTATAGGAATATATGGGCCGTTTTCAAGATAGTAAGGCATAGTAGGGTCTACACCTTATAAGAAGAGAGTCATCCTATTTTTCCATAGATTAAAATTATCTCTGGAGAATCTAGGGGGTTTTGCAAGAGAACCATTGTCAATATAATTGGTGTTTGTGTTGGTAGCCATTTTCAGAAATAGCTAGGAAGAGAAATCTTAGTGTAGATCAGATCTTGTTTATGAGATTAAACAAATCTGCTCTGATACCACTTGTTGGTCCCGAAGGGCTATACAAGTTTGTAGAAGGGGGGGGGGGGGGTTGAATACAAACACACGTTTTTACTTTTCTAAATTGTTTATTGATAAATCAAGACAATTTACAACTTGTTGCGGAACAAGATTAAAGATAAACCTAATCTTAACAAGTCTTGAGAAACACTAAGTTTTTGCACTAGAAAGAGTTAAAGAAATTACGAATAATAACTTAACAATAAGAGAGAAATAAGAAGATGGTCCGAGCACACTTCAAAACTGAAGTAAGGTTCTTCTTATATATTGCATGCATTTAATGCAAGGCAGTATGGCTTTACACGTGGCAGCAGCTGAGTGGTTGCATGTCATTGACCTTTGTAGACAACCTTAGTAGCCGCATGGTGCACAATGTAGAATCAGAGTTGTTGTACGATTACAAACAAAAGGGATGTTAGTTCTGACAGTTCGTACGGAGACGTGCAAGGGAGGTAAGACAATAGTAACATGCATGGAGACTTCATGATCAACTTTCATTGAGTTAGATCTTTATCAGCGAATGATAAAGTTCAGCGATTGCTGAAGTCTTCTACATGATACTTCACGTTGAATGGACAGGTCTTGCTTCACTGATATCCGCATCAGTTCATGAGTAGACTTGTCGCTGGTTCTTGAGCTTGATCTTCGACTTTAGCGTAGAACATATGTTGACGTGAAACTTGTCTTCAGGGATCATAAGTAAACAACTAACTTATCAGCGATCATCTCATAGACTGAACAGGCTCAGAGCTATAAGATGATGAACATTGTTCGCTGAATATCTAATCTAAAGAGTGAGAGTTCCTATCAGCAGTACTGTAAAGTCTTAGTACTTATCAACGATAGTGAAACTCTAATACATATTGTTTACTTACAATTTTCACTAAGTGTTTAAGAGAGGGTCATTATCAAATCACTGAGGGTTTGGATCAACAACAACGGTTTTATTCCGTTTGATGTAAACGCGATACGCTTGAGCCTGCATGGAATATCCTATAAATACTCCCTCATCCGCCTTGGGGCTGAATTTGCCGAGATCGTCCTTGTCGTTTAAGACGTAGCACGTGCATCCGAATGCATGGAAGTACTTGATATTCGGAATGCGGTTGTTGATGATCTCGTACGGCGTCTTGTTGAACCGCTTGTTGACGATGGAGCGGTTTTGTGTATAACAGGCCGTTGACACCGCTTCGGCCCATAGAAAGAGCGACAGATTGGACTGAGAGAGCATGGTGCGAGCCGCTTCGACTAGGGTACGGTTGCGACGTTCCACCACTCCGTTTTGCTAAGGAGTGCGTGCGGCAGAGAAGGTGTGTGAAATATCGACTGACGTCAGATAGTCGTCCACCATTTGATTCTTAAACTCCGTCCCGTTGTCGGTCCTTATGGTCTGAACATATTGTTGCTTGTTCAGTTGGACGGTCTTCAGGTGGTTGATGATCAGCTCCGGAGTTTCGTCTTTTGAGCGAAGGAACTTGACCTATGTGTAGCGCGAGAAGTCATCCACCTTCACCAGGACATATTTGCGCTTGTTGATACTCTGAACACGCATCGGTCCACACAAATCCATATGGATAAGTTCGAGGGACCTGGACGTGCTCGAAGTTACCTTCGGTTGATGCGGCACTTGCTTCATCTTTCCCTTTTCACATGCCCCGCAAAGACGATCCTTCACGAATTGAAGATCGGGCATGCCTTTCACGTGTCCGCCCAACACCAGTTTGTTAATGCTTTTGAAATTCAGGTGCGATAGACGCCGATGCCAAATCCACGCTTGTTCGGAATTGGCCTTCGACAGTAGGCAGACGGGGTTAACGGGTTTCAGGGCTGCGAGGTCGATTGTGTAGAAATTGGTCTTGCGTTTCCCAACCAGTAGCTGCTCTCCGTCGTCATTGAGGATTCTACAACTTTTAGCTTTGAAACGGACCTCGAGATCTTTGTCGCAGAATTGCCCGATGCTGAACAGATTGTGTCCGAATCCCGCGACGTGTGATACCTTCTTGATTGTGATCTTATCTTGGACAATGTCGCCGTAGCCCACGATCGGCGCCTTGTCGTTGTTGCCAAATCTCACGTCTCCACCATATTCTTCTTTTAGTTCGTGAGAAGCTCCCTCCTTCCGGTCATGTGCTTGGAGCATCCAGAATCTAAGTACCACACATGACCGTGCTGCAAAATCGAGTTTAACAGATTTTAGGTACCCAAATTTGCTTGGGTCCTGGAGGGTTAGGTTTGGAACCTCGTGGAGAAACTTGCTTTGACACAGATTTCCCCTTAGGTGTAGGTTGCACACCATTAGCAGAAACTGGTTTTGGCACAGATTGCCTCTTAGGTGTAGAATTTACACCTTTCGGAGGAACAGGTTTTGTAGCAGGTTGCCTCTTGGGTGCCGGTTTAACCTCAGTAGGAGCAACCCGTTTTGCAATGGGTTTGGTCTCCCGCTGTGGTTTAACCTCAGATTGGAAACACCGTTGTTTATAGTATTTCCTGTTGTTATTACGGGGTTTGCGTTTGGGTGACGAATTATACATGTGATATGAGCCAAACCAATCATTTAAGTTAATTTCATCAAAATCATTCCAACCACATCTAGAACAACATAAACAATCACGCGATAATTGAATCAATTGATGAACTGAATTAAGTTTAATTGGATAAGAAACTTCAAAACGATTCCAATGATTCCAAACACAATTGTCTTTGTTTATTCTAGAATTAAAAGCAATAGGGAAGGACTTTGATGCTGCATCCTTGACAGATTCCTTGTTTAGCCACTTGGGTTTTTCTTGTTTTGCGCGACCATTTTTATCTGAAACAACAGGGACAGAACGGTCAGTGACTTTTGAAGAAACAAGATTTTTGACAGGCAATCGCACGGTCTTTTGCCTCGGCTGTGATTGGTTTTGAGAAATAGGTTTAGGTTTGGGAATCTCAATCACAGCTGGGGCCTTAGTGTTAGAACATGTACCCTTTAGAAAGTTGACCGGTCGATTGACTACTGGTGACAGAAAATCAGTGTGACTCGGAAGAGGTTTGTCGAAAGGGAACGACTCAAACTCTCCATCAGAATTACCTTCGGAGTTCATATATTCTGAAAAATCGACTTCCGAAATTTCAGGACTTTGATCGGTCAAGGAAGGCGTGGAACACTTAGTGTCAGTGTGCGTTGGGGAATTTGGTGCGGAAGCGTTTGAAAAACCAGAGTTTAAATTCCTTTCAACACACTCATCTTGAGAAATTTTAGTTTCTTGTGAAGAGATATTTCCTATGAAAGCTTTACACGAGGATATGTCAGATGAGTTAGAGGACAGTTCAGGTGAAATCTGCTTCGCAGTTTGGAGCAGGTCAAGCTGCACTTGGAGTTGACTATTTATCATATGCTCTTTCATCGTTTCTCTAGTCATATCAGACAGTCTCGATGAGAGCTTATTGATTTCACACTGAAGAGTTTCCTTTTCTTCATTTGACACAACTTCGGTTTTTTCAGATTTGAGTTTCTCAAGCTCAGAGATTAGTGCTTGCTTTTCCATTTGAAAAACTGACCTTTCTTTCTCGAGTGACTCCTCCAACTCGACTATCTTTGCATCCAAGATGAGAGGGGGAACATAGAGCTTGTACTCGTCCGTCTCAGTCTTGGTTGCGGTTGCTTGGTCCTCATCCTATTTGGAGGAATCCTTGGGCGTTGCAACCTTGTAGCCATCGAAGTAGTCATTCGAGAGATACTTCTTGTTCTTTTGATAAGAATAATTTAAAAGTTCATAACAAAATGGAAGTTGTATTCTTCGTTTGTGTGCTCGCTTATATTCCTCGGTTTCCTCTTCCTTTTCAGGTTCAAGAGGACCAGTCCATTTAATAGCATATTCCGGGTATTTCTTATCTAAACCAAGACATCCAAAGTCATACAAGGTAGGTGTATTGTAGATACCCTTTTTCAAATAGTGTGGGTTATCGTATCCGATTCCCCAGGCTTTGTTAAAATACATGAACTCTTTGGGTTTATTCATGTGGATGGTTTGATCCGTTTGACCTCTTTTATGGAGTTTGGTTTCAAGATCAAAAATTTTCGCGACAAATTCCTTGTGCTGAATTTGAAGAGCAGAGCATTGATAAACAATTTCTGCGTTCTCATTCATACACTGATCTAACTGAGATTGAAGTTCAGATAACTTGGCCCTTAAGTCCCTAGGTGCTAATGAGAGATTTTTGCATTTGTCTTTTAAATTAGCAATTTCAGACTTATAATTTTGTGTTATTCTCGTTTGAACATCGAGCTTTTCGGTTAGAGATCTAATCTCAAGCTTTTGTTCTTTAGAGGTGGCCTTAAAGGAATTTGCCCGTTCGGTAAGAGATTGCATTTGATCCAAGAAATCTTGTTGGTTAGAATCACATACCTGACTTGTCTTTTATTCATCCGCTGGAGAGTGATATCCCATGAAAGCATTAGCACCATCAGTATCGCTTTCATCATCAGAACGACCCAACCAGTAGTCGTTTTCCACAAGTAGAGCTTCTCCAGCTTCCTTCTGCTCAATCAGGGCGATCTTAGCCTTGTAGTAATGAGAATTCTTTACCGCTGGCCTCTTACAGTCTTTAGCGAAGTGACCAAGCTTTCCGCAGTTGTAGCATGTCACTGGCTCATCTTTCTTCTTACTTTCTTCTTTCTCCGTCTTCTCCTTCTTTTCTGACTTGTCTTGCTCATCAGCTTTCTTCTTTCCCTCATACTTGTCCTGATGATCGTGGCGCTTGTTGGAGGAGGTGGAGTAGCGCTGATTATTGGACGAAGGCTTTTTATAAAACTTCTGTTGTTGGAAAGATTTAGTGAGCAGAGCTATCGCTTTCTTGAAGTCAGATACTTCATCATTAAAATCACTGTCTTCCTTTTCTTCAGATTCGGAAGAGTTGTGCTTTTGAGCACGTTTGGAGTGACGACTCGAAGATTTCCCTTTCTTGGAGGACATGAGTGCAATAGGATCAACAGCTGGTTTTCATTCAGTCTTCTTCTCGCTCAGTAGTTCATTCACTTCATCTTCGTCTTGAAGAAGTGTCTCATAAAGTTCATTGATGCCAATGTTCTCAATCAAGTTGTTGTGCTTGACATGAGAAGCAAACACCTTCCATTCTGGCAGCAGATTGTTGAGAAACTTGAGCGCGTTTTCCGTGTTGGAGCGAGTGATCTTATTCTTGTTCAGTTCATTAAGAAGTAAGCATAAACGTTCATAGGCCTGGGTGAGAGACTCGCCGGTGCGCTGCTTGAAACCATCGAACTTGGTTATTGCTCTATTGATCTTTAGTTGATTTCCGACATCGCTGCCACGCATCATTCTGGCCACTTGATCCCACATGCCCTTTGCTGTGTCTTTGTAACTATCAATGGCAGTGTAGATCGTGTTGGGGAGGGCTTGAACAAGATATCTCTTTGCATGCTTTTCACCTTCAATCATGCCTCTTTCATCTTCGGTCATGTCGGCGATAGTCTTGTCCTCACTACGAGCTTCAGTAGTTGCAGTTGCTGCTATGGTCTTCTTTGGCCAAGGGATTGGACCATCTTCAAGAGCTCTCTTGATATACACGTAGTTGTCCTTGGACTCTATGAAGATCATGAACCTGTCGCGCCATTGGCTATACTCACCTTGGTAGAGGCAAGGTGGTTTGGAGTCGGTACCGATTGCGAGAGCGTCACGTGAAGACATCTTTGTTGCAATGGAGTGATCGTCAGACGATTTGATTGATTCAAAGTGTGAACCTAACGCGAGGCACTATGAGTGGGATCCTAACGCAGGTTCTACGACTGATATGAACTAAGAGTGAGCTTACTGGATAGTAATCCAAATAAGAGTCTGATCTGGAAGTGTCCGGATCAGATTAATTGAAAGCAGTTCAGCAAAACACAGCAGTTTCCGGATAAAGTAGAAGAATCCGGACAGCTTAAAGTGTCCGGATAACAAATGTTACCGGATGGCAAAAGTGTCCGTATAAAGCAAATAAAAGCAGTACTTATCGGATGATGGAGATTCCGGATAATGAACTTACCAGACAAGATATAAAACGCAAAACTTACCGGGTGAATGGAGAGTCCGGATAAAACGTTTTCCCGGATACTTAGTATTGTCCGAATAAAAACTTTTACCGGAAACCTAGGGTTGTCCGGATAAAATCTTTACCGGAAACTTTGGGTTTCCGGAACAAATTACCCGGAAAGATTGAAATTTCAGTGACTTACCCGGAAAGGTTGGACGTACCCGGAAAGGATTAACACAATCGTCCAGAAACGTTGGAGTTATCCGGAAAGGACGGTTGTGTTACCCGGAAACAGCGGCTGTGGGTTTCCAATAGATTGGGAATCAACTAGGGTTGCTCAAAAACGTTCATGGATGATTAGAAACACAACCAAACACAAAAATAACACTCACCCAATCGATTTTGAAGCAAAAAGAACACGTTTTGATGGTAAAAATTTGATTTTTAGTGAAGAACACAACCAAAAACTTTGAACGTAATTTGCTTAATAAACCACTCAAACGATCGAATTAGGTTATGAAAATTTGTAGAATCGCTCAAAACAATAATGCTAACAATACCCAATAAGCAGAATTGATCAATTTTACCAGAATCAAAGAATTGAATTTTCAAGAAGAACACAGACGTGAAAAAGTCAAAACTTACCAGAAATCAATAAAGAACTTTGAATCGAATCTATCCGTCTGCTCTGATACCAATTGAGAGTCTCAGATCCGTGCAACGAACAATGAAATCAAATAGATAAGCAATAGTGTTTATGATTTCAACTGGTCATCCATATATTAGCTTTCAATGTAGAGAGAATTACAATACGAAGTAAGAAAGCCAAATGAACAACTAACCTATTTTCTAAGGCTAATGCACTTTATATATGACGGGCCCGTGGTTAACAAGCCCACGGCCCGTTCACTAACTAAGCTCAAATTCAACTATTACAATACAGACCCTTGAACTTTAAATCAACATAAATTGACCCTAACACAAAGCGTTGTAACCAAGTTTCATAGGTACTTGTTAGAGAACAAGTATTGGACATGACCTGCTTCAAGATAACTTCATGGATCGTCGACATAAGTGATTCTTGAATAAAGGTAGTATCTTTGTATCCTTTGACCTGAGATGCATATTAGGGACTTAAGTGTTGTGAGTGTTGTGCTTTGATATGGTTAAACGCTGCTCTTTGACCAGGCAGTTATAAAGGCCATTATTGGGTATAGTATGAACTGCACAAGAGGCGTATATAGTCAAGATGGGATTTGTTCCTCTTATGTGTTGAGAGTGAGACATTAAAGGCGCCTGACTTGAAGTTGAACAATAAATGAGAATGATAGTGAACCATGTCTCACGTTCAACATGACGTCCGAACAAAGGGATAGCTGATACGTCACCTTTTACATCAATTGAAGCTATGAGTTTATGGGAATTGGATGTTATTGAATGGCACTTCATCATGTGTTGTTGGGGGCAGCGAAATGTTGCTAGACGTTCACCACTGTCTGTATCATTCTATAATGCAATCTTGAGCAAATGGGAGATTGTTGGTTCTATATGCTTAAGAATCATCATAAAATGATATTGCCAATAACATATGATCCTATAGGGTCACACCCATAACAAGTAGACACCATATTGATTATTTTAACTAGTTGAATTATGATTCATGTTAAAATATCATAACTCTTGTATTTATTATTTTATTGAAAATAATATCTTAGTTCATATAGTATGAATTAATTTGTGTGTGGTAATTATATCATTTAAAGGTTAAATGATTTAATTAGTTTTATATGACTTTTTTATTTAATTAAAGGTTAAGTTAAATAAATAAAATTCATATGGTATGAATTTATAAAATCCATATCTTTTATATAAAAGTTGAAAGACAACATGTGGGACCCATGAGGAGTGTTGGTCCAATGCATGTGCTTGAAAAGTTCAAGGCTCATGATTGTGTTTTGCATGTAAGACTTTTTTTAAATAAGAAAGGCATTCATCTTTCTAACTCACTTCCACTTGAACGTTTTTCACACACACACACACACACACACACACACACATACACACATACACACACACACATACATACACACACACACACTCTCTAAAATTCTCTCTAAAAGAGTTAGTGAGAAGAAGAAAAGCTCTCTCCCTCTCTTGAAGCAAAAATCGGATTTTTGGTTTCAAGCTTAAGAGGATTCCTAAGCAAGAGTTCGTACTAGCATACATTGGTGTTGGAGCTTGTTGGTGGACTTCTCTATAGGAGCTCTTGATTGAGTTCTTGCCATCTCCATCTTCGTATTCTAGAAGCTTTTTCAAAGGACTACAAAGGTTGTATTTTCTAGAAACCCCCTATGTATGTTTTAATCTTTCATGTTCATGCAAATGGATCCTTGGTGGGTGTTATAAATGGTTTTAATGTTGTTCAAAATTTTAAGCTTCCGTTGCAAAATGTTATCCTTTTCAAATCATGTTTTGAACAAGACCCAACAATATGATATTTTACCCACATTCTCGTGTTCGACGGTCTATGATGGTCAACGCTCGGAGTAGACATCCAAACCAAGATGAAGTTCAGGAGGATAGCGTAATGGCTCCGGGATAACCAAGAAAAGTCAATGTCCCCAATCCTTGAATCCCTCGAATGTCGATCGGTATGATTGAAACCGTACCAAGAGTGAACTTATCTACTCACAACCCGGTTATGCAGGAGGTGGCTTGTTTCCTTCAGATGATGAAATCGGCCATGGATAAAAAGGATGAAAGTCTGATCAACGTATTAGAAGACCGGAATGCCAGTAATCAAAGGCATGAAACAGTTACCGAAAACGTCGTGGTAGGTTCCGAGGGTACCAATAATGTATTTAGGACTGAGGAGCACATCATTTCTACTATCAAGTAGGGTGGTAGACTTGCTCCTACAAAACGTTCTTGTGTAGCAAGCCACCCGAGTTCTCGAGAACTGCAAATCCGGCCGCGTGCATGAATTGCTTCAGAAAGTGGAGCTAGATTTTGAGTCAAGCGAATGTGGTGAATCGCAGAAGGTAAAATTTTACACGCAGATGTTCAGGGACGAGACCCTTATATGGTGGAATGTCACTCGGGCAGCTCTTGTCAGTGTACGGCCGGGAAGACGGTCGATGAATGGACGGGAAGACGGTCGAAGAATGGCCGGGAACACGGTCGAGGAACGGTCGAGGAACGACCGGGAAAACGGCCGAGGAAAGGTCGGTACACTTTGAGCGATAGTGCCCACGATAGTGACATATGGAACTATGGTATGTCATTATCGCACAAAGGGGATTGCCCTCAGTTGATATCGGGTTATTGTGCCCGCACAATAGCATGGCACTATCGCATGAGAGGTCTAGAACATAAAATATAATTTTTAGCCTCTTTTCATTTCTTCTTCATCACAACTCTTAATGAGGCGATTCTGTTTTATATGTTCTCGTTTTTGAAGCTTTTCAAGGATAGATCAAAAGATTTGAAGGTTATTGAAGTATTCATGTAACACCCGTATTTTCAGGAAAGAAATGGTAGCATTGAGCCCATTTGACGTTTGGCGGGGTAGGCTTCGAGTGTGGAAAGACGCACATTGGACCCCCTCAATGGCGGAAGTGTTTCGGGTGAAAAGGGAGATTTTTGAGCTTCGATACCATAGGCGCAATAGTGCCCGCGACCGGACACAATCGCCGGAAGTGTACCACGGGGTACTTCACACGGGCGAGAGTGCCAACAATAGTGACTAGTGTCACTATCGCACGTCATAGTTGCCTTCGACCCCTGATTGTTTAAAAACGGGATTTTAAACCATTCTCTCATTTGTTATTGTTAGGGTTGAATTTAGATCGTCTTAAAGTTGATGGGCTTGAAATGTAAATAGCTTAACGGGTATATAAATTTTTTAATCATAACTTTTAAGGTTAATCATTCTAAACACTTACACGTCTAATTGTAATCCTCTGGTTAATCCAATTCAATCAAAGATAGCCGATTTTAATTCAATTCTTTTTGTCTACTTGATTGTTAATTGTTTATGCACTTATCTGGGATCCACAATTGGTATCAGAGCAAAGAAACAAAGTGATTTAAGGTATTTTTCAAGGTTCTATTTGGTTATGTGGACTGGTAAGTTTTTTGGTTTTTGATTCTTTTTCTTGTGATTAAATTCTCGAATCCAAGTTTTTCCATTCCGTTTCATAGCAAATATAATCAAGTTTGGTAACTTTTCAGAGTACAAAACAATCGTTTAATTAGTCGATTTGATAAAAATCAAAACTTTTGGTAAAAGTTTGTGTTCTTAACAATTTAAGATTTTTCAATCAAAAAGGTTATTTTTTGCTTGAAAATCGACTTGAGTGTGTGTATTTTGGTGTTTTATTTGTTTCCAAATATTTCACGAAGCACAAATCGCAAACCCTAATCTACCCAGATCCGTTTTTCACGAACATCCGCAGTTTCTGGACCATTAATCGTGATTTTCCGGGTAAGTTATCGAAACTATCCGCTTGTTATTCTTTCCCGGGTACTTAATTTTACCCGGATCACGTTTATCTGGTTTCCCCACTGTCCGATAATATATCCGGACGCTATATCCGGATTACCCCAATCCGGAATCATTATCCGATCTAACATTCGCGCTTCTCCCGGAAACATTACTGTCCGGTTACCTCATCCGGTCATCGGATTCGGATACATATATCCGGTTCATTTTACTCGGACCTACTTCCGGGAACCAAAGCCTCCAGAAACCATACCTGGATTCTCTATCCGGATTGTTGGCACTGTCGGGAATTTCCAACTATCTGGATAGTCCTGTTTGTTTTTCTGTGTGTTTACTGCTTTAATTCAGTTTATTCTATTCACACTTCTAGACGTGCGTTGGGACATCACTCGTAGTTCCTTGCGTTAGGACAATACCTTGATTTTTCACACAACTGTTTTACGATCACTCTAAGTGCAATCGAGATGAATACCGATAGGATCTGAATCCAAACCACCCGTTCTCTACCGTGGAGAGTACCAACAATTGCGCGATCGCTTCATGGACTTCATCGAGTCCAAGGATCTCTATCCAGAGATACTGGAATCTTTGGAAGAAGGACCTCAGTCAACACCGATGATGGACGTTCAAGCCTAAGAAGACGATACTCCTGCAACTCGTGTTCCAAAGGCGTATGCTCAGATGACTGTTGCCGAACAACACAGATTTGATGGCGACAAGCTTGCAAAGTCATATCATTTTCATGGCATATTAAATGACATCTATACTGCTATAGTCAGTCATAAAGATATGTCCAAAGGTATGTGGGACCAGGTTGCGCGCATGATGAGGGGAAGCAAGATTGGTGATCAACTGAAGATCAATAGCTGCATCACTAGGTATGACAACTTCAAGCAAATAAAGGGAGAATCCTTAACTGAAACATATGAGCGTTTCTGCATACTCCTGAATGAACTCCACAAGAACAACATTGTGAGGACTAACACAGAGAATAACATCAAGTTCATGAACAACCTCCAACCAGAGTGGAAGACCTTTGCTTCTCATATCAAGCACAATCACATCTTGCAAAACATTCTTATCAATGAGCTTTACGAGATGCTCATGCAAGACGAATATGAAGTTCTGGAGCTGGTGGGTAATCTGAAGCCAGTTGACAAATCCCCAATTGATCCTCTAGCACTAGTTTAAGATAAACGAAACAGATCATCCAGTCGCATTTCCAAGCGAGAGAAGGTGGTAAGTGAATCTGAACCTGAGGAAGAAGATGGTAGTGGGTCTGATCCCGAGAAAAATGACATCAAGAAGTCCATGGTGTTCCTGTCCAAAGCCTTCCAGGAAAAGGCTTACTTTAAGAAGCCAACTTCCAACAACCTTCGTTACTCAACCACACCAAACAAGCGCCACGACAACAAAGAAAAGTACGAGGGAAGAAAGAGATCTGATGAAGCAAGGCAACCAAAACGCAAGACCGAGGAAAAAGACAACGATGAGCCCATGAAGTGCTACAACTGTGGTAGACTAGGACATTTTACGAAAGAATGACGAAAACCTGTAGTACGTAATTCTGAGTACTACAAGAACAAGATGCTCCTGGCCAAACAAAAGGAAGCTAGACAAGCGTTGATGGCCGAGGATGATCACTGGCTGAATCTGTCTGATGAGGAAGATATAGGAGATGCCGATGCCCATATGTGTCTGATGGGAAACCACACCAAGCAGTCTGACTTAGAGAATGGTGATCCATCCCCATTCGGAGAATCCTGCCAGGTATGTATTCCCATTCATCAATCCTTATATGATCGGATGCAACTTCTTGTGCAAAGGATAGAGTCCTATAAGCTAACCATAAAAGAAAAATCACTTGAAATTTCTACCTTAAGTGATAAAGTTGACGTTCAACATAAGATAATAGATAAGCTAGAATTGAAAATGTCGATCTGTGGATCCCAATATCAAGTGCAATCAATCATAAACACAATGAAATCAACGATTAAGCAATATATTGATCAATATGCAGAGAATATTCAATACGTAGCCGTACAAAGGTTTTAATCCTAATTGTGAACCATTAACCCTAAACTAAGGTTAGTCATCTCTATTTATACCCCATAGAGATATTTACATTTTCAGTCCCTGAACTTCTATTCAACTAATATTTTGGACCTAACAAATCTCCCCCTTTGAATTGAAGTTCGATCTCAAGCCAATTGGGAATATATCTCTTTCTGATTGCAAAGAGGATCTTGAAGTGTCTGATGGAGTTTCGATACTCTAGCGTTTCTTCGATTTCTTTCAGTAGTTCTTTGGTCAGGTATCTTTTCAAGTTGACAATCTTCTCCGATGACTCTTTCTCTTCTTCTACGATTATACCGTTCAGCACTTGACGAACATTCATCAACGTTTCATCACAAAATTTATGTAGTTCGCTGATTCTCATGAAGCAATTTTCATTGTTCTCGTTTAGGTACACATCCCATGTTTCTGGCTTGGAGATAAGAGAATGTACCTGCAGGTCTTCTAGTCTAGGCAACGTCAGATCGGGCTTAAGAAGGTTGATTTTTCTTTGATTACTCTCGATGCCCATTTGAAGGTCGTTGACGTATGACATAGTGATAGTGCACTTCATGAACCGCTTGATCGTCTCAAGAGCCTTAGTAACTGACAGAGGTCGAATGGTTTAAATTCTTAGATCCCTCAGAATAACAGGAAAATCATTCAGATTCATATTTTTGAAGTCTGCCTCTGAGAAGGTCTACTCTCTTCCATATTGTCTTACAACTTTAAAAACCAGAAACTAAACCCTCATAATTCTGTCGGATGTGATTTCTTTGATTTATGTGATTCGGTGGTTGGTCTTGACTTCGTTAGGTAGACGACCTCTTTTCATAACCTCCAAGTAGTGAGAACGAACTGGTTCGTCCAAATCAGCTACTCCGTGACACATAACCGGGTCTAGAGGTCTGATCCAATGAACGGAGATTTTCTTTTGAGATTCCTCAAGGAATGGTACCAGTATTCAAACTCTTTCCCAGTGAACCGGTTGATTAGGTTGGTCTTGAACCATTTCCGGTTGCAGAGAAGGTGAAGGTATCCTTGAAGAAGTTTCAGCTTTGTCTTGATCTGTCTTTTGTTGCGCTTCCGAGAACTGCTCGCTTTGAAGATAGAACTGATCATAATCGTCGTCGTCCATCGCTTCATTATCAGAGAATTGAAAGAGCATGTCAGTTTCCGCTCTGATTGCTACTATGGCCTTTTCGTTCCATAGCTTTTCAGTTTCGGGATCAATCTCTGACTCATCATCAATTAGTTCCAGATCTGATCGTTCCTCGATAGTCAGCATGAGTAGTTTTTCTGTTTCTCCCTCAGGATTTTTAACCGTTGGGTTTTCTGGGATTAGAACGCTGACTTCTCTACCCGATGACTCTAAGTCCATGTCTTGTACCATGGTCTGCTCTGAATTTGGTTCAATTACTTCTGTACCTGTCTGAGTATCAGAGACCATTTCAGCAATGGTCGCCTCGGTAGAGATTGTTTTCTTGCTCTTCTCCGCCTCATGGTGATCAGGATCATCCTGATCATCATGTCTGCGCTTTGTGCCCTGTACTTTCCCTTTGCATGTCGTTTGAAGACTGACAACCCTCTCGGATAGTGTTGAAAGTGTCTGTTGAACATTTTCTAAGGTTGTGGTAATATGGTCAAGTTTGGCTGTGAGTTGGGCTTGGTTTTCAGGTTGGGGAAGAGATGTTTGAGGAGTTGGGGCTTGAAGTTGTGATCTGAGAAGACCAACAAGGTCGGCTTCGGAGGATGTATCGGTGTTGGTTTGAGTGAGGAGATTACCAAGAAGTGCGACCCTTAGGGCATCTATGGACATGGTGTTGGATGAGGTTGTGAGGTTGGAGGTGGTGTTTGGGATGGGGGCTCGATCTGAACGTCTTTCCCCTTTACAATTCGTTTCATGAAATCCATCTCCACCTTCAGTTGGTCAACCAAAGCGGATTGGACAACCTTGAAGGCGCTGTCCAGGTATTCCTTGGAGACAAACTCCGGGAAACTAACACCTGGCTCACGTAGAGTACCAGTTGAGGTTACAACGGTTGATTGAACCGTTGTACCGTCTGCATTCACGGCTGGCATGATGTTAACCGTGGCAGGACTTCCACCTGATCCTCATAATCCACCTAGTGGTAGACTTACTCGGGGTGTTCCGATCGAGTCACAGAGAATCTCGACGGTAGCCGAAGTAACGTTTTGTATCCTAGCCGAAGAAATTAAATCAACAAGTGGCTCTAGACGCAACTGTGTACTTAAAGAAGTCGAGGAGCGGGGCGGCGTTCCTCTTGTTTCAACACCCGAACTCTCCAAGTGAAAGACTGGTGGATTATGTGTTGTATCCCCATGTGAAGATGAAACAATTGTCCGTTGAGAGACAACTGAGTGGCTGGATGGGGCGTGCGATTGCGTCGCTAGGTCCACGACGTCGTGTCCAATACCCTATCCCAACAGATGAGACGGGGATGTGGCTACCTGGCTTAGATTTGGCTGGGGGAGGTCAACCTGTGATGGTTGCCTCTTCGCTCTATATCACTCGTTATTCTGTTTGCTTCTCCTTTCCCTCACTCTCTCTGATTAATTTTCAAATGCTTCTCCCTCCGCTCTCTTTATCTCTCTAGGATTGGCTTGCGATTTGGGTACAGGTTCAAGACGATATTGGTCGTCATTGTGATCATCAGAGTCAGTTGACTCATCATCTGATGCGACCATAAGATCCAGATGCGACCCCTGATTCAAATCCAGATTCAGATCCAAAGGCAGATCTAGATGCGACCCCTGATTCAGATCCTAATGCAGATCCAGAGGCAGATCCAGATGCGCCCCCTGATTCAGATCCAAATTCAGAGCCTGATGACGATGCTTGTGCTTCATGTGCGGCCACATTTGTATTGTCAATGACCGTCACTTCATGTAGGTCTGTGTCAGCAGCCTAGATCTGAGTAGATACATGGGGTGGTGCGGTTGGTCGGCGAGACGTGATAGCTTCGCGTGTGAGTCGCTCTGCACCTCCCGCTTCAGTTCCCCTCACAATATTTTCTCTCATCACACCCTATCCGGGAGCCCCAGCTCGCCGAACCCTACCTCCACGAGTTCTTGGACCCTCACGCCACTCGGGTCTCGCTCCTTGGGTAGGTTCTTCCAGATCTGGCTGGACCATCGGAGCAATTATGTTGTGCGATCTCCTGTATTCTATCACACTAAGTGCCGATTGACTTGCGAGAGCTAGCAGTCCTTCAGGGATAATCATGGGTACAAGATCCTCGATCTCGGGTTTGTTCTGAAGTCGGTACATACGATTGGAAGGACATACCTCATGCGCTGAACGACGAGGAATTATTGGGTAGGCATCTATGAAGTAGCGGATGAGCAGCTGAAGGAAGCGCGGAAATGGTATAAATGTCTACTTCTTGTTAGCTTCCTTGGCTTTAACTTTCTATACCAATTCATACCATAGCAGAGGCGTAGTCAGTGTGACGGTGGAAAGCAACACCATGGACTAGGCGAAGAAGATTGCTGCTGGTCTGGTCAATACCCTTGGTAAAAGGACAAGCAGCGGTTGAGTATCGTGAAGAGCGTGTACCATAAGGGTGTCAGATGGGCGCGGTTAAACGGATCTCCTGGCATAGGATGGCATTAGTGACGGATGTATCAAATCGGACGTGTCCAGTAATGGAAGTGGGGTCGGGGAGTTGAAGGATTTGCCGGAAAAGATCGCGAGTGATGATTACTGGAGTGACGTCTATACGACCTTAAATTCTTGTCCATTCGCCTTCGGTGACGGTGGCGAGAGACCTCCAGAACTGTTGCAAATAAATCTTTGGGACCTCGGCAGTTGCAGTGAGTGCATGATTCAGCGGGTGGCCTTTCAGAATTTCAACTACCACTTGAGCCTGACAGCGAATAGCCGCAGTATCAAGGTGGAAGTTGTTCACGGTCAGTGGACGGGCCAGGCTGCCATTGAGGATCGCGGCATTGGCAACTGGATCGATGACTTGTTGATGTAGCATTGGGTACCTGTTGCAATATTTGCGTTAGAGATCTTGACACGTGAAAGATATGAACACGTACCTTGGATGTCGAGCGAATTGTTGGTCGAAATATCCGGGACAATGGAAACTACCAGCAAGGAACAAATGGCCGGAGCAAATACAGGGAATAGGTTACCCGGGTAAAAAATTCCCTGGAGAAGATACCCGGGTTCTAGGAACACAACCCCGGGTAATAAAAACCCGGCACATAGTCACCCCGGGAAAGGAAGGACTCGGTTCACAAGCCGGGAATTAAGGAGACCCGGTAAGTGTCCTGGTACGCATAAACCCGAGAGATCGCAACCCCGGGAAAGAAGCCGATAGAAGGAGAATCCCGGTGGACCAAAAAACCGGGAAAATTTCACCATCCGGGAAATCGCAACCCTAGTAAACAAACCCGGGAGTCGGCTATTCCCGGTAATCGAATCCGGTAAAGGACAACACCCGGAAAATCGCAACTCGGGTAATCGAACGATGAGAATCGATTTTCTCCAATAAACGATGGCTAATCGAGTCCTAACAGATCTAATCGAAGTCAAAATTAGAGGAAACATAACACGATTTGCGAGATTTCGACCGAAGAGTGCGTGATTTTAGGGTGAAACCCTAGTCGCATTCGACGAACTCGATTTCTCACAATTTGGTCCGATCGATTGGTCGTTCGTGTGATCGTTAGTGCCATTGAAGCGATTAAGGGAAGAAATCGACTTACCTATGAGATGGAATGCATAGAACGAGAGAAATTGGGGCAAAAATCAGTTGGATTGAGCGTAGGGTAGAACGATCGTCCGGGAGTTCAAGCGCAAGAGTTTTGAAATTGTGAGGGTGACAAGTCGGTCAAGGGTTTATATATAAGGGTCGAGTACCGAGAGTTGGTTTCCCGGTACTAGCACCCGGGTAGAAACCCGGTGCCAGCGCCCGGGACCATTCCCGGTTCAGGTGTTGGGCCGGTATGAATCTTGGGTCGGATTTTTTGGTAACCAAAATAAAATGTCTTTAAACTGGTAAAAACTTACGAAGTATCCAAAAAGGTCCTTAGTGGTTGGAAAATAACGAAGCCCCCCTCAAAAATTAAACTTTCTGAGACTCCACCTCAAACTTTTCTTTTAAAAATTACGAAACTCCCCCTCAGACTTTTACGAAACGCCCCCTCAAACTTTTTAAAACATACGAAACTCCCCCTCAACAGTATGAAGTCTACTAAACTCCCCCTCATCATTTGAAACATTACTTAACTCCCCGTCAACATTTTAAAAATTACGGAACTCCCCATCACGATTGAAAGACTAAGGAAACTTACACCTTACCGCTGGTGGTTGCGCCGCCTAAGCTCAGGAACAAGATGTTAGTACCACACTAAATGGACAAGTTTGTAAACGAGGACAAAGAAAAACTGATACAAGTAAAAACACGGAAAAACGAGACATAAAAGAAAACTAAAATGAAAATACAGAAGTGGAAATGACGATCTGGATGCGATGCCACTAGGATACACTGAGATGGAAGTGTGTCTTGGGCATGTCAAGAGAACTCACAACATACGGAAGAAGCAGTCCCGCCTTAGTGTATATATGTTGTATCATATTCAGGGCTTTTTTAAACTTTAAGATTTAGCATTCCCAACTTGGACCCAAGTTCATTAAATCGGTTTTCGTCCAAGACTTTTGTAAATAGGTCTGCTAATTGATTTTCTATATTCACAAAATAGAGTTCGATCGTACCTCGTTCAACGTGATCCTTGATAAAATGGTGCCGAACATCTATGTGTTTTGTCTTCGTGTGCTGGACCGGATTGCTCGTGATGGCAATGGCGCTATTCGAGTCACAATAGATCGAGATATTTGAGTAGTGAAACCCGTAGTCCTTAAGTTATGTACACATCCAAATGACTTGGGAGCAGTAACTGGCAGCGGCAACATACTCCGCTTCAGCAGTGGACGTGGGGACGCATGTTTGTTTCTTCGATGCCCAACTTACCAGGTTGTTGCCAAGGAATTGGACGTGACCCATCGTGTTTTTCGGGTCTAGCATGCTTCCGGCATGATCAATATCAGAAAATGTCGCGAGCTCAATCTTGTATCCTTTGGGTACCATAGACCAAGATCATCAGTACCTTTCAAATAACGCAAAATACGTTTGACAACAATTAAGTTTGACTCCTTAGGTTTGGACTGAAACCGTGCACATAGAAAGGTGGAAAACATAATATCTGGTCTACTAGTCGTCAGATACATCAGCGAACCAATCATTCCTCGATAGGTCCTAATATCCACATCCTTTCTGTTAGGATCAGAGTGTAACTTAGTACCTAGAGACATAGGAGAATGCCCGAGATGTACTTAGACTGATTTATGAATATCCCGGTCGACAATTGTTAAACTTCTAGACTAAGAAAGAAGTTCATTTGGCCCATCATACTCATTTTGAAATGGGATTTCATGAGGACTGAAAAGTTGTGACAATATCTAGGATTCGTGGAACCAAATATAATATCATCGACATATATTTGAATGAGTATTATGTCTTTACCATCTCTCTTGATAAAGAGAGCCGTGTCGATCTTACCTTTCGAGAATCCTGGCTTTATGAGAAATGAGGATAGGGCATCATACCAGGCACGCAATGCTTGCTTCAGGCCATAGAGAGCCTTGTCTAGGAGATACACCTGGTTAGGCTGCGAAGCACTCACAAACCCATCAGGTTGGGAGACGTAGACTTCTTCCTTGAGCTCGCCGTTGAGGAATGCAGTTTTCACATCCATCTGGAAGACGGTGAAGTTCTTGTGAGCGGCATATGCAAAGAACATACGGATGGCTTCAATCCGTGCGACCGGTGCAAACGTCTCTTCGTAGTCGATCCCCTCTTGTGACAACACCCTTTAGCCACAAGTCTCGCTTTGTTCCGAACGAATATACCATTCTCGTCTTTCTTGCTCTAGAAGATCCATTTGGTACCGATGACCATTTTGTTCTTCGGTTGAGGGACGAGACGCCATTCTTTGAGACTTTCGAACTCGTTTAACTCCCCTTGCATGGTGATCACCCAGTCGGGGTCGTTCAGAGCCACATTTACGTTGGATGGTTCCACGTTGCTGAGAAAAATGGAGAAGAGGCACTCATTCCCGGTAGCCACTCTTGTCTGGACGTTGCTGAGTAGAACGGGTGAAGTGTGCTCATTCTTAGTCGCAGCTCTTGTCTGGACAGGGGCTGATGGATCTCCAATTATCTACTCTTTAGGATGTGCCCGTGTCTATTTTTTGGTATGAGAAAGCCACTTAGACGTCGGTTGAGAGTTGTCGGGGTTGACATACGATCCAGGAGGAAGATCTTATGCAGCTTCGAGTGACAGAGTCGGATGGAGTAAATTAACTACCATAGGTTGTTCTGACCTTGTGGTAGACGAGGAGGCATCAACCGAGGCATCCTTCGACTGAGAGGTAGATGTATTGGCACTTGGGGCAGGGGAGGAATGAATTACGGGAACTGTAGGCGAGTCTATTGCGGCGTCGGTGTTCGTGCTTGACGATGGTGAGGATTGGACCACTGGTGCCGACGGTGATTCTTCCGATGAGGTCGTGTTGGGGGATGTCGAGGGACCAGTAATCTGCGAGGAGACCGCTACATCCCCACCTATATATGATTTATCAATGTTAGCTCCAACTTCTGTAGTTTAAGAAGTATTGAAAAATAGGCTAAGTATGTAGTCATCGACAGAGGCCTCTGCCAAGTCACCGAGTGGACCGAAGTGAAGAATCAACAGAAGGCGTTCTCAGAGGACAAGGCCACAGAGCCTCTGTCAAACTTGACAGAGCCTCTGTGGTATGAAGACTGAAGACTTAGAAGATTATCTGAAGATCAATACGAAGACGATCGTGCTTCTCACGTTTTCTGCTGTACGAAGATCCTGAAGATCGTTCGTACAAGGCGTGCCCTGATAACTCCACGTGTCAACCTCTGATGGGTTACAGCCTTAGCAGAAGATGGCGCACTACATTAACGTTGTACCTGTAGCAGTCCCACGATCGTGTCTTGTACCCTTAGTACTTCTTGTCTCCCCTTTGTCCCTTGATGAATAGTATAAATAGAAGGCTCATGTTGAGCTCTTCTATTAACCTTGCACGACACACACACCCTTAAGAGCAGAATTCTTGTTATACTTTCGGTGTTCTTGGTGTTCTTATTTGAATCAATACAAAGTGAATCTTTGAGTTAATCTCTTGTTTATTTATACTTTGTTTAGCTGATTCTGTGTGTTTAACTACCAAGAAATATCTTATTAGTTCGCTTAAAACGCTTCCGCACCCCAATCTGTTTGAACTAATAGGTATCTAAATCATTGTTGAGTAAAATAGGAACCAACAATTGGTATCAGAGCCTTCCTTGATTTTCAATATCAAGAGATCCTCTCTTACAATGATTTTTGGTAGAAACTTGGAGTGTTTTTAACCGGTTCTTCCTTTATTCCAAACAACCTCTGTTTTTCTGCCATTCTCGACTAGTTCGACTTTGGTAAACTTACAGAACCTGTTTTTCGGTTAAAACTCCATTTTAGTGCATTGTTCAAGGTTTTGAGATTATAAACTATTCTCGAAGTATTTGTCACATCATCCGAAAGTTTCAGTTCATACTCTGTTTTCTGGTATCTTCTTAAAACTCTTTCAAAATGGCGAACACGAACAACTTCTTCACCGCTGGTTCCTTAACCAAGCCACCCACTCTGCTAAGAGACGAATACCCTCAATGGAAGATACAAATGATTCACTTCTTCGAGGGTACCGACAAAGAACTCGTTCACTATATTCACAACCCCCTTTCGTTCCAATGATCATAGTACCTCGTGTACCTGCCACAGATGATATGTAACACCCCGAAAATTCTAACTCAAATTGTAAATAAGTCCATTTAGATTCATTAGAAGGACAAGGTGTTGCTTTGGAAGGTGGGTCACGTAATGCTAATTGGATCTCTCGAGAAATTGGCCAAGTTTAGACTCGGTACAAAGCCAGCGAGTATGACACTCGCGAGAGTGACATGGTCACTTTCGCCGTATCACTTTCACCAAGAATGTACCGAGGGTTTTGGGAGGACCAGCGAGTATGACACTCGCGAGAGTGACATGGTCACTTTCGCCGTGTCACTTTCGCTGAAAGTGTACCGAAGGTTTTTGGGTAGCGGGCGAGAGTGCCTCGCGAGAGTGACAGTGGCAATCTCGCCTGTCACTCTCGCCGTCGGGCTCCAGGGTGTTTTAAGCCCACGACTTCAGCTCCCCTTCATTTGCTATTCCACCCATTTCTCTCTAAACTCTCCCAAACCAAACCCTAACCCTCTAAATCGTTTTTGGAGCTCTTGAAGCCATATATCTTGCAAATCAAAGTTTCTCTCTCAGTTCTTAACAAGGGATTATGGATGGAAGTTAGAACCCTTCTTCTCACTTTCGTTTTGGTAAGATTTCTACACTTTCTAGGGTTTTACCCAACCCTCACCTAAACCTTTTCCTTCCTTTGGATGAAATGAAGATTGAGGCTCACTTTGGTAACACTAGAAGTGTTTGGTTGGTGGATTCACTTGATGGTTGAGGTAATCTCCTTTTCTCTTCATTTTGGAAATTAGGGTTTTGATCTATTGGTGATTTTGGGTGTAATATGTTGGGGGAAATGATTCTAAGTGTTTGGGGATAAATATTTATGGTTGGAAACTTATGGATTTAGGTTTCGGAAGTTTTGGCTTGAGGACGCAAACTTCATCAAAGGAGCATACGTTTGGGTAAAGTCTAGATTTAGCTTAATCTAGCAAGGTGAGTTCAAGTTACTTTGCGAAAACTTTGTACATGCCAAAATGTTATTTTTCCAAGTAATTGTGTGTTTTACCTGAAAATTATCAATATTGGGTTATTTGGTGGATTTTACCCTTTGAGGTATTAATTGTGGTAAATATTGTAAAACACTACTTTTGGATATTTTGGAAAAATGTGTAAATCATACATGAAATGAGTTTTGATTTATGTGATAAATGGAGTCTATTTATTATAAAAATGCATTTGTGGATGTTTTGGAAATATGCATATAGTACATCATGTGATGTTTTGAAAATGTAAAGGTGTGAGTCCTTGGAAATGAGGGTTTTCCCGATCCAAAGTTTTATTTCGGGTTTTCATGGAATTGAAGTATTTACCGGCAAACGGTGTGTGTTGTTATATTTGATGTCATTTTATAACTTTCATAAACTACCTTTTGGAGTTAGTTGAGCTTGTGGCTCGATATTGAGTTTTATTAAGTCTTGGGGACATTTGTCCAGTTTTGGTAACTCAAGATTGAGTTTTGATAATGAATTATGTTATTGGGGAATTGCATGTTTTGAATGCATGTGTTCATTTATTTGGGGTCGTGTAATATTTAGACCTTGATAGCTATGGATCCATAGGCATTTGAGTTTCCCTTAGTCTCGCGGGCAAGAGGTCGGAATTGATTGAGCTCAGTTTTACGAGACGTTAGTTTATTTTGTAGCACGGAATAGGCATCGGGTTCCATGATAAGTAAGGCGTGGACCTAGATGGTCGGGCGTCGTCTCATGGGCAGTAAGGTGTAATTCCATATATGTGCTTAGCACGGGATATGCATCGAGTTCCATGATAAGTAAGGCGTGGACCTATATGGTCGGGCGTCGTCTCATAGGCAGTAAGGTGTAATCCCTAATGTGCTGTTGTGGATTTGGTGACCCAACGTATAGACCTGGAGTGGTTGAAGTTGGGGGCACCCTAGTCTCGTGGGCAATAGATCTGGAGTGATTGAGCTCAGTGTTACGAGAGTAATCCACGTGGGTGTTTTATTGCATAGTAAGTGACCCACTTTGGTGTTCCGTCACGTGCGATGTATACGGGTCTCCCCCGTCACCGAAAGGTGTTGTTTTGGGTAATTGTTGCTACTCATGTTTTCGGTGACGTGTTATATTTATATGGATTGTTTTCCATGGTATGTAAGTTGTAGTTTACATCTCATCCGTGTGTGATGTTTTTGGGTATTTGTGTTTATCCATGTTTTCGGTAACGTATCACATTTATGAGAATTGCATTTCCATGTTATATGAGTTATGGATTATGTTTTTACCGTGTTTGGGATGTTTTTGGAATAATGACAAATTGAATTATGGATTTAATTATTTTGAGTATCAAATGGTATTTCACCTTATTACGTGGATTTTGGGAATGAGTCTATTTTGGAAATCATATTGCATTAAAGATTTCATTTATGGGGATAGTGTAATTTGGAAAATGGGTGCTTTACATTTAAAGTAAACTGTTTTGGAATCATGACTAAAAAGCTACACTCCTCTCGATTTATGAATTTATATAGTCATGATAAAATGTTTGAACTCACTAGGCGTTAACCTAACCCTTTTTATTTGTCGGCATGTGCAACAGGTCTCAGGTTGGGAGTAGTTCTAGTGACACGTGTGAAAGGTCGTGTGCTAGTAGAGTGCTCGCAAGGTGATTTGAATTAGTGAAGTCTTCCGCACGTATTTGGAATTAGCAACTTGTGTCGTGTTAAGTAACACCCGTTTTAAGTTAATTTATTGGGGGAATTATAATGTTTTAAATTCCGAGGTAATTTAAGGAATGAATTGTAGAAATGATTTTATCTTGTTGGGTATTTTGTTGAAATTTTATTTAGTTGCTCGTTCCAAATTTAAGGGTGTTACAAGTTGGTATCAGAGCATAAGTTTGAGAGAATTAGGTGTTGATTTTGGATACCTAGACTCAAACTAGCGTTTGTTTAAGTAAATGAGAGTGAAAGTTACCTTTAGGCACTTTAAGATAGGATGTTTTGAAATTGATGGATGTTGTTAGAAACGAGAGTCACGTCGAGAGTAACAAGGATAATCATGTATGATGCGTTCATAGTGACACCTGGCCAGTGTCATGGTGAACCTGCTAGTACATGTGGCGTACTTGAATTACTTTAATGTGATAATCGTTGGGGTAGTGAAGGAGGTTCTAAGCTAGTAGTCGTTGGAATAGATGGACGATTCTAGTATTAGTCACTGGGAGTGACGATAAGCATGATAATTGCTTTAAGTAGACCGTTTCGGGTCGAGATTGATGGTTGGATTAGAACCATAGGCCTAATGAGCCGATGTTGATTTGAGGAAAAACCGTAAAGTTAATTGATGTAATTCCCAACTTACCTTAAGAGGTTAAAGCATCCGGATGACAATAGTGGACCAGAGAGATTTGGAAGGGTATGAGTTGAGACGTTGAATGCCGACTAAGTCATGCACAAAGTTTAATTTGAAAATAAATTGCATCAATTATTTCTTGTGTTTCAAATCCTTGATTGGATTGTGTTATGAATTTTGAAGAAATATTTAGCACACACACAAGATTTCAAATCATGGTTTTGAACGTGCATGGAACCATTTTATTGCGGGAAGTTGCAAACTCCACCGGGATTTGTTTTGCCTTATTTCATTGTTGTTCAACATCTGTTTTGGATGTAATGGCAACCATATTTTTATGATGTTTAAGATGTTGGGCAATAACTACGGTTTGTGACTTTAACATTGGATCTCCTCCACATATGTTAGAGTTGGACGGGAGTTATATTCCATTATGTCTGTGTAAAGTCATTTTTGGGAAATTTGTTTAATGTGAGTTGTTAAACAATGTTGTTTATATGATATTACCCTAGAAGGGGATTTTTGGGATCTTGGCGTTGCATTTATGATTTTGCTTATAGCGATTTGGTTTTGGAGGCACGATGTTTAGTGCCGTTTTGTTGACCTGGAGTCATTAAGTTCGTTGGAGTTCATGGAGTTTTGTTTTACGGCGTGTTGTGTCGTGTGGGTACAAATTTACAATGTGCATACTCTATTTGCTTATGTGAAAAGTTTACGAGTTATGTTGGGCATTTGGTCCCACTCGAGTTTTGGTGAGAAAAGTTAATTTTATGCCATAAGGCGACTAAAAAGAGACGAGTTTGGGACTCTAGTGTCGCGTAACTTTTCTTTCAAGAGTTTGTGTTATTAGGTATTTCGTTGCAAATAGTTCAGTGTATGGATTGACTTATACGTGACTTAAGTAATGCATGAAGGAACATTTTGGTAACATTCATAATGATTTACTTAGTGCGCTTTTGGTCAGTTAAATGTTTTATTATCATTTTCATGTAGATGCGTTATATCGACTTAGGGGTATGCATAGCTTGGTAACCATTGTTTCTCGTTACTTTGTTGAACGAATCGTGAGTGAAATTATTTTATTAACTCATTGTATAAATGATGACCATTCGGTCAAAGGGTGTTTTGGTGTTGTGGAAATCAATGCATAGTTCGCAATATTTTACATTTTGAAAACACGAATGTATGAGTCATTGACATTGGTCAATTGTCGATTTACCGAATATTTTGGAAACTTGAAAACCTTTTTGGTTTTGGAAGAAAGGTGCGTTTGGAGTATTTTTAACAAAAACATTTTTAAGCAATGACGTTTTGATGTTTTATGTTCCAAGAACGAAATTTTGAGGAAATGCTTCGTGGTGAAGATTTTAGAAAATTTTTTGTATAAAACTATGTTGCATGTACTTTCTTATGTTTTGGAACATTGATGTGCACCGTTGGAGCAATTTGGGATTTGAAAATAGGTTTGAACCCTTTTTGGTGTCAACCATTTACTAATAATTGTTTCCTCCTAGTTTTTGGAAAATACATTGTGGTGTGCAATTTTGCTAGAAACATTTTGCTCGTGTGTCGTTATGTGACCATTTGATGAAATTTTGGAAATCAACTTAAAGAACCCCATCTTTTGAAATTTTGGTGTGAGTTAATTGATGCATGTTATTTCATTACAAGGAAATTTCTAAGGAAGTGTTACAAGCTTGCATGCCTACCCCGATTTAAGGTTTTATGATGTTTTAGTCGACATTTTCCAATAATGGGAACGGATTGGTTTTGTCTTTAAACTTGGAACTTACACAAGTTGGTTTGTGTTTTGACTAGAGTGTAATTATGAATCGTTTCATCGTTTTGTGTAATAAACTGACGCGCACAAATTTGATTGGTAAATCTTGTTTCATGCCATTTTATAGTTAGAAAGGAAATTTTGGAGTCAAATGTCGTTTGGACTTCTTTTGAAATACGTGCACAACTTTTGTTGCACCCTGTTTAAAGTCGAGCAGTTACTTTGCGGGCATGTCATGAGTCAATCCATACTAGAGCCGTGGCGGTCCATTTTAAAAAAGTTGTTTATTTCGCTTTTGCGTGTTGTGGGTAATCTGAACTGCAATGAAATAATTTTCAACATGATTTTCATATGTAGGACGAGCGTGTCCATTTTTGCGTAACTACCGAATTGATGATAGTAGTTTTTCTATGCGTGCGATTTATTTGATATGAAAATCTTTGCGTTGAAAAATTTTGTGAAGGGTTTTGACTGATTGGCATATTTATTGAATAGCGCACTTGAAAAACCTTGAACTCATTAGGACCTTGGAAAGGTTAAGTAACCCAGTTGAAAGTAAGTGTGTAGAACCTCGACTGTGAAGAGTTGAGCGTTCAGGCGCATGGCGCGATTATAGGCCGGATGATATCGGTAGCAAAGTAAATGTGTTTGTGGTAATTGGAGGGATTGGCTTGCGGTAACACATTTTGAGGTTGGTGGTAACCTTTCTTGTTGAGAATCTTATTTTGGGGGTCTTGGTCAACTTTCGTATGGGGACCCATTAGGCACCATAGCGATAATTGTGGTTTTGATGAGGATGCTCGACGAGTGAAACTCGAGTGTTGAGTCTGGGGTGACTCAAAGTTGATGGTACATCTAAGTGTCAACTTTTGGGGCTTGAGGTCAAGCACCGTTAGTGTAATCGAGAGATTGTAGTCCAATTTTGAAGAAATGTTGGTAAGGGTTGTAGAAATCTTAAGATGCTCATAGGTAATAAAGAGACTTAGAGAAATGATTTGATGGTGTGATTAGAGAATCTGTCAATTGGATGATTGTTGATTGAGCACATCTTTGGAGGATTGTGCAATTAATGAGTCGGTAATGACCGTTTGGGTTGGAATTGATGTTACCGTTGAGAATAAATACTAGTTCGGTAGTGGGACTATTTGGGAGTTTGAATCTGTCGTTGAGAAAGTATGGGTCACTTAAGGTTGGGAGACAACTTAAATCTGGTGGTCGAAAGCCACTCTTATAGCTTAGGCCTTCAATTGAATGTGGGTGTTTTATGCCTAAACGGGGAATCGTTGTGAGTAACACCAAGAAGCCGATGTGGGCAATTCAGTGGGAAATAAATTTGAACCGGGTTGAAACCGAGGGAAGTTGGAATGTGTTGGGCGGTGTGGTCATTGTTTGTGTGAGAACTGGATTTCGAGGACGAAATCTCTTTAAGGTTGGGAGGATTGTAACACCCCGAAAATTCTAACTCAAATAGTAAATAAGTCCATTTAGATTTATTAGAAGGACAATGTGTTGCTTTGGAAGGTGGGTCACGTAATGCTAATTGGATCTCTCGAGAAATTGGCCAAGTTTGGACTCGGTACAAAGCCAGCGAGTATGACACTCGCGAGAGTGACATGGTCACTTTCGCCGTGTCACTTTCGCCAAGAATGTACCGAGGGTTTTGGGAGGACCAGCGAGTATGACACTCGCGAGAGTGACATGGTCACTTTCGCCGTGTCACTTTCGCTGAAAGTGTACCGAAGGTTTTTGGGTAGCGGGCGAGAGTGCCCCGCGAGAGTGACAGTGGCAATCTCGCCTGTCACTCTCGCCGTCGGGCTTCAGGGTGTTTTAAACCCACGACTTCAGCTCCCCTTCATTTGCTATTCCCCCCATTTCTCTCTAAACTCTCCCAAACCAAACCCTAACCATCTAAATCGTTTTTGGAGCTCTTGAAGCCATAAATCTTGCAAATCAAAGTTTCTCTCTCAGTTCTTAACAAGGGATTATGGATGGAAGTTAGAACCCTTCTTCTCACTTTCGTTTTGGTAAGATTTCTACACTTTCTAGGGTTTTACCCAACCCTCACCTAAACCTTTTCCTTCCTTTGGATGAAATGAAGATTGAGGCTCACTTTGGTAACACTAGAAGTGTTTGGTTGGTGGATTCACTTGATGGTTGAGGTAATCTCCTTTTCTATTCATTTTGGAAATTAGGGTTTTGATCTATTGGTGATTTTGGGTGTAATATGTTGGGGGAAATGATTCTAAGTGTTTGGGGATAAATATTTATGGTTGGAAACTTATGGATTTAGGTTTTGGAAGTTTTGGCTTGAGGACACAAACTTCATCAAAGGAGCATACGTTTGGGAAAAGTCTAGATTTAGCTTAATCTAGCAAGGTGAGTTCAAGTTACTTTGCGAAAACTTTGTACATGCCAAAATGTTATTTTTCCATGTAATTGTGTGTTTTACCTGAAAATTATCAATATTGGGTTATTTGGTGGATTTTACCCTTTGAGGTATTAATTGTGGTAAATATTGTAAAACACTACTTTTGGATATTTTGAAAAAATGTGATAATAAATCATACATGAAATGAGTTGTTGATTTATGTGATAAATGGAGTCTATTTATTATAAAAATGCATTTGTGGATGTTTTGGAAATATGCATATAGTACATCATGTGATGTTTTGAAAATGTAAAGGTGTGAGTCCTTGGAAATGAGGGTTTTCCCGATCCAAAGTTTTATTTCGGGTTTTCATGGAATTGAAGTATTTACCGGCAAACGGTGTGTGTTGTTATATTTGATGTCATTTTATAACTTTCATAAACTACCTTTTGGAGTTAGTTGAGCTTGTGGCTCGGTATTGAATTTTATTAAGTCTTGGGGACATTTGTCCAGTTTTGGTAACTCAAGATTGAGTTTTGATAATGAATTATGTTATTGGGGAATTGCATGTTTTGAATGCATGTGTTCATTTATTTGGGGTCGTGTAATATTTAGACCTTGATAGCTATGGATCCATAGGCATTTGAGTTTCCCTTAGTCTCGCGGGCAAGAGGTCGGAATTGATTGAGCTCAGTTTTACGAGACGTTAGTTTATTTTGTAGCACGGAATAGGCATCGGATTCCATGATAAGTAAGGTGTGGACCTAGATGGTCGGGTGTCGTCTCATGGGCAGTAAGGTGTAATTCCATATATGTGCTAAGCACGGGATAGGCATCGAGTTCCATGATAAGTAAGGTGTGGACCTATATGGTCAGGAGTCGTCTCATAGGCAGTAAGGTGTAATCCCTAATGTGCTGTTGTGGATTTGGTGACCCAACGTATAGACCTGGAGTGGTTGAAGTTAGGGGCACCCTAGCCTCGTGGGCAATAGATCTGGAGTGATTGAGCTCAGTGTTACGAGAGTAATCCACGTGGGTGTTTTATTGCATAGTAAGTGACCCACTTTGGTGTTCCGTCACGTGCGATGTATACGGGTCTCCCCCGTCACCGAAAGGTGTTGTTTTGGGTAATTGTTGCTACTCATGTTTTCGGTGACGTGTTATATTTATATGGATTGTTTTCCATGGTATGTAAGTTGTAGTTTACATCTCATCCGTGTGTGATGTTTTTGGGTATTTGTGTTTATCCATGTTTTCGGTAACGTATCACATTTATGAGAATTGCATTTCCATGTTATATGAGTTATGGATTATGTTTTTACCGTGTTTGGGATGTTTTTGGAATAATGACAAATTGAATTATGGATTTAATTATTTTGAGTATCAAATGATATTTCACCCTATTACGTGGATTTTGGGAATGAGTCTATTTTGGAAATCATATTGCATTAAAGATTTCATTTATGGGAATTGTGGAATTTGGAAAATGGGTGCTTTACATTTAAAGTAAACTCTTTTGGAATCATGACTAAAAAGCTACACTCCTCTCGATTTAAGAATTTATGTAGTCATGATAAAATGTTTGAACTCACTAGGCGTTAGCCTAACCCTTTTTATTTGTCGGCATGTGCAACAGGTCTCAGGTTGGGAGTAGTTCTAGTGACACGTGTGAAAGGTCGTGTGCTAGTAGAGTGCTCGCAAGGTGATTTGAATTAGTGAAGTCTTCCGCACGTATTTGGAATTAGCAACTTGTGTCGTGTTAAGTAACACCCGTTTTAAGTTACTTTTTTGGGGGAATTATAATGTTTTAAATTCCGAGGTAATTTAAGGAATGAATTGTAGAAATGATTTTATCTTGTTGGGTATTTTATTGAAATTTTATTTAGTTGATCGTTCCAAATTTGAGGGTGTTACATGATACACCAAAGATTCCTGAGCACGAGAAACCAAAGACAAAGGATAATTGGCCATCCCCAATGACCTCTTCCAATCCCTAGATGCGTGTGAATCTGCATACGATCTATGGAAGGAACTGGAGAAACAATTGGAGGGAGGGACCAAGACTCAGAAAAACCGCAGAGCCCAATGCATCAACGAATACTACGCATTCAAAGCTCTGCCGACAGAATCTCTGCAGTCAACTTACGGCAGGTTTAACTCTCTGATAAACAAGTGCAAGAAGTTTGGGATCCACAGAACCTCTGAGGAGAACAATGTCGTGTTCCTAAAGAGCCTAAATGAAGAATGGCTCCAGTTGTCTATGTCTCTGCAAACTAATCAGGACTTAGACTCCTGGACTCTGTCTGATCTTTATGGAACATTGGCAGCCCAAGAACCCTAGATTGCCCAAGCTAAAGCTCAAACCGGTAGGCCTCTGGCACTTGTTGGTAAGGCTACAGAAGCTAAAGAGAAGCCAAAGAAGGAGAAAGTTGTGGAGGAAAAGAAGGAGAAGAAGAAGAAAGTACTGGGTGTTGATAGTGAAGAGGAGGAGTTGGTGGAAGAAGAGGAGGCAACAATGGCCTCGATTGCTAAATCTTTGGCTCTGCTGACAAGAGAGTTCAGCAGAGGGTAACATAAGAAGTCTGGTTATGAACGCAATGGGAGAGATGATCGTGGTGATTCAAGGAATCAGGGAAGAGAAGGATCGAATGACCAACATAGGTCAAATGACAAGAATGACAGAGGTGGTGACCAACAGAGGTCAGCGACAGAGCTGGGAATGCACCCCATAATCAGGGTTGTTTCAATTGTAGCAAGCCAAGCCACTATGCTGCAGACTGCAGAAGCAAACCAAACCGCCCTCAGAGGGACTCTGCTTTCTACAAAAAGAAGGTAGAGTATTATGCTCAAAAGTCGCTCATGGTGGAACAGGAAAACTGGCAGTCAGACGAGTACTTTGACGAAGGTGAAAAGAAGAACGCCCTGTTCTGCTGGATGACAGAGGTCAGCTCCTCCGACTCTGATAGTGAGGTATCCACTTCTGACTCTTACTCTAATCAAGCAGAAGCTGATTTGCTCAAACTAACCATTGAATTCACTGAACTTAAAAAGACTTGTGAAAGTGTCAAGAAAAAGCTCGCATTCTTTGAGAGAGAAGCTAGACTTCTCACTCAAGAAAAGGCTAAAATATTTCAAGAAAAGGAAGAGATTGAAACAAATTGGCACAAACATCTAAATCCTTTAAAAGAAAAGATTTCAGAACTCAACTCAGCCTTAAAAGCTAAATCTAAAGAACTTATGGATGTTGAGAGCGACAGAATGAATATTCTTGCTCTTAAACACTACTTTCAAAAGGAAAGAGAAGTTCTTCATCAAGATCTACTCAGAAGAGATCTTTTAATGAAAAAATATCAAGATGCACAGATGGTTTATGAAAAGATAAATACACAAATAGGGAGACGGGGAATTGGCTTCTGTGATATAGATCCATACACTGGAACCAAAAGAGACAAGTCTCTGTCATCTCTGTTTTGTATTGGAGACACAAGAAAACCTGGATTTCCAAACTTACTCTCTGTTAGCAAAAGGCGAAAAGTCTCTGGGGAACCTCACAAGAGGAAACCTCTGAAGATGATAAATGTGTGGTATGAGAACACAGATTTATCACCTTCAACCTCTGTCAAAAGAGAATCCAAACCTAAGAAATATCTGAAAACTCAAGATCAGATAGGAATCTTCAAGTCTGGTGACCCCGAGACTCAAACACAGGTTGCTTTTGTCTGTATGATAGACTCTGAAAAGAAACTATCAGCAGAGGCACCTGAGTTCTTGCCTGCCTCTTCAGAAGAAAACCTTAAAGGTATTTCTGAAAAATAATTAATGGAAATTGGGAAAAACAACTTTTATGAAAACCTCTGTACATCCTCTGTCAAACAAAAACTCTCTGAGGAAATCTTGATAGACACTTCTGTTGACTTGGAAGATAGTCCCAAAGAAAAGGAAGAAAGTGAGTATGGCACATGCTCTGAAAGTCCAGCCTCTGTCGACAGAGATCTTAGTGACTCAACCTCTGTATATGAGGACGATTCATCCTCTGACGAATCTTAGACTGACTCAAATGAGTCAGAAATAGTTCCTTGTGCTTCAGAGTGATTTACACTTACCTCTGGAATCCTTAACAGAACCATTCCTCCTAAGGAGAAAAGCACAAGTGTTCCGATTTTCCAGGACTTTTTGGACATGTGTATACAAGCCAAAACCTCTCTTGAGCTTGAGAAAACCAAACAACAGAAGAAAGTGTCTTCTCAAAATCCAACAACTTCTAAAGCATCAAAACCTTTGAGGCCTTTTAAAGAAAAATTAACTTGGCAACAGAAGGGTAAATGGGTTGAAAATAACAAATCTTTTGCTTCTGTGACAGTGAAACCTGAAGAAGTTCACCACAGAGGAAGGGGTCAACCGAAGGCTACTCCCTACAAAAAATTTTCAAAACAACAATCTAGTCTACATAGGCCTTCTTGTAATAGGAAGTCAGATGCTAGGGTAGATTGTAATAATAAAGCCTCTGTACCCCTATTTAATGTTTTCAATGAAAAGTTCAAGCAAATCTCTTCGCATATTAATTACTGTCACTGCTTTGATCTCATGTATCAATTGAATCAACACTTCTCAAGCCCACAGTGTTTCCTCTCTTTGCCCAAAAAGAATGCTAAATTCAAGGGAAAGAAGAAACAAAATGGTTCTTCAACAGAAGTTAAAACCAAACCCAAGGATGCTAAGGCACCTTTGAAGACCTCTGACAAAAAGGGACCCATTTGGATATGGGTACCTAAAAATCTTTGATTGTTTTACAGAAGCAGTATGTGCCGATCTGGTATCTAGACTCCGGATGCTCGTGACACATGACTGGCGACAGAGGTCTACTATCCTCCTTCAAAGATAAACACGATGCAGGATCTGTGACCTTTGGCGACAACAATAAGGGATATATTAAAGGCTATGGAGTCATCAAGAAGGAAAACATAACTGTTTGCAAAGTTGCATATGTGGATGGCCTTAAACACAACCTACTCAGTGTTAGCCAACTTTGAGATACTGGTTTCGATGTAATGTTCAAAAGGACTTTCTGCTCTCTGGAGGGAGAAAATACAGGAGTAGAACTTCTGCGGGTTGAACGAAAGGGAGATCTATATCTCATGAACTTTAGCGTCAAGAACAAGAAAGACAAGCTCTGCCTTGTAGCCTGCAAAACCAAAGAAGCCTGGCTATGGCATAACATGTTCTGCCATCTGAACTTCCACACTCTAGACAAGCTTGTAAAACTTGATCTAGTTAAAGGTCTGCCAAACGTCAAATTCAGCAAAGATCATTTGTGCTCAGCATGTGAAATGGGTAAGCTTAAAAGAACTTCCCACAAAGGAAAGACTGATGTGTCTTGTCCTAGGCCTCTGTACATGCTTCATGTTGACCTCTGCGGTCCAATCGCTACGCAGAGCCTAGGAGGCAAGAAATACATACTAGTGGTGATCGATGAATACTCAAGATACACATGGGTAGAATTCATCAGAAAGAAATCAGATGTTCCTAACATTTTGATAAACCTAATGAAAAGGATCCCGGTTCTGTACGAGTGCAAAATTCAGAAGTTGAGAAGCGACAATGGCACATAATTCAAAAACTCTGTCATTGAAGCCTACCTCACAGAAGAAGGCATCTCCCAGAATTTCTCTACAGCATGGACTCCACAACAAAACGACGTTGTTGAACGAAAGAATCGAATGCTTGTGGAGGCTGCCAGAACTATGTTGACAGCATCTGGATTACCCATCTCTTTCTGGGCAGAAGCAGTATCAACCGCTTGCTACACCCAAAATCGATCAACCATAGTAAAAAGGCACATCAAGACACCTTATCACTTGATCAACAAAAGGCGACCAAACATCAAGTTCTTCCATGTATTTGGATGCAAGTGTTTTGTCCTAAATGATAGAGAAGCTAGAGGGAAGTTCGATGTTAAAGCAGATGAAGGAAAGTTCATAGGATACTCTGCCACTTCAAAAGCCTACAGAGTTTATATTCTGCGGTCTCGATCTATTGTGGAAAGTATAAATGTCTCTTTTGACGATTCTTTTCAGAAGACTTCTGAACAAATCAGTTCAGAACTCGGTCTCAAAAAGGAATCCTCTGGCATCTCTCCTACAAGATAAGCAGAACTAAATCTGCTATTTGAAGAGATGTTCCACGATGATATTGATCCCTCTGCCGGAGCCGTCAGAGCCTCTGGAGAAACACCTTCTGCCAACCAGACTGAGTCATGTATATCTCTAACTGGTCTATTAAATACTTCATCCTCTTTAGTGAATCGTACAAATGCAAGTGCTGAGGGGGAGCGAACAGAAGATGATACAACCAAGGACTCTACTACAGAGGCACCGAAAATACCAACTCCAGCAACCACATAGGAATCAATACCAGAGGAAAACGAGGATTCAGTCTCTACTTCCTCAGAGGAACCAATTCCAACTCTTATCCCAATACTTCCACAAGCTGAAGAACCAAGCTCTAGCACAGGAGTACCATCCACTACAGAGGTTACACCAGAACCACAGTGTGCAACCACAGAGGTTCAACTAGATGATGCTAATGACCATCTTCCAAGAACGACAAAGTGGACGAAGAGCCATCCTCCGAGCCTAATAATCGACGACCCTTCTGAAAAGGTCAAGACAAGATCAGCTACTGCTAATTTTTGTTTCTTTACAAACTTTATCAGTGTGATCGAGCCAAAACGTGTCTCTGAAGCCCTAGATGATCCAAACTGTGTAGATGCAATGCAAGAAGAGCTTCTACAGTTTTAGAGAAACAAGGTATGGACCCTAGTTCCTCTGCCAAAAGGGAAACAAGGAATAGGGACTAAGTGGGTCTTCAGAAACAAAAAGGAGGAGGATGGGGTGGTCATTAGAAATAAAGCGAGATTGGTGGCCAAAGGATATTGCCAAGCAGAAGGCATTGATTACGATGAGACTTTTGCCCTTGTCGCATGGCTCGAAGCAATAAGAATCTTCTTAGCCTTCGCAGCCCACAGAGGTTTTAAAGTTTTTCAAATGGATATAAAATCTGCCTTTCGGAATGGTCAAATCCAAGAAGAAGTATACGTCCAACAGCCACCAGGGTTTGAAAGCGCCAAGTACCCAAACTACGTCTATTATCTTGACAAAGCTCTGTACGGACTGAAACAGGCTCCAAAAGCATGGTACGAACGTCTTTCAACCTTTCTTCTCAATAATGATTTCGACAGAGGTACAACTGATACTACTTTGTTTTACAAAAGAAAAGGTGATTAGATTCTGCTTGTACAGATTTATGTGGACGACATTATTTTTGGTTCTACAAATGCACAATAATGCACAGATTTTGAGAAACTCATGCAGAGTGAGTTTGAAATGAGTATGATGGGAGAATTAAACTTCTTCCTAGGACTCCAAGTCAAACAATCATCAGAGGGCCTTTTCATAAATCAAGCGAAATATGTCTCTGACATTCTTTCAAAATTTAGACTCTCTGATGCCTCTGTAATGAAGACCCCTATGGCCACTGGAAATAAGTTACACTCAGATCCAGATGGTAAATCTGTAGAGTGTAAGATCTACAGAGGCATGATTGGGTCTCTCTTATACTTAACCGCAAGTAGACCCGATATAATGTATGCCACATGCCTAAGTGCAAGGTACCAAGCTAACCCAAAAGAATCCCACCTTCTTGCTGTAAAGAGGATCTTCAGATACCTTAAGGGGACGAAAAATCTTGGGCTCTGGTATCCGAAGAACTCTGGCTTTGATCTTAAGGCATTCACAGATTCAGATTATGGAGGATGCAAACTTGACCGAAAAAGTACCTCTGGGAGTTGTCAATTCCTGGGTGGGAAACTAGTCAGCTGGACTTCAAAGAAGCAGAATTGTGTGTCGACATCTACGGCAGAAGCTGAATATGTTGCTGCTGCTAGCTGTTGCTCCCAAGTTCTGTGGATGCGAACTCAGCTAAAGGACTACGAGTACAACATATACAAGATACCCATCCTCTGTGATTCAAAAAGTGCCATAGCGATCTCTGCAAATCCTGTACAACACTCCAAAACAAAGCATATCGATATCCGTTACCACTTTCTGAAGCATCGTGTTGAACTAGACACAATAGAGATGTACTTTGTGTCAACTGAATTTCAGCTTGCAGACCTATTCACCAAGGCACTTGATGAGAAAAGATTCCTTTTCTTGGTGGGTAAGTTGGGCATGATAAACATGAGTTGATCTCTGTAAGTGAGACTTGATCCTCCTGTAAATATGTATATATTCAAATCTTTTGTATGTAAATTCCCTATCAACAAAAGTTCTGTACCCAACAGAGCTTCTGTGGGATCGCTCAGAGCCTCTGACGATATCCACAGAACCCCTGGTGAGGTTGACCTATGTTCTATGCATTACTTATCTCATTTGATCCAAGCATAGGTCAAGGGGGAGCAGAAGGAGACCTTGAATTAATCCACAAAAGTTGTTAATTCAAGGGGGAGCCAAAGAGGAGTTGTGGTCAGCCAAATCCACAGAAGTCAGGTACTTTGCCGAGCAAAGGTAAGTCAAAAGATGAGTATCTCGTACAAAACCTTTTTACAAAACAGTTTTCTAGGACACCAACTCCCAAATATGTCCTAAAAACAGTGTTTAAAATAATTAAAACTTTGGATGATCAAAAAGTTTTATGAATTTTTAGTTATTAGAAATTTCCACTCATAGAGCCTCTGCTGGCTCCAACAGAGCCTCAAAGCCTCTGTGAATGCAAATTTTTCACTAAAGTTATATCGATCATTCCAATGTATTTTCAAACGTTTTTGGTAAAAGTGCAAGCTAAGAGGAGATAAAAGGAAGGTTTCAGACCACATAGCTCATTTCACCACAGAGCTTCTGTCGTTCTGATACTTGGCTTTTTATGGAAATTCTGTAACATGCGGGTTATTTCTGAAAGTGATAGCCATCCAGAAGTAGAAACGCCCACGCGCCAAGCATTAATGGGCCGCGCACGACGTCTAATCGTGTTCTGACACCTCTGACATGGCACATTTTCATTGGACGTGCATGCCACACGTTCTTCTGAAACGTCTCACCAGCTGTAGAACTCGAGTGCGGACCCCAAATGTAAATTGAATTCACTTTTTAACAGTGGAATTCTATCCGTTTTCTACCTCACTATATAACCCCGTTTACCACATCACCTATTCCTTTTACGAATTTAAACCTCTCTTCTCCGGTGAACCTTGCAAAACCTGCACTTCACATTATTTTACTCCATTCTTTGAAGAAATCATCAATGGCTTCCACTTCCAACTCTCCGGCGAAATCCCCTATCCATTCTGAGCACTCACAGAACCCTACAATGGCCGAAAACTTAGAACAAGACAACTCAGGTGATTTAGTAGTGTAACAACCCGGTTCCCAAACATACATCAAATAACATATATTGCATAACATTGTTTTATAACAAGAGATACATCATATAACATGTACGGTCCCTTAGTCTTTACAACCATAATAAGTATTTCATTACAAACTTTTTGCTACTTAATTTACATTATAACTAATAGCAAAGTTATAAATACAAAATACTTCATGATCTTCAAAACATAAGCCTTCCAAAAGCTATTCATAGTTTACCCTTTTCACTTGCTCTTACTTGATCCATGACCTGGAATACATATTTTTAAAACAAAATGAGGGTTAGACCTAGTGGTCTAAGTGAGAAAATCCCTGTCAGTTTAAAATCATTTATACAGACACCATATATATAACATAAATTGAATACCATTTATGACTCATATGCATTGTGTACTTTCCTGTCTCATGGCCATATTAGTTGGTTGCGAGCCAACTAATCAGTTTACTCCGCTGCACTAATATATAGCCAACTCCGCTGTCCCTCCGTATAGCCAACTCCACCGGTCCTAAGCCCGGCCAACGTGCACTCGTGTAGTGTAATGCTCATGTAAATATAATATACACCTCAATATATCATACTTCATATATATGCACATTATTACACTACTTATCACAATCTCAATCCACATATATGTATTCCAGTTTGAAAAATAGTTAAAGTAAAACTCACTTGTTTGCTTATCAAAACGCTTCCAAGCTTTTCTCAAAACGATTCGATCTTTCACCCAAAATTCACAGAATCTGAAACAATTTAAATACAATTATCTCTTTACCAATCGAACCCATATGACTTACTAGAAGACTAAGAACTCTAGATAAATCTATCCAACTCTTATCCTCAAATGTTTCCCCCAAACCCGAACTTAAGTCGAGTCCACAGTATTTCCAGTCCTCATTCATACTCTATTCAAGAGTCGACAAAACCCAAAGTTACTGGATACTCAAAAGTATCTGGAATCTCAAAAGTGACTGGACAACCAAAGTTTCCGGACACCATGAAACTGTCCGGACAACATACTTTCCGGATACCTACAACTTACCGGATGCACTAAACTTTCCGGACATCAATACTTATCGGATACTAGCACTATCCGGATACTTACCGGAAACATACTCAATCCGGATGACATCCGGAAACCAAGGTAATCCGGATACCACCCGGTATCTAATTTCATCTGGAAACTATTAAAAGAAACTTACCTGATAATTGCCTGTCCGAATACCTTTAGCACAGGGTTTCCGGATACTTCATCTTCCGGACACTATTAAAAAGAACTACCAGACACTATCAAATTGTGTCTGGAAACGTCGGTCTGTTCACAAAAATCCCACCTAGATATCGATTACAACTGATGCAAATAGTAAAATTGATAAATCTAAACCGATAAGAATCTACTACTAACGATTACAAACATAAAATGAAAAGGAACTATACCTCAAAAATCACTTCCAACAAACCCAATTGAAGCCCTAACCTTTCTTTTCTTCTCATGCTTCTTTTTGTCTCAAAACACACACACACACACACTGATTTCTTTGATTTGTGAAATATCAGGAGTCTTAGGGTATATAAAACCTTAATTTACAAACTTGGGTTTGAACTATTCAGAAATGACCAAAACACCCTTAAACTTATAAATTAACCCAAACTTACCCTAAACTTCTAATTTTAAAGTTAACTAAATTTAAGGGAAAGTGAATTTAACTAACGAACTTACCCGGGTATTACATCATCTCCCCCTTAAAAGAATTCCGTCCCGGAATTCGGTTAGGCAAAGAGGTACGACTACTTAGTCCTCATTTCTGATTCTAATTCCCATGTAGCATCCTCCCCTTTATGATATCGCCACTGTACTTTTACTTGTCTGATCTCCTTATTCCGTAAAACTTTGACTTTACGTTCAACAATGGCTTCAGGTTCCTCCACATAATTCATCTTTTCATCAACTTGTATATCTGGCAGAGAAACTGCCTGATCTGGTGTAACCAAACACTTTCGAAAATTTGAAACATGAAAAACGTTGTGGATACTGCTTAACTCAGACGGAAGGTCTAACCTGTAAGCTACTTCACCGATTCTTTCTGTAATTGCAAACGGTCCAATGTACCTTGGGCTCAGTTTACCTTGTTTCCCAAATCGAATGACCCCTTTCCAAGGTGAGACTTTTAACATTACAAAATCTCCAACTTGGAATTCTAACGGTTTTCGGCATCAATCAGCATAGCTTTTCTGTCTGTCTTGAGCCACTTCCAATCATTCCCGAATCTGAGTAATATTATCTGCGGTTAACTGAACTATATCTGGCCCCGCTAATTGTTTCTCTCCCACTTCATTCCAACACAGAGGAGTTCGACATTTTCTACCATACAGAACTTCGAATGGTGCCGCTTGTATGCTGGAATGATAACTGTTATTGTAGGAAAATTCAATCAACGGCAAATGCTTATCCCATGATCCCCCAAAATCAACAATGCAGGCCCGTAGCATATCTTCCAAAGTCTGAATCGTTCATTCACTCTGACCTTCAGTTTGAGGATGATACGCTGTACTTAACTTTATTTGCGTCCCCATTTCTTTTTGAAAACTCCTCCAGAACCTTGAAATAAAACGACTATCACGATCAGAAATAATCGAGATTAGAACTACATGTCGAGTTACTATTTCATCGATATACAATTTGGCTAGTCTATCTAATGAATAGGTTTCTTTTATCGGTAGAAAGTGAGCAGACTTTGATAATCTGACAACGATTACCCAAATGGCATCAAACCCTTTCAGAGTCTTTGGTAGCTTCATGATGAAGTCTGTAGTAATCTGATCCCATTTCCACATAGGTATTTCTAAACGTTGTAACTGACCAAAAGGCTTTTGATGTTCAATCTTTACTTTCTTGCAAGTAAAACAACCTTCCACATGCTGAGCAATACTTCTTTTCATTCCCGACCACCAGTAAAATTGTCGTAGATCTTTATACATCTTATTCGTACCTGGATGAATAGAGAAACGAGATTGATGAGCTTCTTAAAGTACCCGATCACGTAAATTACCCAGATGAGGCACCCAAATTCTGTTTCCCAGACACAGTAACCCACGATCATCGTTTACGAGTGATGCTGATATACCCACTAACCGTTCTGGTTTCAAGTGTTCCTCTTGAAAGGCTTCTACTTGACATTTCTTCAATTCGTCAAAGATGTTAGGTAGAAGTTTAGCTCGTATTGCAATAGCTTTTATTGTTCCACTTCTTTCTTGACGACTCAGTGCATCAGCTACTACATTTGCCTTTCCCGGATGATAGAGAATTTCACAGTCATAGTCATTCACCAATTCTAACCATCTTCTTTGTCTCATATTCAATTCTCGTTGATCAAAAAGATGTTGGAGACTCTTGTGATCGGTATAAATTTGACATCTAGAACCGTATAGATAATGTCTCCAAATCTTTAGCATGAAAAAAACTCCTGCAAGTTCCATGTCGTGTGTAGGATACTGTCGTTCATGATCATTCAGTTGACGAGAAGCATAAGCAATAACTTTCCCACACTGCATTAGTACACATCCCAATCCTAGTTTGGAAGCATCACTGTAAACAACAAAGTCATTGGAACCTTTAGGTAGTGACAGTATCGGCGTGCTACAGAGTTTCTCTTTCAATATTCGGAATGCTTCATCCTGTTCTGCTTTCCAGTCAAACTTTATATTCTTTCGGGTCAGCTTGGTTAGAGGCGTAGCGATACGAGAAAAATCTTGTATACACTTTCGATAGTAGCCGGCTAAACCCAGAAACCTTCGTACTTCGGTTGGCGTTCTCGACGGTTCCCACTTTTCAATTGCCTCTACTTTCATCGGATCAACTTGAATGCCTTTTTCTGAAACTACATGTCCGAGAAATTGGACTTCCCGTAGCCAGAATTCACATTTAGAGAATTTGGCATATAACTGTTCCTTTTTCAACCATTCCAGAATTAAACGAAGGTGTTGTGCGTGCTCTTCTTTGGATCGGGAATAAATAAGGATATCATCGATAAACACAATAACAAATTTATCGAGATATGGCTTACATACCCGATTCATTAAATCCATAAAGGCAGCCGGGGCGTTCGTCAGTCCTAAAGGCATCACTAAGAATTCATAGTGACCATACCTTGTGCGAAAAGCAGTTTTCATAACATCTTCTTGTTTAACCTTCAGCTGATGATAACCAGATCTTAGATCAATCTTGGAAAAATAACAAGCTCCAACTAATTGATCAAATAGGTCATCAATTCTGGGAAGCGGATACTTATTCTTGATCGTACGCTTATTCAGTTCCCGATAATCAATACACATTCTCATCGACCCATCTTTCTTTTTCACAAACAAGACTGGTGCACCCCACGGCGAAGTACTGGGTCTGATGAAGCCCTTATCAGAAAGATCTTGCAGTTGCGTCATCATTTCTTTCATCTCTGGAGGTGCCAGTCGATACGGTGTACGGGTAACAGGAGCGGCTCCAGGAATCAGATCTATACCAAATTCTACTTGTCTATCGGGCGGGAGATTAGTCAAATCTTCTGGGAAAACTTCCGGAAATTCATAAACAACAAAAATATCTTCCAGCTTATTCTTTTCTAGCTTAGTATCTATTACATAAGCCAAATAACTCGAGCAGCCTTTACTAACACACTTACGAGCTTTCATGATAGAGATAAGGCAAGACTGATGATTTCTACGATCACCATAAATCACTACCGGTCCCTTCTCAGGTAAGACAACATTAATCAACTTCTTATCACAAACTATAGTAGCCTGATTCTCGGCTAACCAATCCATTCCCACTACCACATCAAACTCGATCAAAACTATAGGAAATAACTGAATAGGTACTCCACACCCATCTATATTTATAACACAACTATCAAATACCTCTTTAACCGGTACTTGATTATCATTTGCAGTATCTACCATTAACGCATGATATAATATTTTAGGCTTTAAATGCATATAAGCAGCAAAGAAGGAGACACAAATGATCGGTTTGCACCGGAGTCAAATAACACTTTAGCACGTGTAGAGTTTATTAGAAATGTACCTGTAAACACATCAGGAGTTTCTTCTGCTTCTTGTGCTGTCATTTGGAAGGCTAGACCCTTTGATTTCGGTACTTCAGGCCTTTGTATCCCTCTCGGCCTAACACCCGTTGGTCTCACTGTCATACTACCCTGTTGTGCTTTCCATTGTGGACACTCGGACTGAATATGATCAGGGGAATTTCAAGAGAAACAGAATCGGGTTACCCGACAATCTTTAGCGATGTGACCAGTCTTTCCACACTTATAACAAATTCGGGAATCAACATAACAATTTCCCTGATGAATACGGTTGCATTTTGGACATGGTCTTTCAGCTGGTCTGAAAGGTGGAGGGCTATCGAATCTCGGAGATTTGGACTTATTTGGATCATAATGCGGTCCTTCTCATTTCCTCTTTCCCATACTTTTATCACCAGTATCCCTCCCTTTATCTCTTTCTACATTTTTCCGCAGCATCCACTGCGGCTGAGAAGGTATCTGTTCCCTTTGCAATTACTAGACCTCTGATTTCCGAATTTAACCCAAAGATGAATCTTTCCATTTTGAGTGCTTCAGTAGCAACATAATATTCGGCAAAGCGGGACTTCTCCAGAAAATGCGCAGTATAATCCCGAACCGATAGTTTACCCTGTTGCAGATTCATGAACTCTTTATCCAATTGTCTTACAGCAGCTTGAGGACAGAACTGCCTTTTAAAAGCTATGGCAAATTCTTCCCAGGAGCAAGTAGAATACACGTCCGGTCCTTTAGAGGTAATAAGAGCTTCCCACCAATATAACGCATCAGCCTTCAGCATCGCAGTTCCATATAACACTCTATCTTCTTCGGCACATTTGCTGGTTTTGAAGATAGCTTCTATCTCTTTTAGCCACCTCATAGCCTTCACTGGATCTCTTTCCCCTTAGTAGGTTGGAGGTTTTCAACTTAAAAACATCTTGTAATCACACTTCTTGGGCACCGATATAATAGTAGGTGTAACAGGCGTCTCTTCTTCCAAAATAGGATCTGGTATTACAGTTTCAGTGTGACGAGTACGGTCGAACATAGCTTGTATATTAGTTTGTAATCTTTCCATTTCTGCCATCAAATCATTTCTAGTAACAAATTCCGCGCCGTGGGGATGACCCCTACCTCCAGTTTCACCCCGACCTCGTCCTGCACCTCTTCCTCCGGTTCCGGTCATCATTTTCTGGATATTTCTAATTCTTGGATTTGGCCTGATTGGATTTCCTTCTACATCTCTATCCATATTTCCAGAACCACTCGCCATTCTGTTGATTTCAACAAGGTTAATATACACGTAAGCACATACCCCCTATATAATAAGGTATTCCAGTTCAAACATGTACCTGTAAGTTCACAATTACACTGGCCAAATGTAATTTGAAATTACCTTACATGATGTTCCTTCTACCTTTTATATTTAACATTCCATAGGTTCTAAAATATTAGGGACATCCTACTTCACATGCAGTTTAAGTCTAGGTATATATCCGAATACCTAAATCCCTTAAACTAGGGCTCTGATACCATCTGTAACAACCCGGTTCCCAAACATTCATCAAATAACATATATTGCATAACATTATTTTATAACAAGAGATACATCATATAACATGTACGGTCCCTTAGTCTTTACAACCATAATAAGTATTTCATTACAAACTTTTTGCTACTTAATTTACATTATAACTAATAGCAAAGTTATAAATACAAAGTACTTCATGATCTTCAAAACATAAGTCTTCCAAAAGCTATTCACAGTTTACCCTTTTCACTTGCTCTTACTTGATCCATGACCTGGAATACATAATTTAAAATAAAATGAGGGTTAGACCTAGTGGTCTAAGTGAGAAAATCCCTGTCAGTTTAAAATCAATTATACAGACACCATATATATAACATAAATTGAATACCAATTATGACTCATATGCATTGTGTACATTCCTGTCTCATGGCCATATTAGTTGGTTGCGAGCCAACTAATCAGTTTACTCCGCTGCACTAATATACAGCCAACTCCGCTGTCCCTCCGTACAGCCAAACTCCACCGGTCCTAAGCCCGGCCAACGTGCACTCGTGTAGTGTAATGCTCATGTAAATATAATATACACCTCAATATATCATACTTCATATATATGCACATTATTACACTACTTATCACAATCTCAATCCACATATATGTATTCCAGTTTGAAAAATAGTTAAAGTAAAACTCACCGGTTTGCTTATCAAAACGCTTCCAAGCTTTCCTCAAAACGATTCGATCTTTCACCCAAAATTCACAGAATCTGAAACAATTTAAATACAATTATCTCTTTACCAATCGAACCCATATGACTTACTAGAAGACTAAGAACTCTAGATAAATCTATCTAACTCTTATCCTCAAAGGTTTCCCCCAAACCCGAACTTAAGTCGAGTCCACAGTATTTATAGTCCTCATTCATACTCTATTCAAGAGTCGACAAAACCCAAAGTTACCGGATACTCAAAAGTATCTGGAATCTCAAAAGTGACCGGACAACCAAAGTTTCCGGACACCATGAAACTGTCCGGACAACATACTTTCCGGATACCTACAACTTACCAGATGCACTAAACTTTCCGGACATCAATAATTACCGGATACTAGCACTATCCGGATACTTACCGGAAACATACTCAATCCGGATGACATCCGGAAACCAAGGTAATCCGGATACCACCCGGTATCTAATTTCATCCGGAAACTATTAAAAGAAACTTACCGGATAATTGCCTGTCCGGATACCTTTAGCACAGGGTTTCCGGATACTTCATCTTTCAGACACTATTAAAAAGAACTATCGGACACTATCAAATTGTGTCCGGAAACGTCGGTCTGTTCACAAAACTCCCACCCAGATATCGATTACAACTGATACAAATCGTAAAATTGATAAATCTAAACCGATAAGAATCTACTACTAACGATTACAAACATAAAATGAAAAGGAACTATACCTCAAAAATCACGTCCAACAAACTCAATTGAAGCCCTAATCTTTCTTTTCTTCTCCTGCTTCTTTTTGTCTCAAAACACACACACACACACACACACACACACTGATTTCTTTGATTTGTGAAATATCAGGAGTCTTAGGGTATATAAAACCTTAATTTACAAATTTGGGGTTGAACTATTCAGAAATGACCAAAACACCCTTAAACTTATAAATTAACCCAAACTTACCCTAAACATCCAATTTTAAAGTTAACTAAATTTAACGGAAAGTGAATTTAACTAACGAACATACCCGGGTATTACAAGTAGACTTTTCTCCGACTACCCATCTTCAAAATTTCTTGGCACATGAACACTTTGAACGTGTTCTTCCCTTGAAACCAAATAATCACTTCCTTGTTCCCTCAAGAACTGCATTTGGGGAAGAACATGCCATCTTGCTTCAAATTCTGGAAAACCATTACCTTTTCCCTCTGCTAACCAAAATCGTCAAAAGAATCCCTGCCAGATACCTCAACCAATTCTGGCAGAGCTGCCGTTATGATCAAGAAGATAGACAGATCAAGGGATACATCTTTAAACCTGACCAATCCGAATTCCTTGAACTCAAGTTTAACAGAACTATGTTCTATCTTGAGTTTGGTCTACCCACCAGAAGACTCCTAGGCATCAAGAAGTATGCAGAGGATCCTTCTGATACAGAGCTCTGCAGATTCGCAGAAATGTTGGGGTACAACACAACATTGAAGAAGAGGAACGATTTCAGAAGAAACAGGTTCCTACCTCTATGGAATACCCTCTTCTCTATCCTAAACAGATGCTTGACAGGGAAAGTGGGTAGTCCAGATCAACCATCTCACCAAATCATGGCAATCATGTACAGGGTGTACTTTGATTTGCCTCTGGACTATGCCACTTTAATGATGCAAGAAATGGTTAACACTATCGACCATAGAATATGTTGGTTCCCATTTAGCTTTAAACAAGATTATCAGATCTATTAGTTCAAGTTAATGTTTGATGCGGAAGCGTATTTGAAGAACTAACAGATAAGTTTGATAGATTTAGAACAAAATAGAATTAAACAGTGAACAGAATATTATATCTCAAAGTTTACTGAATATATATATCAAGAACAGGTTTAAGAACTGTGAGTAAGAAAAAGCTTTAAAACAGATATGACTTTTAAGGTGAATCAGCTTTTGTGTTCTTGATTTTTCGATTGAAGTGTTGTAAGGAAAAACTCAACATGAGTCTTCCTTATATACTACTCTAAAGGGGACCATAAAGCATATGCTACTATTCAAAAGGTACGAATGAATAGTAGAACGGATGTCGTGAACAGTTGCAAGGATGGCATGAACAGTCAGACGTGCTGTATTGCATTTAATGCAGCATACGTCTATTATGTACTAAGCCCTATTGAATCCAATCAGAGTTTGACACGTCGACGTTGGATAGGGTATGTTGCCATGCAAGTTGACGAACGGGTTCTGGAATAGTAGCAAGATATTAATAATATCTTTGAAGTCTTTGTTGAAGACCACAGAGGCTCTGTGAAGTGTCACAGAGGCTCTGCGGTTTGGTCCTTCGTAGAGCAGTCTTCTTTTGTTTCCGAGTGTTGGGTCTTCTTTAAGTTCAACAGAGGTTCTGTAGGACGTCTCTGTTGCTTCTGTGGCTTCTTGACTCTGATCTCTCGGAAAGTTCGGCAGAGCCTCTGTAAGAGGCTTTTCTTCACTTAGCCTATTTTTCACTACTTCTAAATATTTCTATGATTAGGAAGATTGAAGCTAACAATCTCCCCCTAAGTAGTGAAAAATAAAAAATTGAACTTGAATTTAGTTAGGCTAAGTTAGATAAGACAGAGGTTAAACAATACCTGGAAAGTTCTTTCATTTAGAAATATGCAGAGGCATTTTACATTTGAGTACAATGAAAGATAAAATTTGATTTGGTTTGCAGAGATTGAAGGTCTGAGAATCAGATTTTGGCATCTTTGAAATCGTTGTAGCTTCTGTTGTCTCTTCCGACTCTTCTGATCTCTTTGTAGAAGCTGATGCAGAGTTCTCTTAGGCGGATTGTTGCATCAATCTCTCTGATGATAGTATCTGCAGCATCTTTATCCATTTTCTTTGTACCTCTGTATTTCACAAGGCTTGCTCTGAACTTGTTCAGAGTACTTGTTGCGTACTTTTGACAGTCCATGCATACAAATAGTTTAGTTTCGCCTTGAGGGTTTTGAAATACTAACCCAAATCGTGGTTCTGTGATGATTGAGTTAGGTACGGCGTCCGGTGGGCAGCGATCCTCTGGTGGTCGTAAATCCAGATGCTTGAGACCAAGATCCTTTCCCAGCTGGAAATCTATCATGTTGTAGAGCAGAAGCTTTTCCCTCATCGCTTTTCTCAACACTTGATAGGCTCTGGTGTTTGCCTCTGTGTTGTAGTTGTCCTTTGTCCATTGCAGAAGGTCAGGTAGATCATAAGGATTGATATTTCTTAAATCAGCATCAGCGAAGGTAGTTTCTGAATTGTCTTCTCTTCTGACTTTGTAAAGATTGTACCTGACCTTTGGATAGGTTCTTGTGAAGGAGAATTTGCAGAAGATTACCTTTTTGATCTTGTGGATTGAGAAGACATCTGCTTTGGTTCTTGGCTTTGTCCTTGTGAAGATGTTCTCAAATTCTTCTCTGATCCTCGGATCTGTCACATGATCTGTTGGATAATTGGTCTGAAAGGATTGTTTATAGAGGTATTTGTATACCACTTCTTCCATCTCTTCATGTGTTGGACCAGGTTGTGGTACTTTTCTTCTGAGACTTTCCATCTCTTGAACAACTTCTGCAGCTCTACCAGTTAGAGGAATGTCTGACAGAGGCTTCAATCCATATGCCCAGTCAACTTCTTCAGGTTTTGGAGTTTGAACGGCATCAAACGCACTCTTCATTAGTTTCTCTGTTGGCTTAGGCAATGATTTCTTCTTCTTAGGCTCTTCTGTCAGTATACCTTTGCCCTTGTCTTTTCCTTTTGGCAGGGCAGAGGCTGTTGCTTCTGTAGGTTTGGAGGTTGGCACTTCTGTTGGTTTGATGGGGATTGCCTCTGTAGGTTTTGATATTTGTGATTTAGAGGACTTTTGTGGCAATGGTTCTATTTGCTTGAGTTGCTTTGTAACCTTTGTTGGAGGTTCTTTGATTACTTCTTCTGTGAGCTCAGTTTCTGTTGTTGAAGTTTCGACATCGAATCTTCTTGCCATTTTGAATGCTTGTGTGAACTTGTGCCTTTCTTCTTCTCTCTGCGCCATCCGTTCAGTCATTGTGTCGTGCATTTTCCTCAGAACATCAGAAGCAGAGGTCGTTGCTTTCTTTGGTTTGGTGGCAATCGACTTTTTTCTTGGTATGGTTTGGGGTGTTTCCACAGAGGTGGGTGTTTTCTCTGTGGTTTGTTGATCTGTTTCTTCCAAAATGATTATCTCAGGGGTTGTTGCCTCTTTGGTTTTCTGATCAGCTTCTGGAGTATTGGTTTCTTCAGGAGTTGATTCCACAGAGATGGGTGTTGTCTCTGTGGTCTGTTGAGTTTGTTGTTGATATTGCGTTTGTTCTGGAGGGGCTTGACTGATTGGTTCTGCTGTGATTGGTGGACCTTGTATTCCTCTGCTCGTAGCTTTCTCCCTATTCTCCCCCTCAAGATTATCTGATGGACCAGGATGGTCATCATCAGAATCATCCTGACTTGTATCAAAACTACCCTCTGCTCTGCAAGAAGCTTTTGTTTTCTTTGGTAATTCTGCTCCTGCGGCCATCAACTTCGCACAAACATCATCAAAGAGGCCTAAGAGAGTTGCAATCTCTGCCTCTGTTTTAAAACGCATTCTACCAACACTTTTTCTGAAATCCTTGACAAAGTTGGCATTTGCTGTTGTGAAGGAGACAATGACTTCTGTGACCTGGTTTATGACGTTCTGTCCTAGCTCTGTTAGCTGTGCTCGGGTCATGTAGTCTTTTGGCTGCATCATTGTCGTGTTGCGTATTGCCTCTGCTTGTACTTGTTTTAGGGCATTCTGTAGTTCGGCAGGAGTAATGCCCTCTGCTCTGTTGGATTGCGTATTCATTTGTTCAAGGAAGTTTTTGACGGAGTCCTTGAACGCAGAAGTTGCAGCTGTTCCAAATTCTTGAGCGGCAGAAGTAGCTGTAGCTTTGGCAGTTGTTTCGGCAAAAGACTTCATCGTTGAGATGGCAGTTTTCACCTCTGTGGACAGATTGTCCATTTTGGTGTGTAGTTTCAGGATAGCCATCGATGTTGTCTCTGTAAAAGATTTGAAAGAGCTTTACAACTCTTTCATTGTTTGGTTCACAGAGGTGACAAGGGTTTGGAACTCATCCCTTGATACTTGTGTTCCTTGTGTAACCTCTAGAGGAACACATTCGTCTCCAGAGTGAGTCCCTGTTCCTGGGACACCTTCGTTCACCCTTGTTTGTACGATGGGAGTGGAAGGATTTCCTTCTGATCCTTGAGAAGAAACCTGAGTTTCAATCTCTACAGAAGTTCTGTGAAGAACAGTGTCCAAATCCACTCCAGAGGTGGGTATTGGAATGTCCTTCTGTTGACTAGGAGACTTGTCTAGAGTCTCTTCGTCTCTATGCTCACTACTTCTCTCTGAAAGAAGATTTGGCCCTAATGTGTGCGTGGCAGAGGAAACGAATTCCTCTGTAGGGTGTTCTAGTGTGATCTGGGGCAATTGATCACGAACAATAGGTGAGTCTCTTTGAGGAGACTCCCTAGGAATGGATTCCCCGGTTTTTGTGGGCGCAGAAGTCGAAAGAGTGACTTCTGGCTGGATGGTTTGGGTTTGGATCGAGCTGTGCTGCTCTTTTTCAATAATTCCTTCTGCAGCTAGACCTGCGGAATTAGAAATGTGGGTTGCACTCGGAGTTGGTTGTGGTTGTGTGTCTCTATTCATCCAGGCATCTTTTCTTACTTCTTCCTCTGTTAAGCATCCAAGCACTACATCATTGTCTATCATTTCATCCTCTGTAGTTATCCTTCGGCTTGGTGCTTCTTCCCTAGGTTCTGTTGAAGTTCCTTGCTCTGTGCGTAAGAAGTCGTACATTGAATGAGAGCCGTATAATCTCATGACATGTGGATGATAGAGACCTTGTCGTATCCAGACAGCTTCTTCTTCATCTGAATCTACCTCTGAGACTTCTATCCTTGTTTATGTTGTTTCAAATCCTTCTTCTTGTACAACTTTGGCCTCTTTTCCTTTTTCTTCTTCTATCATTTTCTCAGAAGTCTCTGTAATTTCACCTCTATTCCACTCAGCTTCTGTTTGATCCATTTCTTCTGAAGCTGGGTTTGGACTCCTTCTGTGGACGTCCAATCCTTGAATGAAAGGGTTCTGTAAAATAATAGGGGTGTTGGCTGGTTGATCTTTGGGTGTTGTGTCATCTTCTTGCAGATGTGTGTCAATGCCAGAAATGGAGAAATCTTGTTCTTCTGGAGAGTGATGGTCGAGAGGTTGTGCTGTCCACCCTGCTGTATTTAGGGTGTTGGCAATATCAGGGTTCTGTAAGAAGTCGTTCAGGTCTCCTTGGTGAGCAAATCTATCTGGAGATTGATAGGGTGATTGATATTCCTCTGTTGCCATTTCTTCTTCAGCATCTTCTTTTGCAGTTCTTTCTTTTGCGGCTTCTTCTGCAGTTTCCTCTTCTGCAGTTTCCTCTTCAATGGTAACCAATTTATCAAGTGATTTACCATGTTTCTTTTTGGTTTTCCTTTTCTTGGGTTTTGGTGCCCCTTCCTCTGTAGATTTCGATTTTCTTTTCTTCTTCTGTTTTGGAGAAGAGGGAGGAGCAGATGAGCCAATTTCTGTGGCATGAGGAGGTGAGGGTTGATCTTCTGCAGTGCTTGTGGAGGTTCCTTCTGCAGTTTTTCTCTTCTTTGTTTTTGGAGTAGATGCAGAGGTTTTTGAAGAAGATTTCTTTCCTAGAAGTTCTGCACGTTTGGCTATGAAGCTAAGTTGAATAGCCATGTGTTTTGCTAATCTGTGATCCTTTTCTGCTTGAGTGGAAAGAGGTTCTGCAGTCATCGTTCCTCGGGGGACACCTAGACGCGGGGGTGTCTTAGAACTCGGTTTTGGAGTTCTATGATCGCGTATATATTCTTTCACAAGGGTGTTATTCGAGGCATACTTCAGAAGTTTCTTTGACAGAGGTCTGCAGTGTGAGTAGCCATCTAAGTGATCAGTGGGAGTATTTTTGTTCATGGGAAACTGTTTGGGAATTGGCCCTTCCATTGGCCATTTTTGTATCAGTAACAGAGGTTCGAACAGTACTCCCAATATTCTTTGGAATTGCAGAGGTGGTAGAAAGTTGGAATCGTTCTCTTTGACCCTTCTGGTGTTATTCTTTCTGTCGATTGTGTTGATAATTTCCTGTATCATTATGGACGAGTAATCCAGTGGGAGATCATAGTAAACTCCATACATGATGGTCAAAATCTGATGTGAGCTCTGGTCAATACTGCCTATCTTCCCTGTCAGACATCTGTTAAGAATAGAAAACAAGGTATTCCACAGAGGTGGTAATCTGCCTCTGCGGAAGTCATTTCTCTTCCGTAGTTGTGTATTGTACCCAAGCATTTCCACGAAGCGGCAGAGCTCGTCGTCTGTTGGTTGCTCTGCATATTTCTTTAAACCAAGAAGTCCCCTTGTTGGTAGGTTGAATTCAAGTGAGAACATCGTTCTATTGAATTTGATTTCCAGATGCTCAGACTTGTCAGGTTTTGAAATGTACCCTTTGATAAGAGAATCGTCTTTATCAAATCGGAAACTTTGCCAAAATTGGTTCAAGTATCTAACTGGAATTTTCTTTGGGGTTCTTGAGAGGAGAGGAAAGAGGAAATGATTTTCCAGTATGTTTAGAAGAATGTCATGGGCTTCGCCGAAAGCAGTGGGTGAGGGAACAAAATAGCAGTTGTTGGATTTGATTGGTAGTACCTTCTCAAAATGATCCTTTGCTATGAAGTTTTGAAGATGTGTGGTCGGAGAAAATTCTGCTGAATCGCCGGAATCTTCCAGTTCAATATTTTGGGCAAGGTTGGGGTTTTCTGAATGTTCAGAATGAGCAGGTGAAAGTTCTGGTGAGTTCACCGGAGACTGTTCAGAGGATGTAGCTCGAGAAGATGAAGCAATTTGAGTTGAAGAATAAGATTTTTTTGCAAGCTTTTGCAGGGTTTCGCCGGAGTTTGTAAAAGATTTTATGAGAGAGTAAGCATGGTTTTTATAGGAGGGTAAAACGGTAGAAATCGAAAGAGTAAAATATATGGCAATGGATTAACATTTGGAATCCGTACTCAAGTTAGAACGGCGGGTTCAACTTTCCACAGAAAACGTTCCATGTACGCCCAATAATAATGGGACACGTAGGCCTTGTCAGAGGATGACAGGACGTCGTGCGCGGCCCATTAATGCTAGGCGCGTGGAGTTTTTCTTAGCCATATGAGTTTCACTCTCAGTTAAAAGTAACCGTTATCACTACAGAAATGCTAACGTAACAGATTGACAGAACTTCTGTGGATTACAGAAGTTCTGTGATCTTGAAAAAGCTAGATGTTTATCTCTCATATATCTCATTGTTATCATGACTTCTGTGGGCTCTTCTTTTAACCAAAATGTTTGTAGAGATATTGGAGAGGATCAAATAGGATTTTTAGTCAAGAAATTTGCTCGCAGAGGTTTTGTGGCTCTGTTGGAACTTACAGAAGCTCTGTGAGGGCCAGCAGAAGCTCTATGAGGGAAAAAATCTCATAACTAAAATTCTATTAGATTTTCTGATCATCCAATTTTTGATCTGGTTTAAGAGAAGTTTCTCGGACATATTTGAAAGTTTGTGTCCGAGAAAACTGTTATGAAAAACAGTTTGTTCGAGAAGGTCATGGTTTGTGTTTTCGGTTTCCGAGATAACATTCCAAAAGATCGATAGAAGGTTAATTTGCGATCACAGAGCATATTTCTTACAGAACCTCTGTTGAGCTCAGCAGAAGCTCTATGACTTTAAATTTCTCCTAATTCGATTTTTGTAAAACTTTTTGAGCTTTTGATTTTTGAAATGTTATTCATAGTATATCTAGGACATATTTGACAATTCTTGTCCTAGAAAACTGTTTTCCAAAAACCTTTTGTTCGAGAGACATACCTTTTGGTTCTTCTTTTCTCGGCAGTTTTGTCTGACTTCTGTCGATGGAGAATTATCGACATTCTTCTTTGGCTTACCTTTGAAAGATTTATCTCTGTAGATCATTTCAGGGTTTCTTTTTGCTCCCCCTTCATCTAATAACTTCTATAGATCAAGAATTTTCCTTTTTGCTCCCCCTTGATCTATGCTTGGATCAAAGAATGATAAGATTTGTATTTAGCATAGGTCATGTTTACCAGAGGTTCTGTAAGGGTCATCAGAAGTTATGAATTGACCCACGGAAGCTCTGAGTTTCCAAGAATTAGTTTTGCTTAGAGAATTTACATACAGAAATAAATTGATCAAAGCAATATGTAAAGGAGATATATACATATTTACAGAAGATAAAGCTATACTTATAGAGGATTGTCATACCATGTTTATCATTCCTAACTTACCCACCAAGAAGTTGAATCTTTTCTCGTCTAGTGCTTTGGTGAATAAGTCAGCGAGTTGATATTCTGTTGGCACGAAATGCATTTCGATTGTACCGTATTCAACATGATGTTTCAAGAAATGGTACCTTATATCGATATGCTTGGTTTTTGAGTGTTGCACAGGATTGGCAGAGATAGCAATGGCACTTTTGGAATCACAGAAGATGGGTATTTTGAATAAGATGTGTCCGTAGTCTTTTAGCTGAGTCTTCATCCATAGAACCTGAGAACAACAGCTAGCAGCAGCAACGTATTCAGCTTCTGCAGTGGATGTGGAGACACAATTCTGCTTCTTGGAGGTCCAACTGACTAGTTTACCACCTAGGAATTGACAACTCCCAGAGGTACTCTTTCTGTCGAGCATGCATCCTCCATAGTCTGAATCTGTATAAGCTTTAAGACTGAAACCAGAGTTCTGTGGATACCAGAGACCAAGATTTTTGGTCCCTTTCAGGTATCTAAAGATTCTCTTTACAACATCATAATGTGATTTCTTTGGATTAGCTTGATAAAGTGCACAAATACATGTGGCATGCATAATGTCAGGTCTGCTTGCTGTTAAGTATAACAGAGATCCAATCATGCCTCTGTAGAGAGTGCATTCTACAGAGATACCATTTGGATCTAAGAATAACTTATTTCCAGTGGCCATTGGAGTTTTCATTGCAGAGGTATCAGAGAGGCTATATTTGGAAAGAATGTCAGAGACATATTTGGCCTGATTTATAAAAATTCCCTCTGATGATTGTTTGACTTGGAGTCCGAGGAAGAATGTTAATTCTCCCATCATACTCATTTCAAACTCACTCTGCATGAGTTTTTCAAATTTTTTACACTCTTCTGAATTAGTAGACCCAAAAATTATGTCATCCACATAGATTTGAACAAGCATTATCTCACTATTTTTATGTTTATAGAATAAGGTAGTATCTGTTGTACCTCTGTTGTAGCCATTGACTAGAAGAAAGGTAGAAAGTCGTTCATACCATGCTCTTGGAGCCTGTTTCAGTCCATATAGAGCGTTTTCAAGGTAATATACATGCCTTGGAAACTTTGAGCTTTCAAACCCTGGTGGCTGATTTACGTAAACCTCTTCTTGGATTTCACCGTTGAGAAAAACTGATTTTACGTCCATCTGATAGACTTTAAAACCTCTGTGGGCTGCGAAGGCTAAGAATATTCTTATTGCTTCGAGCCGTGCAACAGGGGCAAACGTCTCATCGAAGTCTATGCCTTCTTCTTGTCTATATCCCTTTGCTACTAATCTTGCTTTGTTTCTGATGACCACTCCATCTTCATCCTTCTTATTTATGTAGACCCATTTAGTCCCAATGGCCTGTTTCCCTCTTGGCAGAGGTACTAAAGTCCATACTCGGTTACGCTCAAACTGCAGAAGTTCGTCTTGCATGGCGTCTACCCAGTTTGGGTCATCTAGAACTTTAGAAATCTTCTTTGGTTCTATCACACTAATAAAATTTGTAAAGAAGCAAAAATTAGCAGTGGCAGATCTTGTTTTTATTGGGTCAGAAGGTTCTCCAATTATTTGGCTTTGCGGATGACTTTTTGTCCATTGAGTTGTGCGTGGAAGATGATCATCAATGTCATCCAAACTTTCTTCAGAGGCTTCTTGTGTTTCTTCTTGCGTAGCCTCTGTCGTTCTTCGTGCCTTGGTAGTTGATTCTACCGTTTGTGGAATGATTGGTATGAGTGGTAGTGGAGTTTGTTCCTCTGAGGACGTATAGTCTTGGTCCACGATTTCCTCTGTAATTGGTTCTTCTGTGGTTTGTGCAGCTTCTGTGGTCGTTTTTCTTGATGTTTCATCTTCTGCACTTTCTTCTGCTTCGGCAATTGCATCTGTAGTATTTTTAGAAGAAGATGAAGCATTATTTGGACCAGTTAGAGTCATACCTGTAGGATTTTGTCCGACAGAGGATGGTTCTTCAGAAACTCTAATGGTTCCAACAGAAGGATCAATGTCATTGTGGAACATCTCCAAAAATAGAAGATCCAAATCTTCTTTTGTTCTTGAGATGTCAGAGGATTTCCTTTTGATTCCGAGTTCTGAACTGATTTGCTCAGAAGTCATTCGGAATGAATCATCAAAAGAAACATTGATGCTTTCTACAATCTTGCGAGACTTGGTAAGGAATGTTCTGTAGGCTTTGGAAGTGGCAGAGTATCCAATGAATTTGCCTTCATCAGCTTTTACGTCAAATTTTCCTCTTGAATCTCTATCGTTTAAAACAAAGCATTTGCATCCGAATACATGGAAAAACTTGATGTTTGGCCTCCTTTTGTGAAGCAATTCGTAAGGCGTCTTGAGGTGTCTTTTCACAATGGTTGAACGATTCTGTGTATAACATGCAGTAGAAATTGCTTCTGCCCAAAAGTTCATTGATAATCCGCATGCTGATAGCATAGTTCTTGCAGCCTCCACAAGTGTTCGATTCTTTCTTTCGACTACACCGTTCTGTTGTGGAATGCGAGCGGCAGAGAAGTTCTGTGATATTCCTTCTGTAGAAAGATATGCTTCAATGACACATTTTTTAAATTCTGTGCCATTGTCACTTCTTAACTTCTGTATTCTGCAGTCATAAAGAACTTGAATTCTTTTCATTAGATTTATCAATATAATTGGAACATCTGAGTTAAGTGACAGAACCTGTTGTGCCATAACCAATCTTCTTCACTTTTGCAGGCTACTAGGCAAACTTTGTCCTTGGATTTTGAAGTAAAATTCATTAGGTATAGATCACCTCTTCTTTCACTTAGTTGTGTTTGAGGCCATTCACATATGCAACTTTGTATACAAAGACATTTTCTTTCTGTATGACTCCATAGCCTTTGATGTGTCCCTTCATGTTGTCTCCAAAAGTTACAGATCCACCATCGTGTGTTTCTTTGTATGTGGATAGTAATCTTCTGTCGCCAGTCATGTGCCTTGAGCATCCGGAGTCAAGATACCAAATTGGCACATGTTGCTTCTGTAAGACAATCATAGAGATTTAGGTACCCATATCCACATGGGTCCTATATTGTTAGAATTTTTTAAGTTTGCCTTAGCATTCTTGAAATACATTTTATCTTTTGTAGAAAAATCAGATTGTTTCTCTTTTGGTTCTGACTTTCGAATTTCAGTGGTGAGAAAGCAATCTGGACTTGAGAAGTGTTTATTCAATTTAAACATAAGATCAAAACAATGACAGTATTGAATATGAGATGTGATTTGTTTGAACTTTTCATTGAATTCATTGAACTGAGCCACATAGGCATTACACTCTTTCTTTACATTAGATTTCCTATTACAAGAAGATCTATGAATACTAGAATGTTGTTTGCAAAAGTCTTGTTTAGTTCCTGCCTTCTGTGACTCTCTTCTGTGGTGAACATCTTTCTTTACTATCACAGAGGAAGAATATTTGTTAGCTTCAGGCCATTTTCCCTTTTGTTGCCAAGTGGGATTCTCTTTAGTTTTCCTTAAAGGTTTTGAAAATTTGAAGCTTTTAGGATTTTCAGAGGCCTTTTTCAGATTTTCAAGCTCTGAAGAGGTTTTGACTTGTATACACATTTTGAGAAAATCTGGACAGATAGGTATCTCTGTGATTTTCTCTTTTGGAGAAATTGTTCTGTTAAGAACTTCAGAGGAGAATTTGACATCCTCTGTGTCACAGTGAATTATCCCTGATTTGAAATCAGTCTCTGAGTCGTCAGAGGATGAATCGTCCTCATATGCAGAGGTTTGAGTCATTTCTTTCGACAGAGGCTGGATTTTCTGAGCATGTATCATACGAGCTTTCTTCCTCTGTAGAAAAACTTTCATAGATGGCAGAGGTTTCTGATGAGATCTCTTCAGCGAGTTTTTGATCTATAGAAGATGTACAGAGATTTTCTAAAACATTTGATTTCAAAACTTCCAAAATTTCTTTTTCAATAGATTCTTCAAGTTTTTCTTCTGAAAAGATGGGTTTAAACTCAGGAGCTTCTGTTGACAATTTCTTTTCTACATTTATCATACAGACAAAAGCGACCTGTGTTTGAGTCTCTGGTTTACCAAACTTAAAGATACCAATCTGATCTTGTGTTTTCAGATATTTCTTTGGTTTGATTCCTCTATTGACAGAGGTTGAAGATGATGAATCTGTGTTTTCAAACCACACATTGATCATCTTTGTATGTTTCCTCAAGTGAGGTTCTGCAGAGATTTTAACTCTTTTACTTACAGAGAGTAAGTTTGGAAAGTTTGGTTTGTTAGTTTTTCCCAAAACAAATAGAGAGGACAGAGGTTTTAGTCGTTTATTTTCAACTCCTAAGGTAATATCACTGTACCCTATACCTCGTCTTGCTATTTGAGAGTTTACCTTTTCATACACCTTCTGTGCATCTTTGTAGTTTTTAAGTAAAACTTTTCTTCTTAAAAGATCTTGCCAAAGTACCTCTCTTTCTTTTTGAAAGTATTCTTTGAGAGCTCTTATGTCTGTAGTTTCACTTCTTGAAACTGAAAGTTCTTTTGTTTTTATTTTTAAAGCATAGGTTAAATCAGAAATTTGCCTTTTTAAAGGATCTATATTTTTGCTCCAATATTTTTCGACTTTTTTTTTCTTCAAAGATTTTGGCTTTTTCTTGAGTGAGAAGCTTTACTTCTCTCTCATTAAAGGTCAGCTTTTTCTGAATGCTTTCAATTTTATCTTTCAGTTCAATGTTAAGTTTAAATAAATCATCATCTACAGAATTAGTACTTGAGGTAGAGTTTGAAATGGATACCTCATTGTCAGTGCCGGAGTCAACTTCTGCCATGCCACAGAACAGGGCATTTGTGGGAAATTCATCATCAGAGGTAGAGTCTGACTCGAAGTCTTCTTTGTTTGCCTCAGAATGCCCTTTGTTCGCCATTAGGGATTTTTGCGCATAATACTCAGCCTTCTTTTTGTAAAAAGCTGAGTCCTTCTGTGGGCGATTTTGTCTACTTCTGCATTCTTGTGCGAAATGACCTGGCTTGCCGCAGTTGAAACAACCTTGGGAGGTGTTTCCAGTTTGATCTTCGGACTTCTGTTGGTCTCCACCTTTCTCTGTTCGGCATTCGTTTGCGTAATGACCAAGCTTACCACATTTGTAGCATTCTTGTGAGTGGCCTACTTTGTCATTTGATCTCTGTCGGTCATTTCCTCTGTAGCTTCTGTCGCTCGACCTATGTTGGTCATCATTTATGTAGTCTGACCTCTGTCGGTCACTTGATTCTTCTTTTCTTCCAGAATTCCTTTGGTTATTTCTAAACTCTCTTGTCAATAGAGCCATTGATTTAGCTAATGATGCAAGAGTTATTTCTTCCTCTATCAGCTCATCTTCTTCGCTATCAACCATTACTATCTTCTTTTTCTCCTTCTTTTTCTCCTCTGTAGATCTCTCATTTCTTGGTCTGTCCGTAGCCTCTGTAGATTTACTAACCAATGCGTATGGCACAATGGTCAGTGTTTTAGCTTGAGCTATTTGAGGCTCTTGTGCGGCTAGTGTTCCATAGAGATCAGAGAGTGTCCAGGAGTCTAGATCTTGATTTGTTTGTAAAGACATAGACAGCTGAAGCCACTCATCGTTCATGCTCTTTAGAAACATGACGTTATTTTCTTCCGTGGTTCTGTGAATACCAGACTTTATGCATTTGTTTATGAGAGAGTTGAACCGATCATATGTTGTTTGCAGAGATTCTGTTGCAGAAGCTCTGAAGGCATGATACTCGTTTATGTATTGTGCCCTTCGGTTCTTTTGTGTTTTAGCACCCCCTTCCAACTGTCTTTCTAATTCTTTCCAGAGATCGTGCGATGTTTCGCATGCATCTAAGGATTGAAAAATTTCGTTGGGGATAGCCATGATCAGTATTCTTTTTGTTTTCTGTGCAACTTCATCTTCTGCCTTATCTTCATTTGACCATTCTTCTCTTGGCTTAGGTTTTTGATGTTCAGGGATTTCAGCAGATTCAGCAGTAGCTGGTACACGTGGCATAGTTATCATAGGAACTGGAGGAAGATTGTAAAGATATTGTTTGAGAGTTTTTTCAGTACCCTCAAAGAAATGAACCATTCTTATCTTCCATTGAGGATACTCATCTCTAAGAAGAGTAGGAGGTTTGGTTAGTGAGCCAGCAGTGAAAAAGTTATTTGTATTTGTCATTTTGAGGAAAGGATAATCTGATGGAGGATTTCTAAGTATGAAGATCTAGAAGGTTTTCTGGGTATAACTAATATCCAGAAATATGGTGATGAAGAGAAAGAAAATAATCTATCAAATAAAAGTTGTAAAACGAGGATCACTTGATATTGAAAATCAAGCTTTGCTCTGATACCAATTGTTGGTTCCCATTTAGCTTTAAACAAGATTATCAGATCTATTAGTTCAAGTTAATGTTTGATGCGGAAGCGTATTTGAAGAACTAACAGATAAGTTTGATAGATTTAGAACAAAATAGAATTAAACAGTGAACAGAATATTATATCTCAAAGTTTACTGAATATATATATCAAGAACAGGTTTAAGAACTGTGAGTAAGAAAAAGCTTTAAAACAGATATGACTTTTAAGGTGAATCAGCTTTTGTGTTCTTGATTTTTCGATTGAAGTGTTGTAAGGAAGAACTCAACATGAGTCTTCCTTATATACTACTCTAAAGGGGACCATAAAGCATATGCTACTATTCAAAAGGTACGAATGAATAGTAGAACGGATGTCGTGAACAGTTGCAAGGATGGCATGAACAGTCAGACGTGCTGTATTTCATTTAATGCAGCAGACGTCTATTATGTACTAAGCCCTATTGAATCCAATCAGAGTTTGACACGTCGACGTTGGATAGGGTATGTTGCCATGCAAGTTGACGAACGGGTTCTGGAATAGTAGCAAGATATTAATAATATCTTTGAAGTCTTTGTTGAAGACCACAGAGGCTCTGTGAAGTGTCACAGAGGCTCTGCGGTTTGGTCCTTCGTAGAGCAGTCTTCTTTTGTTTCCGAGTCTTGGGTCTTCTTTAAGTTCAACAGAGGTTCTGTAGGACGTCTCTGTTGCTTCTGTGGCTTCTTGACTCTGATCTCTCGGAAAGTTCGGCAGAGCCTCTGTAAGAGGCTTTTCTTCACTTAGTCTATTTTTCACTACTTCTAAATATTTCTATGATTAGGAAGATTGAAGCTAACAGAATATCCTCACAGAGGGCAAAAGGACCCACAAGCAAAGATCTACCCCCACTACAATATCATAGAATCCTAGGTGTCCTACTAGAGCCTATGCTTCTATTAGAAAAATGGCTAATGGAGGGACCAACTGTTAAAATGTACCCTATGGCAAAGAACACCCCAACAGAGCACTTGGAAGGATACAACTTTTGCAGACCTCTGCCAACCACACTTCTGGGATATGCTAGTGATGAGAACCTTAAGTTAGCATATATACGCGATCACAGGACTCCAGAACCAAGTCCTGTGACTCCCCCGCGTTTAGGAGTCCCTCTAGGAACCCCGATAGTGACTAGGATCAGCGATGAGGAGTGGGTAGCGGACTATGCAAAATACCAAGAAGTACAGGAAAAATTCCATCTTCAGAGAAGCCAACTAGACACCTCTGCTTCCAAGAGCAAAACTTCTGCCACTCCCCCTAAAACAAAGAAGGCCCATAAGGCAAAGAAAACTATAGAGGGCACCTCTACCAGTGCTGCACAAACCCAACAATCACCACCACATGAAACCGTGGTTGGATCCTCTGCACCTCCCCCTCCCCCTAAAGAAAAGAAGAAGAAGAGAAAACACAAGTCTTCTGAGGAGGGTGCCCCCAAACCTAAGCGCAAGAAGAGTAAGAAGAAAACCAAGAAGCCCCATACTCCTCTGCAAACCATCACAGAGGAAGCTGAAATGGAAGAAGAAGCCCCTGCACAACCTCTGCAATCCCCCACTCCCATCAACTTTGTAGATCAGGGTGACTTCTCAGTCTTCCTTGAAAACCCCGAAATTGCAAATACTTTGGATACCTCAGGGTGGATCTGTGAAGCACTCTCAAATTGGTCAAATGAAAACCCAGACTTCAGAGTCACAGACGTTGATTCTGATTTGGACGAAGACGACAAAACCCCTGCGGGTATTCAGGCTAATACTCCAGAAGTAATCCAGAACCCCTTCCTTCATTCCTCTCATCCCGGATATGATGTACTAAAGAAAAGCCCAGAGGATATGGCAGAAGCCAAAGGCAATCGGGCAGAGGTAGAGGCTAGCACAGAAGTGGAGGCTAGGATAGAAACCTCTACCTTAGGGAGTGTGACTGCAGAGGAAGCTTTAAAAGATGCCAAAGATAGTAGAGGCACACAACCCAAACCAACTCCCAGTGCAACCCACATCTCTGACACCGCCAGTCTAGTGGCAAAAGATGTCATTGAACAAGAGCAGCACGGCTCGACCCCAACCCAAGCAAAGCGGACAGAGGAACTTCTTTCCACCTCTATGCCACCTAAAACCGGGGAAACCATTCCAAGGGAGTCCTCTCCAAAGGACTTGCCTTTAGTTCGTGATCCCTTGCCCCGGATCACATCCGAAATCCCAGCAGAGGAATTCATTTCCTCTGCCACACACACACATCTAGGACCTAAAGGCTCTTTAGAGGAGCTTAGTGAGCACAAAGACGAAGGGACTCTAGACAAGTCCCCAAGTCAACCTAAGGATATTCCTGTACCCATCTCTGGAGTGGATCAGGACAATGTTCTTACCAGAACTTCTGTAGATCATGAGGCCTCAAAAACCTCTGCTCAAGGATCAGAAGGAAATCCTTCCACCCTCAACGTCAATACAGGGGTGAAAGAAGGTGTCCAAGAAACAGGGACAAACTCTGGGGATGCATGTGTTCCCCCAAAGGTTACACTAGGTCCACATGTCTCAAGGGATGAGTTCCAAACCCTTGTCACCTCTGTGACCAACTCTGTTAGACCCAGATTGAACAGGTAACAACGATTCAATGAGAAATAACAAGAACAGATAATGATTTAACTTGTCATCCCTCTCACATTCAATAATCAAGATAGTTACAAAGGTTTGAATGAAAATCCTAACTATCTCTCTCTAAACAATTTAGCTCTCGATGAATATGTGAATCGCTTAACCTAAAACTAAAGGTTAACATAACCTTAAATACCTAGGCCTTTAAACAACAAGGCCCAAGCCCATTAAACAAACTAAGCCCAATTAACAATAATTAAGGCTTTTACAATAATTAACCTCTATAATTAAACTAATTAAGCACTATATAATTATTTATATATCTTTCAAATATGTAGGACATTTATTGTCCTAACAATCTCCCACTAAAGATATATAAATAAAAATTGGACTTGAAACCTTCAGGTCTTGATCTTCTCTTCTTCTTGAATCTTTGAAAACTTCGGTGTTGCTTGACTTCATGTCTTTTCAACGCTCCCCCATGAATAAAGCTCTTGGTCTTCATATCTTCAACTTTGTAAACGGATTCGGTGAACAACGAATTTGTGCGAGTTGCCTTTGCTTTCAGCTTCAGTTTGTAGAACCAATATGCTCGATGGAGGAAATAGAGATTTGTAGCGAACACCACTTGATGAAGGATGAGAAAATTTACCACTTGTAGGCACTTTGAACTCTTTTCGCTTTGAGCTCTTTTCGGAATTGTTACTCCCCCTCGGCTTTTGCATGGGGACTTCTTTACTCCCCCTCGGCTTTTGCTAACTCCCCCTCAACTTTATATGCGGTGTCTTTGAATCTGTACCCTTTCTCCCCCTCATGATGAGTAGGAGCATCCGGAGCATCATGCACGTTCAAAGACAATAGTGACGAGTAGCAAAAACAACAGATCAAGCAGTAAGTAACCAGAACGGGGTAATAAGCTAACACAGAAACACAAAAGTAACTGTTATCACAAAAATTTAAAAAATTGTGTGGCCTATGATCAGAGTTGGCAAAGGGGTATCTTTGATAGGACTTCCAGTTATCACTGAAGTAAAATTTAAAAAATTACCTCTCAAACTGCTCCGGCAATATCACAAAGATATGCAATGGGAATCACAAAGACTCGTGCATGTGTGAAAGAAATAAATTCTATCTGTTTGGCTCAAATTATTGATTTAACCTGGGACGCAAGTTAAAAATCAATAGACACAGTGAATAGAATATGAAGTTCGGAGACCGGAGCTGATGTCTTCCTTTTTCAATATCTAAGACCTCTGAGTGAGGAATAGATAGATTATGTGCTAATCTCCGTGAATATATGAAACAAGCATCTTTTGTGAGATACTTGAGTGGCTGGGTGGGATGACATGAGTTATCGACATTGGGTCCATGTCTGTTTCAATACTCATCTCCAAAGAACGAGAATGAATAGATTGTGTGGTTACCCGGATAACTGACTCGGTTTGGTAAGGACCAATAATTCTTTTAAGTCCTGTCACAACCTCACCATATTCTTTTCTCTCCAAACTCATCTATCAAGCTAGACCCCTCACTGATGTCTATAATGGATGTGTTTCTTGGGTAGGTCCTTCCGGTTCTGGATTGACCATAGAAACGATGTAATTCCTAACACTCCTTTCATGCATCGAGTAAATCATTTAAGTAAATAGTGAAATACCAGTTCTAAACTGAAATGTTTAGAAGTCAAAGCATTTAAGAACGAGTCCTGATCTGAGATGATCAGAAGTCATTAAAATGAAGTCCGAGTTCTGATCTGAAGTAATCAGAAGTCATTGAAAATCATTTGAAATATAGTATTTCAAGAAACAAGATCAAGCGTAACACAGAATGACTCAGTAAGCACAGTATTTGCAAAAATGAAACAATGATTAGAAAGTTTAATTGTGAAGAACAAGTCACAATTTTTTTTCAGATAAGAATGGAATCATTTACAAGAAATAGCGAACATGGAAAACAACTAGGAATTCAAACGAGTGTATTTCCATCGGCAAATCTACAGATATGTGAGACATGGAAATAACTAAGCAATGAAACATAACACATGGCAATCATGGAAGTTAAGATTGGAGAATAACAAACACAAGTTAGTTATTCAGAATGAATTACCACGGTTTTTGAATTCATTTGAAGTGCACTCACCTTTCATAGTACTCCCCCTCAAAATTGGCCTAACCTTTGAATGCAGTCATGTGAAAAGAATAATAAGAATTAAATCCGCACATGACATTCCTGCACAATAGATTAGAGAGATTTTGGTATCCATCTTGTGATGGATCCTTGTTGGTTAGATGCCCTATGAGGACCTGGGATACTATAAGTACCATACCAATACTTAGCATGGTCTTTCTTCACAAAGTCATTTGTACCATAATAAGAGCAACACAGCTTCTGTGTAGATAAGCTGATCAATTTATTAACAGAGTAAACATGATCAGTTTTCACAAAGGGTTTAGCGTGGAAAGCTGTGTTGTTCTTGGCATTCTTTACAGGGACGGACGACTTTGGAGCAGAAGTGGTTCCTTTAACTCTCCACTCCATTTTTACTTTCTTGAAAGATTGATTATCTGATTTGTCAACACGAGAATTATAGAAAAGATTGGAAGGTCGAATCCGATCTTTTGAAAAATCATTTGATTTGACAAAATTCTTTGAAGAACAAATTGTAGAAAATGAACTTGAAGCATAAGAAGGTTGACCACCTTTGATCTTGCTTTCTAAGGCATTTCGTTCTTCGAGAATTAAATCAAATTTCTTTTGTAAATTAGATTTAACCATTTGTTCTTTCAAAATATCGGTTGCTAATCCAGATAATCTATTTGTAAGTTTAGTAATCTCGGACTGAAAAATATTTGTCTCTTTTGCAAAATCATCTGTCAAACATTTAGTCCTAAAACCTTCAACTTTCCCTTTCTCAGACTCTTTGATTAGAACGTCTAATTCGTTTTCCAAATCGGTTATTTTCAAGGAAAGTTCTCCATTCTTTTGAGAAAAAGATTTGCGTTCTATTTCAAACTTCTCTCTTTCTACAATTAAAACCTTTTCAAAGTCGGAGACCTGTTTTGAAAGTTTTAAGCACATAAGCTCAAGTCTCGTCTTCTCTTCAAGAGATTTGGTTGAAAGCCCAGATTGCTTTTGAGTAAGCAATTGTCTTTCCTTTTCAAAGCTTTCTTTCTCCTTTTCAAAAACCTTTTCAAGAGTATTTAGTTTACTTTTAAGCTCAAGGTTTTCACAGTTCAGGAGTTTACCTCTCTCTTCTTCTTTCGCCATCCTCTCAGAACTATTCCAGATTTTAGATTTGAGCTCCTTCAGTTCTTTGATGTACTTATTGCACAAGTCATCTGATCGCTTGATATTCTTTTCATGTAGCTTTGCTTTTCAGATCGGTCTTGAAATCTTCAGATCTTGATCTTCTCTCCTTCTTTTGAATCATTGGAAGACTTCGGTGTTGCTTGTCTTCAAGTCTTTTAATGCAACCCCTTGAATAAAGCTCTTGGTCTTTAAATCTTCAACGAATCTGTCTTTGACCCGCGAGTTGAATTTGCTTTCAGCTTCAGCGTTAAGAACTTGTACACCCAATATTCTCGGAACAGATCAATCATTCGATTAAGAATTGATCAACAGTTACTCCCCCTCGGCTTTTGCTAACTCCCCCTCAACTTGATATTCGGTGTATTTGAATTTGTACCCTTTCTCCCCCTCATGACGAGTAGGAGAATCCGAAGCATCATGCACGTTCAAAGACAATAGTGACGAGTAGCAAAAATTTCAGATAAAACGTTTAGTAACCAGACTGGGGTAATCAAGTAACACATAAACACAAAAGTAATTATTATCACAACAATTTGAAAAATTGTGTGGCCTATGTTCAGAGTTGGCAATGGGGTATCTCTGATAGGACTTCCAGTTATCACTGAAGAAAATTTTAAAACTTTAACTTCTCAAACTGTTCCGGCAATATCACGAAGATATGCAAATGGAATCACAAAGACTCGTGCATGTGTGAAAGAAATAAATTAAGTCGGTTTGGCTCAAATATTGATTTAACCTGGGACGCAAGTTAAAAATCAATTGACACAGTGAATAGAATGTGAAGTTCGGAGACCGGAGCTGATGTCTTCCTTTTCAATATCTAAGACCTCCGAGTGAGGAATAGATAGATTATGTGCTAAATCTCCGTGAATATGTGAAACAAGCATCTGTTGTGAGATACTTGAGTGGCTGGGTGGGGTGACACGAGTTATCGACATTGGGTCCATGTCTGTTTCAATATTCATCTCCAAAGAACGAGAATGAATAGATTGTGTGGTTACCCGGATAACTTACTCGGTTTGGTAAGGACCAATAATTCCTTTAAGTCCTGTCACATCCTCACCATATTCTTTTCTTTCCAAACTCATCTATTAATCTAGACCCCTCACTGTAGTCTATAAGGGATGTGTTTCTTGGGTAGGTCCTTCAGTTCTGGATTGACCATAGAAACGATTAAAAATCCTAACACTCATTCACATGCATCGAGTAGAACAGTTTCAAAAACAGTGAAGTACGAGTTCTAAACTGAAGTGTTTAGAAGTCATGGCGTTTAAGAACGAGTCTTGATCTGAGGTAATCAGAAGTCATAAAAGTGAAGTCCAAGTTCTGATCTGAAGTAATCAGAAGTCATAGCGTTTAAGAACGAGTTCTGAACTGAGGTAATCAGAAGTCATAGTTGAAAGACCAGAGTTTCAAGAGACAATATTAAGCGCAAAACAGAATGACTCAGTAAGTTCACTATTTGCAAAAAAAAAACTTTAGACAATGATCAGAAAGTTTAATTGTGAAGAACAAGTCACAATTAACATATCAGGAAAGAATTGAATCATTTGCAAGAAATAGAGAACTTGGAAAACAACTAGGAATTCAAACGAGTGTATTTCCATCGAAAAGTCAACAAATATGTGAGACATGGAAATAACTAAGTCAAGGAAAATTGGCACGTGGCAATCATGGAATTTAAAATTGGAGAATAACAAACACAAGTAAGTTATCCAGAATGAATTACCACGGTCTTTGAATTCAGTTGAAGTTCACTTACCTTTCATGAGATAGCACTCCCCCTCAAAATTGGCATAGCGTTCGAATGCAGTCATGTGAAAAGAATGTTCAGAACTGAGCGCACATGACGTTCCTGCGAAATAGGTTAGAGGGATTTTGGTATCCATCTTTTGACGGACCCTTGTTGGTTAGATGCCCTATGAGAACCTGGAATACTATAAGTACCATACCAATACTTTGCATGGTCTTTCTTCACAAAGTCACTTGTTCCACAATAAGAGCAACACAACTTTTGTGTAGATAAGCTGATCAGTTTATTAACAGAGTAAACTCGATCAGTTTTCACAAAATGTTTAGCGTGAAAAGCTGTGTTGTTCTTGTCACTTTTAACAGAGACGAGTGACTTTGGAGCAAGAGCGGATCCTTTAACTCTCCACACCATGTTTACTTTCTTGAAAGATTGATTATCTTTATTATCAACACGGGAATTATCGAAAAGATTGGAAGGTTGAATCTGATCTTTTGAAAAATCATTTGATTTGACAAAATT